>CM061132.1:66208490-66808490 GCA_030789695.1 Scilla litardierei
ATGATCAACCGGGTAGCGGTACGATCACCGAACAGCGACGCGAAGGGGATGGACAATGGCACATCATCCTATGGCATCGAAAAGGCACAAACAGTGGCACGGGAAGCACGAGAGATGGCGGACAGATATGTCTATGGGTTCGGGTAGCGCAGATCTAAAGTTGCACGCGAATCTGAAGTTTGCACGTGCAAAGGAAGAGCTCCAGGGGTTGCAGTGGCTAGGGAAGGATCTGCATGGATAGGGGGAAGGCTTAAAGGGCATCCGGTGGCAGCGTGGTGGCCGATGGCGATAGTAAAAGACCAAGCCGTGGGTTTTTGGTAGGGCAAACGATAGTTTTTTTGGTGTATACGGGCGTTTGCGCATTGTTTGCGGAAGGAGGAGGGAGAACTGATGCGAGGGGAGGCTAGCAGTGGATAGGGCACATCGAGTGGAGACCACCGATGGTGGGAGACGGCTGGCGGTGACCAGGAAGGTGCGGGCCGAAATTTTGTAGGGGATGGGCTGTGACAGTTTTGTATGGAGTTTGGGTGTTTGCACGGAATTTAAAGCGAGGAGGTGGTGGTTGACAAGGGGAGGGTTGCCGGACATGGAGGACGTCGAAGGGAAGCTTGGCCGTTGGTTTGGTGGTCGGCAGTGGGCCTGAGGTGGTCGGGTGAAAATTCTAAGGAGAGGCGGTTGCGTGCATTTGAGGAGGAGTCCTAGGTTCGGTTGTGTTTTGAAGATGAATTGTGCTATATAGGTCTAGGGTTTTGGGATTTTAAGGGTTATAGGAGGAGAGAGGGAGAGATAGGGGGTTTAGTTTGAGTTAATGCAGTGGGTTGAATAGCCCAATTAGGTGAACATAAGAAAGTTGTTTTGATAAACGGGTTTGAAAGTGGGGTGCATCTAGATGATTGGAGAGAGAAGTTGTGAGAGGGTGGGGGTAGACTTAGGTTATTATGGGATGGCGAATAGCTAGGAAATATTTTTCATGAAACGTATTAGGCCTAGTTTAATTAGGTTAGTTAATTTATCAAGTTAATTAAGCTAAGTCTATTAGAAGGGGATTAGGGGAAAAAGTGGGTCTAGCGGTGTCCGATAATTATAAGAAAAATGCCGAGACGACAGTGTCGAGAGAGGGTCGAGACTAAGAAGGTCGGTCATGACCTAGGGTAACGGAAATCAAAACTAAAAATAAAAAGGTCTAACGACGAATGTAAGAGCTAGGACACCTCCTCAAACAAAGTTATTTTGTGGAAGAACGACCTGTGAAATGACGTTCAAAAATAATTCCACAAATAAGTACTCTTCCAGAGGGTTACAACGGCATATCACATCGTACGTTTCGAATACAAGAAGAGATCAAAATAAATACGCGTACGAACAAAAGTACGCGCACGAAAAACGTACGATCGAAAAGAGACCGTGACATCCCACCCACCTTATGAATGATTCCGCCCTCAGAATCAACATCAACTACTGCTCCAGAAATAAGTGCGGGAAGCACTCTCTCATCTCTTCCTCGCACTCCCAGATAGACTCCCCAGGTGCACCCTGACGCCACTGCACTCTAACCAGGTCGACGGTCTTATTCCTCAACTGCTTCTACCGTCAATCCAGAATCTCAACTGGTTGCTGATCATAGGTCAGATCCAGACGAACTGTGATCTCCGAGAAATCCACAGCATGAGATGGATCACTGACGTATTGACATAACTGAGATACGTGAAACACGTCGTGAACTCCCTCCAGTGATGGCGGCAACGCCAAGCGGTATGCCACAGCTCCAACTCTCTCCAGGACGTCAACAGGTCCAATATACCTTGGACTCAGCTTGCCTCTCTTCCCAAATCGAATAACTCCTTGATTTAGAGAGATCTTGAGGAAAACATGGTCTCCGGGCTGAAACTCCAACGGTCGCCGTTTAGCATCTGCCCAATGCTTGAAATGGTCCTGAGCGATCCTCAGCTTCTCCCTGATGTTCCTCACAATATCCACAGCCTCAATAATCATCTCTGGCCCTAACAGCTCCCTGTATCCTATGTCATCCCAGCGCAATGGCGATCAACATTTCTTCCCATAAAGCGCGGCAAATGGCATCATGCCAATGCTCGCCTGGTAGCTGTTATTATAGGCAAACTCCACATGATGAAGATGATCCTCCTAAGATCCCTTGAAGTCCAACATGCACGCTCCCAGCATCCTCCAAAATCTGAATCGTCCTCTCGAACTGGCCATCTGTGTGCAGGTGGTACACGGTACTCAAACTCAGACTCGTACCCAGACTCTTCTACAGACTCTGCCAAAACTAAGATGTGAATCTCGTGTCTCTGTCCGACAAAATACTCACGGGGACTCCGTGAAGTCACACGATCTCTTGTCCCATTCATGTTACATCACTATCTATACTAGGTAAAGAAAATAAAAACAGAGGTAAAAGAATTTACCTCCATGTATCTCCTCGCTAGTGTCTCTGTGGACTATCCCACTCGGAAAGGAATAAAGTACGCAAATTTGGTTAATCGGTCTACGATTACCCAAATCACGTCATTCTGCTTCGGACTCCGAGATAGTCCAGTCACGAAATCCATAGTGATGTGTTTCCACTTCCACTCTGAAATCGAAAGCGGTTGTAGCAACCCAGCCGTACGCTGATGCTCTGCCTTAACCTGCTGGCATACCAAACACTTGGCAACGCTCTGTGCCACACTTCGCTTCATACCATGCCACCAATAGTTCAGGCGAAGGTCCTTGTACATCTTGGTGCCTCCAGGATGCACAGAATACGGCGAATTATGTGCCTCAACAAGCAGCTCCTCTCTAACATCTCCAGCTGGCACGCAAACTCTAGCTCCATACCTCAGCAAGCCATCCTCATGAGTCAGTCCGCAGACCGGCTTCTACATGCTCACGGATCCTCATTAGCTTCGGATCTCCAGCCTGACCTGCCTTGATCCGATCCACGATCGTCGACTGTATCTACATACACATCAACGACGAAACCTCTCCAGGAAGCACAATCTCAATACCTGACTCACAGAACTCTACTGCAACCTCCACTGTGAAGTCAACATCATAACCGCTGGAAGTCTACTCAATGCATCAGGAACCACATTCACCTTGCTAGGATGGTACTACAAGTCAATCTTGTAATCTGCCATGAGCTCCAACCATCGACGTTGTCGCATGTTGAGCTCCTTCTGTGTAAAGATATATTTCAAGCTTTTGTGATCAGTGAAAATCTTCACCTTCTCACTCAACAAGAAATGCCTCCAAATCTTGAGCGCAAATATGACTGCAGCCAACTCCAAGTCGTGCATCTGGTAGTTCTTCTCATAAGCCTTAAGCTGTCGAGAAGCGTACGCGACCACATGCCCATGCTGATGCAAAATGCAACCGATACCTCTGCCAGAAGCATCGCAAAAGATCTCGAAGCCTCCACTCCAATCGGGCACAGCTAGAACAAGTGCTGACGTCAATCTCTCCTTCAGAACAGAAAAAGCCTCCTCACAAGCATCAGACCAAACGAATGGTATATCCTTCCTCGTCAGTCTAGTCATCGGCTCTGCAATCCGAGAGAAATCCTTGATGAAGCGCCGATAATATCCTGCTAGCCCAAGAAAACTCCTGATCTCAGACGCTGTCCGCGGAATTGGCCACTCTCTGATAGCCTTGATCTTCTCCGGATCCACGGATATGCCATCTCCTGACACCATTTGTCCAAGGAAGGCAACTCTATCCAACCAGAACTCGCACTTGGAATACTTCGCATACAGACGATGCTTTCTCAGAATCTCCAGAACTGTCCTCAAGTGCTCAGCATGCTCCTCTTCCGACTTCAAATAGATCAAGATGTCGTCAATAAAGATAACGACGAACTTATCTAAGAAGTCATAGAATATCAGGTTCATCAGGTTCATGAAAACCACGGGTGTGTTGGTCACACCGAAAGGCATAACCATGAACTCATAGTGTCCATACTTCGTTCTGAACACTGTCTTCTGCACATCTTCCTTCTTCACCCTCAGCTGGTGATATCCGCTCCTAAGATCCAGTTTAGAGAATACCCTCAATCCTCCAAGCTGATCGAAAATGCCATCTATACGCGGCAACGGATATTTGTTCTTGATGGTGACTACATTCAACTCTCTGCAGTCCACACACATACGACGCAAACCATCCTTCTTCTTCACCGGCAGAACAGGTGCTCCCCATGGAGACACATTCGGATGGATAAAACCCTTCTGCAAAAGCTCTTCCAACTGTCTACGTAGCTCCTCCAACTCTATCGGGGCCATACGATATGGTGCTTTCGAAATGGGATGTGCTCCCGAATAAGACCAATCGAGAACTCAAGAGCTCGATCGGATGGCAGTCCTGACATCTCCTCGGGGAAGACATCGTCAAAATCTCTCACCACAGCTGGTCCACTCACTTCCATCTGCATAGCTACAAGCTCCACCACTGGCTTGGCCCGAAATCTGACTGGCCCAAGCGAACTGCTACCACTGCTGAACTCGAAGGTCGGATGACCAGGAATCTCAAACACCACCTTCTTCCGTCGGCAGTCGATCGTAGCGAAGAAGAAACTAAGCCAATCCATCCCAAGAATGTCATCATAATTGGTAATGTCGTGGACGATAAAATCGGTATAAAGCTCGAGTCCATAGACTACCAAGGGACAAGATCAACAACCAAGGGACACCGAGATCACACCATTCCCCGTAGCGATATCCCAACTCTTGGAAAGAGGGGAAGTCGATAGAGAATGCTTGTCCACGAAACTCCAAGATAAGATGCACATGGATGCACCGGAGTCGATGAGAACCAGAGCGGGACAAGCACAAACAAGAATAACCCCTAACAAACAAACTAGCAATCAAAGCATATTCTAACAAACAAGATCTAATCTAACATGCAAGATCAACTAATGAAAAGTAAAGACTGGTCTAAGGATTACATGTAATAACTCCATCCTCAGCCTTCGCCTCTACTGTGGTCATCGTGAAAGCTTGCCTCCTAGGCTGAACGGCCTGCTGGAATGCCTGCTTCTAGGGAATAAGAGGCGCCGCACGTCCGGCAGCTACTAGAGCTCTGCTAAACTCCGACTGGTGCTTTCCATGGCTGCTTAGCACTCGGGCAATCCTTCAAAGTATGTGAAGCATTGCCACAAATCAAGCACTGGCTCAGAAGCCTCTTGCACTAGTCCTTCGCATGACCTGTCTTGCCACAATAATTGCACGTCTTCAGACTAGGCCCACCTGGTTTCTTAAAATGCACGGACTGATTAGGCCTCATCACTAGCCTGAACACAGCTCTGGCCTGCTCCATAAGCCTCTTCCATGCACCTAAATACTGCCCTCTCCTCTGATTGGTAATCAGCTCCTGCCACTTGGCAGCTATCAGCAACTTTCGATAAGAGTCTAAGTCTAAAGAGGACATCAGACTCTGCAGCTCCAAAGATAAACCCTGCAGGAATCTCTGAGCTTGATCTTCAGCGGTTCAAACCAAATTACGTGCAAAGCGGCTCAGTCTGGTGAACTCTTGGTGGTACTGATCCACCGTTAGACTCCCCTACTTCAGATTGATAAACTGCTGCATCAACTCCCTCCACGCAGCTCGAGGGAAGAACTCCTCATCAAATCTCTCCTTGAAAGTGGCCCAGGGAATATGCCTCATCAACATCTGCTCTTCAGACTCCCACCAACTGCAGGCATTGTCCTTCAGTTGCTTCTTTATAAAGTCAACCCATCCAGCCGGGTCAACCTTCGAGAGAAGCAGGTTATCCTCCGTGTTCTTCATCCATTCATCCACAGCCAATGGTCCTTCTGACTAGTGAAATATGACGGGCCCAGCTTCCGAAACTGCTTCGCTCCTGGCTCGAAACGAGGGGCATTCTAAAGCTTGCCATGCTGAACCTGCATCATCTGATGCATTATCTTCATCATCTCCGAAACGGTAGGTTGCCTATCAACTCCAGCACCATCAGCTGGTCCACCGCCAGCCAGGGTGATGCGCCTTCCAGCCATCTAAGACAAGAAAACGTTCAGATTAGACTCAATTCATGACTTGAATGTTCCGAATATTTAAATGGATGTTGTTATCATTATTGTTGTTCCGATATTTCGCAGGTTTGAGACCTGCATAGGAAACCAATAAAACCTATCACGCCCCGCTTCCTAAGTATAGAAGGCGAGACGTGAGAAGGTCCGCTCGGACTTGGAGCTATGAAGATGCAGTCCGATAAGCATATGTGAATGATACCAATAGCAGATTCTTGCAATGCGATGAAACAACAACAATAATAAATAAAAAGCAGACATAGAAATATCCACCAAACAACATCCAACAATTATTCCAAACATCACAGAGAAAAGTCACAAAGAAGTACATAGTCTGAACAAAGGCCTAAAGCATGGCCAAAACATAAAACAGAGAGAGATAGGTGCTACGCACTGAAACCTAACAGCAACTACTAAAAGCAATAACAACTAAGGAATTCTCCAAGTGAGTCTAGGACTGGTCACCAGTGTCCTCAAACTCAGCCTCTGCAGGAACCTCGAACTCAACGTTTGCATACTGCTCGTCCCCTGTAACTAACTCTGTCTCTAAACCTGACATGTGACACCCAAAGAGAAGAGGGCACATGTCAGCAAAACTCTCCCAAAAGAAAAAGGATGACTTTTGTGCAAGGTACAAATAAAAGTAATGCAACTAGCAGTTCTAACATGATGATATGGCATGACATTTAAAGAATGTAACAATTTAAAAATGACATGATGGTAACAAGCATGCACGTCGTAGCAAAAACTACGAAAACACAATTTCACGATTCACGAACATTATCTTATCACTTTGTGCACAGAGTTTCTGTCTTTTGGCTGAAGTGGTTGTACGGGCTCACTTCTATGCTCAAGAGACCGTTTAACCCTACCCCTCCATGTGTATATGGAATGGCGCCCATCTTCTGGATCACGAGCCAGGAAGTGTTTTTGGCATAGGGTTGTGCCTGCAAAGCAGGTGCATAGCCTTAATAGTTAACAATTTATTGTAGCGTGTGCTACACAATCACGATGGAACAATTTGATGCATAAAATGATATGGTAAGATGCAGATAAGAGTGCGTACAGTTAATTGAAAGTAAACATGATAGGCAGCATGAAATGATAGCATAACAATGGTGTCGGATCTAGCTTCGTTGTCAAGCTAGATCAAAATAAGGCGTCTAGGCGATTATCATTTCATCGCATAGTCTCTTTTACGCTACTACACAAATTGGCCTAAAACATGGCCTAAATAATTACTGGAAAGTATCACTTGCCTGAAAGACAATCACGTTGAGATCTCGTTCAATCAAGTCCAAGACTACCTATGTGCTCAACTCGCTATCCAGCCTACAGTCCCAGTTTTTAGATCTTGATTTGAGAATTATCGAAAGTAGTAACCTTATAGATGTTAGTCTTGATTAGAATGCTATGTGGGGGTTCCTACGGAGCGGGGTTTACCTCAACACGATGTGAGAGCTACTCTGACGTCGGATAGTGACGTCAGGGGTTGGACTCCATAGCGCAGACAGTACGACGGACAGCGGTGACGAACAATGATCAACCGAGTAGCGGTATAATCACCGAGCAGCGACGTGAAGGGGATGGAAAACAGCACAGCATCCTACGACGTCGAAAAGGCACGAACAGCAGTACGGGAAGCACAGAGATGGTGGACAGATATGTCTGTGGGTTCGGGTAGCACAGATCTGAAGTTGCGCACGAATCTGAAGTTTGCACGCGCAAGGGAAGAGCTCCAGGGGTTGCAGCGGCTAGGAAAGGATCTGCACGGACATGGGGAAGGCCTGAGGGGCAGCTGGTGGCAGCAAGATGGCTGGCGGCGACAGTAAAAGCACAGGACATGGGTTTTTGGTAGGGCAAACGATAATTTTTTGGTTTATACGGGCTTTTGCGCGCTGTTTGCAAAAGGAGGAGGAAGAACTGACGCGAGGGGAGGCTAGTAGTGGATAGGGGACGTCGAGGGGAGATCATCAACAGTGGAGGACGGCCGGCGATGGCCTGGAAGGTGCTGGCCGAAATTTTGTAGGGGATGGGATGTGACAGTTTAGTATGGAGTTTGGGTGTTTGCACGGAATTTAAACCGAGGTGGCGGTGGTGGTTGACGAGGGGAGGGTTATCGGAGGTGGAGGACGTCGAGGGGAAGCTTGGCTATGGGTTTGGTGGTCGACAGTGGGCCTGAGGTGGCCTGGTGAAAATTCTAAGGAGAGGCGGCTGCGTGCGTTTTAGGAGGAGCCCTAGGTTCGGTTGTGTTTTGATGATGAATTTTGCTATATAGGTCTAGGATTTGGGGATTTTAAGGGTTATAGGAGGAGAGAGAAATAGGGGGTTTAGTTTGAGTTAATGTAGTGGGTTGAATAGCCCAATTAGGTGAACTTAAGAAAGTTGTTTTGATAAATGGGTTTGAAAGTGGGGTGCATCTAGGTGATTGGAGAGAGAAGTTGTGAGAGGGTGGGGGTAGACTTACGTTATTATGGGATGGCAAATAGCTAGGAAATATTTTCATGAAACGTATTAGGCTTAGTTTAATTAGGTTAGTCAAATTATCAAGTTAATTAAGCTAAGGTATTAGAAGGGGATTAGGGGGAAAAGTGGGTCTAGCGGTGTCCGATAATTATAAGAAAAAAACCAGGACGACCGTGTCGACGAGAGGGTCGAGACTAAGAAGGTCGATCACGAGCTAGGGTAACGGAAATCAGAACTAAAAATAAAAAGGTCTAACGACGAAGGTAAAAGCTACGCATCTCTTCCGACAAAGTTTTATTTTGTGGGAGAATGACCCGTGAAACGACGTTCAAAAATAATTCCACAAATAAGTACTCTTCCATAGGGTCACAATGGCATATCACATCGTACGTTTTGGATACAAGAAGAGATCAAAATAAATATGCGTACGAACAAAAGTACGCGCACGAAAAACGTACGATTGAAAAGCGATCGTGGCATATTTTCTAGGGTTTAAGGGAACTACATATAGGGATTGTAGCCTTCACTAGATGGGGGTTAGATCTTATTTTCTTTGAAGCTTTGTGGAGAATTTCTTTTGGAGGTAGGCCATGCCATAGGCCCCTCACTTGTATCAAGCTAAGTATTCTATTCCTTTGAATTCTATTTTAGTTCGTATTGAATATCTCTTTGATGCATACAATGAAGTTTTCTATCGTTCTCATATCTAGATCCTGAATTCTCTTGCTATTATTGAATCTTCCATTGCTATCTATATGATCCATGAGTATTCTTATCTAGGGCTAATGGATTAGCCTTAGGATCATATGATTTAGATGTAAAGTTTATGATTTTTAGGTTGTTTTGGTGTAAAAGGGATGTGATTGGTAGATTCAGCCAAGTTTGTAGGAGATTCCATATAGGGTTCGTATTCCCACGATGGCGCAAATTCTGATGAATATCCTATGAACTTAATTAGGTATGTTAGGGGATCCAATTAGGGTTCGTATTCTCACGAGGTGGCGCGAACTTCTGACGGAATCTACCGACATTCCTATATTACTAATTGATGACCTACGATAGTAACACCAATGAGAGCCACCAAGTTACAGATCGAAGCTCTAATTCCCACGAGGTGGTATGAGCAGAGATTGAGTATAGTTGTCGATCGTAATGCACGTACCGCGTGTGAGCCTATCCATGAGGTGGGGCTAACATGGGATATGTTAGACGAGTGGCATAACGTGTAATGACCCCCAATTTCCATATACGCTTATTGATACGTAATTTGGCGTAAATGCGTACATATATTTTTGGGAGTATGCTTGTATTTTTATTTTAATTATTTGGTGTAGGAATTAATTTTAAAAGATTTTAAACTCATCTTTTGAATTTAGTAAATAGGAGTATTTGGATTAATTCTTGTATTTAAGGTGTATATTGTATTTCAACATGTATTTTTATTTTTAAAAATACAAAAATCTAAAATTGTTTTACCATGACACCTTAGCTTATTAGGTGTCATCTTAAGGATTAAAGAGGAGACACATGGCTTAGACTTTGACTAAATGAAAGGATGAGAGGGTTTTAGGGGAGACCTAAAAACTAGGCAAGAAAAACACAAAAACAAAAAAAAAATCACTCTCTCATTCACTCCCTTGCTCCCTCAAACCGGCCGAAAATTTTCCCCACTCTTCTCTCCCTTGTTTCTTCATTCCTCCACCAAAAACTCCATCCCAAAATACTCCCCTTCAACTACTAAGAGCCCAAAAATTTTCCCCACCATTCTAGCTTCAAATTCATCCAAAAATCACCTCAAAAATCCAAACTTTAGAGACCAATTTGGAGCTTGAAGAAGGAGGCTAGGAGGCTCTCCATCAAGGACTAAGAATGGCTAGAGAAAATAATTTGGAGGACTTTGTAAGGTAGGAATTCCTACCACTTTAGTAGCATCTAGTTTTAGAATTGGATTCTAAGTTAAGTTAGTAAGCTTTATAAATTTTTGGTATTGATACTATGTTGGAAATTCATGATAGGATCTATGCTTTAGTAAATTTCAATTTGTTCCTTCATGATTTCAAAAAAATTGTTAGCATGTTGTTCTTTATGCATCAAGATTATTTGTTGTTCTCATGTTCTCATTAAGTTTTAATGCTCAAAATTAATAGTAGTGTACCATGTTGGAAGAAATTGAAAGTATGAGTTATAGGTAATCTTGTTAAAGAACATTAGATTGTAAGTTGTTTATGTTTAGGAAGTGGGTTTTGGTTTTCATGCTAGCTTTATTAAGTGATAGGTTGCTAATAATATGGTCATATTTGTGTAGGTTATGTTAATAGTAAAAATTAATTTTTTTTGTAGAATTAGAATTATATTAACATCTTGAAAATGATGTAAACTTATTATTATGTTAGTATAGTTATGTTAATTATGACACCCAACTATGTTACAAAGTAGTTTTACTAGAAAATTTAGTTGCTGGAATTTTTCTTAGCACATGACAGCAACTTAGAAAAATCATATAAAATAGAAGAAAAATCAGAAAATACAATCTAGAATACTACGGAAAACTACAGAAAATTATCTACAACTTTGAAGAGAGATAAGAGGCTAATTCTGACTGTAAATATGTCTGCAGAGCCATTCTTTCTGGACTGACAGTTTAGACAGATTCATATGTTAATCTTGCTTAGTAATTCTCATAGTGTATTTTTGTTCCAAGTTAATTTTGTTTATGCTAATCATGTTCCCATTAGTATGATATTGGTACATGTAATTATGTGGATGTTTAATGATATATTTCATTTTGGAAATAATGATGATGATGAGTAAATTCATGTAAGTTGAAATGAAAGTGGTATTAAGACCACTAGTTGATTCATTGTTAAATGAAGAAACATTCTATCAAAAGAAAAAACAATGAGTGAGCAGAGTTTGACATCGGAGGACTTGGTCCATTTTTGAAATGGGTGAGACTCCAGATGTGGGTTTGGGGAAAACACGGGTAAATTTTAGATGTTAAGAAGCGGACAGTAGTACGATAGTCTCGTCCGATGTGTCACCCATAGAAAGGGAGTTGAGAGGGCTAGAGAGGCCGCTTGTGCGATCATGACGCATCATGACGGTAAATGATGGTTTTCTTTATTTGTCCGACAGAAAAATCGAGTCTCGCTCCGGTACCTTGTCCAGTCGGGTACGGAGTTACGAGAGGCCCCTCCAGTCGTGTCTCTGGAATGGTACCACTTTTCATCCACCCTGGGTGAAGTCCACTTCCTTAGCAATCTATGGTTTACCCGGGCTCCAAAACAGAACAACGATTAATTTTAATTAATTTAATCAGTAAATTTATTTCTGTTCTGCTTTATGTTATTTACTTGCAGCATTTATGTTCTGTCCTTAATTTCTGCATAAACATGTGATGATGTGACACTCGTAGTTAGTTTTTAGTTAGGAAGACCAGTTCTAAAACTGGTTTCTACTAGAGTGTTAGGAGTTTCTTCTGGGTCACGCGTTGACGTGTCCCAACTTGTGGATTTTAGGTGCGAGACCGGAGCAGTTTGTGGGTGTCCCGGAGCCAAGGACCGGTGCTAGTATAGCCGAGGTAGAGCCTACAGGCGACCTTATTCAGTTAGACTTCCCGGGGTTAGACTAGTGGGCGAGTTGTACCGGGTGTAGTCCTTTTGTACTTTTAGGTTGGGGGTTTCTACTTTTTGTTGTACCCACTTTTGTACCCCCTTTGTATAGTTGATGTATGTATGTATGTGAACTTATGCGATTCGATGTAATGTAATTTCTGTGTTGATGTATTTCTTTTTAGTATTGCATTTTATTTTCTGTTAGAGCACTTTTTTCTGTGTATTATTCCAGTGTGTTGCAGTGGCCTGCCCATATTTTAATATTAGAGCAAAAAAATGCCTAGTAGTATTTGGATAAGAGGGCTCGAAGCCTGAGTCTGAATACTACAGTGGCCTTATCAGCTACGCCTCCCGTACTTGGGAGAGCGGGGCGTGACAGGTTTTTGTGGTGGCCCATGCAGGTCATCTCACACTGCGATACACGTAAGAATAGTACAAGTAAGGCTCCAATATTATAATTCGTAATTTTGGTACTGAATATTGTTTTCCCTGTTCGTTCTTACAGAATGGATCCGGGGAACGGATCGTCCGAGAATAGGACTCCCGCTTCTGACGATGCATCATATGAGGCTTCCCTGATGGGAAAGATTCTGATAGGGATTCTGGAGCATATGTAGTAGATGGAGGATAGGGTGGCTAGTGGTGCGCCATCGAAGCCGGTGGGTATCAGGCAGTTCAGAGCATTGCACCCGAAGTCCTTTTCGGGCAAGGAGAGTCCTCTAGAGGTGGACGAGTGGATTAGGCATTCTGAGGATGACCTAGAGGCAGTGGGATACCCGAGAGAAAAATGGGTGGATGCTGCGAAGAGACAGCTAACACATCAGGGGCGAGATTGGTGGAATGCTTAGGAGTTACATTTGACCAAGCCGATCTCGTGGGAGAAATTTAGAGAGCTGTTTGAGGCTCGGTTCCTTCCAGAGACGAAGAAGGATGTGCTTCGTTTGAGGTTCGAGCACCTGACTCAGGGACGACAGAGTGTAGATGCTTATGATGCATAGTTCTCACTATTAAGCAAGTTTGCTCTTAAGTTGGTGCAGTCAGAGGCCACCAGAGCTAGGCAATTTTGGATGGGGTTGGATCCTGAGTTCAGAACAACGATGTCTACTCAGGTGTTGCTTACATATAGTGTCGTGCTGGAGGCGGCCAGGGTGCATGAGACACATCTGAAGAGTGTGGGTAGAGGTCCAGCAGTAGCAGCAGAGAGGTGCCATGCTGGTCAGCAGAGGAGTTTTCCGAGGCCTACTTTGACCACACAGTTCCGGAGGCCTGGAGCTCCACCAGCACTACAGCGGCGGTTACCTTGTGGATTTTGTGGGAAGACTGGGCATGAGCAGCGGGATTGCAAGTTTAGGCATGGGTGGTGTTTTACCTACGGTCAGTCAGGACACATCAGTAGGCAGTGTCCTCAGCATGGGCAGACTTCAGGTTCTGGGGCACCAGTGGAAGTCTGACCTGTGCAGCAGAGGACCCTTCTGCCGGCTCCATAGAGGCTTCCACTGCCACTGCCACCACTGCCACCTGGTACAGTGACTCCGAGGGGACCACCTAGACCTCCCCAGCAGTAGCAGACCCCCAGGAGAGCGGCACCGGGGCGTCAGGCTTTTACCATGTCAGCTGTGGAGGCAGAGGACACCGGTCGAGTGATCACTGGTACCTATTTCTTGTTAGAATTGAATGCCTTGTTATTTCTATTATTTATTGCTATGATTAGGATGTTTAGACTCTTATGTTAGCGTATATTATTTCTCTTAGGTGTTATTAGAGTTGAATCTTTCCCTGCCTTGTCACTATTCGATTCAGGAGCATCTCATTACTTCCTATCTCAGTAGTTTGTGACTAGGAATTCCTTAGCAGTAGACTCCTTTGCTTCTAGTTGGAATATCCATAAAGGGAGTGGAGTGATCCGCAGTTCTTCGGGATACCGATAGTGTCCTGTTGAGATTTGTGGACACAGACTATATGCAGATTTCTTAGTGATGAAGATGTCTCATTTTGAAGCAGTGTTTGGGATGGACTGGTTAGGGATGTTCTATGCCACTATAGATTGTAGGCTCATGAAGATAGTATTCCAGATTCCTGATCATCCAGAATTTGAATTTCTTAGTGGTAGTAGTTCCCTTGGACCATTGAAGTTCAAGGCCAGCCCGGTAGAGATGATGATGGAGATGGATGTTGAACCTGTATTGCCAAGGGTAGTCCGAGATTTTCCTGATGTTTTTCCAGACGATATCTATGGACTTCCTCCAGATAGATCTTTGGAGTTCACCATCGATCTGATTCCTGGCACTCAACCGATTGCGAAGGCTCCATACCGTATGGCTCTTCCAGAGTTAGCAGAGCTTCGTAGTCAGTTGAAGGATTTGTCAGAGCTTGGTCTTATTCAGCCAAGTGTTTCACCATGGGGTGCACCAGTGCTTTTGGTGAATAAGAAGGATGGATCTCGAAGGATGTGCGTCGACTACCAGGAGTTGAATAAAGTTACTGTGAAGAACAAGTATCCTCTTTCTAGGATTGATGACATCTTTGATCAGCTGGGTAGATCGCGTGTATATTCGAAGATGGATTTGAGAAGTGGGTATCATCAGTTGAAGGTCAGAGGATCAGATATTCCGAAGACTGCATTTAGAACCCGGCATGGTCATTATGAGTTCTTAATGATGCCTTTCGGTTTTACTAATGCACCAGCCACATTCATGAGGTTGATGAACCAAGTCTTCTATGAGTACTTGGATAAGTTTGTGGTCGTCTTCATAGATGATATCTTGGTGTACTCAAGGTCGGAGGAAGATCATGCTGAGCATCTGATAGTCCTGGAGACTCTGAGGCAGCACCAGTTATATGCTAAGTATAGCAAGTGTCAGTTTTGGCTGACCAAGGTTGCATTTCTGGGACATGTTGTATCTGGAGATGGGATAGCTGTAGAGCCAGAGAAGGTTGCTGCAGTAGAGAAGTGGCCAGTTCCTAAGTCAGTCACAGAGATTAGAAGTTTCTTGGGAATGGCTGGGTACTACAGGAAGTTCATCAAGGATTTCTCTAAGATTGCTGCATCGATAACTCATCAAACCAAGAAAAATGTTGCTTTCAGTTGGTCAGAGGAATATCAGCGAGCATTTGATGAACTGAAGCATAGACTGATCACTGCTCCTGTCCTGACGATTCCAGACCGTTCAGGTGGATATAAGATTTATTGTGATGCGTCAGGCAGAGGATTGGGATGTGTCCTACATCAGCATGTTTGGGTAGTAGCTTATGCTTCTATATTGTTGAAGACTCATGAAAGAAATTATCATATACATGACTTGGAGTTAGCAATAGTGGTTTTTGCATTGAAGCTGCCGAGACATTTTCTTCTGGGTGAACGTGTAAAGATATACACTCACAAGAGTTTGAAGTACGTCTTCACTCAGAAAGAGCTGAATATGAGGCAGCGCAGATGGCTTGAGTTGATGGCTGATTATGATGTGGACCTCCAATATCACCCTGGAAAAGTCAACGTGGTACTTGATGCTCTTAGTCGCATGCCGGCAGTGATGATGTTGATAGCTCAGAGAGAACTTTTGGGTGATATTCGACAGATGGAGATTGAAGTTGTCTTACCTGGTTCATCAGTGGTGATGATGAACTTGCAGGTTCAATCAGATTTGGTTGAAAGAATTAAGGCAACTCAGTCTGGAGATGCAAAGTTGAAGAAGATTCGAGAGCAGGCAGAGGCCGGACTTCGTTATGATTTCTGTATTCATGAAGATGGGTCTCTGCTTTTGGGAGCAGAATTTGTGTGCCATCAAGTGACATTCGAGATGAACCGTTGAGGGAAGCTCATAGCTTACCATATTCTATCCATCCCGGAGGCACCAAAATGTATCGTGACATGCGACAACATTTTTGTGGCATGGCATGAAGCGTAGTGTGGCTAGAAGTGTAGCTTCATGTCTGACATGTCAGCAAGTCAAGGCTGAGCATCAGAGAACGACAAGACTTCTGCAGCCCTTTCCGATTCCAGAATGGAAGTGGCAGCATGTGATGATGGATTTCGTAACTGGCTTACCTCACACTCCTCGAGGATATGATGCTATTTGGGTGATCATTGACCAATTACAAATCATCTCACTTCATACCTTTCTGAGTGGGTCAGTCAACAGACCATCTTGCTAAGAGATATATGGAGGTAAGATTTCTTGTTTTATATCTCTCAATGTTTTGTTGTTAGTCTAGATTCTGATTTAGTCATGTATGCAGGAAATCGTGAGGCTTCATGGGTGCCTATAAGCACAGTCTCCAACCGCGACACTAGATTCATGTCTCACTTTTTGAGAAGTCTGTAGGCTAACTTGGGAATTTAACTGAGTTTCAGCACTGCATACCATCTACAGATGGACGGACAGTCGGAGAGGACAATTCAGATTTTGGTAGATATGCTGAGGGCGTGCATGCTGGATTTCAAGGGCTCGAAGAACATCTACATCTGGTAGAGTTCGCTTACAATAATAGTTTTCAAGCCATTATAGGCATGGTGCCATTTGCAGCTCTATACGTGAGCCGATCTCCTCTTAGTAGGGATGATGTTGGAGATCATGAATTGTTGGGCCCAGATATGATCGATGAAACTGTGGATGTTGTGAGAGTCGTCAGAGATAAGATATGCATAGCCCAGGACCGTTATAAGCACTGGGCAGACACGAAGAGGCGACACTTGGAGTTTCAGCCAGGAGAATTAGTGTTTTTGAAGATCTCGCCAACTCGAGGGCTGATTCATTTTGGAAGACGATGGAAACTGAGCCCAAGATATATTGGACCTTTTGAAGTCTTGGCTCGTATTGGAGAAGTGGCGTATAGGATTGCCTTGCCAGCATCTCTTGAGGGAGTGCATAATGTGTTTCACATATCGCAACTAATGAGGTGTGTTGGAAATCATGATCATGTCGTTGACTTCTTTGATATCGAAGTGCGACCAGACTTGACCTATAATCAGCAGCATGTAGCCATTCTAGACCAAAGGCAAAAGATGCTGATGAAAAAATCGATCAATCTAGTGAGGGTTATGTGGCACCGAGAGTCACCAGGAGAGTCAACATGGGAACTCGAGGATGAGATGAGAGAGAAGTACCCTCACTTGTTTGTCTAATGTAATTTTGTTTTGTATGTAACTTGATGTATAGAAAGTTTTTCTCCCTTAATTTTAAATTTCGAGGACGGAATTTGTTTTAAGGGGGGTTGAATGTAATGACCCCAATTTCCATGTACGCGTATTGATACGTAATTTGGTATAAATGCGTACGTATATTTTTGGGAGTATGCTTGTATTTTTCTTTTAATTATTTGGTGTAGGAATTAATTTTAAAGATTTTAAAATCATCTTTTGAGTTTAGTAAATAGGAGTACTTGGATGAATGCTTGTATTTAAGGTGTATATGGTATTTCAACATGTATTTTTATTTTTACAAAATACAAAAAACTAAAATTGTTTTACCATGACACATTAGCTTATTAGGTGTCATCTTAAGGATTACAGAGGAGACACATGGCTTAGACTTTGACTAAATGAAAAGATGAGAGGGTTTTAGGGGAGATCTAAAAACTAGGCAAGAAAAACACAAAAACAAAAAAAATTTCACACTCTCTCATTCACTCCCTTGGCTCAAACCAGCCGAAATTTTTTCCCCCTCTTCTCTCCCTTGTTTCTTCATTCATCCACCAAAAACTCCATCCCAAAATACTCCCCTTCAACTACTAAGAGCCCAAAAATTTTCCCCACCATTCTAGCTTCAAATTCATCCAAAAATCACCTCAAAAATCCAAACTTTAGAGACCAATTTGGAGCTTGAAGAAGGAGGCTAGGAGGCTCTCCATCAAGGACTAAGAATGGCTAGAGAAAATAATTTGGAGGACTTTGTAAGGTAGGAATTCCTACCTCTTTAGTAGCATCTAGTTTTAGAATTGGATTCTAAGTTATGTTAGTAAGCTTTATAAATTTTTAGTATTGATACTATGTTGGAAATTCATGATAGGATCTATACTTTAGTAAATTTCAATTTGTTCCTTAATGATTACAAAAAAATTGTTAGCATGTTGTTCTTTATGCATCAAGATTAATTTGTTGTTCTCATTATGTTTTAATGCTCAAAATTAATAGTAGTGTACCATGTTGGAAGAAATTGAAAGTATGAGTTATAGATAATCTTGTTAAAAACACTAGATTGTAATTTGTTTATATTTAGGAAGTTAGTTGTGGTTTTCATGCTAGCTTTATTAAGTGATAGGTTGCTAATAATATGGTCATATTTGTGTAGGTTATGTTAATAGTAAAAATTAATTTTTTTAGAATTAGAATTATATTAACATCTTGAAAATGATGTCAACTTATTATTTTGTTAGTATAGTTATGTTAATTATGACACCCAACTATGTTAGAAAGTAGTTTTACTAGAAAATTTAGTTGCTGGAATTTTTCTTAGCACATGACAGCAACTTAGAAAAATCATATAAAATAGTAGAAAAATCAAAAAAAATACAATCTAGGATACTATGGAAAACTACAGAAAATTATCTACAACTTGGAAGAGGAATAAGAAGCTAATTCTGGCTGTAAATATGTCTGCAGAGCCATTCTTTCTAGACTGACAGTTTAGACAGATTCATATGCTAATCTTGCTTAGTAATTGTCATATGTATTTATGTTAAGCATGTTCCCATTAGTATGCTATTGGTACATGTAATTATGTGGATGTTTTATGATATATTTCATTTTGGAAATAATGATGATGATGAGAAAATTCATGTAAGTTAAAATGAAAGTGGTATTGAGACCACTAGTTGATTAATTGTTAAATGAAGAAACGTTCTATCAAAAGAAAAAAACAATGAGTGAGCAGAGTTTGACATCGGAGGACTCGGTCCATTTTTGGGTTGAGACTCTAGATGTGGGTTTGGGGGAAACATGGGTAAATTTTATATGTTAAGGAGCGGACAATGGTATGATAGTCTCGCCCGATGTATCACCCCCGGAAGGGGAGTTGAGAGGACTAGAGAGGCCGCTGGTACGCTCATGACGCATCATGACGGTAAATGATGGTTTTGTCCGTTTGTCCGATAGAAAACCGAGATGAGTCTCATTATGGTACCATGTCCAGTCGGGTAGGAAGTTATGAGAGGCCCTTACAGTGCTTGTGTCTCTGGAGTGGTACCACTTTTCACCCACCCTGGGTGAAGTCCGCTTCCTTAGCAATCTACGGTTTACCCGAGTTCCAAAACAGAACAACGATTAATTTCAATTAATTTAATTAGTAAATTTATTTCTGTTCTGCTTTCTGTTATATACTTTCAGCATTTATGTTCTGTCCTTAATTTCTGCATAAACATGTGATGATGTGACACTTTGTAGTTAGTTAGTTAGTAGGAAGACCAGTTCTAAAACTGGGTTCTACTAGAGTGTTAGCAGTTTTTTCCAGGTCACGCGTTGATGTGTCCCAACTTGTGGATTTCAGGTGCGAGACCCGAGCAGTCTGTGGGTGTCCCGGAGCCGGGGACCGGTGCTAGTACAGCCGAGGTAGAGCCTACGTGCGACCTTGTTCAGTTAGACTTCCCGAGGTTAGACTAGTGGGCGAGTTGTACCTGGTGTAGTCCTTTTGTACTTTTGGGTTGGGGGTTTCTACTGTTTGTTGTACCCACTTTTGTACCCCCTTTGTACAGCTAATGTATGTATGTATATGAACTTATGTGATTCGATGTAATGTAATTTCTGTGTTGATGTATTTCTTTTCAGTATTGCATTTTATTTTCTGTTAGAGCACTTTCTTTTCTGTGTATTATTCCAGTGTGTTGCAGTGGCTTGCACATTATTTTAATATTAAACCACAAAAAATGCCTAGTAATATTTGGATAAGAGGGCTCGATGCCTGAGTCTGAATACTACAACAGCCTTGTTAGCTACACCTCCCGTACTTGGGAGAGCGGGGCGTGACATAACGATAGTAGGCCATGAGTTCTACATCTTAGATGTGACAATTTCTCTCTAATAAATCCAATTCAACGAAGGAGATCTAACCTAGCATCGACATTCGGCGATCCTAGGGGTGACTCCTATTGCCCTAGTCTTTTCCTTATTTTATTCCTTTCTTTGTGTGGAGTTAGTTTGCGACGTTGAGTGACATGACCTTCGCATCCATCACCATCACGACACTCCATAATCCACATCCACCAATAAAACTGCAAGTCTAACTCAACCTAGGAGTAGATAGGTAGTATAACACCATCTCCCCGTGTTCGATACTCGCTCGCCGCTATACCGTGCGCTTGCGATAAAATGACATCATTTCCGGAGTTTAATTCTGGGCCGATCAGTTGCCGTGCTGCAACAGTATAGGAGATCTCGACCCGCATCGAGGGTTCCAATAGCGCTCCTCCTCCCCCATCACGACCCCCTTCCGAGCAGCTGGCTCGCTTAGAGGTGGAGTTTCGATCCTTTATGGACTCCACTGCTAGTACCCTGACTGAGGTTAGAGACACACACTCTGACTTTCGTACTTCCTTTGACGGCATGGCCCTTGCTTTGGTGACACTCCACCTCCAGTTCGACCAAGTCTATCAGTCACACTACAGTCCGGGTCACTACCCAGCTGCTGCACCACATCTCCTCCCTGTCCACATCCCATCCCCCCACCTCACCCCCTATAGACTGCTCAGACACCCGCATCCACTTCCACTCCCACAGATATTCCCTCCACATCACTGCACGTCCACATCCCACCCCACTCACCCCTGGTGCACGAGGATCCACCTGACGTCACACCTCGTCTCACCAGACCTTTCCATAACCTGACCCAGAGCTCGAGCACATTTCCACCCCCCCCCCACCATCACCTCACCCCGACCCCATGATCCACACACTGATCGCGCCCGGATATATACCCGGAAAACGACTGTACTTTTACCACAAGCACACAACGTAGTGGTGAGCGGGTATCGAACACAGGGAGGACAATTGACAGTATCCTACTTTGATCACCTAGCTATTGATGGAATAAGAATGGTTTTGATAGTAGTGTCACAATCGTTCAAATAGCAAATAGAATTCAATATAATAAAGCGTCTAGGGATAGGAAATCCCCACTACGGATCGTCACTTATCCTTGTGAATTATGAATCTCAATGTTGCAAAGCTTGAATGTAGGTGAACTAGTCGCAACTTAATGTAGAACCAAGCTCACGCTCTCGCGCCATTGCCGGTCTATAGCAACTTAGATTAGGGCCCACTCTCGTGCAAACCCTAACCTAAGCCACTAGCATGAAGATCGACATCATCGTTCAATCGCAACTCGAACCCACTCTCGTGCAAACTCGAGCTACGATCTAGGCTATGATAGTTCGTATTCGTCCAATCTCTTGCAAACGAATATTATTATAGACTTATAATAAAAATCCTAGCTTTGGTCCAATCTCTTGCAAACCAAATCTAGAGAATCTCAATTATAAACCTAAGTCGATCTCTTGCAAATCCCACTCGATGAAAATTCCTAGCTACTCGCAATAAATCAATCACAACTTACCCTTTTATCGATCCTAGCAACAATTCAATCCATTCATCACAATTCAAAGATCGGGTCCATATGGTTCATCCACATGCCCTATATCGACGAAACTACTCACAAATCATCATGGATATCTCAGAAATAAAGCAATAGATCATAGTACAATTCATTGTAGAGAAAGAACAATTCATAAAAATAAGAGTTTTAGCAAGAAAGATCAAACCAAATTGCGCGTCTATGATCTCCAGCTGAGATTTACAAAAGGAATAGTCGTCAAAAATTAATTCAAGTCTCTCCTAAAACTAGGGATAAAACTAGGTTTAAATACAAGCCAAATTCGTCCAAAAAATCCTGACAGAATTGCCCATGCGCAGCCCAGAAAACCCAATTTACGTAGCAGTCGGACTGCGTCACTCGGCCGAGTGACCCATGTCACCCGGCCGAGTGACAGACCCAATAAAAGACAGAAAGTCTGGGAAAGTTGGGGGTCTATCGCTCTATCAGACTTGGCCGAGTAGGCTTCTTCACTCGGTCGAGTGAGCAATGTTGCTCGGCCGAGTGGGTCTTCTCAAAATTTACAGTAACTTGGCTGCTTCTCAGAAGAAAATCCCTGTCGCACTGGGGCGAGTGAGTTTTCTCACTCAGCCGAGTGAACTTTCCTGCTCGACGGAGTGAACGTTGAAAATTAGTAGTGTGAATCCGTTTCACTCGGCCGAGTACAGTCCTTCGCTCGGCCGAGTGAACAGTCTGTCCGGCCGAGTGAGCTGTATTTGGGCTCTTTTCTTCTCCTCCTCGCCTCCTTGTCGATTCTATCGAACTTCTTCCTCTTTCGCTCATCCTCTAGCGCTGCTAACTCCTCAAATAAGTTGTGGGCGATGCTCCGGTATGCGTGAAAGTCCTTTGATCTCATTTTCACTCCAGATCGCTCCATATCTCCTGGAATACGACAAAAACAAGAAATAGTGAAAAGCAATGCGATATTATCGAATAATCATGGAAAATGCAATATGGGCGATCAAAATGACATGAAAACATGCAGAAAAAGGTGAAAAATAAGGAGCGATCAAAATCCCCCAAGCTTACCTCTTGCTCGTACTCGAGGAAGATGAGTAAAAAGGCGAGCCCGGCGGGTAAAAATAAGGGAAAAGGAAAAAGAAGATAGAAAAGAAAACGAAAAGAGAGGTGCTAGATCATTTTCTCAGGACGTGGACTTGCTCTCTCAAATAGCATACGACGAATAAAAACATGCCAAAGATTTTTATCTCGATATCATGATCATATAAGGATGCATTCAATATAAAAACCCAAGAATATAAAACCAATATGAAATATGAAATCATTCTAGAAGTAGCATTGTCTGAAGCATCTAAAGTAATATACATAATCATAGCACACACACTTTTCAAGTGATCGCTTTCTATTTGGAGTATAAGAGGTATCACACAATATGAAGTAATAAGAATAGAAAGGAGTGGTTTTCATGAAATGCATGCCAAATCTCAATTCCTGAATTTCGTTATACTTCTAGTAATCACCCTGAGTATAGAAAATTACCTAGCTTAGGTTGTCATGCACAGATAAGTAGTCACTCTCTTACATATCATTGGATTCTCTCCCCCAAGCTTATCTACAAGCATGGTGGCATCAAATCAAACAATAAGACTTTTTCCCATTTTTGAAGCTCCAAAAAAATTGAAAAATAAACGAGGGATGAAAGAGAGAAATAAATGAGATAGGATCATGCATGAACTTCTTTTCTCTTTTTTCTTTTGCCCCTTTTTTCTCTTTTTTTCTTTTGTGCCTTTTTTGTAATCACATATATACAATCAGGATCCCAAATCAAAAGATAGAGAGATATACATGTATTTTTTTATTTTTGAATTTGGGGCGTTAAAGCATGGACTTTTATAGCAAGGGGAAGATGCCAATATAGGATTCGCTAAAGGGAGATTCTCCAATGATTTTAAGTATATAAATGATGTCCAAGATATGTGGAGAAAGAAAAATATGTAACGCTCAGTTCACTCTTTAGAATGTGCACGACAACTTTCAGCAGAGCAATGTAATCTACTCAGTTCGATTTCAGAAAGTAAACTAACCCAGTCATATTAACATAGCATACATTCAATCAACCTGAAAGTGAAGAGTACAATTTTCATGCAAAAAGAAGTGATATCAGATAACAAAGTAGTGCTCCAAATTTAAGCAATCAATGCGTGAAGCTTGGTGTGTTTTCTATGAAAAGTATACAATATAAATCATCAGACTCACCTAATAGTAGAATTTCATCCATATTCATATAATGAAGGTGAGGGATACTATCTCAAATGCACAGCAAGGCATATCATATGATATCTGAACTAAAAACGATGGCATGGCAAGATAATATGCATATAGAGTTAAGCTAATTCTATGTCATCATCATCACATAAAATTCATCTCTATCCAAAAAGGATAAAGAAATAAGGATAAAAGCAAAATAAGAACTATGTACATATGCAGCACACACACAAAGTAAGAAAACGTGATGCATGAAAAATAAAATGAAAACGTGGGAGAAAATAAGTGTAAAATAAAGAAAGGTCGGAAAAAAATAAAATAAAAATGAAGAAAATGAAAAGTGCGTGAGACACTCACTCCCCCAAGCTAAACGGCACAGTGTCCTCAATGTGCAAAGTGTGGCACATGGAGAAACAAGATATGGGTAGGGTGGATAAGCATGCATGCTTGATAAAGATAAAATAAAATAACATGGATATGCCAGTGATGCATGTAGAGATCAAGATCGTGCAATATAAGTGTCCCCAGAAATATACCTCATCTCTCCCAGAATGATATAGACAAATATGAGCAAAAAGTAACCAAAATGTGTGGGGAGGAGGTGGGAAAAAAATCAGCAGAAAGGATAGCATCGATCTTAGCGGCAGTAAAAATATGGAGGGCAGCCAGTGCGTACCTAAGTGGATGGTGGAGCACCAGCACCGTCCTCAGGTGGAGGTTGAAGGGTTTTATAGGACCCTTAGGGCACAAAAACTCTAGTCCCGTCCTAAGTCGGACGGAACATAGACAGAAATGCAGCGGAAAAATTTTATGTTAATCTAATTAACATGCAACCCTAAGGAACCAGACCCTATTAGCCAGGAACTATGCCAACTTGGGGTGGATCTGACCACCCCAAGAGGGATCTAACTACTGCGAATAATTAAATGAAAACTTAAACACATACCCAGAATCTCAGCCCTGGGGTAGGCGAGATGTTCCGCGCCGTCTTCCGAGCTGCTCCCGTCCCACGCCGAGCCGCTCCTTGAACCGCTCCCCGCACCGCTCCTCGAACCGCTCCGCATCCCGAGGCGATCAATCCCCGTGTCGCCGAGCCACCCACCGCTGAAGAAAGTTTCACGCGAGTGAAACCTCCGCCTAGATTTCGGATCCAGAATCTGAACTCCTTTGCGGCTTTGCTAGAGCCCGCAGGAGTAAGGCAGAAATTTATAGGGAGAGGAGAAATATTAATTTAGCTTAGATCCGAGCGTGCTCCAACATTTACGAGAGCCGCTCAGATCTAGAGCTTGGGATGAGTTTTGAGAAAGGGGGGAGACCCCTATTTATATAGGCGGCGGACTCTCCCCTTTTCTCAAAATCCGATGTGGGACTAAACAATGAGTTAATTTAAAATCAAGTTAGTTTGCACTTCACAAAGTGCAAACTTCCGTGAATTTTAACTCACTCACCGTTGAGCTTCAGGATTGATACACCCTATCAATACGACAAGCGTTCAACGGTGAACGCATAGGACAAAACCGTTCGTCAATCGGAGGTCGTTTGACCCTCCAATTGAGTGTTCAAACATCAGCCCAAACCCATGTATTTCTGAAATCTGCAGCCGTCACTCCTTGGGTTCAGAACCCTAGGCGTGGAGCCCAAAAACTGGGCCCCACAGCACTGTGCGGGCGTAGAACAGCCTGGGCAGAGCCCAGGCCGCGCCTGGGCTCTGCCCAGGCAGCGCCCAGCCTGTTCTGTCTGGGCCTGGCCTGGTCTGATACTTTGGGCTGTTTTGGCTCTAACTTGAGCATTTGGTGTCCGATTTGGACGCCGTTCGAACCTGGGTCTAGACCGGAATATTTCCGTCTTACCCGTGAACTTTTCCTTGCGTTTATATTATTAAATATTGTATTAAACAATTTAATACACATTTAATCGCTTATGCATCAAATGCAAAATAGTCCCTATCTAAGCTTAAATTATCATTTGCATCAAATACAAATGATCTGAGGGCATATATCCCTACATCTCCCACTTGCACTCAGGATCATTTATTCCGAATGCTGGAGATTATTGCAAACATCTTTTGCAATATTTTATCCCTTGCATCAAATGCAAATTATTCTCCCTAACTTATTTCTACCTATTACTAGACGAAAGATCGCACTCTGTGTGAGACCCTACAGCCTGACCCTTACAACAAGTTGGGCTCGAAGCCCTATACGGCAGTGACCACGAGCAGTGGCTGCCGTCCCTGCTTCAGGAATCATCATTATGTGGTTAACTCATTGACATGAGTATTGTTGGGACCACCCTGACTGTTTCCGTGATGAATTCCGCAGTTATAGTCTCTTCGTCTAAACTATGTCGTGTAGATCAAGTCTAGGGTACGGTCAAACTGTCAACCCCAATAACTTGACTCCGATTAGTTTCTATCGATCTTTTAGTCAAAAAATGTTGGACTTCTTCTAACATACTCTGGCCAGAGTTTTTACTAAAGACCGAACTAACCCTACGACACTAACTCCCATTGACCGAGAGAGACGAATCCTCTCTTGGTCATTACTCTCCTCATACGCTTCAAGTGTCACCCAATCAAAGACCTTTCGACAGGCCTTGCCTCGAAGCTAGGTCATTTGATCTAAGTGGCACCGTTCACGCACAGGTTCGTCAAAATGACCTCAAGTCAAAAGACCAACTAGCCTATCATCACTCAGAGTCATCATTGACAGATTGGTCAATATAACCATATGATAACTCTTGTGGATCGTTCAGTGAACTCATTCTCTAATGAGCACCTGTGTCTTGTCTACGACTTCACCAAGTCAAGCGATCATGAGATCATCGCCACCGCTAAACGGTGAAGACTAAGACACAATGGTCTATCCGATGTTTCGATATCCTTGTCTCGAAACATCTACGACCACGAACCCTTTTAGACTTATGCTACAGAGGGTCAAACATTTCTCCATGATCGAGATACTCATCTCGATACCTGTTTGACCTCGCATAAAGTCTTAGGACTTTACCTAAGTTAATATCTAATTATAACATAACTTAGATAAATTATTACCAAACAGCTTACTGTTATTTCGAACAAGATGTTTGTGCTATGCACACATGAAAATAGATAGCCTCGAGGGTATCATATCTCAACATCTCCCACTTGCACTCAGGCCCATTTATCTCGGTATCTCATACCGTTTTTACACATAAGTTTTCCCGACTTCATGTGGTAGAGCCTTCATGAGTGGATCTGCTAAAACCGTCTACATTATAGACTTAAGGGTTTCTATGTTTAGACCAACCATTTGAATCTCATTCAAATAATTCATTTGGTCTTTCAGAATCCATAATATTTTAATTTACTTGGATCTTATCCAATTCATCGTATCTTACGATAATCATTTTAAATCAGTTACTGGTCATTTCAAATGGCTCATATTTATTTCTGATAAAGAATCAAACTCTTTTGATCACTTTGTCAAAATATATGTTCCATCCCTTTGATGCCTCACATGTAATTTACACGCTCCCACTGACCTTGAAAATTATCTGGTTAATTCATATAAGTTGGTCCGTCTAAATCATATTTAGAAAAACGAACTTGTAAGTGAATACTCCAATTTTCATGGTCAACTTAAGCGTTTACATCGAGTTTGGTCCGAGTAGTTCTGTACACATCTGCTGGTGGAAAACGGTTTCATTATAATCCGTTTTATAGGACTTAGTATGGAAAAACCATTCTCGACCAACATGATTGCACTTCACTATTTTTCTTTTCTGCACCAATCTTTCAACTTAAAGATTTACTTGCAGTAAGTGAGGAAACATTTTCCTTGGGCACGTAAACTAAATTCCAAATTTCAATTACGCACACGGACCTATTCTGGTTGCATCAAGTTTTTAAAATCGGAGTTACTTCTCTGAATTTCATCCCGGAAGTTGACTAAGTCATCATCAGTTATGATGTCTAACTCGACTCTTCGTCTCACGAGATTCGAGTAATTATACAACTTCCTAATGCTTGATTTAATGAATATCTTATTGATAATGTCCTCATAGAACATTATCAAAACCTAGGCATTACTATCTGGGACTTAACCCAGAGGAAGGACTTAACTCAGAGTCACTTGTTATGGATCGCACCGAGTCTAACTAAGTGTGATTCATACCTTTTAACACACTGATGTGTTAACAGACTTGACCTGAGAGAAAATCACATTTTCTTTTAATTACACAAGATTTTATGTAGCTAAGTATTTAGCCATTCGATCTAATCGAATCAGTTTAAATACTTTTGTCTTTTCGTTCTTTATTATTTCAGACTTGTGTTTCATCAAGAACACGTGTCTTAATAAAATATACGAATAACTTATTTCGGTTGATCTAGACTCGGGTACATCAGTATGTACTAGACTGAGTTCGACAACTCATTCTCCCACTGTCTCACAGATGGGTTTCGGCCATTTTATCTAAGAGGATAAGACTCACAAGTGTCCGTAGACTTCATAATATGAGAGGTCAGACCCCTCTTTATGTGACTTGTGAAGCTTAGTCTCTCGATACGGCCTAGTCTATTTTACCATATAAGTTTGCTACTATCTTGTGTATTTATATATTAACATTTAATATATATATATAGTTATTACAAATTACTTAAAACAAAACATTGCTTCCGAATCAAGGTGATGACATTCGTCAAAAAATGTGTTAGACGTTTTTGTATAACTATTTATTCTGAAATCGTGACATCAAAATATATCACATTTTCATTTCCTCCTACTTATGCCTTTACTAATGATAAATTAAACTAACTTTCTCAATTGACTTTCCGGAGTGCCTTCTTCCTTTTCTAAATCACATTTAGATATTAATTTACCCAACATAAATAGCTATGCAAGCATCTTATGTATCCAAACGCTTGAGCTTTGCAATCTCGAGTTTAGCTCAAGAAGTTGCTTGTCTCAAGATCCGGTTGGGATACATAGTCTTGCACCGCTCATGCACTCGTATTCGACTCAAACGGTTTGATCGAATTCTCGAACTTTGCGGATCGGAATTGTTTGTCCATACAACCTTGAGGGCAGCTCGACAAGTTGTAGGGAGAAACATACTACGAATATCCTATATGTTCAAGCTGCCTCATATAGAGAAGAGTGACATGTAGCTTTAATTTATTTGTTGGACCCAGAACTTAATGAAATCATATTTCGTAAGTCTGTTCTTTAGAAGGTCATTTAATGTCAACGAGAATATAGTTTAATTCCATCAATTAGAATTTAACTTGATATTCAATTAATCAACTATTTGACCAGTCAGCTTATTCCAATATTATATTTTGATTCCTTCGGTAAACATAGTCTTGCCCTAGTTTTGGCATATGTTCAAAATTAAATATAGGTAGAATGGCTTTCATCTATCTATATCCTCCCACTAATTTTACGATCGTTTTAAAGCTTAATAACGAACGATTTAATCGAATTTAAAAATTAGTGAAAGAGGGATCAAATCATCCCGAACCTCACAACCTTGAGGAGACTCAACAAGTTGATTGGTTCCATGACTGGTAGACTAACTCTTGGTCAATCACATCACATGTGATTCCCTGTCGATTTTACCCACAGTCACTTATGATCTTGAGGAGACTCAACAAATCATAATGACTGGTCTAGTCAGACCCTTGATTTCGTGTCCAGATTTGACTTAGATCGATACTCGAGGAGACCCGACGCATCGATTTGGGTCAAGTCTAGACTACATCACATGTATGTTGGAGTTTGTTCCTTAAAGAAAAACAAGTCACAGCTTGAGGAGACTCAACAACTATAATTGTCTTCTTTTAGTTACCAAGCTCCAAAATCAAGGAGGGATACGAATTAATCTTTAATAAGATTTATAACGCATTGACTAGATATAGTCCAGGGTGTCATACAATCATGATTCGCGACATTGCGGTCCAGCGGAACACAGCCAGGGAATTGACTAAGCCAGGATCACTGCCCCTTGTACTAGCAAGGGTTGACCCAGAACTGTTAGCCAAGCACATTGACTGGATCATGGTCCGTTGAATGAAGCTTGTCATTTTTGTATGTGTGCCATAGACTAAACAGCTTTTATTAACAACTAATTAATCCTATCAACTAGTTGCATCCTTAAATTCAAAATTTTAGGATTTGTTTAATAACTTTTATTAAGTCCTTATCAACTATAAGGTTCACGTGCTATCCTAATCTTTATTAGGATTTTAATAAATTATTAACCAACGCTAAAAGCGAAGTCCTTTAATGATTTAATAATAACAATTAAAATTAAAAATTTCATTAAAGGACTACCCTAATCAGGAATTAGGTCTTGAAGCATTGTTAATGTTTTATTAAAACATAGCATGTCATTAAAATTCAAGTAATAAATTTTAATCATTTTTAATGGCTAACCTAAAGGGTTGTCTTGTGTTATCAAATAAGGACAAGATGACATAGCCATTAAAATAATGTTACACTAATTTTATCGCATAAAAAGGTGTACAAATATTTAACAATTTAAATAGACTAAAGTTTATCGCATAAACAGTTTTGGCATGCATTCTTAAATTTAACATTTAAATTTAAAATATGATTTTAAAAACATTTATTTCATCTCATAAAGTAAAAGCTTGTTTTAAAATCATAACATTTGCATGCTCCTTTAAAATATTTATCGCATAAAAATTTTAAACTTTTAAAATCAGCTTTTAAAATTATCTTATAAATTTAAAACATCATTTAAAAAATTCCATGCTTAAAATTTATCACATAAAATTTTAAACAACCTTTTAAACTTATCGCATAAAGTTTTAAAGCTTTAAAACAATTTTAAAATTTATCACATAAATTTAAAATTCCATTTTAAAACTTTCATGTTTAAAATTTATCATATAAAAATTTTAAACATTTAAAAATAATTTAAATTTATCGCATAAATTTAAAGAAAACATTTTTTTTAAAAAAAATTAAATGTATCGCATAAATTTAAAGAAAACATTTTTCTGTAAAAGCATTCAAATAATAAATTCGCAGTCCTAGATCAGCATACAGAGATGGCTCTGATACCAATGAAGGGTATCACTCTGATATCATTGCAACGCTGTTAAGGCCCATCATCCATGGCACCCTAGACCCGTCACAAGATACCTCAGAAACTTGTTTTACGGCATACCTCTCGACAATGCCCAACCCATTATAAGATCACCATCTTATCGGGACTTGGTACGGTAAGAGCGATTACTTCGGGTCGGCTCATAACCCGAGATGAAAACTTAAACACATACCCGGAATCTCAGCCCTGGGGCAGGCGAGATGTTCCGCGCCGTCTTCCGAGCTGCTCCCGTCCCACGCCGAGCCGCTCCTTGAACCGCTCCCCGCACCGCTCCTCGAACCGCTCCGCATCCCGAGGCGATCAATCCCCGTGTCACCGAGCCACCCACCGCCGAAGAAAGTTTCACGCGAGTGAAACCTCCGCCTAGATTTCGGATCCAGAATCCGAACTCCTTTGCGGCTTTGCTAGAGCCCGCAGGAGTAAGGCAGAAATTTATAGGGAGAGGAGAAATATTAATTTAGCTTAGATCCGAGCGTGCTCCAACATTTACGAAAGCCGCTCAGATCTAGAGCTTGGGACGAGTTTTGAGAAAGGGGGGAGACCCCTATTTATATAGGCGGCGGACTCTCCCCTTTTCTCAAAATCCGATGTGGGACTAAACAATGAGTTAATTTAAAATCAAGTTAGTTTGCACTTCACAAAGTGCAAACTTCCGTGAATTTTAACTCACTCACCGTTGAGCTTCAGAATTGATACAACCTATCAATACGACAAGCGTTCAACGGTGAACGCATAGGAAAAAACTGTTCGTCAATCGGAGGTCGTTTGACCCTCCAATTGAGTGTTCAAACATCAGCCCAAACCCATGTATTTCTGAAATCTGCAGCCGTCACTCCTTGGGTTCAGAACCCTAGGCGTGGAGCCCAAAAACTGGGCCCCACAGCACTGTGCGCGCGCAGAACAGCCTGGGCTCGCCTAGGCGCCTGGGCGTGCCCAGGCCCGCGCCTGGGCTCGCCCAGGCGGGCCTGGGCTTTGCCCAGGCCGAGCCTGGGCTTAGCCCAGGCAGTGCCTGGGCTAGCCCAGGCAGCCTGTTCTGTCTGGGCCTGGCCTGGTCTGATACTTTGGGCTGTTTTGGCTCTAACTTGAGCATTTGGTGTCCGATTTGGACGCCGTTCGAACCTGGGTCTAGACCGGAATATTTCCGTCTTACCCGTGAACTTTTCCTTGCGTTTATATTATTAAATATTGAATTAAACAATTTAATACACATTTAATCGCTTTTGCATCAAATGCAAAATAGTCCCTATTTAAGCTTAAATTATCATTTGCATCAAATACAAATGATCTGAGGGCATATATCCCTACAGAGGTGATGGGGGCGGTGGCTGCTGTGTAGTGGGACGGGTAGCGGTAGGTGGAGGTTGTGGCAGTCGCGTAAGAATCTGGTTCAGGGTAGCCTGAATACCAGGAAGTAAGGCGACATGAGACTGTACAACACTAACAGTAGCAGAGAGAGCCCAGAAGTCTCCTCTGAGTCCACTAACTGCCCCCTCTAGAGCATACAGGTGTTGAACTAGGGTGTGGGGGGGAGGTGGAGCAGAGGGTCAAACATGTGAGGAACGTGGCTGCCTCGCACGGCTACTGTAAACGACTGGTGCAGCTACCGGGTGGGGCTGTGGAGTTGTGCTCACTAGAACTCGCTCAGCCTTTATGGGAGGCTGAGACACAGGAATAGTCGTAGAAGAAAGAGCAGCAACAGAAGCTGAAACGGTGACAGAGGGCGAGGGGGACAGAGAGGTCGCTAACACAGAAATAGTGACAGACGTCACGACACTCTCGGTGAAGACATCTGCAGTGGAGACGGAAGGGTCCACGACTGGGGAGGCCATGAAGTGTGCAGAAAATGACTTCCCAGGAATCGAGAATAAGAAAGTGGACAGGGTCTCCACTGTGGAAGCAAAAGAGGGCTCGTCGCTCTCAATAATGGTGGTGGGACGCTCAGGGCTCACAATTGAAATGGGATCGATGGTCATCAGCACAGAGGTGGTGGTCGTGGTGGTGGTCTCAGCAAGTGTACTTCCGACACTGATAGAGGTGTGGACAAATGTGTCGGGAGGTACAGACAAATCAGGTGCAGGCTGAGGGATCTCCAAGACCAGAGGTGGAAGAAGGGGCTCCTACTGAGCACCCTCAGGCTCTAGCACGTACGCAGCTGGGATGAGGACGTCCATTGTTGGAATCCACTCCCTTCATGCGGGTCCAATATGAGTCCTAGCGGGGCTCAGAAGAACCATTTAATCAGCGCCGAAAGGACCGTGCAGCCATACCCAGTGGTGCTGACCATGAGGACGCAGCATCCTCATGCAGTCCATAACGTCTATTGACAGGGAAGTGGGGCCTGGTGGTCGTAGCAAACCAACTGGAAGGTCTACTCCTCACAAGGGAGCTAGGAGAGTAATCAGACCGCCGCAACAGATAGGCGTCCTAGCGCCGACAGAGATAATGATGCGGTCCAAGTACCAACTAGTGTAACGACTGGTTTTTGTATGATTGGATTATCAGTGTGTTTTGCTTGTGATGGTGGGTTCCCTCCTTGTGTGGTTTCCATTTCCATAGTTCTCGCTTTCATTTATCTCGTTGAGAATTCCTAGCTTTCGTTTTCGTTCCTTTTGATGTGATCTTCTAGGTTCTTCCTTAGAATCAATGAACTCGGAGTAAGTCACTCGTGACGAGCTTCATATCGAACATATCTTAGAGTATAAATCGATCCTAGAAGCCATAGAAATCTTCCCGAAGCTTTGCGCTTCGAATCGGCACTTTTCGTGCACGTTAGTTGGTTCAAGAAGATCAACCGACCGACTAGATTCCAATTTAGTCGGTCAGGAAATCAACTGGAACCGACTAGTTCATTCAATCAATAATTCAGGAGTTACTGTTTACTCTTAGTCGGTCTAAGAACGTTCATCGACCGACTAGATTCAAAACTAGTCGGTCAGTACTTGTTCATGGACCGACTAACTCTAAATCCTATTTTCGTTCAGGAGTTACTGTTTGCACTTAGTCGGTCTGCGTTGGTCGACCGACCGACTAGTTGCCAAACTAGTCGGTCAGTGGTTGCTCTTTGACCGACTAACCAGTGTTAAAACCCTAATTTCTGGGCAGCTGCCAGCCTAGCCTATTTAAACCCAACCCATTCGACTTCTTCTTCTCCAACACGACCCAAAACCCTAAAAACTTCCCCCTTCAGCCCCCATCTTCCTCCAAGCTCCATTTCTCCATTCCAAGCCCTAAATCCATCATCCAATCCATCCATTCACTCTATCTACCTCTCATCTTCCCCAAAATCTCATCAAACCCATCAAAATCCCCAAATCCCCCTAAACCCTAGTTTCCCCAAACTTCTCCAATCTTCTCCAGATCTGATCCTAGGGTTCCCCGGAGTGTTTCTTCCGCCTTCTCTCGGTAAGAAATCGTTCTACCGTTGTTTTTATAACTTATTCGTATTTTTATGAAACCCTAATATAAATTTCATGTTGTTTGATGATTGTTCCCCCAAAACAGCGATTTCCCTGTAGATTGGCGTCCGTGTGACGAAGTAGTCGTCATCCCCGGTGCTAGGCAAGTGAAACTTGCATCTCTTGATTTGGGCCATGTCTTAGGCCATTACCTTGTTTTAGCGTAAAAGAGACTAAACGGTGAAAGGATAGCCGTTTAGACGCCATTGACCTAGCTTAACAACGAAGCTTGGTCCGTCACCCTCATCATGCTTGTATGTCACGTTTAAATTCAATTAACGGTACGCAATCATTTGTTCATGTCATTGCATAGTGATAAATTATTGTGATTGTGTAGCACACGCTACAACATTATATTCCTGGCTCGTGTTCCAGAAGCGAGCCCTGTAGTTGGAAACCCCAACGCTCGGATACCGGCTAGGCACCCACTTTTCGTGGGCACAACCCTATGCCAAATACACTTCCTGGCCCGTGATCCAGAAGCGAGCAAATGCTCGATACACGTAGGGGTGGGGTAAGAGATATGCGTCACCAGAGCACGAGATGGCCTGATCCGCCACTCCAGCCTGCAGGCGAAATCTCTAGTGTTTAAGTGAGTAAGAGATATGCGTCACCAGAGCACGAGATGGCCTGATCCGCCACTCCAGCCTGCAGGCGAAATCTCTAGTGTTTAAGTGATTAATAGTGATAAGTGATAAATGATAAGTGACTAGTGATTTGGTAGTTTTTGCTACATCGTGCGTGCTTGCCTCTCTTTTAAACTGTTGCATCATACTTAACTTCCATATCATTGCTTAATATTATAAGTGCTAGGTTGCTAGTTACTTTCAGTTTCCTTGCTCAAGTCTTTTAGACTTGCTGACATGTGCCCCTCTCTCTTTTGGGTGACACATGTTAGACCCAGAGCCAGAGTTTTGTTGCAGGGAATATGGTGTTGCTGATGCTGATGTTTGCTGTGCTGGTGAGTGGACACCAGGGGCCTGTCTTGAAGATCGCTCGTGTTCACTTCTTTGTTTAGGTTTGCTGTTAGTCGTCGGTGCGTGGCACCCTTGTATGTATGTTATTCTTTGTTGGCCATGTTTGGGCCTTAGACTCTTTTTCCTTTAGTCTGGTGGCTTTTCTGCGATATTGTAATTTGTTTATGGACATTTCGAGATTCAATAAAATGTAGTCTCATTTCTTTTTTTATCATTGTTGTTTCGTTTCGCTTTGCAAGGACTTGCCATAATAAGTGTTTCTATACGCTTATCAGACTTGGAGCTTCACAGCTTCAAGTTTGTGCGGACCTTCTCACGTCTCGCCTCCACATTTTTGGGAAGCGGGGCGTGACAACTAGCTATATCAATATCAATGGCGGGGAGCAAGACGTCTCCACCTCTCTCGAAGGCTCTCGCTCGAGTCATCGCATAGAGCATGTAAAGCTCCAGTGTCGACATCGTCCCCGGCTCATACCTCACTAGGAAAGTGGTCGCCATAAGGCGTTGTGCAATGCAGAGGCATGGGTGGAGGATAGCAGAGGCATTGGCCCTGCTAGGGTCACAGACGAGGGGCGATCCAGCGATACGTATCCAGAAGGCGTGTGTGTCAAATGACGGCGGGGGGATATGCGTGGGACTATATGATCGGTCAGGGTCCGGGACGGGGGGCCACTGGAAGTAAGCTCTAAGCATATCGAGAGTGATGTCGCACTCAGATCCATCAAGCGAAAGGAGCATCCCCCAGGAGTCCTACTAATGGAGCTAAGGACCTCTAATGTCGGACGGATCTAAGTGTCCGCCGACACCGACAAAAATTCACGCCGCCACACGTTGTCATACAACTGGAGTAGCCCCTCAAATACCCCTAGGAGCTCAAAGTCTGCTATGTGCGCGAACCTAGAGGGTACGATCGAACGATGGAAGATATGCTCAAATCTGGCACGGTGTGCATCATCTCTGAATGTAATCCCCATCGTTTCGAAAGCGGGGCGGGCTGTGTCGGTGGTGGGGGAAAGGTGCAGTAGGAGGCGGAAGTGTGGGTGGTGGCGGGCTAGGTGGAAGGGAGTCCGCCCTAGCGGAAGAGGGGCCGGGATCGCTGGTCATCTTCCGCTTGGAAGCGAGCGCCCACGTGCACGACCTAGTGCGGGACGACGTGTGAGCCGTGAAACGTGTCCACTCAAATGCGAAGTGTTATAAATAAGGAACGAGTGTACCCGAACACGACGCGAGTGCAAGCGGTGGATGTGTGCGGAGAAGCGCCTACTCCGAGAAGCTCCAAATCAGCCATGTATCTCCCCCAAGCTTGCCTGAAACACAAATTCATAAATCAACAATGTATATCAATAAGTAAGGGGTAAGATCAGAGATAATAAATCAGCCCTGAATCTCCCCCTTGCCTGAAACACAAATTCATAAATCAACAATGTATATCAATAAGAAAGGGGTAAGATCAGAGATTTTATATATATATATATATATATATATATATATATATATATATATATATTAATTTCGATTTGGGGCGGAGTTGGGCTTGCGGATCGGAGATTGGGAGAAAAAGGGCGAAATATGGCTTAATGGCGATGGGATGGCGTCGGGGAGCGTAGCGCAGGCGGCGACGGGCAGGCATGGGTCGGCGAGGGGGGCGGTGACTCAACCGGCGGGTGGGGGTGGTTCGGGCGAAGGGTGGAGCTGTTCGGTCGAATGGGGAGGAGCTCAGGCTGTGAAAACGAAATTTGGGAATTTTTGGGAATTTTGGGAAATGCGCCCGGATTTCGAATATATGGGGTTAGTCACTCAGCCGAGTGGCGCGCATACTCGGCCGACTGGCACAGTTTTAAATATTTTAGAATTTCTGCAAAAGTAGCGACTCGGTCGAGCAGCGCTTCCCACTCGGATGAGTGGCAAGGCCACTCAGTGCTTTTTAAGTGTAGAAAGTGTCAGATTTACTCGGTCAAGTGCCAAAGTCACTCGGCCGAGTGGCATATAAAATACAGAGAGGGGTTTTTAGAATCTTCCCTGATCAGTATCCTACTCGGCCAAGTATGGTCTTCACTCGACCGAGTGAAAATTTCACTCAGCCGAGTGGGCTGCTATTTTCAGTTCCAACTCTCTGTTTTTGCTCCACTTTCTGTTTTTCTTCTCCCCGTCAGTTTCTTCCTTCTCCTGAGGCCTAAGCGCATTCCAGGAGCGCATTCCATTGCCATGGTTATCCTCCATTCAAATGATTCCTTGTTCTCCATCTCCTATCATGAAAAATAGAGCCCGTTGTCAGGATTTTCTTCGACTCTTGACTCTAAACACTAACAAAGGTCTAAAACAAAAATAAATGAAAAATTCAACTAAAAATAAGATAAAACCGTCAGATTGCCTCCCGACAAGCGCTTGTTTAAGGTCTTGAGCTCGACCCCTTAAGATACTCGTTTAATGCTCGATGTTCGACGTATGTGAGATGCGTGTGTCAAACTTGCCGGGAAGGCCGCTTGGATTTAATTGTTATTGTTCATTGGAATTCCATGGCTCCCCTTCATCATGGGTAGTAATGGAGGATGAGTCCCCCAAGCTTGAGCTTTTACCGTCCTTTTTATTTGCCGGTGACGCCAATTTCTCGTCCGGCGGAGCTTTCTTTGCATTTTTTTACCGGCGAGAGCTTGCATAGATCTCTAATCCTTACGACATCAGCGTCGTCTTTGTCATTGTTCATAGAAGGATCCGGCGGGTCTCCCAACATTTCTCCATCCTTAGAAGATTGGCATTCTTCGAAGCCGTCATTGTCCAAGGCGCCGATAGCATATGGCATGGCATCGTCAATGACCTCGTCGAGGAGGTATGAAAGATCTTGAAACCAACCCTCAATTAGGTATATGCTATTTACCTCCCCGGTGGGGACTCCCTCTGAATAATGCTTGAGCCTTTGTCCATTCACCTTAAAAGTGACACAGTCCTTTCCTTCTAGCTCGAAGGCTCCCCCGGTTGTATGTGCTGAATGGTAAAAGGCCCCGACCATCGTGACCTTAGCTTTCCGGAAAAGAGGTGGAGTCTAGAATTGAATAGTAGGACATTGTCTCTGACCTTGAAGTCCGTGACGGTGATGCATGCGTCATAGAGGATTCTAATTCTTTCCTTGTAGATCCAAGAACTCTCGTAAGAATCCTGTCTAATCTCGTCGAGCTCATTGATGTCTAGAATCGGCGCAATGCCGTGCTCTTGTAGTCATAATTCAAGGTCTTGATTGCCCAATATGCGCGATGTTCCAACTCTACCGGCAAATGACAAGCTTTCCCTAGACAAGCCTATATGATGTGGTCCCAATCGGAGTGCGAAAGGCCGTGCGATATGCCCATAATGCATCATTCAATTTCATGGACCAATCCTTCCTAGCTCTATCGACAGTCTTTTCTAGAATTTGTTTAATCTTCTGGTTTGACACTTCTACTTGTCCGCTAGTTTGAGGGTGGTATGTCATGCCGATTCTATGATTCACCCCATACTTCTTCAACATGGCTTCAAATTTGTTCTCTATGAAGTGGCTTCCTCTGTCACTTATCAACGTTCGTGGCACTCCAAAGCACGAGAATATATTTTGCTTGAAGAATTTAGACACCACTCTAGCATCATTTTGTTGGGGTTGCAATGGCCTCTACCCATTTTAAGACATAGTCAACAGCCAATAGGATATACTTGTTTCCTTTGCTTGAAGGAAAAGGCCCCATAAAATCCACTCCCCAACAATCAAATAGCTCGATTTCCAAAATGGGTTTCATTGGCATCTCATTCCGTTTGGATATATTTCCTATCTGTTGGCATCTATCACAAGACTTGACAAAGTCATGTGTATCCTTGAACATGGTCGGCCAAAAGAACCCACATTGCAGTATCTTAGCGGTAGTTTTGGAGGCGGTGTGATGTCCCCGTAAGGCAGATCATGGCAATGTGAAATGATAGATGTGGCCTCTTCCCTTGAAACACACCTCCGTATAATACCATCCTTGCATATCTTGAAGAGATACTGGTCTTCCCAGAAATAGTTGCGGACTTCATGCATGAACCTCCTTTTTTGTTGTGTCGCCATCCCACACGGCTTTATCCCACAAGCCCAGTAGTTCACATAATCCGCATACCAAGGCACCTCTCCGGGTCTGATGGTGAATAGCCTCTCGTCAGCAAAAGTATCATCAATCGGTAGGCTATCTTCCCTTTCGTCACGAACAAGCCTAGACAAGTGATCCGCTACAACGTTGTCCGTGCCTTTCTTGTCTCTGATTTCCAAGTCAAATTCTCGGAGTAGTAGTATCCATTTTATCAATCTCGGCTTGGCTTCCTTTTTGCTCAATAGATATTTCAATGTCGCATGATCGGTGTGCACAATCACTTTGGATCCGAGGAGATAAGAGCGAAACTTCTCTATGGAGTAAACGACTGCCAGGAGCTCCTTTTCAGTGGTAGTGTAATTCTTCTGTGCTTCATCCAGAGTTTTGCTTGCATAGAATATTGTGTGGAGCTTTTTGTCCTTCCTTTGTCCTAGCACTGCTCCAATTGATTGGTCACTTGCATCGTACATAAGCTCGAAGGGAAGGCTCCAGTCAGGCGGATGTATGATGGGGCGGAAATGAGGGCTTCCTTCAGTGTATTAAAGTCATGCAAGCATTCTCCTGAAAAGACAAAATGAACATCTTTAGCAAGTAAGGCTGTAATAGGACGAGCAATTAGGGCAAAATCTTTGATAAAGCGGCGATAAAATCCCGCATGACCAAGAAATCCCGCATGACCAAAATTACCTCAATTTTCACCTTATCAATCTCAATCCCTCTGGATGAAATAAGATGCCCAAGAACTATCCCCTCTGTGACCATAAAATGGCATTTCTCCCAGTTAAGAATAAGATTATTTTGTTGGCATCTTTTAAGCACTTTAGCAAGATTGGCTAAACATGAATCAAACTCGCTACCATAGACAGAAAAATCATCCATGAAGACTTCCATAATGTTTTCAATATAATCAGAAAAGATGGACAGCATGCACCTTTGAAGGTTGGTGGGGGCATTACAAAGTCCGAAGGGCATTCTTCGATAAGCATACATGCCATAAGGACACGTGAAAGTAGTCTTTTCTTAGTCATCTTCATGCAAGGGAATCTGAAAGAATCCCGAATACCCATCCAAATAGCAAAAGAATTTATATTTATCAATGCGTTCTAGCATTTGGTCAATGAAAGGCAATGGGTAATGATCTTTACGGTGGCTTTATTCAATTTTCTATAATCAATACACATCCGCCATCCCGTGACAGTGCGTATGGATATAGGTTCTCCCTTATCATTTTTAATGATGGTCATCCCCCCTTTTAGGGACGACATGCACAGGGCTAACCCATCTGCTGTCTGAAATAGGATAAATGATATCGGCTTCAAGCAGTTTAAGGATCTCCTTCTTAACTACCTCCTTCATGTTAGGATTTAACCGCCTTTGAGGCTCTATGGAGGTGGCTTCAATGTTTTCAAGGTGGATCCTGTGCGTACAAAGTCTAGAGCTTATTCCCTTGAGGTCAGAGATGGTGTAGCCAAGGACGTCCCTATGGCTCCTAAGGACATCTAGAAGTCTCTCGAGCTGGGTGTGGTTGAGGTTGGCATTAACGATCACCGGATAGGTCAGTTTATCTCCCAAGAAAGCATACCTTAAATTAGGAGGTAATTGTTTCAGTACTACCTCAAGGGGTGTTGTACCCCCTACTTCCTCTTCCTGTGAAAGCTTGACATCTTCTGTTATATCCATGCTCAGTTCCCCCTCGGAGAGTGGGCTCTCGTATGCCAGATAAGATTCTCTTTTTGGTGTGGAAGGTGCATCGGAGTGGACACTACACAACTCCGCTCTGACGTCGATGGGACTACCATTTTCCTCTGGTTCACACCTGAAATCAAGAGATAGGTCAGTGCGTTCATAAATGTCGAAGAGAGGATCGTCAAGTGTACTTTCCTGAATCTCGGCATGCCAAATGGACTCCTCAGTAGTGTAGAACTCTCCGATGCATGCTTCACTCCCTTCAAAGTATAACTTGCCATCCCTCACGTCGACCTTAATGTTGCCCTCGATAGTCCCTTCTGGAGAGATTTGATACATCACAAAGCTGGCAAATAGTTGCTCAATGGGGTCCTCAATGTCGATGGTCAAGGCCCCTGTGGTTTGGACCTCATCAACAAGTTCTTTCAGAAGAGTTGCGAAGGAATCATCATCTCCTGGGCTAGGCTCCGTTCTCATCACCGTGTCTCCCATGTTACCTGCTCGATATTCTATTGAAAATTCTGGGAGAGCACGTAATTTGAGCATCAAATGAAGTCAAAAAAAGGAATAAAAGAAAGATAGAAGGTAAGATGTAACCGGGGAGCAAAATCGAATACCGTTAACCTCCCCGGCAATGGCGCCAAAAACTTGATCGCGCCCAGATATACACCCGAAAAATGATTGTAGTTTTATCGCAAGTGCACGACGTAGTGGCGAGTAGGTATCGAACACAGGGAGGACAATTGACAGTATCCTACTTTGATCACCTAGCTACTGATGGAATAAGAATGGTTTTGATAGTAGTGTCACAATCGTTCAAATAGCAAATAGAATTCAATATAATAAAGCGTCTAGGGATAGGAAATACCCACTACGGATCGTCACTTATCCTTGTGAATCATGAATCTCAATGTTGCAAAGCTTGAATGTATGTGAACTAGTGGCAACTTAATGTAGAACCAAGTTCACGCTCTCGTGCTATTGCCGGTCTATAGCAACCTAGATTAGGGCCCACTCTCGTGCAAACCCTAACCTAAGTCACTAGCATGAAGATCGACATCATCATTCAATCGCAACCGAACCCACTCTCATGCAAACTCGAGCTACGATCTAGGCTATGATAGTTCATATTCATCAATCTCTTGCAAACGAATATTATTATAGACTTATAATAAAAATCCTAGCTTTGGTCCAATCTCTTGCAAACCAAATCTAGAGAATCTCAATTATAAACCTAAGTCGAATATCTAGGCCTTCCCATCAATTGAGATCCAATCTCTTGCAAATTCCAATCGATAAAAATTCCTAGCTACTCGTAATAAATCAATCACAACTTACCCTTTTATCAATCCTAGCAACAATTCAATCCATTCATCACAATTCAAAGATCGGGTCCATATGGTTCATCCACATGCCCTATATCGACGAAACTACTCACAAATCATGGAAATCTCAGAAATAAAGCAATAGATCATAGCACAATTCATTGTAAAGAAAGAACAATTCATAAAAATAAGAGTTTTAGCAAGAAAGATCAAACCAACTTGCGCGTCTATGATCTCCAGCTGAGATTTGCAAAAGGAATAGCCGTCAAAAATTAATTCAAGTCTCTCCTAAAACTAGGGATAAAACTAGGTTTAAATACAAGCCAAATTCGTCCAAAAAATCCTGACAGAATTGCCCCTGCGCAGCCCAGAAAACCCAATTTGTGTAGTAGTCGGACTGTGTCAATCGGCTGTGTGACCCATGTCACTCGGCTGAGTGACAGACCCAATAAAAGACAGAAAGTCTGCGAAAGTTGGGGGTTTATCGCTCTGTCAGACTCGGCCGAGTAGGCTTCTTCACTCGGCCGAGTGAGCAATGTTGCTCGGCCGAGTGGGTCTTCTCAAAATTTACAGTAACTTGGCTGCTTCTCAGAAGAAAATCCCTGTCGCACTCGGGCGAGTGAGTTTTCTCACTCGGTCAAGTGATCTTTCCTGCTCGGCCGAGTGAATGTTGAAAATTGGCAGTGTGTATCCGTTTCACTCGGCCGAGTACAGTCCTTCATTCGGCCAAGTGAACCGTCTGTTCGGCCGAGTGAGCTGTATTTGGGCTCTTTTCTTCTCCTCCTCGCCTCCTCATCGATTCTATCGAATTTCTTCCTCTTTCGCTCATCTTCTAGCGCTGCTAACTCCTCAAATAAGCTGTGGACGACGCTCTGGTATGCGTGAAAGTCCTTTGATCTCATTTTCACTCCAGTTCGCTTCATATCTCCTGGAATACGACAAAAACAAGAAATAGTGAAATGCAATGCGATATTGTCGAATAATCGTGGAAAATGCAATATGTGCGATCGAAATGACATGAAAACATACAAAAAAGGTGTAAAATAAGGAGCGATCACACACCACCCCAACACCCATCACAGAGTCCGTTCCCATTCCATCCCCTACACACGCACCATCACCTCATCCCACTTCCCCACGACATGACAACACCATCATCCTTCTCTCATCATATTCCGACGACGATTGGACCACCCCATCTCCATCTCCACCCCCACCCATCAAGTCTGAGCCTACCTATAGCATTCCACTCCCACCACACGCTGACACTACAGCTGAGCACTCAGCTGATTCCGTCGTCCCTTTCACTCCGCCCAGCCACCACCTGACAGTGACTCAGCCTGATGGAAGCACCGCACATTTTTGGCACCCCCTCATCTTTTGGCCCAATGCATCACACATTTGCATCATTTTAGGGCATGACTTTACATAGCTTGTGGGATGCTCCAGGATCTCCTTCCCCAAATTTTATTTGTCATCAAGATTGTTTTCTGTGTTTTATTTGCGTTGAGGACAACGTTTGGTTTAGCTTGGGGGAGGAGCTTGTTTGCACTTATTCTCTCCTTTTTCCCTTTTATTTCCCCACTTTCACCGTTGTTTTCGTTTTATTTTCACTTTTTCTTTCTTATTTTCTATCATTCTTTCTTTTTCACATGCATCACGTTTAAATTAAATATACACATCCAAAAACCCAAAAAAATCATTAAAACCCTCCAAAAATATCTGCATTCGCATCATGCATCATGCACCTTCATGCATACATTTGTATATACTTGCATTCTCCTCGAGAATTTTTCGAAAACGAGTTTCTATATGCGCTGGATCTCTATTTGAAATTCGTTTTTTGAACCCTAATGCTTGATTTCCATGATGTTGATTTGAATAAGTGAATATCTCGTAGTCTAAAGTCAAATCCCTTGCAATACCCTAGCTTCAACCGTCCTCGCAACCCCTAAGATAGGAGTACTTGAAATCGACCTAGATTGACACTTAGGAACCCATTCTATGCATGGACCCCAGAGCCGATAGTTGTGTATAATGATTTATAGTCCCTCGAGACTTGAATATCCACACTTCACTCAGTACTGAGGATTGAATCTGCCTAGTTCACCCCATGATTTTAAAAAAAAAGAAACCCCAAAAAGAAAATAATTGTGAATAGAAAAAATAATACGCACCGTTCCCCCAGCGAAGCTAAGTAACCGGATCCCCACGATAGTAACCGTCGGCGCCTCGCGTAAAAAGGCCTAGCTTGGGGGAGTACGTATGAATAAGGATGTCATTTGGGTTGAGTTAGTGGGTTCGAGGAGCCCTTCTTGGCCCGGTGACCTAAGGTCGTCTGATCTGGGAGTCACTGACCCAACGCTCCTTACACGACCCAAGTGCAATCCCAAAAATGAGAAAAGAAAAAAAGAATTTTTTTTACAAATTAGTGTATAGAATTTCTTTTGTATATACGCTGCATATATGAAATCATGGGTAAATTTGGCAAATTCTCGAATCAAGGAAACGTGTAATGTCGTGAGTGCCACTTTCTCGATCGACCAATATTCTATTATCCTGTACTTATCCCCTCTTCAACCATTGTATAGCTTAGGTTCATACAAACTCAATCTAAATTCGGGTTAGAGGAAATGTCTTAGAATGCGAGTATGGCAGTCACCCAGTGTATTACTTGGCGATTTGAGTAGGGATGACGTCCTAGGAACATATTCTCATCGATGGAAAGATTTACGAGCATTTTGGTTTCCCGAATTCGAATTTTCATTTCACTCGTGTATATATTCTCGGATTTTGAAAATTATCGAAGCTCCATCGTGTCATCTGAATGTTTGACTGCATTCCTCCGATCTATGCTCTTTCTTGTCTTCCTTGAGGACAATAAACAGTTTAGCTTGGGGGATTTTGATGAGTGTTTATTGTATATAGTTTTTCACTCTTTTTTTCATCCCGTCTTACATCGTTTCATTCTCCATTCATCCCCGTTTTCCCATTTTTGTCTCTTTCTTTGCTTTGTGGTCCCTCACATGCTTTGCAGGAGATATATACCAATTTGGGATCATATAACGAGATCTAAGCGCAAAGAGGTGAAAGGAGCGAAGCCGGGGATTCGATTGCACAAGGAGGGAGCATTTTGTGAAGAATAAGGCTCCACGCGGCCGCATTAGCATGGACATGTGGCCGTGTCGATCTATCAAAGAAGGAATTTTGACACGGCTGCGTCAATTTCAACCAAACGGCAGCGTCAGAATATTTTTGGAGTAAAGAAGAAGAATGAAGACCAAAGAGATTCACGGCCTGCGTTAACTTGGACGACGCGACTGCGAAACTATCACCTCCAGAGCAAAATGACATGGCCGCGTCGATGGACCATGCTGCTGCGTGACCCTCTTCAATGCGCTCACGCCTCCTATGACGTGACCACATGGCGAAGCCCCCAATCCCCTTTTGCTTTAGGGAATGACGCGAGCACGTCGTTTCTTGACACGGTCACATCAAACCCCTTTTCCACGACTTTTAGGGTGGATCTGGGTGGTATTTTGTCTTTTGGGCGCGCGTATATAAGCGCACCTTCATCTTCCCGCGAGGGGAATCTGATTTTCAGCAATCTTTCTGTATTTTCTAGGGTTTTGGGTCGTTTTGTAAGGATTCTAACTCTTTTATTCTGTTGTTTTTATTGTTCTAAACATTAATTAGTGTAATAATCTTTGTTTCTTTAATAGAATTTTTCCCTCTTTGTTATTAATGTGTTGTTTCATCATCTATTACTGCTGTTGATTGAATCAATGGCTTTGGATGCTTACCCATTGCTAGAATCCCCCTCTATTCTAATGGGTAGTGAGTAGTTTTCAACTAGGGCAATGGGATGAACCCCATTAGATTGGGGCCATGGGTTGAACCAAATAACCGATTGGGTTGCTGGGTTAGTTGAGATTATGGATACATTGGGACAATTATTATCGCTGTAGATTCGACCCCCTCTCTTCGCGACAATCGGGTCGGCTGCCGATCAAAAGTTGAGACCGACCCGAGGATCCGATCCCTACGACGATCCATACTATCGGTGTGACTGATACACCAACGGGCACCGATTAGAGCTCTCTCAATGTAGGTCTAATCCTCGAACGCTACTATGGGCGAGAGGAATATTGGGGCACTCGACGTACACTGATGCATCAGAGAACCACTGACATCGGTGCAGGTTGGGTTGGCATATCATTGCATCGTGACAGCGGGGGGTAGGACATGTAAGAGAATAACATATCCTGCATCATGACAGTGGGGGATAAGAGAATGCCCTTAGGTCACACGACCTCTTCTGAGTCCCAATGAACACGGCAAACCTATCGATTACTTATTCAACCCTAACCCTAGTCAAATGGTGGGGATTCCCCACGCCCTAGATATTTTACCCCCTTTGTTTACACTTTTCTACCATCCACCGACAATTCACCATGACTAACGCGTAGCTCTCATCCGAAGACCCATAGGAGCCGATACTCATTGACTGCCTCCTTGTGTTCGACCCGTAAGCGACTACACATGATCTGTACGATGCGGTTTTTATTAGCATTGTTCAGGCCCCACTCAGGGGGCCGCGATCACTTAGAGCCTTGGATCTTTGACGTGTGTCTTATCATGCGGTTGCCTTGTTGATATAAGACGATTCGAGTGCATGAATTTGAAGATATTGTCTTCGTCTTTCTTGAATTTTCTATTTCCCTCTAAAAATGGCTTCATCCTATGTTCACGTTTCTGAGAGGAGTCTGGTTACCATCATTCAAAGGAACAAGGAGGGGGCTATGGAGCCTGGTCTAATTGCAAATATTGTAGGAAGATATATGCCCATAAGGCAATTTATCTTGATTATACGTCTTTTTCATACCGTATATGGTACGTATTACTCTAAGTATAAAATCATTTGTATTAATATACTTAGATAATATCCATAGACTTATAGTTAGGTCCTTACATATCTAGATGAGATCTCGATTATGAGTAAGTAAGCGACCGAATAGAAACGTAAGTCTTAAACGGTTCGTGATTATAGATGTGTCGAGAACTGGATATCGACACATCGGATAGATCACTGTGTCTTCGTCTTACCTTAGGGTAATGGTGATCTCATAGTCATTCGACTTGGTGAAGTCGGAGACGAGACACAGGTGCTCATTGGGGAATGAGTTCACTGAACGACCAAGTTAGAGTTATTAAATGGTTAACTTTAATGATCTGTCTTTAATAACTCTAGGGTGATGATAGGTTAGTTGATCCTTAAGACCTGAAGTCATCTGTACCAACCTGTGAGCGGACGGTGTAGCTTAGACCCATGATCTAGCTTCGAGGACCAGTCCTGATGAAAGATCTTAGGTTGGGTTGCACCTGAAGCTCTCAAGGTGAGTAAATGACTAAGATGGGATTCGTCACTTCCATTAAAGGGAAGTTAGTGTTATAGGCTCGGTACGGTCTTTATGTTAATCCTCGGCCGGGGTATGTTGCAAGTAGTACAACGTGTATACAATAAAGACCGCCGTATACTAACCAATGTTGTCTAATAGGGTTGACAGAAAACCATACCCTAGGCCAACAATAACACAGTCTTGACGAAGGGATTTTAGCTGACAGAATTCATCACTGACACAGCTAATGCAAACCCTATGATACTTTTGTCAAAGGTTCGATCACGTTATGATGACTCTGAAACAGGGACGACAGCTACTGCTCGTAGTGACCGTCGTCTAGGGGTTTCGAGCCCCAACCTGTAGTAAGGTCAGGCTGTAGGGTCTCACACCGAGTAGTGTTCGTGTCTTAGTAATAGGAATATAGAATAGAGAGAAATATCGTTTGATGATATTCACAAGTTAAGTTGTGAAAGTTAGTCGCATTAGCAATAGGGACACAACGTTGCATTAGATGCTAACTTTGACTAAACGTGTTGTAAATTAGTTACGACGAATTTAGTAGGAACAAACTTGTTGGAAAAGGTTACCTGGATGACGGGATCGTCCCGGTCTAAACACAGGTTCAAACCGCGTCCAAATCGGAGCTCAAACGAGTCCAGAAACGCAGAAAGAGTTCAAGGGGAAGTGGGTTAGACCCACTGGGCCATAAGGCCCATGTTCAAAGGCAAAACGGGCGCCGCCCGCTGGCTGCAACGGGCGCACGACCGCTGCAGCAGCGGGCGCGGGCCGCTGCAGCAGCGGGCGCGGGCCGCTGCAGCAGCGGGCGCGGGCCGCTGCATCAGCGGGCCAGCGCCCGCTGCGGCAGCGGGCGGGCGGCCCGCCCTTGTTCCCTTGGGCGGGCGCGCCCGCTAAGCCTAGCGGGCGCGCCCGCAACTTAAGTCAAAATTAGGGTTTTTGAAACCCCTAATGACGGCTACGAATTTTAAGAAATTGCTAAACTTTGAGCAATTGTTTGAGGGGTCAAACGAAGTCGAAATTCGTCACCGTCAATTCCTACGCGTTCACCATTCCAAGCTTTTCTGATTGATAGCTTGTTTGGTGTCTGAAGTTTAGTATGCGAAGAGAATTAATTCGTTAAAGTTTGACTTTGTGAAAGGCTAACTTTAAAGTTGAAATTAAGCCAAATGGCTTAATTGAATTTTTCTCTTCATGGGAATTGTCCCACATTGCCCGCAACGAGAAGTTGAGTGCTCACTCCCTATATAAATAGGGGTGCACTCTCCTCGTTGAAAAACACACCAGTCAACGATCGAGTAGCTCCAGATTTTTAGAGCAAGCTCGATCGGCGACTACATCTCTCTCTATTTTCCTATTCTCCGGAGTAGTCCTAGCACGACTACAAAGGGGGTTTGGATCTGATCCGGACGTCTAAGACGCGGGTTTCTTCTCAAGTGAAACTTTCTACCGCGTGTGATCGGCTCGGAGGCGAAAGCAGCTCGGGCGGATCTGTGCGAGGGTGCGAGGCGGCTCAGGGAGATCGTGTCAACGCGGCTCGATTACGAGGAGCTTCTCAAGACGGTGCGGTACATCTTGCCTGCTCCAGGGCCAAGATTCCGGGTATGTAGTTAAGCGTTTTCTAGAAGAAATTTAATTAGTCTCTTTAGTGTAGATCCTTCTTGGGGTGGTCAAACCCACTCCAAGTCGGCATAGATCGGGCTAGGTTCTGGCTCCCCAGAGCCTAGCTAAATAGTTTAGCTAGTGTAGAAATTTTGATTTCTGGTTTTCCGCTGCGCTTTTGTGCCTCTGTGGTCCGTCCGACTTAGGACGGATACGGATCCGAGCTCTGGGGGTCCGACAAAACCCCAACAGTGGTATCAGAGCCACGGTTATGATATAGATCTACTATAGCGACTTTTTAATTGTTAAAAAATGCTTAGCTTTCATGTGCAAAACTTTTTAGCTTTATGTTAAATTAGTTTTGAAAATATTTTGTGTTTCAAAAATTAATTTTGCAACACGGAGATTTATTTTAATTATTGGGACAAATTATTTTTATACGATAAATCTAAAAGAAGTCTCCTTTGTTTTAAATACTTTATAAAATTTTTATGAGACATTAAAATTTTTAAAAGAGTGTTTAAAGTTTATGTAAACTTTATAGAAAAATTTTATTTTCGAAATTTAAGAATTTTTCTTTAGTTACATAAAAGTTAGAGATCTTTAAAACTTTATTTGAAAGCTTCTAAAAAGATTTCAAAAAGTTTTAAAAGAGTTTTAAAATTATTTTAAAATATGTAAGTAATAGAAATGATTCTATTTCATGAGATGAAACATATATTAATTTCTTTTTATTACATAGATGTTTCTAAAATTATTATGTGATATTTTAATTTTAGAAATAAGGTTAAAAATTTTAAAGGCCTAGGTTTAAAATTATTAGATAATTTTGAACGACCTAGTTTTATGCGATAAATTTTTTTTTGCGGGCTTTAAAATTTTTAATCTTTAATTTGAAGTGTTAAAATTTAGATTTGCATGTTTGTATTATATAGATAATTTTTAAAACTTGCAAATACATTTTATATGTCACTAAAATGAAACTTTCTTTTATGCGGATAAAGTTAGTTGTTTCATTTCATGTTGAATAATGTATTCACAAACCTTATTAGGTTAGCCATTAAAATTTTATAAGATGAAATTTCAATATGACAGTGACATGCTATGTTTGATAAACAAAAAAAAATCGAACCTAATACCTGATTAGGGTAGTCCTTTTGTTTCGTAAATCATTTCATTAAAACGTTCAATTAAATGATTTTCATAAAAAGACAAGTTGAATTGTTTTATTAAAATCCTAATTAGATTGGGGTAGTAAGTTGAACGAAGAACCTTATAGTTGATAAGGACTTAATAAAAGATGTTCAACCAATCTGAAAAAATTTTGAATTTTAGGATCAACTAGTTGATAAGGATTAACTAGTTCTCTTAATTAAAAGCCATTTAGTTGTTTGGAAAACATAAGATTGATGACAACTCCTTTAATGGATCATGATGTCGGTCAATGTGCTTGGCTAAAGTTTTTGGACCAACCTAGCTAGACTGGGTAACAAGTGGTCCTGGCTTAGTCAATTCCCTGGCCGCGTCCGCTGGACCGCAAGGAGTCGATTCATGACTATGTAAGTCCATCGACTATACCTAAGTCAATACGATAATAATCTTGTTCAAGATAAATCGTAGCCCTCCTTGTTTTAGGAGTTGGCAACTGTAAGAAACATGTTCCGGTTGTTGAGCTACACTCAAGCCGTGACATGTCAATCTTATAGAAACCGATTTCTTGATTGACATCTTAACCTGACTGAAACAGTTGTCTCATCCCTCGAGCTTCGGCGTAAGTCTAACCAAGAATGTAGTCTAAGACCTGACCCAAACCGGTGTGTCGTGCATACACCGAGCAAAGGGGCAAGTCAGGCTAAACACGAAAACAAGGGTCCTGCTAGGCTAGCCATTGTGATCCGGTTGAGCACACTCATGATCACAAATGACTAGGGGTAAAAATCGATAGGGAATCATAGTAAATATGATTGACGACGAGTTCGTCTACCGACTGCAGAGTCGGACAACTTGTTGAGATACACTCAAGGTTGTCAGACTCAGGGTAGTCGGATCCCTCTCTCACAAATGTTATTTTATAATAAATTGTTTATTATTATGGCTTTAAATAAATTTAGTGGGAGAATATAGTTTTATTAAAACCATTAAAACTATACTACGAACATATACTAACTAAAGTATCTATAAAATGCAGAATGGACTCAGGTCTAAAATACATGGTAGAAAAGAACGTGCTGGATGGAACCAACTACAAAGACTGGCTTAGGAACATTAAGTTGGTCCTTTCCCTAGCTGGGATTGGATACATATTGTTCGAGGACGCTCCGGAGAAGCCCGATGAGGATTCGACCCACGAAGAGAAAGAAGCCTTTAAATTGTACCAGAGGGATGCAGAGAAGGCAAGGTGCCTTGCTCTAGCTTCGATGACCAACGAACTGCAAAGGAAGCATGAACATATGGATGTTCAGAGCATACTCCTTAATGCACAAGAGTTGTATGGCAAGCGATCCAGAGCTGCCAAGTTCGAAGCTACTAGCAACCTCTGGGGCACGAAGATGACGACAGGGCCAGTACAAGATCATGTTATCAAGATGATCGGGTACGTGGAGGACGCCGCCCAGTTAGGATTTGTCCTGGACAATGAGATGTCCACGGATATTATCCTAAAGTCTTTAACTCCCGAGTTCAAGCCATTTATAACTGGCTTTATTATGAACAGCCTTGAGACGGATCTTCCTGGTCTCCTCAATATACTCCGGCAATTTGAGGAGATTGAGAAGAAGCCGACTGCACTGGTTGTTGGCTCTGCTACTTCCGACCAGCCGAAAGGCAAAGGAAAGAAGAGGCAGGTCCCACAACCTGCGAAGGCTAATAATGGGAAGAAGAAGAACAAAGGGGCCCCGTCGAAATCTGAGTGCTTCCATTGCCACAAGATTGGCCACTGGAAGAGGAACTGCAAGATCTATCTTGCAGAGAAGAAGAAAGGGCATACTGATGCCTCTACCTCAGGTACAAATTAAAATTCAATTAAATGTAATTATTTCCATTCATATAGTGTGAGACACTTATAGACATCTGTGTACTGTATACAGGTGGCTGATAAGAAGATAAGAACTGGAGATTGGAGAAGTACAGAGATCAGTCGGCAATCAAAGCAACAGTTGCTGCTGGGACCGCTCAAAGACTTCTGGAGACGATGATCGTGATGGAGATGATATTTTTCTTATTTGAATAAAATGTATCATCTTTAAGGATCGAAAACAATGAATGAGTGCTTTGCACTCAAGGTTTATTTTTGATAAACATATTAAGGTTCTTTTAATGAACCCGTTGTTTTGGAATAGATGTCTCGTTTGTTGAAATTGAAATTGAATTGGCTTAAATTTTGTGGATGTGGCTTTTCTGTGATGGTTGCGTATATTTTCGAATAATGGTGTATAGCTTCGATAATATTGATTTTGGAGCTGACTAAATGCTAGAAGTCAATCAGTAGTTAAGTGTAGGTTCCAGGGGGCGTATAAATTGTGTGCGATCACAATAATACGCACATCAAGATTAATTCTTGATTATCTGCATTTAGTTATTAAAAGAGTTAATACTACATGTGGTTAAAGGAATAAGTACAGTGTAGGACGTTTTGATTGAACGAATCAATGACAAGATTCCTTAAAACGATCTTGACTTGACTCATTCGTCAAACCGAAGCTGACACTTGTGCATTCCATCTGAGGCACTTACCAAATGGTTATTTTTGCACATAAATCTAAATATGATTTAGTTATTATGTTGAAGTAATTTAACCAGGTAATTCTTAAAGTCAGTGGGAGCAAGCTCATATACTTAGTTCCGTTTTTTGGACTAAGTAAAAAGGATAATTCACTTTAATAAATCTTCTATATAAATCATTAAGTCAACATTGTTTTGATTTAATCGTATATATATAGAGACTTAGGGTGTCAAATATGTACTTGACATATTGACACAATAAAGTGGAGTGAGCTAGAACTGACTTACGGAAATGTTAGACCCCACATCTAAATCGTGTAAGCTAACTGTTAGCTATACAAAGTTAGGAAAATGGATCCAGATCATTTTTCCAAAGGATCAACCCTGTGTGATCATAAGATGTAATTTCAATCCATTAAAATTCATTGCAGATACCTGTTAGTAGAACCATTCTTAGGTTTGCCATATCAAATGTCAAAGTGACTGATATGCTATAACGGTATGAGATATCGAGATAAATAGCCTAAGTGCAAGTGGGAGATGTAGGAAGATATATGCCCATAAGGCAATTTATCTTGATTATACGTCTTGTTCATACCGTATATGGTACGTATTACTCTAAATATAAAATCATTTGTATTAATATACTTAGATAATATCCATAGACTTATAGTTAGGTCCTTACATATCTAGATGAGATCTCGATTATGAGTAAGTAAGCGACCGAATAGAAACGTAAGTCTTAAACGGTTCGTGATCATAGATGTGTGAGAACTGGATATCGACACATCGGATAGATCACTGTGTCTTCGTCTTACCTTAGGGTAATGGTGATCTCATAGTCATTCGACTTGGTGAAGTCGGAGACGAGACACAGGTGCTCATTGGGGAATGAGTTCACTGAACGACCAAGTTAGAGTTATTAAATGGTTAACTTTAATGATCTGTCTTTAATAACTCTAGGGTGATGATAGGTTAGTTGATCCTTAAGACCTGAAGTCATCTGTACCAACCTGTGAGCGGACGGTGTAGCTTAGACCCATGATCTAGCTTCGAGGACCAGTCCTGATGAAAGATCTTAGGTTGGGTTGCACCTGAAGCTCTCAAGGTGAGTAAATGACTAAGATGGGATTCGTCACTTCCATTAAAGGGAAGTTAGTGTTATAGGCTCAGTACGGTCTTTATGTTAATCCTCGGCCGGGGTACGTTGCAAGTAGTACAACGTGTATACAATAAAGACCGACGTATACTGACCAATGTTGTCTTACAGGGTTGACAGAAAACCATACTCTAGGCCAACAATAACACAGTCTTGACGAAGGGATTTTAGCTAACGGAATTCATCACTGACACAGCCAATGTAAACCATATGATACTTTTGTCAAAGGGTCGATCATGTTATGATGACTCTGAAACAGGGACGACAGCTACTGCTCGTAGTGACCATCGTCTAGGGGTTTCGAACCCCAACCTGTAGTAGGGTCAGGCTGTAGGGTCTCACACCGAGTAGTGTTCGTGTCTTAGTAATAGGAATATAGAATAGAGAGAAATATTATTTGATGATATTCACAAGTTAAGTTGTGAAAGTTAGTCACATTAGCAATAGGGACACAACGTTGCATTAGATGCTAACTTTGACTAAACGTGTTGTAAATTAGTTACAACGAATTTAGTAGGAACAAACTTGTTGGAAAAGGTTACCTGGATGACGGGATCGTCCCGGTCTAAACAGAGGTTCAAACCGCGTCCAAATCGGAGCTCAAACGAGTCCAGAAACGCAGAAAGAGTTCAAGGGGAAGTGGGTTAGACCCAATGGGCCATAAGGCCCATGTGCAAAGGCAAAACGGGCGCCGCCCGCTGGCTGCAACGGTTGCACGCCCGCTGCAGCAGCGGGCGCGGCCCGCTGTGTGCAGCGGGCGGGCGCCCGCTGATAGCGGGCCAGTGCCCGCTGCTAGCGTGCGCGGCCCGCGCCCGCTGATGCAGCGGGCCCGCGCCCGCTGCGGCAGCGGGCGGCCCGCCCTTGTTCCCTTGGGCGGGCGCGCCCGCTAAGCCTAGCGGGCGCGCCCGCAACTTAAGTCAAAATTAGGGTTTTTGAAACCCCTAATGACGGCTACGAATTTTGAGAAATTGCTAAACTTTGAGCAATTGTTTGAGGGGTCAAGCGAAGTCGAAATTCGTCACCGTCAGTTCCTACGCGTTCACCATTCCAAGCTTTTCTGATTGATAGCTTGTTTGGTGTCTGAAGTTTAGTATGCGAAGAGAATTAAGTCGTTAAAGTTTGACTTTGTGAAAGGCTAACTTTAAAGTTGATATTAAGCCAAATGGCTTAATTGAATTTTTCTCTTCATGGGAATTGTCCCACATTGCCCGCAACGAGAAGTTGAGTGCTCACTCCCTATATAAATAGGGGTGCACTCTCCTCGTTGAAAAACACACCAGTCAACGATCGAGTAGCTCCAGATTTTTAGAGCAAGCTCGATCGGCGACTACATCTCTCTCTCTCTCTCTATTTTCCTATTCTCTGGAGTAGTACTAGCACGACTACAAAGGGGGTTTGGATCTGATCCGGACGTCTAAGACGCGGGTTTCTTCTCAAGTGAAACTTTCTACCGCGTGTGATAGGCTCGGAGGCGAAAGCAGCTCGGGCGGATCTGTGCGAGGGTGCGAGGCGGCTCAGGGAGATCGGGTCAACGCGGCTCGACTACGAGGAGCTTCTCAAGACGGTGCGGTACATCTTGCCTGCTCCAGGGCCAAGATTCCGGGTATGTGGTTAAGCGTTTTCTAGAAGAAATTTAATTAGTCGCTTTAGTGTAGATCCTTCTTGGGGTGGTCAGACCCACTCCAAGTCGGCATAGATCAGGCTAGGTTCTGGCTCCCCAGAGCCTAGCTAAATAGTTTAGCTAGTGTAGAAATTTTGATTTCTGGTTTTCCGCTGCGCTTTTGTGCCTCTGTGGTCCGTCCGACTTAGGACGGATACGGATCCGAGCTCTAGGGGTCCGACAAAACCCCAACAAATATGAGGTCCAAAGTTGCAGCCGATCAGATCCCCGAGTTTCAAAGAAACTACGTCCACCTCGAATATCAGATTCAGGTGCCAGTGAGGGATGAGAGGGTCCACCATCCTGGCGACCGAAAAGTTGGGGTTTACGTCAAAGCCTTCCAACAAGGTCTCTGATTCCCCATGCACCCCTTCATGTGTTACTTCCTATGCACCATGAACATTTCTCTCTGTCAGCTGATGTTGAATGCCATAGGTACACTGCTGGACTTCATTGCCATGTGCGTGATAAAAGTAATTGAACCATAGCTAAGAATGTTTAATTGCTTCTTCTCGATTCCTCCTCTCAAGACTCCGGGCTGAAATATGATAACGGCTCGTCGAGGAAGGAAACTATTTGACGACCTCCCGACTTCTAATTTCAAATGAAAATAGGAGTTCGTGTTCGTGGTCTTTCAAGGAGAGGCGAGCTTCTGTACTAGCTGGGGTGTCCATGACTTAGGCCCTGCCGAGGACAAGCCTTTGACTAGAGAGGAGAAGGAAGTTGCCGATGCATTGACAAGCCTGCCAGAGAATGTGAGGAAGACGAAGTGATTGTGGTCCGACTTAGTGTTGCGCCAGACCGTGTGGATGAACTGTTGATTCGACCGTGCCTATCAACTGTTCGACATTCATTCTCTGACTTAATATGTTTATTTCTTCTACAGGCATGGTCGGTCTGGAGTACCAGGTGGATCCTGCGCTGAGGGAGGGAGTTGAGGCTTCTATTAGAGAAGCTAAGGAGAGCATGCTATCTCCTCGGGTGCCATCTATGGGGGAGAAAGGACGGCTCAATTGTCAGAGGATCGACCCATTGTCGCTGAGAGGGCTACTCAGATGGTCCGTCTCCAGCAGAAGAAAAAGGAGAAACCCCCCTCCAAATTTGAGGTGGTTGCCATTGATGGATGTAAGAGGAGGCGGCAGATTCTCCTTAGTGACTCGGAGCCATCCGGGTCGACCGAAGCTGCAGAGAAGATTCCTCAGCAAGAGCCGGGAACTCCTTTAGAGGGAGACTCGGGGGAGACCTGGGTCCCTCCAGAGCTTCTTCTACATGAGGATTCCTGGCCTTAGGGAGGCATGTTCCCTCCGGTGTCACTGTCTGAAGACATCCCTGATGAATTCAGACCGACTTTGCTGGAGAGTCGATCTCCTCAGACTCCATTCGATTGCTCTGTAGAGGAACTCATTCAAATGGAGTTTTCGATGCGGCAGGACGATTCTACTCTTCTGGAGCGCGAGACCGCCTCTCGAATTGCTGAAAATATAACCCTTCCAGGGGATATGACTGTTGTGTAGAGGGTCGATTACAAGAGGCTTGCACCGATGGCCGTCCATGCTAATGTCCAGGTAACTACTGCACCAGCCTCCATTGCAGGTGATGCAAGCATGGATGTTAACTATCGCGCGTTGTTTGCAGGCTCTCATGGCCACCGCTACGTTGCATCGACGTGCACCAGTGGTGGCTAATCACGACGTCACCCTCGGGGCCGTCAAGTTGGCCGTGGAGAAGTCTCAGGCCGAGCTGGCCAGGATTGGTCTTCTGTGTAAATTGAGACTGAATCACATTCAGCAGCTCGAGCAGGAGTTACGCGAGTCTCGCGAGAGGGAGGCAGAATAAGCCACCTCTAGAGAGAGCGGAGAAGGCTCTATTAGAGGAGAGAGCCAATGTCGGGGTCATTGCGGAGAGGGTGGTCCACGGATTCAAAGATTCCTTGCCCAATTTTGACAAGATGTACATGGAAAGCTACTAGCGATGTTGATCGGAAGTGAAGGACCGATTCCCTGACCTCTCTGTTGAGATCGACCAGATCCCGGTGCTATTTTCGAATCTTGATGACGATGATCTAAGTCAAGGCACGGGGGAGGCCGGTCCCATCGGTGAAGTTGTCACCACGATGGGTGACGATGCAGGAGCTGGTGCTTTAGGAGGTCAAGAGCCCGTGGCCATGCTTGGTGGAGATCAAGGGCCTAGCCAGCCGTTGTAGAATCTTGATGCTCCTTTTACCTTGCTTTAATTTTTGAATGTATATGGGTAATTGAGATGTAAACAAAAACAATTTTGTAGTAAAAGCTCCAGAAGAGTTGCTTGTATATTTTTGTTTGTCGTTGTATCTCTTTGTTTGTTGTCACTCATGTTGTGTGGTCATTATGCCTGATGGCCCCTTTTGATGGATTAGACCCTAGCCCAAGATGATCGAGGGTAAGCCATCGAACCATATTAGAAATAGACCACTACGTTCAGTGGTGAGGAAGTGATTCCCTCGACTCACGGCTGATGACACGAGGGAGTCGTCAGTGCATGCTGGGCTAAAAGACATCTCTAAGACATTCTAAGACAATCTGAAAATCCCTTCTTCGAAGTATTCTCCTTTGACCTAGAGGGAGTATCTCTCTTTGAACTAGTCTTCCAAGGGCTAAAAGAAATAGAGCCCTTCCTTGCAACATTTCTCCTCTTCAGTTGTTGGTCTACCTTGATGGCTTGGTGGACCATCTCCTGAAGCTCTACATAATGATATATCTCCACAGCATCAGCAATATCATTATTAAGGCCACGTAAGAAATGAGATATTGTTGCTTCTCTGTCATCCACCACATTTGCTTGAATCATGGCAATCTCCATCTCTTTGTGATACTCATCTACACTCTTAGAGCCATGAGTGAGTCGTTGCAATTTGTGATGAAGTTCCATATGATAATAATATGGAATAACCCTCCTTCTCATGGTTGATTTCATTTTTCGCACAAGTACTAATTGGACGTTCTCCATATCGTTCTTTTTCCTTTTGCACCTAATTCCACCAAAAAAGAGTATAATCAGTAAACTCAAGAGCTGCAAGTTTCGCCATGTTACCTTCAGCGTAGTCATGGCATGAGAAAATTTGCTCAACATGCATTTCCCACTCCAAATATGCATCAGGATCATTTTTTCCTTGAAAAGAATGTACTTTGATTTTAATTCCACCAATGTTGTCTCCTCGGTTTCTATGTCTCCTTTGTTCATCACGATGAAACCTCCTTCTTCTTGGCTGGTGATCTTCAAATTGATCCCCATCCACTTGGCTCTCCGTATCTCCATGAGGTTGTTCTTGATTGTTTGATTTTGTTGTGTAGAAGCTTGATTCTCCATTTGATCTAATCGTTCATGGATTCGTTCCAGCTTTCTGTCAAACAATCTCTCAAGATGGCTCACCAATGCTTGCATTTGAGAAGATGGTTCTCCATGTTATGTAGTATCTTCTGGATTTTTTGCCATGTTATTGAAAGAGAAAAAATATTGTGTGACCTCACCAAACACTCACACTCAATGTTTACGCTCCACTCTTGAAAATCTTACTACAATTCCCTTAGAATCTGTCCCTAGCTCGTATGCAACCCAAATCATTGTTGAGTGATTCAGCAAAGCCAATTGCTTTCTTCAACCAAGTATGTAATGGTGGTAGGTCAAATTGTGAATAATGGATGGGTTAGGCCTGAAGTAGGATTAGGTCTGGAGTATGGGATTCAATGAAAAGAAGGGAATTACTTAATAGTGAAAGACAAAAATGCAACAATAAGAGCTAATAATACAATTCCACAAATTTGTAAGATAACAAAATGTAAGAACTGAATTGAGCACCAATGTTATTTTCTTATTTTTTTGCCAAGCCTTGCTTTTTTTTTTGCTTTTTTCCTGCTGTTTTTTGCTTTTTTTGCTTTTGTTTTTTTGGGTGCTTTACTTGTATAAAATTAAACAAACAAAAAAAGATTGTAGTTTTGAATGACATAAGAACAATGTCTCTCTAAAACAAGAAAATGAAACAGAAATCTTGCACACTAAAGATAAAATCAAGGTGGTTTGGAATTGTTTGAGGTTTTGGAAAAGTTTATTTTTTTTGGCAACAGAGGAAAGAAAAGGATTTGATACAGAATTTTTTTGAAGCAATGAAATGATTGAAAGAAACACCTACCATGTCAACCTGGAGCTCTGATACCAAATGATGTGAAACCAAGGGATGGTGGCCTAATCTTCACGGCGTTTGTTTAATAAACTTGAAACAAACTTAAAAGAAGGATATGAGCGTCACACTCCAGACTTAGAGAAAGTAAATTGGGAGTGATAAGCTCTAGATAAGGGTGGTTCACTGACCTGATAAATGCAAATAGCCAACCAATGTTATAGGAACGCGACCTGCTACTTAGACCACTTGTCCAACCACGAACACACGTTTAATCAATCCACAGAGCAACACACTTGGGTTGAAGTACGAATTATGGGCTTTTGTGAATTTGGATCACCAATCTTATAAGGAAGATTGACAAAGCAAAGTTCCACAAGAGCTAAAGAAGATAGAAATCTCACAATATGAGAAAACACTCAAATTCTGTGTTGATAATCTGATTGATGGTGATTACAAAGGAATACATGTTCTATTTATAGGTAGAACTTGGAAACTCAAAAGACTCATTCGGCTTAAAGACACTAATTAAAGACAATGAATGGTTTTTGGTAGCCCATTAGTCATCATAATGACCTGAAATAAGTAAAAAACATAAATGGCACCTAGGAAAAACCAAAAGACAACCTGAAAATTTTAGCATAATGAAATGCACGAAAATTACATCAGAATTCATAACTTTGTGCTTCTTGGCTCTTGATCTCTCCCATGAATTCATATTTATGGTTGTTGTTGCACTTGACTCTTGATCTTCCTCGTGAATTCAGATTTAATGGTTGCACATGACTCTTGATCTTCCCTCATGAATGCATTCAGATTTATGGCCACATGACTCTTGATTTCCCCCATGAATGCATTCAGATTTTCTTGGGCTTGGATTAGCAAGACTAAGACCTCATTGTGAGCACAAATTTCTTAGGCTAGCAATACGTCTACTTAGGCTCCAATTGCATCTTGCATTCTTTTTAGCTTTCCTTTTGTTATGGTGCCTTCATTTAGAATTAGGTGTTGTTAGTTGCTGGGCTGGTTCACATCACGTACTGATTCCGCGACACTAACTCCCAACATATGAGAGTGACGAATTCTCTCTTGGCCACTACTCTCCTCGTACACTTCAAGTGCCACCCAACCTAAGACCTTCAGTAGGCCATGTTTCGAAGATAGGTCAGAGATCTAAATGATACCGTTCATGCATATGCTCGTATAATGGCATCAAGTCAAAAGACCAAATTGTCTATCATCACTTAAAAGCTACCATTGCCAGTATTGTATGTGTTATCCATATAGCAACTCTCGTTTGGTCGTTCAGTGAACTCATTCTCTAATGAGCACATGTGTCTCGTCTCCGATTTTTCTAAATCGAACGACCATGAGATCATCGCCACCAACACTTGGTGAAGACAGACGTCACAATAGTTTATTTGATGTATTGATGTCCTTTCTCGATGCATCTACATTTAGGAATAGTTTTAGCCTTATGCTACTAGCGGTCAAAACACTTCTCCATGATCATGATCCTCATCTCGATACATGTTCGTCCTCGCACTAAGTCTTAGAACTTTATCTAAGTATAAAATACAGATAAACATTATCAAATAGCATACTATCATTTGCCTCGAGGGCACACATTACCCAATAGAGGCGAATCAAAAACTCGTGTCATTGGGAGGTTCAATGTCTCCCGATCTGTCGCTGCTTGTCGACAATCTGATCTGTCTCTGAGAGGGCTTGAGCTGCTCGCCTCGCATCGACCCTCTATTTGAGGTCAGCTGCATCGATGTCAGTAGTATTACCCATCTTTACCAGTAGATATGAACACATGTTCTTACTTTCCACGTGCAAAGGAATCCTGGCGTGTCGGCTAATAATAGCCTTTCTGTTGTCTTTGCGATGTGCGTGGTCCCCGCTCCTCGATCATCTGGTGCTGCTAGAGACCTGTTTCTCCTTACCATCCACTTCTTCCACATGCTCCTTCTCAGGGGGTGCATGCCATGATTGGAAGTCACTGGGGCATTGGACTTGATCTGAAGCACGTCCATGTATATCTCCAACAACACTTCACTCTTCTTGGCTTCATGTGCCTGAGTTTTCTACATCTTATGAAGCTTCGCCATAAGAGCCTGGTAGTTGGCCGATGTGGGAGAGACAAGAGCAGCTATGAGAGCGACAGATGGCTGTAGAGGCAGGTTGACAACGTGTTGGCAGTCCTCCATATTATGGACTCCAGTCATACCACTGGGCTCGTTGTTCACAATCTTACTACTTTTCTCCATTGGGGAGGAGATGAAAAGGTTGCTGATGAGGATGTTGCTGAAGAGATTGCTGTAATGGGAGCCTATGTGACGAGAGTTGTCACGAGGCTATTTCTCTAGCATCGAATATTGATATTAAAAAACTAGCATGTCGTTGAATGCAAGGATCCCACACCAACAGATAGCCCAGGGAGAGTTTCACAAGGTCGACTGAGATGCTCCTTCATCACTTACCTGAAACAGAGAGAAGAACAGAGCAGAGGGGCTAGCCTCCGATTCACCTCAATTGCTTAAGTCAGTTCCAAGCAGGAGTAAGGAGGTGAGGGTTTTGTAGCGGCTATGTGTGTGTACCTACGATTGCGTCGATATGGTGTATTTATAGGCTGGTGTTGGTTACGCCACGTCAGCCGTGTTATAGAGATCCCGAATCTCTAGTGTGTAACAGATTCATCAGATCGTGTGGTGAACGGATAAGGAAATGATACTTGCAGACTTTCAAATTAAGCACGCCTGCCCATAATGCGGTTGGTTGTATCTAGACGTCTTCCCATCGTAATCGTCTAAAGAGGGGATCACCGAAGATCACGTCGCTTGAGTTACACATGGTGTTTATGGAAGCTGTGCTGTCAGGTGGGCAGACCTTTGGATGATGTATCTAAAGGGGATGACCTCGGTTGTGTGCCACTGTGGTCTTCCGGAGGAGCTTTGCTACTGGAGGAGCTGACCCCGCTAAGATCGTCCCTGTGGATCATATCTGCTGAGGGAGACGACCTTGTGGAGGCTGTCCTTATGGAGCGTAGCTATCGAGGGAGATGACCTTGCAGAGGCTGTCCTTATGGAACATATTTGTTGAGGGAGCCGACCTCGTGGAGATCGCCCATGTAAGAACACTATTGCTAGAGAGCCGACCTCGTGGAGATCGCCCATGTTGGAGCACTGTTTGTCACTGTAGGATGCTTGCCAACCGGGGCCGGAGAGAGTATATCTGCTTGGCAGAGTCATGCTGGTTTCTTGGTCAGGCTGATCTCTTAGGTTGCTCTCAGACGGTCACCGAGGACACGCGTAGCTTTCGAACTCGAGCACGGTGGGTCCAGCCGTCAGATCTAGCTGGGTCCCTGCTCAGGCGCCACTCAGCCTGAAGTATCACTAACACTTACTATAGTTTTGTAAAATTTAGATATTGATTGACAATAAGGTTTAGTTTTTCAAACCGTGGTTTGTTGGAGCAAACCTTAATTTCTAAAAGTGATTGTTGTTTGGATGTAGAAATTGAGTTCTAAAATTGGAATTTATGGACTTATAAACCGAGTAAAGATGGGTTTGATGTTCACAAACTGTGAAAGAAGAAGAATAGCAAACTTTATCTTCAAACACTTGTTAAACCAAAATTTAGTTTGAAAAAATGAAGGATATGTTAATGCAAATGCTGGTTTTGTTGTAACTCAAACAAAACCCCAATTTTGCAAACTGTGTTGCCGAACTTGGCCATATCTAATTAATTGTAAGGGTGCTTCTATTTACACTACAAAATGTTCTAAACTTATTACACTTTATTAACAAGTATGCCATTTGTCTTAATACATATTCTACCATGAAACAAATATCCAATGTTACCCTTTCTTCTTCCTCAATACTCTACACTTATTCTCACATTCTCATCTCCTCGCTGCTGTTGCCCATTCTCCTCTTTGCCGCCATGGCCTCTTCGGTTGCCGTAGTTGCTCCCTCCTCATCTCCATCGCCACCTCCACCTCCACCTGCCGCCACATTCACCTCCTCCCGCTACCACCTTCTCATCATTGCTACATAAAACTCATCATCATCTCCTCCACCGCCACCTCTTCCTCGCTTCGTCCACCTTCTCATCGTTGCTACACAAAACTCATCATCCTCTCCACCCCCACCAGCTACTTGAGCCATCTATCATCCTCCTCTTGCATAAAAAGCCCTGCCTAAATTGTTGCTCAGGTATTAAAACTATTTTGGCCAGATCACTAAATTTGCGGTCGGGGTTTTAGTACATCGCAACATTTTTCTGAATTTTTTTGTATATTAGGGATATAGAACTGAGCATCACGCTTGACGCTTAGCCTTAAAAGCCCAAGAGCATCGTTTTTTGGATTTTAATTGAGTTTAGTGAGTTTTTATTGAGTATCATGTTCATTGGATTTAACTGAATTTTTTGGATTCTTTGTCGCCGAAGAAGAAATTACTCAAGGATGAAGTTACATGACGATAAACATAACGAGGAAGTGGTTGAGTGGGAGGAAGGAGAGGAGGGGAGGAGGATGGAGCAAGAGTTGGCCGCGGGGTTCAAAAGTGGAATATGAGCCATTTTAAAAACATTATGTAGTGTAGTATGTTTAGCAGAAAGTGTAATGTGAATATCAGCACTCTTCTTGTTGCATAGAGTACTGCACTCGCGTGCAGCACACGTGCCGCCAGATGTAGCAAAATACAAATTGCTTCCCTTCCGGTGTTTCGTAGGTGCCCTAGGAAAAATGGCTGCCCTGAGCATGACTGCCTGCTTAGCCGTCGGTTCTGCCGAGGCTTCTTTCTCCGCCGGGGGCATAATAATAAGACGAGGCGTCTCATCTCTTTCCTCCTCAGCGTATACTCACGGATTTGATCATGCCAATAAACCGAAGAACACCACCATTCATGTCAAATTCATCGCCAATCCTCGTCCTCCTCTTGCCGTGACCGCCGCCGCCGCCCAGTCGCCTCTTGACTTTGATCTCTTCCCTCCTCCAATTGACCACGACCTGGACCCCCTCGTAAGTCTACGCTACTTTATTTTCTTTTATGTACCCATACGTAATTCTTTGTTCACCACGTTGAACTTATGTAAAATGAGTTCCCTTCATTGACAAATTACCAGTCGCTAAATGTGAACTTATGTGAACTTGACTAAGGTTTTACTTGAAGTTAATTTTGATAAGTGAGTTATGACTTAAAAGGCGCGTTTCTTATTTTTGTTAGCAACAAGATTAGTTGCTTGATATTTTATATGGTCATAAAATATATATATGATCGTGCATTAATATTTCTCGTAAGAATTGTAACTTCGTGTTCTACTCCTACATATTCTGATACTTGTCAGCGACTTGTAATTTTATATAGATTCACCACCATTTGTAGATTGTTGGAAATAGTAGCATGCACACCATAGCTAGTTTGTACTGATCTTGGGCCGACTCTTCTTAGTTTCATGTTTTAACACAAAATGTCATGCGGATATATAAATTACCATCTCTATCACAACTTGTTTTATTTCTCAATATTGCACACTGTAGTTGCTTTAAGAGTTGTTCGTCTATGCATTGGCAAACTCCAGACACTTTAGTGGGAGTGGTTATATTACTTTCAAGTTAACTAAACTTGCTATATCTAATGAAAAAGTAAGCTCCTTTTGGTCGCCCTATGAAGAACAATGGCAAGGAGGATATGTGCAAAATCAACATGAAGCCTGGATAGCTGAATGTCTAACATCAAGGAAATCAAACACATTTATGGTCTGATTCTAGACAGATTTGACGCATACATCTTACATGCCCAAAGGGTAAAATATAGCCGATGGCCTGATGCTATCAGTACTTCCCTCTCCCCAATATTAAAAACGGAGAAGCGCGTTTGGGTTTTAAGTAATCGTTGAACACCCGAGAAATTGAAGGGTGAATCAAATCATGATGGTTAAATTGGAGAATTGCGTCGGAGGTTATATGTGATCACATAATACCCATAACTTGAAAGAAAAATCCTTTAGGATGGCTATATTGCAATGGTGTGTGGATCAGAATTAGTAGATTGCATGTTCAAAAAAATAATTGTAGAAGAGGTTAAATTGTTAAGATGGATGACAATACAACAAGAGATGGGATAAGAAATGATTGCACCTATAAGAGTTTACCTATTGTGGATTACAATAAGGTGACTCAATTGAGATGATTTGGACATGTGCAACAGAGGCCAATAAGTTCCGCGATTAGGCCAATAAGTTCACTAATTTACAGTTAAGTTTTTAGTAGGAATTTGAGTCATTTAATCATTTTCTTATTTTTAGTAACTTTAGTCCCACATTGGTTGTAGTACGAGTTAAGTCAAGTTGTAAGGCTATAAAAGACCTTAAACCTATTTTATTTGTATAGAAGAAATTGAGTAAAATTTGATATAAATTTTTTGTTTGCAGTTTAAATCTTTTGCATTAGAGTGCGAAAGTGGGCTTGGTTGCATAGGCGTGATGTTTGAAAAATCTCCACGTGTGAGGTGTTGAGTTGGTGATCGTTAGATTTCAAAGGTTCAAGGCTCGAAACATTATGAAATCCCTAAATTTTCCCACGAATTCCCCAACTACATTCCCCTTTCTTTTCCGTCTTGCATCATATGTACAATCATTATCTTATTTTATGATATGGCCTCCCCTTTGATGATCATGATCCACCCCTTGCAAGTTGATGCCATTCATTCTTCCCTTTGATGCTTCTTGATTTTCTAACTTCTGTGCGCCTCCATGTTACTTATTATTCTGTTATCATCAAGGAGTTTAATAAATTATTATGGAAATGATAGTTTACTCCTAACTGACTACTAGGTAAATGCACGTATGTTTGGTTAATTGCATATGCCACTGAATAATAGTTGCAGGTATCTGTAATGCCCCATGTCCGGGTGCCGTTATATCTTTTATTAATTATATAGGTCATGCAATATACCAATAAAAGCAATATATACCGAACATGAAATCTTATAAATGAAATATTCTTTATTCATCCTTCGAGGGGGTATAAAAATATATATTGAAAAGGACTACTAGTCTCTTACACTGACAATAAAAGAAAACATGCTTGAAGAATCTAAATAAAAACTCTCCTTGATAATAGCTCAGAAGTCTGCACGCTCTACTGGAAATTCTTACTCTTCGTACACTGGAGCCTACTCATAAACTGATTCGTCACCTGTTGAGAATCATTGAAAAGAAACAACGAAGTAGACGATATTTACAATAAACTAACAATTATAACTTTATGTGCAACTCTACTCCGAACAAGACAATATCAACTAAAAACTAATCAAATTTTAAGTAAATCATTTCATTATTAATTTATTCACAATGTAAAGGGAAAGAATGAACCGAGGAATCATCTCGATCCACAGACAAGCTCACATATACCTTAATTCCATAGTCCAAAGAAATTGATAGAGGATTCGGTCAAGTCGGTACAATTCAGTCTATGAGCATGGTCCTTGCCACTCTTCCTATATTTAATTATGAGTCCTCAAAACCTTGTGCCATTTCTATCTATTTCAATTTACTTTCATTTATTTTATAGTTCTACACTTTCTAAACTATGTAAAAAGAATCGTGCGTGAAACTGTAGTGTCTATATCAGTAGGTCCAATGCATCAATATTCCACAAACAAAACTTTATTTGCACAATTCTAATCACAAAGTTTATCTTCTAACTGTGCCAATTTAATCAATCAATTTCTAAAAAACCCTACACAATCCACTCCAAGACATTTCTAAAACAATCAAACCTTTCAAACAATTAAAACTGAAGAATAAACATTTTTGAAACGAATAAACTTCTGTTGAATCAGATTCGTATCTAATCGGCATCCAAGGGTAATTTCTAGGGTCTACCAGCTCATGAGAATTTCCTTAAAAATCTTAAAATAGGGCAATAATTGATCTCATTAAAATCCCACAAATCAGTTCAATATATTATAGTATATCACTGAACGGAAAGTCTTCATTTAAAATTAATCATCATACAGTGGACTGAATGTCCTCAGGAAAAGAATGCAGCCACATGAAACACACATGGAAGAGCCCACACTCAACATCAACCTGAAACACAGTCGATAGTTTAACATTGCAGGGAAACTCAGCCGAACGAAGTAACTCAGTCAGCAGAACAAGCTGCCAGTAACTGTCGCAAGAACACAGCCAAGGAAGAAGGCCGACCAACCAAAATAGCTGGTAAAACATAGCCGAACACCTGACTGAAGGGGAAAAACCTCGGCAGCCGACCCAAAAATCCCAAAACCCTAACTGATGGAACTGAGCGGCGGCGTAAGTTGTCGCTTTGCTCATAGGATGCCTTAGCTATCAATAGGGAAGCAAATCCCTTCTATAGCAAACGAATCATCATCTCATATTTCAAAAATTCCAAAAACCTTAATCCTTCAACAAATTAAAAGGTATGAAAAGAAATAGTTGAAGTTTAGTGTAAATAGGGTCTATCGTGCACCGTAGAAGTCAAGCCGAAAACACCCCACGAAAACAAGAAGCAATCGGAAGAAATTTGAAGAGGAAAACCAATTTTTTTCGCATCAAACAAAACCTTATGCGATGGAGTATAAATAAGAAGTCGTTGGTGAGAAAGATGACATATCTTTACATCGACGGTTGGAACATGACCGGTTCACGCTTAAATGAGGCCTAAAACGAAACAAAATATGAGGATTAAGTATTAAATCAAAAATTTTAGGAACCTTCATATAACTAAATTTAGAAGGACAGAACCCCCTCCAAACCAAGCATGTTACAATCTTAAAATTAAAGGAAACAAAGATCATGTTTTAAATCAAAAACATATATTACATCACATATCACTGTGAAAATTACGCTCCCCAAGATGGATGATATTGCCTCCTTAGCATTTAAGTCAAAAGCAATTGTTATATCATGTCATTGAGAAAATTATGCTCACCAAGATGGATGATATTGACTCATTAACTTTATATTAACCTGAAAAATAAAGCGAGAGTCTCATTCAGGTTATTTGAATATTTTTCTAGCTTTTTGAGAAGCAAAGTTTTTAATCAAAGGTTTATATTCAAGACTTTCAAGTATATCTCTCTTAATAGAAAGAATACTCAAACCATTTAACCTATTTTTAGTCATGGTTGATCTTAAATATGTTTGTAGTATTTTCAGCTTGGAAAAACTTCTTTCCACCGAAGCAACTGTTACTGGGACGGGTCAACCGTATCATATATGTAATGCTTGTATTAGGAAAAGAATCCGTCTTATTAACATAATCTAAAATCAAAATTGGAGTAATTTCTGCATGTAAGACTTTTTAGGACTTTTAACTGTGAGAAAAGATCACACCTATAAATATCAGAATGTTCGCCAACTTTCAAAAAAATTCTAATGCAACGGCTCTTCAAAGTACCTTCATTTGAACATTTTTCTAAATCAAATAAAAATCAAAATATCTTTTCATACTCCACAAATTGTTCAAACGTTGTTTTAATTGAAACAACTTGATCAACTATATGTAGGAAAAACTCGATTCGAAAAGATTCTTTAATTGAAAGTCTAACCTCAGCATCATTATTCTCATCAAACCTTTTCTTTCTATGAAGCACACGTTTCTCATGGAACTTGGGTTCAACATCTAATTCTTTTGTAGCATTCATGGTAGACTCAAATCCATTCTCCTTATATTTTTCAAAATAAGAAATAAGATCTTTTAATTGATCAATAGCAATGTCAAGATGCATATCTTTAGATTGTAACTTTTTACTCACAACATTCACTGCAAACAATATATCATGCCAAATATTCATGGACAATAGAAATTCAAATCTTCTATCTCATATTTGGCTAAAGAGTTTGCTTCACATTTTGTTTTAGCATCATCACTAACATTTGCTAATTTCAAGAAGAGCCTCCCTTATGTTAGAAGCTTGGAATTTTATGGCATTTACACTTTTAATTCGACTTTCCCAATGAGTATTAGATAGTTGTTCAACAGTAAACTTAGACACATGGTCTTGCAAGACCTTCCACCTTTTTGTAAAAGAAGAAAACAGACAATATATATTATATATGTTGCACCACAAAAAAAGATAAAGCTCTGGTACATAAATTAGCTGCATCACATAGCATAAGATTAAGATTGTGACAACCACATGGTGTATAAAATGCTCAGCGATTTATATCTAGAAGCCTCTTTTGCACCCATTGGTGTTTTCCTTTCATGTTAGATCCATTGTCATAGCCTTGACCTCTTATGTCACTTACATTAAGATTATGCATTTTAAAGTATCTACAAGTACATCAAAAAGACCTTTTCCAAATGTATCATAACTTTCAAAAATTCTAAAAAGTACTCTTCGAATTTGATTGGACTTATCGAAGTATTCACATATCTAATGATAAGAGTCATTTGTTCTTGATGGGTTGCATCGGGAGTATAATCAAGTATGACATTAAAATATCTTATTTGTTACAATTTTTTTATTATTACTTGTTTAACTTCATAAGCTAACAATTTTCTATCAGTTTATTTTGTATGACATGACTCAAGTAATGATTATAAACCTCTCCATGTTGTATTCGTCTAATGTGTTCTTGCATCACAGGATCAAATTCTACAATCATCTCAATTATACTCAAAAAGTTCCTATTATTAAGTTCATAGATCATCTCATTCGTCCTACGAAATGCAAGATTACATTTCGCAAGATGTTTAGCCACAGAAATAATCATCAATAACAATTGTTTCTAATGCTCCTTTTCTTTGTTGGTATTCTCTTGAATGTTTTTGTCAATTGTCTCATTCTTCTTAACTCTCTTCTCTACATCAACCCTGTAGCGACCCATTTCTAATTGACCATCATAATTTACAATTGATATTGAGATCCTGCTGGGTATCAGTGAAAGCAGAATAAGACTAAGTAGAAAATAATACCAAAATGGAAATCATACTTGTACGAGCAATATTAGGAACTTTGTGCAACACGAAAACTACTCTTCAGTGCTAAAAGATCTCCTACTAAACCTGTAGAAGATAATACAAGAGGGAATTAAAAAGTAAATTACATATAAACCAAGCCAACAGTTTATACCAAACAAAACAGTTTCAATATCAATGATCAGGAAAATGATATACTGAACTGAAGATGTAACGAGTTATGAATGTCTTTAAGTGTTGGTTAAAGTTTTACTAACCATTCTAGGCCGTGACTCATGTCGAATGGAGTGATGTACATTAAAAGGTTCTGTAGCCCTACTATTAGTGTAAATAGCGGACAATTGAATATTGAAAACCCCTCATTCTATAAGAAAAAGGAAAATAGTAAAAGACCCCTCGTCCCATAAAAGGCGGAGGAAAAAGATTACTCTTTTAATATGCCACACTTCAATCAGGAGTGTGGTAAAACGAATACATTAACCATTATCACGTCCACACCCTTTAGACAGTGAGCTAAGTGTATAACCTCCTAGATGTTGGTTCACTGTTGTGAATTGTCAATGGTCAAGTGTTTCTCGAGTTCTCAGTAAGTGTCCACATTCTAAAACCTGCATTATGCAGCTAGGGAGATCCTATGCAAATGTCTGGTGTTCAATAATGTTGTTAATAAATCCAATGTCAAGCACCCGTATCTAGTAATTGTACCAATATCATTGTTTTGTATAGTTCCTACTACATAATTTAGGTTGCATACTTAACAATTCACCATTGCATAAGAAACAATCGATTTCATGTCTAAACATAGATATTTGCATAACAAATTGATTAAAGCTAAAGGAACCTGAAACAATTATTTATAATCATAAACCAAAAGATTTTATAATTATAAACAAAAGACTGAAAAGTAATAATAAAAACACAAGTTGTTTTAAGTATCGGGTCTAAGGCATCCAAAAGAAGTAATTTACTCGTCAAATCGGTTGTTTTCAATTTTAGAAATCAATCTAAAACAATTAAAGTTGGCAACACCATATAAATCTAAATAAGTAGTGGAAAACAATAAAAGAAACGAATATGTTTTGGATCAGATTCACGTCAGCATCCCAACAATTTGTAGTTTACCAGCATCGGGGTAGTTTTGTAATTCAACATAGGAAACATGCAACAAACACATACTTAACAGGTCATCCCAAACGTCACTGCAAAGAAACGATTAAGACAGAAGGGTCCAAATAAAAATAAGCCATGAACCCAAGCAGTAAGAAGACATGGCTAGTCAACCGGCCCAAGCAACGGGCCACCAAAACGACAACATCGGTCAACCCACCCCGAAAGGAAAGAAAGTCCAATAGCACGACGAGACTCACGAAGAGGAAAACGGCGTCAACCAATAACTTTGGCAATGATAGCAACCCAAAACCATCCACGACGGCCAACTTAAAATCAGGACAAGAGAAGGATCGGCCGAGGCGCTGTAGCAGAAGAAAGGACCGAAGGCACCGTGAAAACCCTAGGGATGTCAAGAAAACTCATCGGGGAAGACTCCCCCATAATTCGAGTGAATTATCATCTCCGATTAATCCAACAAACCCAGCAATCATATATATAATAGAAACCATCGAGCAATCCCAAAGTTAATTTCAGAAAGATAAAACAGAAATAGTTAACCGAGAACTTAGAGAAGAAGCAATCTACCCCAATCGAAGAAATCGAAGGAATCAAAACCCCAACATCTCAACCGAAAAGGATAGGAAAAGCACCGATCGAAATCAGAAGTTTTAAGAAAGAGGAAGAAGTATTCTCGTGTGCAAAACAAGCCCTAGAAACCATCGAGTATAAATAGAGGGGGAAACGCGTAAGTGAGTTCGAATCGAACTGAAGTTCTTGCCGATTTTATCGAATGAGATTTTTGTATTGAGGAGAGGCGGCGGCCTGCGATCCGCCCAAGGGTTGGCCTTGGGGCTGCGTTTCGAAGAGATGAGAGGGGGAGATCGGCAGAAGGGAAATAGTGCATTATGCTTGTGCTACTTCAGTTCGGGTGAAAGGGGAGCTGGGCTTGGAAAAATATTCGGCTTAATTGAGTTTGTTGGGCCACTTCAAAACAAATAAATGAATTGAATAGGGAGATAAGGACTGGGCCGATTAAAATAAGCTGGCTTCGGGCTATCTGTTTAGAGAGAGATTTGATTAGGTTTTAAATAAAGCCTTTTAAGGCTTTGTCTTGGCTGGGAAACAAGAGTGGGCCTTGGGGAAAAGAAATGGATATGGGCCATGGGTTTGGGGAAAATGAGGGTAATGGGCTGGAGTGCTGGGCTTGTTTAAAGTAAAAGGAAAAGAATTTAAAACATGAGAAGGAATGATGTAAAAGGAATTAAATTTAAAAAATAATGTAGCACATTCAGAAATAAATCTTTTAAAAAATATGGGTCATTACATCCTCCCCTTACAATAAATTTCGTTCTCGGAATTTCTAAATGCAAAAATATTAATATTAAATACAATAGTAAAGGCTAAAGCTTATCCTAAGATAACTGATAATGCCTTCTAAGAGAAAGGGACATCCGTCTCTGTCGCTGTTAAGGGGTAAGTCTGGCGTCTCTTAGGCTGGGGTGGAGGACGCTGATCTTTTTGACTGACTCTGGCAGTTGCGTTCTCGTTCTTCTTAGGACAATCTGCAATAAAGTGCCCGGACGCGCCGCAAATCAGGCATAGCTTGTTGTAGTGACGATAGTCCTTCTTCACGTGTCCAGATTGTTGACAATAGTGGCACACTACTGAACGTTGAGTGTTCGTTGGAGTCCCGTTCTTCTTGATTTGCGTGCCATCTGTAGGGCAGGCTTCTTCTGTTCACTACGACGAGTATTTGCTGGAGGGCATCGGTTCTGCTCTATTACAGCGGCTGGTGGTGGTTGCTGAGTTGGAGGGGCAGTCATCTGTCGTTCTTGCTCTTCCTTTTGTTGCACGTATTCGTAGTTTCGAGCTGCGGAGAGTACTTCTGTATGTGTCTTCAGCTTCAATCTGACCAGTTCTTGAATTTTGATGTTCAAACCTTCTAGAAAACACCGAGCTCTGTCCAATGGGTCAGATACCACATTCTTCGCGAACCTGCTAAGTCTGGAAAATTCAGCGTTGTACTGTTCCATGGTTATGAAACCTTGCCTCAAAATCATGAATTGGGCCTGCAGTGCCATCTTCGTCTCGGGGGAGAAATATAGAGCATTAAAGATCTCCTTGAAGGTGCTCCATGCAATTGGTTGTAGCAGACGATCCTCTTCTGAATCCCACTATGCTCTAGCGTCTTGAACCAATTGTAACTTTGCCAAGTCTACTCATGAATCTGGCACGATCCGTGCCGCTTTCAGCATGTCAGTAGTGCATCGTAGCCATTCTTCTGTTGCAAGTGGGTCTTCGGTTCTTTTAAAAACTGGTGGACACAGTGATTGGAATTCTCGTACTCCTTCACGCCTGTGCTCGGGCTCCCTTTGCAACGCTCTGATCATCGCTCGTAGGGTCTGGTCTGAAATCTGGATTGTCGCCGCAGGTTGTTCGATGTCGTTGCCGTCGTCGTTATTGCTAACGTTATCGTTGTCGACGTTGTTATTGGGTTGGTCGTTAACGTCGTGGTTACTGTTAGTGCCGTTGTCGATGTTTTCATGGAGATTGTGGTCGGCGTTGTTGTTAAATCGTTGCTGAAGATGTTGTCGGTATTGTTGTTAACGGCGTTGTTATCAGTATTGTCGTTGATGGTACCAGATCCGCTTCCGTCGACTAAATTCTTCGTCATGTCCTTATTAGTAACGATAGAGGTGTTCGTGGTAGATCGTGCACGACGTTTGTATGCCTTTGTCATTCTGTTTAACAGAATACCGTGAATAAGTACGATTACGATTTATGGTATATTCTACTTGGCCTATACTCTTCACGGGTGGTCAGCGTGGACCTGCATATGCCACCACTTATGACGATCCGTTTCCATGGGCCATCACAATTTACAATTGATATGCAGATCCTGCTAGGTACCAGTGAAAGCAGAATACGACTAAGTAAAAAATAATACCAAAATGGAAATCATACCTGTACGAGCAATATTAGGAACTTTGTGCACAACGAAAACTAATCTCCAGTGCTAAAAGATCTAATAAACCTGTAGAAGATAATATAAGAGGGAATTAAAAATAGATTACATCTAAACCAAGCCAACAGTTTATACCAAACAAAACAGTTTCAATGTCAATGAGTAGAAAAACGATCTACTGAACTGAACATTTAACGAGTTATGATGTTTTTAAGTGTTTGTTAAAGTTTAACTAACCATTTTAGGCCGTGACTCATGTCCAAGGGAGTGATGTACATTAAAAGGTTCTGTAATCTCACTATTAGTGTGAATAGTGGATAATTGAATATTGAAAACCCCTCATTCTATAAGAAAAAGTAAAATAGTAAAAGACCCCTCGTCCCATAAAAGGAGGAAGAAACGATTACTTTTGTAATATGCCCCACTTCCATCAGGAGAGTGGTAAAACGAATACATTAAGCATTATCACGTCCACACTCTTTAGACATTGAGCTAAAGTGTATGACATCCTAGATGTTGGTTCAGTGTCATGAAGTGTCAATGGTCAAGTGTTTCTCGAGTTATCAGTAAGTGTCCACATTCTAAAACCTGCATTACGTATCTAGGGAGATCCTATGCAAATGTCTGGTGTTCAAAAATGTTGTCAATAAATCCAGTGTCAAGCACCAGGATCCAGTAACTGTACCAATGTCATTGTTAAAACATAGTTCCTACTACATAATTTTGGTGGCATACTTAACAGTTCACCATTGCATAAGAAAGAATCAATTCCATCTCTAAAGATAGATATTTGCATAACAAATTGATTAAAGCTAAAAGAACCTGAAACAATTATTTATAATCATAAACCAAAAGATTTTATAATTATAAACAAAAGACTTTTTGTAATAATTGAAAAATAATAATAAAAACACAAGTTGTTTTAAGTATCGGGTCTAAGGCATCCAAAAGAAGTAATTTACTCGTCAAATCGGTTGCTTTCAATTTAAGAAATCACTCTAAAACAATTAAAGTTGTCAACACCATATAAATCTAAATAAGTAGTGCGAATATGTTTTGGATCAGATTCACATCAGCATCCCAACAATTTGTAGATTACCAGTCTCGTGGTAGGTTTGTAATTCAGCATAGGAAACATGCAACAAACGCATACTTAACAGGTCATCCCAAATGTCACTGCAAAGAAAAGATTAAGACAGAAGGGTCCAAATAAAAATAAGCCATGAACCCAAGTAGTAAGACATGTCAGTTAACCCAACCGGCCCAAGCAACGGGCCACTGAAACGACAGCAGCGGTCAATCCGCCCCGAAAGGAAAGAAAGTCTCACAGCGTGGCGAGACCCGTGAAGAGGAAAACGACGACAACCAACAACTCCGGCAATGATAGGAACCCAAAACCACCCCCGACAGCTAACTTAAAATCGGGACAAGAGAAGGATCGGCCGAGGCGCTGTAGCAGAAGAAAGGACCGAAGGCGCCGTGAAAACGTTAGGGATGTCAAGAAAACTCATCGGGGAAGACTCCCCTATAATTCGAGTGAATCATCTCCGATTAATCCAACAAACCCAGCAATCATATATATAATAGAAACCGTCGAGCAATCCCAAAGTTAATTTCAGAAAGATAAACAGAAATAGTAAACCGAGAACTTAGAAAAGAAGCAATCTAGCTCAATCGATGAAATCGAAGGGATCAAAACCCCAACATCTCAACCGAAAAGGATAGGAAAAGCCCCGATCGAAATCAGAAGTTTTGAGAAAGAGGAAGAAGTATTTCCATATGCAAAACAAATCCTAGAAACTATCGAGTATAAATAGAGGGGGAAAACGCATAAGCGAGTTCGAATCGAACGGAAGTTCTTGCAGATTTTATCGAATGGGATTTTTGTATTGAAGGTGAGGCGACGGCCCAAAGGTTGCCTGGGGGCTGCGTTTCGAAGAGATGAGATGGGGAGATCGGCTGAAGGGAAATAGTGCCCTAGGCCTGGGCTACTTCAGTTCGGGTGAAAAGGGAGTTGGGCTTGGGAAAATATTGGGCTTAGTTGAGTTTGTTGGGCCACTTCAAAACAAATAAATGAATTGAATATGGAGATAAGGGCTGGGCCGATTAAAATGAGTTGTTTTCGGGCTATCTGTTTAGAGAAAGATTTGATTAGGTATTAAATAAAGCCCTTAAGGTTTTGTCTTGGCTCGGAAACAAGAGTGGGCCTTGGGGAAAAGAAATGGACATGGGCCATGGGTTAGGAAAAAATGAGGGTAATGGGCTGGAGTGCTGGGCTTGTTTAAAGCAGAAGGAAAAGAATTTAAAACATGGGAAGAAATGATGTAAAAGTAAGGAATAAAATTTAAAAAAATAATGGAGCCTATTCAGGAATAAATCTATTAAAAAATATGGGTCATTACAAACCCATTTACTCATGCTTGTTATATTTTCTTGACTACTTGTTTCATGAGTTTTAAGCTTAGCACTAAGGTATTTTAACATTTATTCCTTCATTCACAAGTTGGCTAGTATAAATTTTGAACTAAACAAATTGCAACAAAAACAATATACTCTAATATTTAGAGTACACAAGCCATTTTCTTTCATATGTTTTTCCTTTTGCTATTTTCATAGTATAAAAAGTGGTAGAAAAGTGTCTATTACGCTCGTCAATTGGAAAATTCAAATTGCATCCTTGAATAGGACCTTTTTATCAGTATATCTCTAAAATTCACTTAAATATTTTTCCAATAACCAGGGCCATAAATATCTTCATTAGTCATAAAATTTATCTCATCTTTTTTTGTGTTCTCTTTGTTGTCCTCATTTTTTGGTGGAGTATTTTTCATTATTGTTATATAATCATCTTCACCCATAATATCGTCTATACTATCTATTAATTCTTCCTCAATTGTTATTTCTTCTCTTGAAGAAGATGACTCATTTTGCTTGTTTAAACTTATCAAGAGTTCCTTTTTGAGATTGAATTAATTTTTCAACTCTTTTTTTCTTTAGTTTGTCATATTCACTTGCAAATTTTCTAGTAGACATTGTTTAAACAACACACAACACAATAAATAAATAATAAAATAATCGATGTTGCACAAAAATCAATACTTAAAGACTTTAGTCTGGAAAGATACAACATGAGATATTTGAATGAGGTCTCCTGTCTGAACTAATCTCCTCTTTTTCTAGCTGATTGATACGTACTGCTAAGGATTTGATGATAAAAAGGGAATTTTTATTGGAATTTCAGATCTAGTACTAAAAAGAAACCCTAATACAAAAATCTACTCGCTAACTAATGACTAGAAGATAATTCTTAACCTAGGGGAAAAGCCAAATCCTAATACAATTAATCTAAGGGGATAAATAAAATAACTTTCTCAATTTTTCCCATTACCCTTAGGGCCGGCTCATCCCCCTTAAATAGAAAAGACTCCCCTATGTGTTGTTTTACCCAAATGCCCCTCTTCTTATTTCCGGCCGCAACACTACTCCGCCCCGGAAAAACCACCTTGTCCTCACGGTGGTGCGTGAAGGGTATGGTTAGCTACTCCACGTGCAGGTGCTCCTGATCATCGTCCACGCCGGCTTCTAACATTATCACACTCTCTTCTCCCTCTTCTTCGTCATTCACTATCAGGATCTGAAGAGTACGATTCCTGCACCGGTGCCCAAGAGTAAACTCTCGTCGCATTTGAAACACAGGCCCTTGGTCCGTTTGTCACGAATCTCTGCCTCGGTCATTCTTCGTGTATGTCCCCCAGGTCGTAGTTCCATTCCCTTCTCCTTGGTAACCACTGTGCCGTCAGTGGATGTTGCCCCTCCTGCGGCCCCCTTTTGTCCCCCTCCAGGATCCGGCCCTCGAAAGGTAGAGCCTCCCCACGTCCCTCGGGCTCTTCTCTTTGTCTCTTGATGATCCTCCACCTTCCTGGCCGCGTCATCATCCCGCGCAAACCAACGGGCTCAAACTGCCTCAGTCCCGACCTCACCGTGGGCTTCAGCCCCTTCATGAAACAGCCCTCCAGAGACTCCTCAGAAACTCCCCGAACTCGGTGGCAGAGCGACTTAAATTTCTTGATATAATCCCCCACGCTCCCCTCCTGCTTCAACGAGTACAGTCGCTCGAACACGCCACCAGCTTGTCCTCCTCCAAACCGCTCCGTCAAGAGCGTCGTAAACTCAGCCCAGGTCTGAAAAGGCTGCTGCTGATCTGTCCAGCGACCAGCCCAAAGCCTCTCCCTCCAAGCAAACCCTGATCGCTCGAAGCCACTCCTCTCCTGGGACAGCGGACACCTCCAAGTATCTCTCCACCCGGTACAGCCAGTCATCTGGGTCTCCCCCCCTCAAAAACAGGCACCTCCAGCTTCCTCATACGTCTCTCGCCCGCGAATCCACCTCTCCTGTGGCTGGAAACCTCCACTGTGCTGGTATCCCTGTCGCCTGTCTGGAACGTAAGCCTCAGCTTGATCACGGTAGCCTCCATCTGCTCCATGCCCCTGCCAGTCTCCCTGATGGTGTCCAAACTCCGCCTGGTGGCCTCCTGGAGGGTCCTGGTACGCCCTCCAATCTTCCGTCACTCCCCCAAAGGGTGGGGGCTGAGTCGATGGGCCTCCGGTGATCTGGTGGGGCCCTCCACCCTGCTGAAATCCTCTGCTGGGTCCCCTAAAAGGCTGAAAACCTCCAAATTGCGCTCCACGAACCTCGTGCGGGGCCCCAGGGGGTCGGGAAACCCTCGGAATCATCTGTCGGGAGTCCTGGGGGGTCGGTGGACCCAGGGGTCTGTCGGGCCTCGGTTCCCCCCTCTGGGGTCGGCCGAGGCCCCCCAGGCCGTCGCCTGGGGCGGCCGGCCCTGGAAGTGGGCCGACGGGCCCTAGGCGGCGGCGGCAGAGCCCGCCGAAGCTGTAGGGGGGCGACAGGTGCGGCCGCCCCTCCCAGGGCCCTGGCGGCCCTCCGCCGCCCCCAGGGGGTTCGCCGACACCCCCAGAAGTACCTGGGGGGCCGGCGGCCACCCCGGAGGGTGCCGTTGGGCCGAAAATCCCCCTCCGACGTTTTTGTCTTCGCGGCGTGGCGGTGCGTGGTCTTGGTGGGTCCCCCACGCGTTGTCTCCTTGCTCGAAGCCTCCGTCTTCTTCTAGATCCGGATCATCTTCAAAAAATCGTCTTTTTGCCCTTGTCCGTCGCCAAAGGTGGCTCCTTTTTGCTTGGATCCGCCTTTGGTACAAGATGAGCGGTCAACGCCGCTATAGCCTTCGCTAATTCCGACAATTTTGCCTCCGTTTTCCCTTGATTTTCTTTCATCTTTGCCTCCGTTTTCTCTTGGTTTTCTTTCATCTCTTTCCGGAGCTCCGCGGCCATCTCGGCATCTTCTTTCCTCAGATCGATGAAACCCTTACTGATTTGGGCTTTTATCCGTTCAACCTTCTCTTCCAAAATTTCGACCTGCTCCTTGGATCGTGTGCTCGCCATGGATCGACGGCTCTGATACCAATTGATACGCACCGCTAAGGATTTGATGATAAAAAGGGAATTTTTATTGGAATTTCAGATCTAGTACTAAAAAGAAACCCTAATACAATAAATCTACTCGCTAACTAATGACTAGAAGATAATTCTTAACCTAGGGGAAAAGCCAAATCCTAATACAATTAATCTAAGGGGATAAATAAAATAACTTTCTCAATTTTTCCCATTACCCTTAGGGCCGGCTCATCCCCCTTAAATAGAAAAGACTCCCCTATGTGTTGTTTTACCCAAATGCCCCTCTTCTTATTTCCGGCCGCAACACTGATCTGATGAATGTCTTTCTTAAACTGCAAATGAAAAGCAGAGTATAACTAGTATTGAAGGTTGCTAAACCTGCACCGATTAAATTAATCAAAAAAAATATTCTTTTAACTTTCCAATGTCATGAGCAACAAATCATAATCTCACATCTTTGTCCCTTGTTATATGCTCTTTTGGTCTATAGCTTTTTTGCATGATAGATAAATGCAACAAAGGGTTACATAGAATTTTCCATCCAACCAACTCAAATGTGCCTACTGGCCATCCACAAGAATTGTTTCAGAGAAATTTGGAGCAAACAGTGAAGGAACAGTCATGAAGTACCAATTTAGTGAAGGAACAGTGCTTAACAATTTAACGCAGGGAAATACAGGAAGAAAGCAGCAATTTCATGAGGTGTGGAAACACTAACATCAATGCAATCAAACGAGCAAGCAATTCACTAATTCAGTAATCAAAAGAAAAAATATCACACAAAGCACATCAAAAGAACTCCAAGATAATTAACTTCTAACGCTCCAGTAACGTATACACAACAAATTATCAATAATAAGTCAAACGCCAATGAGTAACTACAAATGATGGTTCTACTAATTGACAATTAATCTATACTAGTTTGTTAAATGATCTTTATAAGCTATAAAATCTGGCATCTTCACCAAACGTCTTTCTACTGAAATTCATAAATTTTCTGTACTCTTCTTGTCTGAATTGAAGGATAACTGAATCATTATTAACTTTATTACAGATCAATTAAATGACGAATTATCGGATTTTTCTCCAGGATCAATGGAAAACATATATATTAACTTGAAACAATCAGTAAAAATATACACAACAATTACACATCAACTAAAACAATAAACACTCCATAATTGTAATCACTCTCTCAATCGTCCAACAAATTCCACCACTAAAAAGAATTTTAAAATTACTCTTAGAAAAACCAAGAAATCAAGGGTACCAATTTATCAGAGGAAACTGCAGAGGGCAGAAAATCCAAGGACGATGACGTCAATGAGCCAGACGATGTGCAACAAAAGGAAGGCATGGGCGGAGGCTGCTTGATTGCAGCCTGCAGGGTCCATGTGCAAGTCTCCGAGCTCCGAGGCCGAGGTTGTGGTCGATTGGAGCCGATTGGAGCCGGAGAGAGACGGAGGGTCTGAGAGAAGGAGAGAGATGGAAGGTCCGAGGCTGGAGGGAGAGAGACGGAGGAGCTGAATCGGCTGATGCTGTCGATGGAGCCGAGGGAGACTAGGAGAGCCGGAGAGAGAGAGAGAGAGAGAGAGAGAGAGAGAGACTCGTTGGCGTTGGATGGCTAGCGCTTGAGACTTGACTCTTGAGATTCTCTCAACCTCTATTTCAATTTTATCTGTTGGACCTGGGCGGGCCGTGCAGCACAAGCCCAAAGCATTTAAGCGATCCCTGCGGGAGAAATAAGATTACAGGACAACAAAAATGGGCTGAGAAATTTTAATTGAGCAGATCGAAATGCTGTTGGGCTTAGGAATAAAATGAAATGAGGTCTCTCAAAATTGGAGGCCTAAAGCGGCCACCTAAGTGGCCTTATTGTAGTACCGAGCCTGGGTTGGAATCGACACAAATTTCGTTGAACGAAGTAAATGACGTCAGAAAACTTGTCGAGGGAGTGGTTGGAGGCTCTGGGAGTTAAGGGAAAGCTGATGAGTGCCTGGTGCTCGAATTTAATGGCAATCGACGAATTTCTCCAAGGCGGTGTCGGCTATCGGTCGCTGCACGAGAGAAGAATGAACGAACAAGAACAGGGCTCGAGTCGCTGGGGGCTGCGGTTGAGAAAAATGGGAGAGAGAGTAAAACTTTGTTTTTAAAGGGAAGTGGCGACCGGCGGGCCTTGATTGTGGGCTTGGGCTGCTAAAAAAAGAGTAAATACACTATCAGTTTGGGAATTGATGTTATTTCCACAAATCTATATAAATAGAGGGACCTTGTCATTGAGGAACAAGTCGTGTAGATATATGAATATATAAATGAAACTTGATAACAATTTTCTTTTTCTTCATGGGTACATTAAATTAATCATCTCAGCTATATATTGTTTATACTTAAAATGCATAGAATCATAGGACTGCATGCATGTTGGTCATGACACATACAATCCTGACCTACATTTCACTTGAATTTGTACCTTCTTTTCTCTAAATAATTTGTAACTTACAAGGATAACTCAAAAATTATACATTGATCTAGTTTTTAGTTGACAATAATTGGAATGATATTAATTCCTATTTATTTAGTATCTATGTTTTGCCAAATGCATGGATACAAACTATTTAATGTTCCAAACTCTAATTTTATAGATTTTGGATCATGAGAACTACTTATTTCAATCTTCTTTCTTACCCGCAGGGATTGATATTTCTCCTGAATTTGTTCTCTTTGTACCAGCTGGCAAGTACAAGCTATGTTATCTAGTTATATCTAATTATTTTCATAAATAGTTCTCATTACCGAGACATTGAAAGCCTTAGAACTTTGAATTTTAAGATTTCTGAAATTGTTTGATGTATGTAACAATGCAAAACACAGAGTTAATTAGAATTGCAACAAGATATATTCCAAGTTTTTGAGAATTATTTGAATCAAGGAATTATTCAAATGATTCCCAAACACTTGCATAATTTTTTGTTATATATAATATTTGAGATGCGTGTCAATTTCTCAATGGCATTTATTTTATTAGATGTTAATTTGAATGAGACATAACTATGTAGACATATTCCTAATAGAGTGATTGATCCCATGTAGCTAATCCAAGTTTTGAGAAATCCTATAGAATCCAGAAGTGTTAAATTCGTACATTGTGAACTTTGATCTGTTAGTATGTGAATAAATAGCATGTGTGGTTCACGTTTTTGTATTGATCAGTAGTCCTGTTATGCTACAATTTCTTGCCTTATCTTTCTAAGAAACATATGATTCTGGAATTGACTGAAACATTGAATTTTTGGTTCTTGGATACTGATTATGCTGCTTTTGATGATAAATGACTTGTTGGGGTTGGATGCCTTTCCATGTGGGTGTCCACCAGATTAGATTGTTGCTGCATTTCTATTGGAGGAATGACTATTTATTTATTTATTTTATTGTCGAACTTCTAGCTTATGACGTGGTTTCCTAATGTCCACATTTATTCACTTCCATTCCTTATTGGCCTCTGGCTGCACGATTGTCCTAGTGATTCTGTGTGAGGTTTGTTATTTGGTACAGTGATGGATCCTGAAATCAGCCAGTTAGTCTGAACCACAATAGATTTGTTGAAGGTGAGGTTTATTATCCGCTTCCATAATGTGCCAGCCAGGACTATATCTCCCATATTGTGGAGGTTTATTATTTGGAAGAATGATGATTCAATAAATCACCCAATCAGTCTGACTCGCGATGGATTAGGTGAAGTGGGCTTTATTATTTATTCCCTTAGTTGCCATACATGGATTATGCATAATTAATATGCAATATTTAGCCATTCAATTACAAACTTCTTATATTAAATCCCATAACAGATGGGTGCTGGTCATGGGGTATTGTTATACTAGGACAAAAACAGACTCTGGGATGTGAATACATATGGAATTTATATTTAATGTGTGTAAAATATATAACCGACGAAGTTAACAAAAAGCTGATTAGATATGTGAAGCTTTGCCAAGGAATGAGGAAAAAAATCAATTTTCTCCATAAATCTTATATCTATAGCAAAACTGATACAGATACAAATCTATGTTAACTCCATTTTTGGCTCAACAGTGATTTGGGCGGAAGATGACTCCTTTGTGTGGATGGAGCCTCGTTAACAGTTGAAGTGGCACCCGTAAACAAGCGTCTCTGGGTCAAGGTGAGCTAGGATCACAGATGGATGTTGGTCTAGCTTCGCGGTATCTCCATTATCCTGCATCATAAGAAGATTGTTAGGGGGTTGGGTTTGGGGCCCGACCGATTCCCCTCCGACGCTCAAGTTAGTTTTTCATGGATGAAACATATTGAGCAAGATAAAAAAGGAAGATGAAAGAGGAAGATTGGTGTGTCTTCATAGTGTAGTTTGGTACTTAGCCCTTCTTGGAAATCTGGCCCCCCTGTTCCATTGTCATTTGGATTATTTATATCTTCCCTTCATGGGTTTTAACCTCCCCCTCATGAAGTGGTCTCCCTCGTGTACCTGCCATCATTAATCCTGCCATTCATGGCCATTGAAGTGGGCCATGATGGAGTTGTAACAATCCCCTTTAATTTAACCACTAATTGCCTAATTAAAGGCTATTCAAGTGGCCTATGAAGAGGTTGTAACATAATGATGGAAATTGAGGTTTGACTTATTCAATTCAAGAGTAATGGGCCATGGACCATGACCCATCATGCCATATTCGTTGTTAACAAGATACATTCTTGATAAATTGTATAAAAGAGCAACTTCACATGATTTGATAGGCGTGCCTGAAAGGGTTTGGTCTTAGGAAGATATCACATAAGACTGATCATATCAGCACGATATGCATGCCCTTTTGTTGTTGTTCAAGTTGAGGATAAACATACAGTGCCAAATTGAAAAGAGTTGGCACCTTATGTCATTGCAAGGTACTTTATATCAAGGTTTTTGGTCTCTGTTTCGGTCTCGGTATCGTTCTTTCCAAAATTTAGGTTTCGGTATCGGTATCGCCTGTTTCGGCGGTTTCGGAAGCAAGTTTCGGTTTCGTCCGTATCGCCAGTTTCGGCAGTTTCGTTTTGGGTATCGGTTTCGGTTTCAGAGATACTTTAAATATGTATATAATATATAGACATAGTGATGACTTTGGAGATTCTTAAATCTAAACCTATCAAATACTATTAAATACTTAACAAACTAAAATATTTATCATATACTATCAAATACTACATACTAAATAGATAAACTAAATTTGAGTTCGTAATCATATCAAATACTAAATACCTAAAGTTTGGTACTTAAATACTAAATATTAGAAAAATGAATATATTCTAAAGCTTGCCTTGCGCACCCACAGTTTTACCTTGCGCACAAACCACTTATTTACAAGTTTGCCAAAAAATCGTTGGGCATTGCTTTGCGCACCCACCATTTTGCTTTGCACACATACCACTTATTTACATGGTTGCCACAAAAAATCCGCTTGCTATGTACACCGACTGTTTTACTCTACGCACATACCACTTATTTACAAGTTTGCCTTTTAAAGAACGCAGCCTCTCCTGAAAGGCGACTCGGGCCTCTCTTTCTCTCTCTTTGCTCTCTGTCTCTCTAACGCTAGATGGTCGAGGTGGGGGCGGCGAGGCAAGAGGCGTGTTCGACGAGGTAGGAGGGGGGTTCGGTGAGGCGACGACGCGATGCGGTGAGTTCAATTTTTTCATCTTCCTTTTTTTCCTTTTTCTTCTTTTTTCAGCAATTTGTTCTTGGTTTTGCCTCTTCTTTGTCTAATTCTTCATTATTTTTAAGTTGAAACCCTAGGTTTTCTCCTCTCTTTTAACCGAGCTTTCTTTGCAACCTCTTGATTCACGAAATTTTTTGGGTTTTTTAGAGAATTTTTATTTAATTACACATTCTTCTTCCTCCGTCTTCGTCCGATATTGAACGGTACCGGTCTGTTTCGACCGAAACTGAACGGTTTCGGTCAGTATCGGCCGGTATCGGTCGAAACTGAACGGTACCATTCAGTATCGGCCGATACCGAAACTAACCCCTAGTTTCGGTATCGTTACCCACCGATACCGATACGATACGGGCGATACGCATGGGTATCGGCCGAAAACTCAAACCTTGCTTTATATGTCACATGTTGCCGGAGACAAATTTCCAGTCAGATTCTCATTTCGGGGAAACTTCTATAATTTATATGATTTTTTTCCTGATAGTATCGGAACTGCTTTAACGTTAAGTTATATGCATCAATATACTTTATGATGCAAAAGGTATATGCTACTTGCTTTACATAGTTCTTAGTACATAGATGAAAGTTCTTAAGTGCCTTTTTTGGTGGTACTATATTGCCTTAATTTGCTCAGTTTGAAAGTAAATCAATTTTAACATTTTATGATGAAAGCTTTATGGCTTACTTGGATAGCTCCAATCCAAAGAATTATAATCCTATAGACATTTATGCTATGGATTAGGGCAATTCAAAGGATTGACTCGTTTGAATGTCATTTTTGACAATAAATTCATAAGATTATAACCAAAAAGTAGGCAAAAACCCTTGGATTAAAAAAGTTAGGTGTTGACTTTTTAATCCAAATGATATCTCATGGTCACAAGGATGTGACAAAAATCAGTCATATATGATGGCATCCAAACAAAGGTTTTGGATTGCAATTAAAAAGAGTTTTACCTCTTGGAATATGGGTCCAATCCAATGGATTTTTATCCAATATGAAATCCATTGGATCTTTATCCCAACAAATCGCGAACAAGCCCTTAACGTGATCCATTTCTCCTTGATGTTCAAAGTGGAATCATATATATCGTGTGAAATTTCTGCTCTCGTGAGTTGCATGCGCTTATACTGTTGTTCATGGCTTGTATTTTCTTATTTATACTGAATTCCTTTTTTGTTATATTCTAGGAACTCATGACGACTACGGCAGAAGATTTAAACAGCTGTAGTGTGGAAACATCCACAAGTGACCATTGTGCTACCAGAGCAGCTCTTAGTGGGGTTGCGGTAAGTTGTTTTTGCCTTTGGTACAATATGTTGGTGCAGTATGTCCATTAGCTAAGATGGACCCTCAATTCTTATTGTCAATTTTTCCTAAAGGGTTCTTGTTGCATGAAGCTGAAGCTTCTAAATTGATCTTTAGACAAGATGGTTCTCCATGCTTCTTGCGATTGTCTTGTTAAATGGAAATCATGTTTGAAAAAACCTGCCATGTAACTCGAAATAACCCATTTTGTATGGTAACCCAACCCTTTTGTTACACGACGCTCATGTGTAATCCAAAATTAGCGTAACTCTGTATTTTTCGTTAGGACATGCGTTTTGCTACTGTAGTGTAGTGTAACTACGTTACAACCAAAAACAGAAAAAAACATTAAAAGATCTCATTCCCCTTTTAACTGTGAACTTGATGCCGACTTCTTTATGTTTAACTAATATGTAAGTCGGAATACTCTAGTTTACTCTTCTTAGTTTGTAATTCGTATAAGAATTTATGTTGTTAGTGAAGTGTTTGTTTTACGTTATTTATTATGCTTTTAGGATTTCTTTTGTGTTGCTAATCCTCATATTTGGTGATATTCATGCATGTTTGTTGCTCGTTGCGAAATGAATGTTGATGTTGTATATTTGTATGCTATTTAGTATTTACTATTGCTAGATTTTTATTATTTATAGATTTTTAAAATTTAAAATATGTATCCTGTTAAGAATCAAGTGTTGAGGGGAGAGCCCTCAAGTCTATATTTATAGCCAAAGGGGAGAATACAAGTGGGTATGGGCCCAACCACTTGGGTTGGCCCAATAACTCACCAACCCAGTAAATACCCATTCACAACACTCCCCCTTATCCAGCCATGGTTGTGGACCCCGCTCATGAATACTTCAGGATTCTGAGCCTGTATGGGTCTCACATGGGGTGGATACTTCAGGATCCTGAGTTGGTGAGATTTGCCTCGTTAAAACCTTTGGCTATGGAAAACCCAGTGGGAAAAACCATAGTTAAGGAAAAAGAGTGCAAACTCTGCCAAACTCCCCCTGATCTGTACAAGCTCTCAAGCTTTCAGATCTCTTAGGCGTCTCATTCTAATCCTATGTACAAGTTTTCTAAAGGTAGCAGTAGGAAGGGCTTTGGTGAACAAATCTGCCAAATTGTCACATGACTGCACTTGTCTGATGTCGATCTTGCCATCTCTCTGTAGCTCATGCGTCCAGAAGAACTTTGGTGAAATGTGTTTCGTTCTGTCGCCTTTGATGAAGCCACCTCGTAGCTGAGCTATACAAGCAGCATTGTCCTCGAACATGGTAGTGGGCTCGAGGTCTCCCGTCTTCAGTCCGGTCGTAGACAAGATGTGGTGGATGACGGAGCGTAGCCATACGCATTCTCTGCTTGCTTCATGGATGGCAATGATCTCCGAGTGATTGGATGAGGTTGCCGTCAAGGTTTGCTTGATGGATCTCCAGGAAATGGCTGTCCCTCCGTAGGTAAACACGTACCCAGTCTGTGATTTTGCTTTGTGGGGATCAGACAAGTACCCTGCATCAGCATAACCTGCAAGTGTAGAGGATGTTCCATTTTTGTAGAAGAGTCCCAAATCTGTAGACCCTTGGAGGTAGCGCAGAAGGTGCTTTACCCCGGTCCAGTGGCGCTGCGTAGGCGCTGCACTGTATCTGGCAAGCAAATTTACTGCGAACGCTATATCGGGACGCGTGCAGTTTGCCAGATATAGTAGTGCTCCGATGGCACTCAGATAGGGAACTTCCGGACCAAGTATATCCTCCCCCTCTTCCAGCGGCCGGAAGGGGTCTTTATGTGCATCCAGTGATCGTACTACCATAGGTGTACTTAATAGATGGCAATGGTCCATATGGAATCTTTGCAACATTTTCTTCGTATATGTGGTTTGGTGTAATAGGATTCCGTCTTTCTGATGTTCAATCTGTAAGCCAAGGCAGAATTTGGTTTTGCCTAGGTCTTTCATTTCGAATTCTTTTGTTAGGCTTACAGATATCTCAGTGATCTCTTCGGGAGATCCTATGAGATTCAGATCGTCTACGTAGACAGCTATTATCACGAATCCTTTTCCCTTTGTTCTTATGAAGATACAAGGGCAGACTTCATTGTTCGTGAATCCTTGTTGAACAAGGAACTCACTGAGTCTATTATACCACATTCTTCCTGATTGTTTGAGACCATACAATGATCTTTGTAGCTTAACAGAATAGACGTCCCGATGTCTATCTTTCAGTTCAGCAGGCATTGAAAAGCCATCAGGAAGTTTCATGTAGATCTCCTTGTCGAGATTGCCGTATAGATACGCAGTCACAACATCCATTAGCTGCATATCTAGGCCTTCCTTTGCTGTTAAGCTTATCAGGAATCTGAACGTGATCGCATCCATGACCGGGGAGTATGTTTCGTCATAGTCTATGCCCGGTCTTTGGGAAAATCCCTGTGCTACAAGTCTAGCTTTGTAGCGTGCGATCTCATTATTTTCGTTTCTTTTTCTGACGAATACCCATTTGTATCCCACAGGTTTGACACCGGTAGGTGTCTGGACTATTTGCCCAAAGACTTTTCGTTTCTGAAGCGAGTCCAGCTCGGCTTCTATTGCCTGATTCCACTTTGGCCAATCATCTCTACGTTTGCATTCAGCAACGGAGTGTGGTTCATAATCATCATCGCTTCCGGCGACGTGAATGGCAATGTGAAACGCGAAGTCATCGTCGACGACTGTACTCTTTCTGTCCAATACCTCCCCTGTACGTACATAATTTAGTGATATTTCTGTTTCTCCCGGCAGTTCCTCTGCAGTGGATTCCGGGAGGGGAGAGGGTATGGACACGAGCTCGTTTCTCTGTGGGGGTATCGTCCCCAGGTCTCCGGATATTTTTCTTTTTCTTGGATTTTTATCCTTGGAGCCTGGTGGTCTGCCTCTTTTCTGTTGAGGTGCAGCCACTTCTGCTGCAGGTGGATTGCATCCATCCTTCGGGATGTCAATCCTAGCTGGAGTATTCGCAGCAGGGATGTGTGATCTGACAATCTTCTGGTTGTCAGTGAACGAGTCCGGTAATCTATGGACTGTGTCCTGGATGTGTAAGATCTTCCGGATCTCATCATCACATTGTCTTGTTACCGGATCGTAGTGGGTCAAGCTTTTTGTATCCCACGTCAACATTTGTTTTGCACTAGACTTTTCGATGTCTAGGCCCATTTTGGGGAAATACGTCTCATCAAAATTGCAGTCTTCAAGGCGTGCCATGAAGGCGTCCCCCGTTTGGGGTTCTAGGTATCTTATAATGGAGGGTGAGTCAAACCCTACGTAGATACCTAGGCGACGTTGAGGGCACATCTTGGTCCTCTGTGGTGGTGCAATGGGGATATAAACTGCACAGCCGAAGATTCTCAAGTGAGAGATGTTCGGCGGCGTTCCATATGCGAGTTGCATTGGAGATAGACTCTGACCTCCTGAGGGTCTTATTTTTATTAGTGATGCAGCATGCAAAATTGCATGTCCCCATGCATCCACCGGCAACTGGGATTTCATCAGCAATGGTCGTGCGATCCATTGGAGTCTTTTGATTAGCGACTCAGCTAACCCATTTTGGGTGTGAACATGTGGCACCTGATGTTCAATTTCTATTCCCGTTGCCTGGCAATATTCTTGGAATGACTGAGCGGTAAATTCCCCCGCATTATCCAGACGTATTTTCTTTATTTGGTTGTCTGGGAAATGCGCCCGCAACTTTATTATCTGTGCCAAAAGCTTTGGAAAAGCTAAGTTGCGGGTTGAAAGTAGACACACATACGAGTATTTCGAAGATGCATCAATCAGTACCATAAAGTACCGAAAAGGCCCGCTAGGGGGGTGGATAGGTCCACATATGTCTCCATGTATTCTTTCAAGGAAGCTAGGAGACTCGATATCCACTTTAAGTGGTGATGGCCTTGTTATTAATTTACCCTTAAAGCAGGGTACACAAGGGAATTCTCCCTTCTGAAGAATCTTCTGGTTCTTCAGGTTGTGCCCATGGGATTGTGCTAGGATGCGGTGCATCATCACAGATCCGGGGTGGCCAAGTCTATCGTGCCAAAGTAAGAATTTGGCCGATGTCGGGCACTTTAGGTGCTCCGTCAGGTTTGCTTCCTCTCTCCGAATTTTTGTATGGTAGAGGCCTGATGAGAGGCTCTCAAAACGTTCAAGAATGGTTTTAACTCCATTTTCTTGAGACGTTACATACAGTAATTCGTTTTCTTTGACATTTGCTGTTTCCAAGTGGAATCCGTTAAAACGGATATCTTTGAAACTTAGTAAGTTTCTCTTGGAATTCGGAGAGTAAAGTGCATCTTTTATTTTTATTTCTGTTCCATTGGGGAGCAACAAGGTTGCATTCCCAGAACCTTCAATTATGTCCGATGGCCCTGAAATTGTGTTTACAGGGCTCTTATACGGGATAATGCTATGAAAATAGCATTTGTGTTGAAGGATCGTATGTGTTGACGCGCTGTCTACTAAGCAGTCATGAGAGCATTCCATCTAAAAAATGAGTAAATATTTGCATTCAGAAAAGCTAAATTTTATTCAGCAGAATTGAAGATACATAAAAGCTCTCATGAAATAAAAATGTTCATACAATAGAAATGCTAAGATAAATGGTAACAGGCTAATCAAGCAGATTATCTGACTCGAAGTCTTTTGCTGTAAATTTGACTGCATTGTTCGCAACCACCAGGTTTGATTCAGCATTCTTTTTCTTGCTTTGTTTATAAAGCTCCTGGAGATGCACTGGGGTCCTGCACACTCTAGACCAGTGGCCTGTCATGCCACAGCTGTGGCACTGGTCTTCCCAGTCCCTCTTGGGTGGGGGTGCATTGTTTTTCTTGTTATCATTCCTGCGCCAGGTGAACTTGCGCTTCCCTTCATTCTTGCGCTGCTGTGGTGGGCCCTTGGCTCTTTTCTGTTGCCCCCCTTTCTGTGGTCTTTCTTTTCTTTTATTGTCCCTCTTCTTTTTGAAGGAAGAGGTATGGTGAGCTTCTGGTAGGGGGACAGTGCCGGGAGGGCGCATATTGTGAGTGGCGAGAAGAAGCTCTCTGTTTTGCTCGGCCATGAGAAGACATGACAGCAGCTCTGAATACTTGGTGAACTTACGTTCACGGTATTGCTGCATAAGTATCGCATCCTTTTCATGGAAAGACGTATACGTCTTTTCTAGCATGCGATCTTCTGAGACTTTTTCACCACAACTTCAGGCGTGAGGTGATGCTAAAAAGTGCCGAGTTGTACTCAGCAATGGACTTAAAGTCCTGCAGTCTCAGGTTCTCCCACTCATATCTCGCCCTTGGGAGTATGACATCTCTCTGATGTTTATACATGTCCTCAAGGGCGGTCCATAGCTCAAGTGGATCTTCGACCGTAAGGTACTCAGCCTTTAAGGTCTTGTCCACATGGCGGCGAATATAGATGATGGCTTGCGCCTTCTCTATATCGCTAACATTTTCTTTTTCAGTCACAGCAGTGATGAGGGACTTGGCCCGCAGGTGAAACTTAACATCTAGCTGCCAGCTTAGATAGTTTCTGCCTGATGCATCCAGCACTTCAAAGTCAACGCTTGCAATTTTAGCCATTTATCTAGCAGAGCACAAACATGCATGAATTAATAATCAACCAGAAAAACATTTTCATGCGGAAGCAATATTTAATGAAAAGCTAAATGTGTGGATCGGCCAGTCCCACAAGAAAGAGTCCAAAAGTCCACAGTCCAAATTATACAAATTTGCAGCTTGAATTAAAATGAAAATACAACTTTGGAAACCCCGGGGGGGGACGGCGGGGGCGCCCCCCCTGCAGAGAGGGGGGGGGGGGCGCCGCCCCCCCGCAGGGGGGGACGACGGCGGCCGCCCCCCCTGCAGGGGGGGTGCGGCGGCTGCCGCCCCCCCATGGGGGGGGGACGGCGTGGCGGGCGCGGGGGGGGGGGGGGGGGGGGGCGAGGCCGCCTGCGGATCTAGATTTAGGGTTTTAGAACAAAAAATCCAAAAGGCCCTAAAAAATTTGATTTTGGGAAGAAAAATCCGTCGTTTTCAAGGCGACGATGAATCCCCATGACGATCTTGTGAGATCTAGGGGAGGGGTAATCATACGTATGATTAAAAATATCGTTTTTAGTGTTTTTACCTCTATATCCGTCCTCCGGATATAGCGACGGTTGCTCGAAGCCCTACGCGGATGACGACCCTCGATGGAGGAAGCCTTGCACCGCGCTCGTGGATCTCCCGCCTTCGCCTTCGCAACGAACGGAAAAAATTTTGTGGAAAAAAGAAAATTTAGAGGCTCGTGCTGATAACGTGTTATGAATCAAGTGTTGAGGGGAGAGCCCTCAAGTCTATATTTATAGCCAAAGGGGAGAATACAAGTGGGTATGGGCCCAACCACTTGGGTTGGCCCAATAACTCACCAACCCAGTAAATACCCATTCACAACATATCCTATTTATTAAAACATAGTAGAATTAATTTTCACAACTTTAAATAAAAAAATGTAATGTAACATACGTTGCATGTTACGTTATATGCGTTATGCGCTATTCTAAGGTCTAGTTTACACTTAGATTTACATTATTTTCAACATTAAATTGAAATTATAGTGTCCTAACCATATGTTTCCTTGTTATAATTAACTGATTGAAATGAGTTGTTACACAGGTTAGAAAACATTGCTTGCTTGTAATTCTAACTATAATAAAATCAGAAATAATATCAAAAATCATGCTATGGCCTTTTTTCTACAGAAAAAGAAAGAAGTAATCAAACTACTGATACATGTTATATTTGGAAATATCAAAGGTCACAAATTCTTAGAGACACATGTTGCTTACCTATGATATGTAGGAGTCCAAACCAACAATTGGAGTATACGAACAACAAGACACACGATTCCATGACACATGTGTACTGTCTGACACTTAACCATGTGTAAACAGTTATTGACTTTACAAATGTGTACGATGAAGTATTCTATGACTGTTTATGGCAAAAGCTAGTTGTTTCACAGACCATTTACTATATTTAAGTTCTTCATATATGAATAACAACCCAATAACTATATTTGAGTCAAACATTTATATAATGAGAAGAAATATGTGTATAAATCTGTGTCATTGTTTTTGGATTTTGAGCAATTGCTTGTCTAACACCTCGTGTTCATGTCGGATTATGATACTTGTGTCCACGTTTCCAAGTCATACTTGCTTACATGAAAACAATATTCTTCTGCAATAACTTCCTACATAATATATTTTGAAGAACAAGATATGAGTGTTTCTGTAATTGTACTACTATATTTTTATTTATATAAACTGCGAACTTCCCAACTTGGGTGGATGTTTGTTTTTGCTGTCTCAATAGGGTATTGTAGCATTGGTCTTAACATATTGTGAACTACCACTGCCATCATTTTCTTAAAACCATACTCTTTCATCATTTTCTTCTACCTTAAAGGAAATCCTACTTTTGACGTTGCCTGAACCCTGACCCTAACCCATGCCCTAACCCTAACCTTAACCATAGTCCTTAATGTTCTCATCTTGACTTCTTTTACTTTTCTCATGTGCACCCTTATGCCTGCTGTTCTGAGATCTTGCATTTGCTAGTGTCAACGTAGTGACATGCTTGCATCGAAATCAATTCCTGCTGTCTTTAGAAATGCTTAAATTGTGCAGTTGCAGCCTAACACATATTCACGTTGATCTTGTCGTTGAATCAAAACATGTTGCTACATCAGCTCTAGTCACTGCCAATGTTGTCATAAGTTGCCACTCTTCTGAGCATGCCCGTCCTTGCACTCATACCACTACAATGCCATTGTTGCACCACTCTTTGCATATCCCAATCATTAATGACCTGCAATTGCCAAGACCCTACTTTCCCGCTTGATGCAACTAGCTGATGTCAAACCCAATGCACACTGTTTTGACTCGAGCAAATCTCCATTGCCAAAAGATAACTCTTCTTATCTTTACTCTTTTTAAAAAAGAAATAAAACAAAAAACAAAAACCAACTGAAATATCCCTTTTATTTTTCTTATGTTTCTATTCTTTATCTTGTGTTACAATGTAGCTGAAATTAAAGATCTTACTTATTGGTGTTCACATTACTATTATAGAATGAATGGTTAAAGTTTTTGGTATAGAATTGAATGGTTGAAGTTTTTGGTATTGAAGAATTTTGCCTTTTGGTACCAACCGAAAATTGGAGATGGTTACATCTGGTAAACCATTTATTAATAACAAATTATCGCCTACAAATAAGAAATCAAAGAAGTAGTAACAATATATCTACTTGGTGGTGACATGGCTGTAGACCGATATCTAAGGAAAAATTGTTTGTTCTTGGATACTTAAAAAGAGATTTAGATAATAGTTCAATATGCTTATGTTGTGTGGAAGGGTTTGCTAAAAGACTGGGGAGATAAAAGAGAAAGGTCCTTAGCACTTTATCCCTTTGAGTCTTATTTATAATAAAGGAATTACACTAGTTATAAATATCGATCCATCATACAAGGCATATATATTACCATTCAAAGCATTAATTAAGGCATATCACATGTCCACATGTTTAGGTTATGATACATTGATGTATAGATTTATCTCACATTACCATATTACATTTAACCCTCCCCTCAAGTTGGAGAATGTATATTATTCGTGCATAGCTTGTCACAAATGAACTAAACTTAAGCTCTTCCTGATGGTTTTAGTTAACATCTTCATATTTACATAATGTGCCAATATGCTCTGAGCATCAAATGATGACACTATACCCGGAGTTGTATTGAATATTGTTTGAAACTATTAGAACACACTTATCTTTAAATCTGTCTTTCCTTCGGCATCCTTCATGCCTAAAGTCAACCAACGATTACCTTTAACCTCCCAATAGACGATGATCATCAACAAATTTTAATTGACAGCCAATGATAACGACAATGAACGACAACTTTCAAAATCCAAAGTTTTCCCATCGACCATGATCATACCTTATTCAACATGTACTCCAAAAGCTGCAAAGGTACCTTAGGCATAATGTTTGAAACATGGTCATGATCCTTTTATTACTCTGGGACATCTCCTAAATGTCATCAAACTCCAAAAATGAAACAATTCGAAGTTGCTCGTCGGTATTCCAAAACTAAACCAAACCAAAGTTGCTATCTAAATCCCGAGAACCAAATTACAACAAACAAACCAAACTTTGAAAATCATATCCAACACCAAACTTTGAAAACCAAACCAAAACTTTCCAAAACCTAAAGTTCCAAAAACAACTTACAATGGTCCTTCTGGTAGGGTAATCGTCCAAAGTCGACGTCTTTAGCCCAAAATTAGGGGTTTTGCCGTCGTTCCCCCCCTTTCGTCGCGAGAAGTGTAAGTTGCTTGATCTGTTGACCTAATTACCTGGACTCTTGGACTAATTACATGATAGCCTCCAATTCCTTCGTCATGGATCTCATATCTTCCCTCGAGATCAAACCGCTTGATACCAAAATGATAGGAACCAAACCAAATCTGAAATTTATTAGCAATAAACTGAAAATTAAAAGGATAGATGATTACACTTTTAGGGGTAATCGCCCTCTCAAGACGTCGATTGATGGAGACGTCCGCACCCAAATACCCCTTCAATAATAAAAATCACAAAAATGCCCCCAAAAGTGGTCGGATCTAACATTACTCTGCCTCTGAAAATCCACCTTATCCTCAAGTTGGTACATGAGGTGTGTGAGGATTCCGTTCCAAGCTTTGATTGCATGCCTCCTCCCGGATCAAAAGGTTGTCGCTCAGACGGACTTCCAATTGAAAACCAATGGCCTTGGGGCCATTTAAGAGTGACGATGGGCCAAAACGGGTCCTGAAAAATATCGTCGGGCCAAGGCGGGCCCCAGAGGGCGTCATCGGGCTCCCACAAGTACTTTGGAGGATCGTCGTCGTCATCGTGCTGCTGGAAGAGCTCTGTTACATGCTGTTTTGGGCCCCAAAAGCCAAATCCTCACTGTCCGATGCCTCGGAGGGCCTGTCGTCACTCCTGAAGGGCTGGCAGCCCTTCTGGGGGACCCTGGAGGGTTTGGCGCCCTTGCTGGAGGGGCGGCAGCCCTTCGGGGATACCCTGGAGGGGCGGGCCCCTCCGTTTCGCTGCCGAAACGCTCCTCTCTCGCTGTTTTGATGCCTTAGGGCTTCGTGGTTCGCGACTTTGCATGGTGGCCTTCGGATCTGAGCCGTTCTCCGTCTCCTTCAGATCTGTTGCTGAATCACCTTGGAAATGGAGTTCCTCGTCGAAAGACGCCACCTTTGTACTCAGATCTGTGCTGTTTGCCTTTAACTTCTCCAGATCTGTGGTGCCGCTCTTCTCCTTTTCCAGATCTGTGGCGTCGCTCTTTTCCTTCTCCTGATCCACGTCAAAGCTGTCGACTTTTTCCTCTTTCTCGTCCAAAGTCGATGCCTTTAGCCCAAAATTAGGGGTTTTGCCGTCGTTTCAACCTTTCGCCGCGAGGAGTGTAAGTTGCTTGATCTCTTGACCCAATTGCCTGGACTCTTGGACTAACTGCATGATAGCCTCTAATTTCTTCGTCATGGATCTCATCTCTTCCCTCGAGATCGAACCGCTCTGATACCAAAATGATAGGAACTAAATCAAATCTAAAATTTATTAGTAATAAACTGAAAATTAAAAGAATAAATGATTACACTTTTAGGGGTAATCGTCCTCCCAAGACGCTGATTGATAGGAAACGTCTGCATCCTCTATAGAACGAGGAACCTTCTCCTCTCAAATATCAAAACAACTCACAAATTTCCCATATTAGGGCCGGCTAGCTATCTGATGCGATTAGGGCTTTTTGTGGGGATCAAAGGTGGGATTTTTGTGGCTTTGGACTTCCTAATCTAGGGTTTTAACGACGAAGAACTGATCTGAAATTATATAATAAATCCTAGAATAATAGATCTAAATTAGAGAACAATTAATTAGCTAAAGAATTAAACTAGGGTTCTAAGGAAAAGCAAATACCTCATCAATTCTTCGATAAAGTCCATCGCTAGGGTCGGCCGGCCCCTTATTGGGGAGGGGTTATCAAATGTCTAATTACTCTTTAACCCTCACCATCTCCCGTGGAATCACAAGTTTGGGACCGGGTCCGTGGTGGACCCAAGTCGCCTCCTCCGATGATAGACCCGAACCGGACCCCCTTCTAAGCCCGTACGGCCCGTCCCCTCTCTTGGCTGAACCGCATCATTACTCCCCCCCAAAAGTGCCACCTTGTCCTCAAGGTGGAAGTCCGGAAATTGGTTGCGGATCACTGTAGCGAGCTCCCATGTAGCATCGTGGTCTGGAAGGCCCCGCCAACAAATCCGTACCTCCTGAGTCCTGTTTGCGGCCTGCCGGATCCCTGTCAACTCCTGAGGCTCCAGAAGCACCTCCATGTCATCTGTCAGAGTGGGTGGTAGGGTGGGCGATAGTGTGTGATTCCCGATGGCCCGTCGCAACTGCGATACGTGAAAAATTAAACCGATCTGAATTATATAATAACCAATTTGATGCGATTAGGGCTTTTTGTGGGGATCAAATGTGGGATTTTTGTGGCTTTGGACTTCCTAATCTAGGGTTTTAACGACGAAGAACTGATCTGAAATTATATAATAGATCCTAGAATAATAGATCTAAACTAGAGAACAATTAATTAGCTAAAGAATTAAACTAGGGTTCTAAGGAAAAGCAAATACCTCATCAATTCGTCGATAAAGTCCATCGCTAGGGCCGGCCGGCCCCTTATTGGGGAGGGGTTATCAAATGTCTAATTACTCTTTAACCCTCCCTATCTCTCGCAGAATCACAAGTTTGGGACCGGGTCCGTGGTGGACCCAAGTCGCCTCCTTCGATGATATACCCGAACCGGACCCCCTTCTAAGCCCGCACGGCCCGTCCTCCCTCTTGGCCGAACCGCATCACTATCCCATCTATTTATAATCATCCAATTAAATGTCTAATTACACAAATACCCCTTCAATAATAAAAATCACAAAAAATGCCCCTAAAAGTGGCCGGATCTAACACCTTCCTCAAGGTCCAATCTTGCTATTGAGATCTCGCAAGAAGATAATTCGTAAAGATCCTTTCTTGTGAGAACTCTAAATATCCTCTTGAGATCTAGTAACAACACAATTCTTATGACAGTTTTCGGGTCAATCATAGACATTCCTTTGAGATCTAATGACAAGATAAATTCCTAAGTAAACGTCAATTGTTCTCCTATTTTCATGCTCAGGTCGCAGAAGGAATGGAAAGACATGCGATAAGCCGAAATGCTTCGTAAACCAGAAAGATCTGTTGTTTTTTCTTTTGGCTTAGTATACACTAAGCATACGAATTGGCAGGTCTTGCAAGTCATTGAGAATGGCAAGATATACACAGTGACACACCAATGAAATACATACTCATTACATGTCATTTTTAACAAAATTGTCCAGTACAAGAAAATGAAAATATATATCACCTTACAATTATTTATACTCGAACATAAGTGAGTAAAAACTCAGACCACTTGATTACTCATATTCCGGGTCTTGTTCGAAACCTGTGCTCTCCAGGTAACCTTCTTCCACACCTAACGATTAACAAAGCAACCGTTAGAAAGCAACCGTAAAATCATAAATAAATATATAAGATCCGCGTAAATATATAAATCCAAGCAATAGTAGCAATGCCACACACACATGTATGAAAAAAATGTACATAAGAACATGCGCATGTATTGTTTCCTGCGCACACTCCCTCTCCGGGGGGTTTAAAGTATTTTTTCAAATTTTTTTGCAGTAGCTAGTTCTACATGGTAGGTAGCCCCCCACAAAATTTCAGGTCAAACAAACACCATTGGGCATCGAAACATCCATCATAAAAACGTTGCACAAAACAATCCAGAATTTCTGGAATTTATTTGCAACTTTTTTGTGATGGATGTTTCGATACCCTAATGGTGTTTGTTTGACCTGAAATTTTGTGGGGGGGGGCTACCTAACGTATAGAACTAGCTATTGCAAAAAAATTCCAAATAAATACTTTAAAACCCCCGGAGAGGGGGTGCGCGCAGGTATGTTACCCGCACACGTTCTCAGGCACATTTGCATATATATATATAAGTGATACATGTATAACTTGGTAGTAATGAATTATATTAAAAATAGGTACATGAGTATGCATAAGTAAAGAGTGCTCTTACTCTAATGATGTGACTCATAATTGAGGGCACAATATGCCACATACGAATTCACTCATGCCCCGAGGGCGTTCACCGAGGTCAAATATAGTAAACAGATTCAGTCAAGTAAAGTAAGTAGATTCAGGCAAGTATAGTATTAGAGTTGGTCAAGAACAGTAAGGGGCGGCTTCACGGCTCTAGTTACTCCCGAACCTTCTATAACGAGTTTCCGTAAACCCCTGGTTATCTAATGCAATCTTATAATCAGGTGTGATGCATGGTGAGTATCAATATACGGTGCCATGTTTAGTTTCAGATTCAGCAATAGTCATGTTTCAATTTCAATTGGCATGCATAATAATTTTGTCTAATGCAGTATCAAGCGTAGTATCGCATATATGTAAAATCGGAGTCATGATTAGATTGGTGATTGGGTGCAATGTATTTGCTTGGTAAGAAGCATTTATAACCAGTCTCAATGTCAAATGTGATTTTATGCATAAAACTTAATTTGTGGTACTACCTCGTGCATATCATATAAGGGCAGGTAGAGTCTCCATGTCCAATTCAAAGAGGAAATAATCATGTATCAACCTGTAAGCATGTTTTAAGTCTATGCTTTTAAGGGATATTAAACATAGTTTCCATACCAACCGAAACGATATCATTTTCATTTAAATATAACTATATCAATACATTCATATAACCAATGCAATAACTCAAGCATGGCCTAAAACATGTAACAAGGATTAATTGAAATGATAAATTTTAAGGTATACTCATTTATACATGTACTCATGTAAATCCCACACATTTACTTTTGAAATTTTCAGTTTCAACGGAGTCATCGCGCAAGCATTCTCAGATATGCATCATCGAATCGTGTGGTATAATTTCCATAGCAACTCTTGGTGTAATGAAATTAGAACTCAAATAGGGTCATCATGATATTAATCACATCATATAGCTAATTGAACCCGCCAAGGGAAGAGGATGGTTCCCTATCAATAGGGACAGAACCAGTAGCCCAAGAAAAGGGTAGATCCCAATAAATTGTGAGCCGAATCAAAAGACGGAGCCCAAATGCAAGGCAGGACAGAGTCCAGAGCAGTGACAAAGAACAGAGTCCAGAGCATCAGCAAATATGGACAAAAACCCAAAGGTAATGCTAGAGGGCAAATCCTAAAGCAACAACAAACAAACAAGGATAGAACCCCAAAGGCAACGAGCAAAGACAGAACCCATATAAGGCAACAAACATGGACATAGCCCCAAAGGCGACGGGCAAAGGTAGAGAGCCCTAGTAGAGTAATAAACCGTGACAGAGTCCAATCAAGCCAATAACGGGCAGAGCCCAAGAAAGCTAATGGCAAGGGCAGCACCCAAATACGATAGCGACAAGAGCAGAGCCCAAGCGAGATAGCAAAGGACAGAGCCCAAGAAAGGCAGTGGCAAGGGAAGTACCCAAATAATACAGGAGTAGAGCCCAAGTGAGGTAGCAAAAGGCAGAGCCGAGAAAGGGAGCGGCAATGGCAGCGTCCAAACAAGACAACGACAAAGACATAGCCCAAGTGAAGCATTAAAGGGCAGAGCCCACGAAATATAGTGGCAAGGGCCGTGCCCAAACGTGATAGTGGCAAGGGCCGCATCATAAGGCAGTGATTGCAACCCAAAAACAAAGGTAAGGTCGCAATAATTCTAGAGATAAGGCCACATTAAAGGCAATGATGGCAACCCAAAAATAGCGATAAGGTCGCATTAATTTCATAGGCAAATGTGTTCATAGGAGATCTCAGAACTGCAACAAAACCCCAAAAACCAAAGAGGATTCACAACCATTTACATTGCATATACTAACCCAAAAATCCTAATTAATCCATAAAATCAACATTAAGAGTTTGACCGATTTTATCAAAACCATAAAAAGAGTTTGCATGGACCTACTTGTTACCACAGATCAATGGAAAAGAACCAGTACGTTGCCGGTTGATGGCCGCATCGCCTCATCGATGTATGCGGCTACGGTTGTCACAACCGCAGCTCGGACCAGAATGAGAGGATGACCAGAGGATGGTAAAGAAAATCGGCGAGCTTAACAGAGATCCGATGCAATTGTAGGGTTGGGGGTTAGGGATTATAATAAATAAAAAATAAGATGGAAAAAGAGGAGGTTAAGGGTAATGACTATTGAGAAAGTTGGGGGGGAGAGGGGTCGCCGTCGGTTACGCCAACGCCCCATGTCGCAACACATCGTGCGAACGCGAGAGAGGTGCAACAGTCGCCTCTCGGGACCAGGAGAACGAAAAAGAACATGAAGAGAAGAAAAAAATGAGAGGGAGAGACTATAAGTTTTTAAAAGAGGGTAATGGGTTGGATCGGGTATTGGTTGAGTAATGGGGTTGATTTTAAAGCGGTTTAACGGGCTTGAGGTTAGAACAACTCAAAAAATACTGAAAAATTACAGAAAAATCATCAAAAAAAAAACCATGAACTCCAGAAACCCTAAAAAGAGTCAGAACTCCAGAAACCCAATACAAGAAAACTGTAAACACTTGAAAACAAAAAGAAAAGAAACTCTAAAAGAAACACAAAAAAGTCCAAAATAACTAGAAAAGATGAGCAACTACATTACCAAATTTCTTTAACTCCTTTTGTGATAGTTAATTCTCTAAGCGATGGGACTCACATCAATTCTGAAAACACGTTGCACTCACTCATGGATCGTTGGGCATAAATTTAAGTTTTTCCAGAATCTGTTTTTTCTTATTAGCTTTGATTGTAAAGATGAGTTGGTGTTTGGATTAGATTTTAATTTATGGATTTTATTTCAGTTTCACTCATGGTCCGATTATGTCTTCAATTATTAAGGTTTTAATTTTTTTCCTGGTGTTTACACATCTAGGTTGCAGACATCTCACATTTTGGCCGAATCAGAGGTATCATCTTCAGTCAAAGCCCAATATGTTGTCATGACATAGTACTGTACTATGCTATTTTGAAACAAGTGGTTGACATCATATCTTTGCGCTGACCACAAATTTTTCTGTCCCTTAAGATGAATTTCTATCTGGAATTGCATCACATCATCATTAACCTTGCATCTTTTCAAAATATAATGTCTTATGCCCAATGATTCTATGCTGGCTATGTGCTTTTTGTTTACTTAAATCGATTGAATTATTATGTTGTGCATGCGTAATGCATTGCAGCGTAAACTTGGCACCACTTGTATCACCGTTCTAGTAATATTTCTGCGAACAAAATTTCACTTTTAATGATTTATGTTTTTTGTTTAGGCTTTTATATTTGCAATATAAATCCTTAAACGCTAAGAGGAGTTCATTTACATAGGGTTCGGATGTTACCTCTTCGTCGTCAAGTGCCATGTAGCACATGTTTGTTCTTTCTTGTTGACCTTCATCTTTGTCTTCAGAGGATGATTCCTTAGAGGATGATTCCTTAGAGGATGATTCATTAGATGTCGATTCTTCATTATTTCCAATCATGTGCCTTAATTGATTTGTTGATATTGCTCCTGACACATGGTTAAGAACGTTGTTATTTAAGGAAGAAGACACAATTTTCATCAACTTTTCATTGATGGTTGCCGTTTGTTTTTCTCTAGTTGATCATTATGATGTGTGTGTTATAGGTTTGCTTTAGGACATCTCTACACAATTTTAATGGTTGACGTCGATGGATTTGAGATATATCGTTATACAACCTCTTCCAATCGTTGTAAACAAACATAAACGGACTAGTCCTGGTGTCCTTTAGGGCATATGTAGCTTGTTGACGTCATCCGTTAACCTTTTCGGTACTATCTGTAAAATTGGCAACACTTGAGGAGGTTAATGTCGTAGCTCTGATACCACTTGTCAGGATCCTGTGCTAGGTAGAAAGAACTAGAGTGTGGGTGAATAGTGTTTAAAAATTCTTATAAAAAATCTACCTAAGAGACCTATTTGTGTTATCAAATTAGATTTTAAATCAATAACACCTCTTGTAAATATAAAGATAAGCAGCGGAATATTAAACAAGTATAGTAAGAACACGATCAACCTTAAAGAAAAATCGCAAATATTTATAATGGTTCGGTAAACCCTTGACCTACATCCAGTCCCAAACTAATACCGCTTGAGATTTCCACTGTTTACTTCCAAACCCAAAAGAATAGTACACCTTAGAATGTGGCAAATAAACCTTATCAATTGCAGAATCAGACCTCAACAAATCTGAGATCGAAACCCTCTCAAACCTGAGAGTAACACCACCTCAACACTAAGGCTCACAACCAAGGTGAATCTTGTAGAGCAATTGAGTACCAAATCATATAGCCTTGAAGATGAAGCTTGTGTATTGTATATGTGACTAATGGTGTGAGTTTCTATTCTATATGATATGAACTTGGTAGAAAGAATATAAACAATGGCTCAAAGGAATGAGAAATGAGAGCACAAGCACTAAAGGGCAATAAGGGATTATTCTTGATTTTCTTTTCTATTATATTTTCTTGTATATTTTCTTAACTAAAATCCTAGAATTAATCTCTATTTATAAATGAGAAATTCTACGAGAGAGATTGACCAAAATGCCCTTCACAACGGTCAGAAAACAGTTATGGCGTAAATCCCGTTTTGTGCGATGGCTAGTTTATTAGTCGACTAGAGTTCATCGATTAGTCGACTAGTTGGATAACTCTGGTCGACTAATTAGTCAAGGCAGTGATGTGCATAACTTTCTGTTTCATATTAGTCGACTAGTATTCAACTATTAGTTGACTAGCTCTATCATTAGTCGACTAATAGAACAACAACAACAAATGCAGGGACAACCAGTTTTTGGCCATTGTATTAGTCGACTAATGCATGTTGGTATCATGTTGATAATTATCAGATCAGCAAGTAAAATAATTTCATGTTGAGAATTATTAGATGTGATATCATGTGTACAAAATCAGTATCATGTTTGACCTTGTTAGCAGGTGCAGTATAAGTGGCATATGCATGGAAGTAAATATAGCATGCTCAGTAAATCATATTTAATAATGTGATAATTTTATGGTTATAACTATTTAATTGTGAAAGTTTGTCTTGTATAATATAAACATGAGACATCGTCTTAATGTCTAATCCAGATAGGTATAATTTATGTAATATTCCTTATGATTGTGAATTGGGCCTATGCTTTTGGGCTGTTATTTTAAATAGCATACTATCTCGTAAGAATAATCAAACCAACATACACAGTTAAATATTAGGGACATAAACCGAATCACCAATATAACCATCACGATCAGAGAGGCAACACTAGCATGGCTCAAAAGCATAACTATAAGGCATTGATCTGAAAGTCAGCTATACAGTCTAATCATCTATACACATATCCCATAGTTTCAATTTAAAATATCTCCTTGCGTTCTGTGTTTTACTAATTTTTTGCCAATTTTATGAATAGCATTCTTAAACATGGATTCATATATCATTACTGAATATGGGTCAAATATCTATATTAGCATGCAACTTAATAATCAGATGCATTTTATCGCCAAAATTATATCCGGATGGGGGAACATCCAAATGCAACAGTAGTAGAACTGAGATTGATTTGAACAAACCCGCAACAAGATGCTCTGTGTTAAAACAGGCCCGAATGGAAATATATAAATCAAACAGAGCAGTGTGCGAACAGGGGTCAAAATAGACACGTAACTGGTGTTTTTGGGTCAAAACTGAACCGAACAGTAACTTGTAAAGCAATCAGCAATAAAGCATAATTATTGGGTTAAAATGGACCCGAAACAAATGTTTTCTAAGTCAAATCAGACCCGAACAGCAACATGTAAAGCAATCAGCATGACACAAGGGTCAAAACAAACCCGAAACAGTGATTTTCTGGTTCAAAACAGATCCGAATGCAATAAATAAAGTAGTAGTAGAACACAATTTCATGGTTAAAACAGACCTGAAACAAAGTTTTTTTTGGTCAAAAACTCAAAATAGATCCGAATGGTGATACATAAAGTAAGCAGCAGAACACAATTACATGATCAAAAAAGACCCGAAACAGAGGTCTCATGGCCATAAATGGCAATTGAACATCTCAGGGTATCAAAAACTCACATTACAATACACACATTCCAAATTTATCCATTAAGAATAAAGGACAAGTTTTTCCTGGCCATAAAATTAGTTAGTAGAGCCTTATCTTTGAAGATCAAAAGGAAGTTGGAAAATACGTCACTGTCGTCAAAGCCTCGCTGCCTCATTAAAATTAACGGCAGCTACTCTAATCGACAAAGGGATGGGCAAATCTTATAGCGGGGACTCAAATCTGAGCTAGAAAGAGAAGATCGATAGGTTTTCTCATCCAAAACTCATTTCTAGGGTTTAAATAGTCGAAGAGAAAGAAATCAGCGAAGAAGATGTAGAGAAGGGAAGAATGTGTGGGAATAATGGCCGTGGAGGGTACCCGGAGTGAAGTGGGCGTCGGTTATGCACCGACTGGTCATAGAAATACTATGGTGAGGTGCACGTTGGAGGGGAGGGCCGCCACCTCCATCTGGTGAGAAGAGAGAGAGAGGAGAGAGGAGAGAATGAGAGGTTAGGGGTTTAAAAGGTTTTATATAAGAGTGTTCTGTTAACAAGACCGGGTAGGCTATAAGTTTAATGGGGTTGGGGTTTAAAAGAAAAGAATTTGTTTTTGGGTTATAATAAATGATTTTAATGTAAGGGTTACGTGTTTGGGCTTAAATGACCACCAAAAATTTGAAAAATAAAGAAAAATCACAAAAATTTAGAAAATAATTATTTTATTATTTTAAAAAATTTTATTTATGAAAATGTAATGGGCCTTTTCCGCCCTCTTTTTCTTTTTTCTCTCTTTTTTTCCATGACCTCGGCCCACTCAGTAGCCCGGGCTACTTAAATTCCACTCCAACTCTCATTTTCCACGCATCAAGCCCGCTGGGGCTTTCGACGCGTTCGACTCTCCTTTTCTCTCTCGCTCTCGCAGCGGCTGAGCCTGTTAGGGCTTTCGAAGACACCCCCTCGCTTCCTCTCCTCTCGTACGGAGCGACAAAGATCGCTCGTCTCTCTCTCTCTCACTGTCTCGTCCTTCTCGAACGACTTCATCGCCCCCCCATTCTCGTACGACTGACGAGGAGCCTTGTCGGGCCTCTCTGAGGCTGTCTCGTCCCCTTTCTTGACGACATGCGTCCTCTACGGGTTGCTCCGCCTGCTATTAATACCCTTCTCCTCCTTCATGGTTACACAACACTGCAAGTATCTTTAAGTTTCTGGGGGTTTTTCGATCTGATTTCTTCGGTTCTGGGGGTTGATTCTTGCGGCGGTTCCTTGGATCTTGCTATGGGCTTTCGGTTCTTTGATTTTCTTTGGTTTATCGACAAGCTACGGTAGACTCTATCTCCTAATGCTTCAGTTTGATTCGATTTTAGCATGCTTAGATCTGAAATGAAATCATTAGTATTTGTGTGAAAAATTGGACTTTTACGAGTACAAGAGAGGATGATTTGGGAGATCAGTCAGGGTTTGATTCCGTACGATTCTTTTGTGGGGTTGGTTCTCTCGCTTGCTTGCTGTGGAGTCTTGGCATTACGGCTGTGCTAGATTGGCTGGCTTCCTTGCTCGTTGTTTTGGGGGTTCGGCTTGGGGTTTGGCCTGTCCCTTGCGTGCTGTTTTGGGTTCCTGGGTTGCTTTAGTTCAATGGCTTTCTTGCTTGCTGTTTTGGGGTTCTGTTGACTTTTGCTTGCTGTTTTGGGGTTCGGTTGGTTCCCCTGCTTGCTATTTTGGGTTCCTGGCTTGGTGTTTAGGTTCGGTTGGCATCCTTGCTTGCTGTTTTGGGTTTCAGCAGGGATTACTTGTGATCCGGGCTCCTTTACCCCGCTGCCTTGGTCGTTAGCCTCTGGTTCCATGCTAGGAACCTCGTGGATTTTTTCGTTGGCTCGGTTTCCCCCCACCATGTGATGAAAAACCCAAATCTGATCCATCTGTTAGTAATTTTCAGCAATACTAAAGATTTCAGATATTAGTTTCCTTTTTAAATAAATATTATTGCATCTATTGTCTAGGTGTGCATCTATTTCAGTTACAACATGTTCAGCTTACCTGATAGTTAACATGGAATAATCCATGTGGGAAGTTGTTTCTATAAATGCAGAAAGTTTAATATTTTGTTAAATTGTGTAGTCTATGAGATGTTACTCGTGATATCACTGAGAATGGATGGTTGATGAAATTGAGAATTGGCCCATGACATATCTGGTTACTACTACATGTATGGCACTGGACCCCCTTGACTACGTAGTTTACATGATATTAAATTTAGGCTATATCACGACACTAAAATGTTAACTAACTTTACATGACTCGTTGGGGGTTTTGGGAAACTTATGATTGCGAGAGTGTGGGAGCAATTGGAGCCTGTCTTTTGGCCAGTATCTAGGAGGATTTTCATTCCATGTTCTATTATTTAAATGGATCATGAGTCCCTGTCACACTTCCTTCTTTTGGACTCGGCCTGGGATAGCACCCCGCGGTTCAAGAAGGTATTTGATCGTACTCTTCGATATAAGTTACGACCTAGGATTGGTTCACATTAGCAGGTACAACCTTGTAGTAGTTTGAGTACATTAAATAACCATAACATGTTACATCTTTGTACCGTACCATTATAAATGTTATTATCATGTCTCCTTATTGTGCATCATCATTATTTCTGTCGTTTGGTTAGATATTGTCTACTCTATTGAGCTGTGGTACGACTTTTCTTGTCCCACTAAGTGACACACATGATTATACGGAGGTCCCTGAGCACGAGGAGTCCGAGCTTTCGGTGCAGGACTTTGAGCCTTGAGGGCTGAGAGTGTGAGTGTTGTATTTACGTTTCAGTTGTAGTGTGAGTTTGTATTGTTATTTCCTATTCAGAACCTTGTAAACATGTTATTAATGAGTATCTTTATTTCTTTCTGCTTTGCTTCACATTGACTTCACTGGCATCTGCAGGACCTACATGTAATCATATAAATGTGACGGCACCAATGGTATGTGGCGTTACAAAGTGGTGGTCCATGCAGGTCTACGCGATCCCCCCGCGAACTATGCAGAGCAGGCAGGAAGTACGTTCTTAAGATACTCGACTTACTTGATCTACATTATGTATATAGGTGTATGAAAGTTTTCATACGCAAGAGACGTAAAGCATCTAAGAGAGGCTATGACTGCAAACGCTTCAGGATCAGGAGTCGGGTTGGGCAACAACTTTGGATCGTACACATTGCGTGTCTTGGTTTAGAAATTTCAAGGACGTAATTTTTGTAAGATGGATAGAATTTAATGGGCATTTCCCCCCTCTTTTTCTTTTTTCTTTCTTTTTTCCCATTTCCTCGGCTCACTCAACAAAGCCCCAAGCCTGGGCTCCTTAAATCCCCATTCCTCTCTCATTTTCCATGCGATCGACTCTCCTTTTCGCTCTCGCTCTCGCAGGGGATGAGCCCGCTAGGGCTTTCGACGATAACCCCCATCGCGTCCTCTCCTCTCGTACGGAGCGACACGATCACTCCTCTCGCTCGCTCGCTCGTCCTTCTCGCACGACGCCACCACCTCCCCTTCTCGTACGACTGACGAGAAGTCTTGCCGGGCCTCTCCAAGGCTGTCCCGTCCCCTTGCTTGACGCATTCATCCTCAGCGGGTTGCTCCGACAGCTATTAATACCCTTCCCCCTCCACCTTCATGGTTACACAATACTGTCAGTATCTTTAAGTTTTTGTGGATTTTTCGATCTGATTTCTTCGGCTCATAGGGGTTGATTCTTGCGTCGGTTCCTTGGATCTTGCTGTGGGCTTTCGGTTCTTTGATTTTCTTTGGTTTATAGGCAAACTACTGTAGACTCTATCCTCTTACGCTTCAGTTTGATTTCGATTTTAGCATGCTTAAATCTGAAATGAAATTGTTAATATTTGTGTGAAAAATTGGATTTTTACGAGTACAGGAGAGGATGATTTGGGAGATAAGTTAGGGTTTGATTCCCGACGATTCTTTTGTGGGATTGGTTCCCTCACCTGCTTGCTGTGGGGTCTCGGCGTTAGGGCTGTGTTGGGTCGGCTGGCTTCCTTGCTTGCTGTTTTGGGGTTTCGGCTTGGGGTTTAGCTTATCCCTTGCATGCTGTTTTGGGTTCCTGGGTTTTGGGTTCAGAGGCTTTCTTGCTTGCTGTTTTGGGGTTCGGTTGGTTCCCTTACTTGTTATTTTGGGTTCTTGGCTTGGTGTTTGGGTTCGGCTGGTATCCTTGCTTGCTGTTTTGGGTTTCAACAAGGATTGCTTGTGATCCGGGCTCCTTTAACCAGCTGCCTTGGTCGTTAGCCCCTGGTTCCATGTTAGAAACTCTGTGGATTTTGCCGTATGCTCGGGTTCCCCCACAATGTGATGAAAAACCCCAAATCTGATCCATCTATTGGTAATTTTCAGCAATACTAAAGATTTCAGATTTTAGTTCCATTTTAAATAAATATTGTTGTATCTATTGTCTAGTTGTACATCTATTTCAAAATAGATACCACATGTTTAGCTTACCTGATAGTTAGCATGGACTATTCATTGTGGGAAGTTGTTTCTTTAAATGCAGAAAGTTTAATATTATGTTAAATTGCGTAGTCTATGGAATGTTACTCGTGATATCACTGATAATAGATGGTTGGTGAAATTGTGAATTGGCCCATGACATGTCTGGTTACTACTACATGTATGGCAGTGGACCCTTTGACCACATAGTTTAAATGATATTAAATTTAGGCTATATCACTAAAATGTTAACTAATTAACTTTACATGACTCGCTGGGGGGGTTTGGAAAACTTATGATTGCGAGAGTGCAGGAGCGATTAGAGCATGTCTTTCGGCCCGTATCTGGGAGGATTTCTATTCCATGTTCTATTATTTAAATGGATCCTGAGTCTCTGTCACGCTTTCTTCTTGTGGACTCGGCATGTGGTATCACTCTGCGGTCTAAGAAGGTCTTCGGATTGCACATCGCACTCTCCGACATAAGTCACGACTTAGGATTGGTTCACATTAGGAGGTACAACCTTGTAGTAGTTTGATGACATTAAATAACCATAACATGTTACATATTTGTACCGTACGATTATAAATGTTACTATCATGTCTCTTATTGTGCATCGTCATTATTTCTGTCGTTTGGTTAGATATTGTCTACTTTATTGAGCTGTGGTACGACTTCTGTTATCACACGATATGCCACAGATGTTTATACGGAAGCACCTAAGCACGAGGAGTCCGAGCTTCCGGTGCAGGACTTTGAGCCTTGAGGGCTGAGTGTGAGTGTTGTATTTACGTTTCAGTTGTCGTGTAAGTTTGTATTGTTATTTTCTGTTCAGAATCTTGTAAACATGTTATTAATGAGTATCTTTATTTCTTTCTTCTTTGCTCCACCTTGACTTCACTGGTATCTGCTGGACCTGCATGTAATCGTATAAATGTGATGGCACCCGGGGTACGGGGCGCTACAGAAAAACATGAATAAAACAATCAGGGCAATTACACTTTCCTAATACATGCTCAAATCGCATGGAAAACTTGTTTGACACTTTTCTTGGAGGATCTTTAAAGAAACATAAAAAAAGGTATTATTAGGAGAAATGCCTTTGAAAATTATTTGAATTTAAGAAAATTCTTGATGAAAATTACTTGTATTAATTTGAAATATTAATGTTCTAATGAAAAAAATTGTTGAACATAATATATGTGTTGACATTGAGTATTAAAAATTATAGTGAAGTAATGGTTACAACATTCCACAATTTTTTCTATGAGTTTGAGGTTACATACACGATTCTTTCTTATACTATCTTTTCATGTTATGTTTCGAAGTTTCTAAGTTACCTTGGAGAGTTCTCTAGAAATTTATGTTTGATGTGTTTGAAAAATGACGATGTTATATACATGTAAACACACACATGAATATTCATATACAAGTGCACATTTCCCTTACATTTTTGGGACCACATATTCGATTTCCTTGACATATGTTATGTCCTGCTTATGTGTCCCCTTTTTGGTAACTGCAGTATGGTTCATGCATTGAAAAGTTTAAATAACAATGCGTTGCATGGTTGGCCTTCAAATCAGTATACATGCATGCCTCAAAACTCACATAATGAAGATCCAAGGCTTTTGTCCTAAACCTAAAACATAAGTAAGGTTTTGCATTTATAATGGTCCTTGGTTTTTATTAATCTAAAAACCATATTCTTATTTTAATAAATTTTACTTGCAGGTAATGAAGAGCTACGGCTGTTGTCCTAAACTTAAAACATAATCAATTAGTAAGGTTTTGCATGTATACTGTCACTGATGTACTTAAGGGTATCTTGTTATGGGTCTGCATCAGCCTTTTTAATACTTAGTGGTATTTTATATTATTCTGTTGCTTGAAAAAGGACGCCCAAATTAGTGAGAAATGCATTTTCTTTGGAATTGTACCAATCTTCATCTCTCTTTTAAATTTTAGTACAAGTAAATTAGCTGCAAATACACACCCAGAGTTATATTAAATCCCCTGGTATGTTTTGCAACCAAATCCTCTCTATTAGAATTAGATAATATGACATCACTTTGAAGATCTATGCCACTGAAGTTGATCGATATCTTTTAGAGTGCATACAAACAAATATATAGTCATTTTCATTTTTCTTGCACTTGATTCAAGTAGGAGCATAACGGCAGGCCGAAAACAGTGAGTGATTTAAATTTACGGTCAAGAATATTCGAACCCAAGAAGAATTGGTGCTCAAGGATTTCAAAGTGTTTATGTGATGATATAAGTGTTAGATTTTCGTTTGTATTCCTGAAGCTATAGATCGGCAAAACTCTCTAGTTCACCATTTGTTTTAAGGTCCTTTAGATGATCTAGATTATGTTGACTGGTGCGGATCTTCTATTTGAGTTGCATAACATATCGTTTCCAGGTGATAGGATCTCTACTCAAGTCCTATCAATAGGGTCCTAGCCAACCCCCCAACCCCCCCCCCACCCCACACCACACACACACACACACACACACACACACACCTGCACGTGCACTCACACAACCCCACCGCCACCACCCACACACGGAGAAAAAGAAAAGGAAAAATAGGAAAATGTAAAAAAATAAAAAACAAAAATAAAATAAAATTGATTCCAACTTGTTTGGATAACATATTCTTTCTGCTTTTGAATTTGTGTTTTGGATGCATATTAAGTTACGGGGGATGATCGGATTCAGTTTCTTCACAATCAAACCACAGCGAAGTTTGATTCTCTTACAGAAGGAGAGGTGATAATGCTTGTTTACTTTTCAGTTCCCGTTTGTCAGTGATTTAAGCCCCAAGCTATCGTTGATTCAGACTCTTCAAAATTCTTCTGATTATGCAGGGATGTGACACTGTTTTTGTTACCCCAACTGCTCGAACCATCGACATAGCCCATGCTTGGATTATGGTTTGGTCCTTCACTGTCATTATATCACAGTTGTTTTAGATATCATCGACACAATTTTATACAGAATCTCTTGACAGCATAAATTATACCTTGTTTTCAGAAAAATGCGATAATGTTGCTCGTCTCACCTTCTACATGCGTTACCATATCCGAAATGCTACAGAAGTAAGTCAGCAACATAATCTCTATGAAAATTTCATGGTCAGTTCATCGAAAGTTGCCAATTCATTTTTGAAAATTGCGTTTGCAGTAATGATGTGCAACATAAAATCATATCCATCTCCCCTCCCAGGAAAAGAATGAAAATCCATTAAGAAAATAAAAACAAAAAAGCAACATACATTGGGTGCGATTATATGTGTGCCTATTAGCTGAATTCTTTTCTTTATAGAGAATGTCATCTCCCCCCTTCACTGTGAATGTTTCCCAAGTCTAAAAAGGATTTGTAGGATGCCAACTTATTTTTAATGATTATGGTGAAGTTCTCTCTTTTCCATTGTTTCCTTGCCAAGGATGTTGAAATTAACTATGAGGGGATTGGTATCAGGGCAGCCAGTCATAGAACTGTCAAATCCCAGTGACGCCTTTCTTCGTAGCAGACCCCATGTTAATGCTAAGTGGCTTAGATGTTGATGGTGGTGCTGGTGATGATCCATTTTTATTTCATTAGTTGGGTTCATTAATATGAAATATTGTACAGTTACTTTTGGGCAATAAGAAATGAGTTGTTGGACTTATCACGCTAAGTTATCCTTCTTATTCGTTGCTTCCATATTGGATCAAAGCATCACGAAATGGAGCTATCTGTACATTGTACAAGGTTCATTCTTTAATCTGTTAAATTCTGAAAGATGTTTATTCTGAATGTTGCCAACGGTAAGCATGATCATGAGACTCTTCTGAGTAATTAGGTGAAGAAAGACTGATGTATAAAAGAAAAATTGGTCAAATAAACAATGAGCAGAGGTTGTTAGTCGGAGCCAAAAAAGCCTTAGAGAGCATTTTTTTCTGGTAATCATAGCAATGGCAGTAAGTTGGTCATGACGCCTTGAAATATTAATCCAACAAAGAAAAGGTGACTACTAGTAATCAACTAGATTTATTTATCTTTGTATTACTTTCTAAGAGCAGAGGTGTGTAAAAAGAGTTGTAATTTGGTTATTCCGTTTTCAATACATATTTTACTCACTAGCAATTTATTTGTTTTCTTGCTCTTCAATTATCTGTTCCTTCACTCAATAGATCCTGCACTTTGAATTACTTGCACGAAGTACATCATGACATGACATGATGACACAAGCAAAATTAAAGAGTATACTCAAAATGGAACTGTTGTGTGTGACACGTGTGTCAGACACGTGTCAGACACACCATAGCTCCATGGGCGAAGTATTTGTGCCGACTCGCTTGGCACTTCAGTTGAAAAGGAATCAAAATTAGTTAAAATTTAGTAAAAATGTTGGGAAGAATGAAACCTGAACGCGAAAGAATATGAAGAAAAAGAAAAGGGAAAATTAAGTATAAAATAAAATAGAGAATTACTTGCATACTTAGTAATTAATTGTGGAAAACATGCCACACGATGGATTTATACCACCATTGTTAATGAAGTTATCCATGACATGTCATTAAAAATAAAATTTCTAGCCACATGATTTGCAAAGTCAAATTCCTTTCCAACCTGATAACATAATGAAGCGTGTTAAGATTGTGAAATGCATTTCACAATTATAATGACACATTGTGTTGTTATTGGATGTTAGTATCAACTTGTTTACATTTGAAAACCACTATGAAATTTCACCTCTTTTGAATAAAATTATTATATATTTCCTTTATTATTAAAACAATTCCATGAACTTACCCAAAACCTTTCAGTAAACTACCAGCATCCTTCTTCTTCTAGAATAGCATATTTTGTTACCAGTTGTTCAAATTATATGTGGGAGTCCAACAACAATTCTTTGGTCATCATAACCATCTAAGCGTTTCCTCATTAAAATAAGGTCGCATATGGGCAAGGCTCCACGAGAAATGCGACAAACTTTGTGAGACTGGATGCCAACCTAAAATCATGCTCTCGTGATAAGTAAATACCTTTCCAGGGAAACCATGGATAACAAAGGGGATTGCAATCATACAAGACTAGTTTGCATCCTCCAAATTCTTCCAGAGTAGAGGTGTAGAAGAATGTGATAGATGATTGATTTGCTATAGTAAGTTATATTTATCTGCGTCACTCATAAAGATGGAAGTGTATTACACATTTTGGGGATGTTCGTAATAATTTTCTGTAGTGAAACAAGTTTTGGTCACTCTTTGCGAAGGATTTAAGAGTTCATGGTAGTTTTGTATAATTTAGCCTATCAATTCTTCTTGTTAATTTTGCTTTAGTCACCTTCTTTGCTAAACTGATTATTATCTCGTATTAATTTAACAAGAAAAACTCATTGTTTGTATATTTATAAATTTACCATGCTTCATAGTTGGTTTGAAACTGGGACGTTCGACAAGGCATACCATCTCATTAGGTAGATTATGTAGTAATATCAGATAAAGGAGAAAGATTTGCATATGGTCTTTATTGATCTAGGAAAAACCTACATTTGAGTTCACAGAAAGATTTTGTGATTGGCCTAACTGAAAAAATATCACTATAAAGTAAGTTACTCTAATTCAAGATATGTATTAAGAAACAGTTACTAATGTAAAGATTTATGGAGCAGTAACTGTAACGCCTTGCTTCCCGGGTACCGTCGCAATTGAAACAAATGTATGTAGGTCCTGCAGGTGCTAGTGAAGTCACTGTAGAGCAGTGCAGAAAGAAAAGAAATACTTAAAACATCACAGATAACATAGTACTGAACAGGAAAAAGATAATGCAATCTACACTACTGCTGAAAATGTAAATGTAATACTCACCTACAACCAGCTTAAGTCTCCAAGTCCCGCACCGAAAGTTCTAACTCCTTGTACTCAGGCACCTCCGTATGATCCTTGTGCGTCACCTAATGGAGCAATAGAAGTCACACTACGGCTCAATAGAGTAAACGATATCTAAACAAGTGATAGAAAAAGTAAAGACGACCAAAAGGAGATGTGATAGCAACAAAGATAATGGTAATGTACAAAGAAGTAACATGTTATGATAATTCAATGTCCACAAAATACTGTAAGGTGGTACTCACTAAAGTGAATCAATACTAGGTCGAGACTTATGAGGGAGAGTACGTTGTGCAACGCGAAGACCTTGAGACCGCAAGGGTGCTACCTCATGCCGGGTAACAGATTACTCAGGATCCATACGCTAATGTTAGTATCAGAAACAAGTATCGAGAATAGTATCGGGAATAGTATCGTGTGGAATGGAAATCATCTCAGACATGGCCAAAAGACAGGTCCCAGATGCTTCCGCACTCTCACAATCATAAGTTTCCCCAAAACCCCGTGAGTCAAGCTAAAATAACCAATTATTAGTTTTAGTATCGTGATGTGGGTTAAGTTTAATATCATGCAAAACTACGTAGTCAAGGGGGATATTCATAGATAATAATTGAATGTAGCAGCCAGACATGTCCAGAGTCAATCTCAATTCTACCGGTCATTCAGTATCATGTCATCACAAGTAACACCCCAAGAGTATGCAATTTAACACAGTATTAACTTCATGGTACTAGCAAGCTTCAAAAGATAAATTAAAGTGGCATGATAATAAGCTGGTGTGCGATAATGTAAGGCATGTATGTTTCTCATACCCTGATATTCCAAAGCTGAACCAATATGAAAGACACGCAACTGCTCCATGCAATGATTAAAGAAAGAAGGAAATACAATAACTGCATGAAAAAAGAAACATGAAAGTCAAACTCATAATGACGTTGGAGGTTCCATGCTAGAGGGATCGGATTTCCTAGTAAACCACACAGAAACCCACAACAAACGAAGAAACCAGGCGAGCCCAACAATAACCCAGGGACAGTACGCAATGAGAGCCACCAAACCTAACAAGTAAGAACTCAAATTAGTAAGCAAAGAAAATCAACCACAACTCACAAGTAAGGAGAGCCAGCCATAACCAATAGCAACAAGGAGGGCCAAATCAGCAAACAAGAGCCAACCACAACCCAACTACAAGCAAGAGGGCCAATCACAACCCACAACAAGCAAGGAGCCCAAACCATACGCAAAGAAGCCACCCGAACCCCACAACAACAAGGGAACCCAAACCCACAAGCAAGGGAATGGGCCGAACCCAAACAAGCTGCAGAAGAGCCAACCATACTCAACAACCAGTATGGAGCCCAAAGTTGCAAGCAATAGAAGCCAACGAACCCCACAACAGTAAGGAAACCCCAAGCCCGTAAGCAAGGGAAACCCCAAATAGTGAGCAAAACCAACCGAACCCAAACAAGCAGCAATGACAGCCCCCGAACCCAATAAACAGCGAGGGAAGCCCAACCCGCAAGCAAAGGAAGCTACCAGACCTCAAAACAGCAAGCAAGGGAGGCCAACGACCCCCATGAAACGACAAAGAAGGCCGGCTGCAGCCAATCAACAGCAGAAAGGGTAGCCGCCGAACTCAATCAACAAGCAAGGAAGTCCAAAACTGCAAGTAAATAAGCCACCCGACCCAACAATCAAAGGAACCCAAATCAACAAGCAAGAGACAACCAAACCCCAATACAGCACATACGAGGAATCGAAAGCACATACGAGGAATCGAAAGAAACTGAAACGTAAGGGGAGATAGAGTCTACCGTAGCCGAAGAACCAAGAAATTTAAGAACCGAAGCCTAATAACGAACACAGGATTCAGCCGAACCTGAACATCAGCAGAATAAGTTAGCCACAACCATCAATCAACAGGAACCACAAATCAGCAAGCAAGGGTAGGCACTGAGCCTCAAGACAATAAGAAGGGACATACCGCAAGCAAGAGGAGCCACCAAACTCCAAATCAGCGAGGAATGGACAGATCACAAGCAATAACCACCCAAGGAAGTCTAAGGCAGCAAGTAGAAGGGCCACCAGACCCTAAAACAGCAAGGAAGCCCAAACCGCAAGCAAGTGGATCCATCGAGGAGGAGAAGAGGGGTGCTAAATAGCAACCGAAGCAACTCCAGAGGACGAGCGCATGTCGATGTTGCAGAGGACGGAGGAGAGGTGCAGCGTCGTGATAAGGACGAAGGGTGTGAGGGGGTAGATGTCGACGTGCAGGAGAGAGGGCGGAGGGGCGTGTTGCGTCGAAAGGAGAGGACGAGAGGACGATGGTGGGGTGTTGGCATAGAGTCGAAGCGAATCCCTAGGGTCGCTCGTGTCGCTGTCGCGTGCGTGCGAGAGGGGGAATGTCACGCCTCACAATCTAGGGCTGTAGCACGTTTCACAAAGTTGATAGGTCTTGCAGTTAACCAGTCTTTACGATCAAAACTCTGACCAGATATGTACAAAAATGCGTAAAGAAAAAATTTCACTTTATTTATATAAGCGAGTTTACAAAAGAGGCTCTCAGAACATGGTCTATATACATCACAAAAATAGGATCACGTTCTAAGACCTAAGTACACCAAAAGGTTCTACAAAGATAACATACATGACTACCTCTAAGTCAAAGATCAGTAGACTCCACATTTGGCTCCAGAACCCCGACTGTAGGAAACTCCTCGGAACTACCAACATCTGGTGTTCAATGCAAAGCATGAGCACCAGGTAAATCATAATAACTTCAATAATTTTGGTGCTTAAACATTTATGTGAGTGCAAGCAAAACTACTGAAAACAAGGCTCAAAATAACGAAATTGCAATTTACTAAGGAAATAACTACTCAAGCTGACAGTGAATAAAATAACATGCATCATTATGTAATAGATTTCTTACTTTCTACAGGTTAAGACAAACCTAGGTCGTGAATCATATTGGGGAGTACAGAAGTAACCAAGGAGTCCACTATAGGCCACGGGGCGCTCACTCGGGCTAGGCCCACAGAAACAACAGGAGGGCAGACACATTGACTCATTTGACCCACATTAACAACCAGAACACTATCTTATAGAACAAATCATGGCTCTAGTCGCCCCCGTGTTCCCACTAATATGATTTACCCCATACCCGGCGAGTCTCAAGTGCTCAGTATAAGCCAAATGTACATCACTCAACCTCTCAGTGATGTCACATGTGTTATGCTAATTTGATATTATTTCTTTTATTTGTCACATGAGGCAAGTATTCAATTTCTTTTTTCAATTACAGACACATTGAATTTAGACAATATGTGGGTTTGCTATGGGGTATCATACATTTTCATATCCATGAATTTAACAAGATGTTACATGAAGATGTTGCATGTGATATTCATAACAGGACATTCCAACAAGACTTTTTTCTAGTGTCCGTAGTTGTTATTGCACACCCATCATAAAACTAAATTCAATGTCATGGACTTAACATGTAGCAAATATTAATTACTTGAAACATGAATTAATAGTATGGCAACAAGTAACATGGCAGCACACATGTTATTAATTCAACAAGCATTCGACAAGTGACGGATATTATGACCAATGTTTCATTTGAGCATTAATTGAAATAAAGCACTAATTAAGTACTAAATACTTGAATATGGGAATCATGCTACGGTTGATACTTCACCTTGAAATTAAGGTGGATTTTCAATTGGAAAATGGTCATTGGTAGTGATCTCAGGTAAATATCATCATTGATCATTTTAACGGGACTTAGCCATATTCATGGTTTTAATTTCATCCTTAGGCAACATACGGACTTAATTATCAAACCATAAATTCATGGTTTAATTTTATGATCCTTCAAGGATTCACATAGGGACTTAAGGATCGGAACCTTAGCTAATATCATTGGGTATTTTAAATTTTAAGGGACAACGTGTATAATTTAACGTAAAAGACAACCAATCATCCAATAAGTTATGGTTTATGAGTTTATGATCTTTATGGAACAAAAGAGAGTTCACCCATGCTCAAAAAGAGATCACAGATTTATGTCAATACCCCCAAATTTCTTAACAGGGAAACAGAGCTAAAGAAGATTTGGCTGAAATTTTTAGAGCCAAAAGAGGCTCAATCAGTCATGATAAAGGCACGATAGAACTAGGGCAGCGGCATGTGTTGCCACCAAGCCCAAGAACACCCAAATTACGCTCAGAAATCATTATAGCAATGAAATATAAACATTTAATTCCAAAATTCTAGAAGTTGAGAGTGATGTACCTGAATTTCGAACTCATATGATGAACTCAATAGAAGTCCCAACTCCAGAATTCAGATCAGTCCTCAAGCAAGAGAGGAAAACCCCAAATCGCATAAAAAGCAACTTTCCTTTGAAAAAACCAAATTTTTGATAAAAGCTGAAATTTTTGGATTTACCCAAGCTTAAATAGGGGAAGTGAAAAGCCTAGATGGATTGTAGAAGAGATGCGGAGGTGCCACGAAGCTTGTAGATTCAGATCTGAAGCAAAACATGTCAAAACACCAAGATTTTAGGGGTTGAGACGAGACACGTGTAGCAAGAGGTGGAGGGAAGAGGAGGAGCTTCGATTTGCTCCAAGGAGGTGCTGTCATGTGGAGAGGGGAGGAGATCAGATCTGATCTTTCTTCTTCTTTTTGTTGCGGCTGTTTCACGCGCGCCGCCTGCACGTTCGTTCGCGAGAGAGAAACGCGAGAGAGATTGGGAGGGGAGAGAGAGCAGGGCAGATAAAGAGGGTTTAGTTGTGGGCTAGGCCAGTAGCAAAAGAAAGAAAGAAAAAGAAAAATAAAAAGAAAGAAATAAAGAAAGAAAAAGGCCTGGGGCCTTTTAAAAAAATGGGCTTCACAGGGAAGGACGCGGTCGAAGCCCTCTTAGGCTTGGGCGCTGCGGGAAATGAGAGAGAGGGGAGAAAAGGGGGAGCCCTGAGGGATTCGTAAGTGGGCTAGGCTCAACGAAAAAGGAAAAATAACAAGAAAGAGTGGGGGAGAAAGAAACGGGCTCTTACAGTAACAGATAATTTTCCAACCACATCCAACAGTAAGGCTCAGTTTTGAGTCCTATTCTCTTTGCTATATTGACTGATGAGCTAACTATGCATTTACGATGAGATTACTTAGTGTATGTTATTTGCAGACGATATTATTTTGATAGATAAGATCAAAAGTGGTGTAAATGTAAAGTTAGATTGACGGAGACAGATATTGAAGATTCGAGGTTTCATACTTGGTAGAAATATAAAGATTATAGCATGATAAAACATGATCATAAAAGTATATCGATAAGTAAGTACTTTAAGTATCTCAGATCAGTTATCCAAAAGGGTGCATGGATTAAGAAATATATGCTGATAGAATTAAAATAAGATGGTTAAAGTGAAGAGCCGCAACAAGAGTGTTGTGCGAGTGAAATGTACCGCCATCGTTAAAAGGTAAATTTTATAGGATGGCAATTAGACCAGCTTTCTTATATGATATATAGTATTAAGTTATCATCAAGAAGTATGAACATATTCATATTGTAACAGAGATGTGAATGTTACAGTAAATCAATGTTCTAAATATCGGACCGATATCCGATATATCGGCCGCAATATCGGTTTTATCACTAGGCCGATATGATATGGGCTTATATATTGCGGTTTCTGATATTTGGGGAAATATCGTCGCAATATCGGGTTGCGGCCGATATTGTAGCCGATATCACTTTGAAATATCGGCCACAATTCACAGTTTTTTAAAAACAAAGTTAGCAGGTCGGTCCACTTAAAAATGGATCCGACCTGATTCACCCCGACCCAATTATTTACTTTAAACGACGAGGCATCGGATTTTTGAGAGATAATCGCTACTTTGCCCTAATTCTAATCATGCCGCTACACTCAGCTCCGGCCGATGAAAATTTACGGTGACAATCGATTGAGCTTCGGTGGCCGACATTCAATCTTTGTAAGGAAGTGTTTTCCGATAAGGTGAGTAATTGAGCCCTATTTGTTTTTTCATTTTTTCCTTCCAGTTTTGGGTTTTTTCTATCAATCGTGCTTTGACATCCGACGTTCGATCTTTGCAAGGGATTTTTCGATCAAGGTTAGTACTTACTACTTAGTATTCTTTACACCTCTTTCATTTTTTTATTTTTTATTTGAATTTTTTCAGTTTTCGATTTTTTCTGTCCACCGTTTGTTCTTCTCAAGAGGGGTTTTTTGATCAAGATGAGTATTCTTTTTCCTTTTTAACATTTTACATTTTTTTCATTTTTTTTATTTTCATCTTCATACTGGTAATATTGATCCACATGAATAATGTGGGAAGTTGTTTATTTGAGCTATTACTATGTGTCTATTTGAATAATAGTGATCCTCGTGACCACTTAAAGAAATATTCCACCAAGTGGATGATTGGTATTCATGTTTAATGAGGTGATGATTGGTATTCATGTTTAATGAGGTAAGTATACCCAAGACATACTTTTATTTGAGTTTCTATAGTTTATATTTTCTTTGACACATCTATTCTTTTATTTGGCATCATTTTTAGCCTCCGATATTACACTCCGATATTTAATCAATATCCCCTATATTCATATTTAACAAGAGAAGTATAACCAAAACATACTTTTATTTGAGTTTGTATAGTTTATATCTTCTTAGATACATATATGCTTGCATATGTCATCATTTTAAGCCTCCGTATGACATTCCGATATTTAGTCATATCCCCGATATATCCCCGATATTCGCAATCCAATATCAAATTTCCTATGCCGATACACGACCGATATCCGATATTTGGGACACTGCGGTGAATGGCTGAAAATACTAGAAAAGATAAGATAAGAAACAAGAATATCCAAGTGAAGATATGCGTGATTGTAGGGACACTGGCTATGAGGAAAACACTAGAAGGGGGTTGAATATTGTTTATAAAATTAATTAAGAAATTACTCCTAATTAAAATCCTAATCCAACAAAGATGCGGAATTAAACGAAACAACAAATAAGCAATGCAAATACAAGGATGTTTCAAGGGTTTGGATTACCCAAGTCAAACCCGACTTGTTTCGGGTAATCCTACGTCCCTTCAACTCGGAATACCACCCGGATAATCAAGTTAGAACCATAACTTGAGGTTTTCTTTCAACTCACTTGTAGCAACCATACAAGTGCAATCAATACACTATTGATGTCCTTGAATCCCACAATTTGGGATCGAGCAAACCACTCTCACAAACCGAGAGTAAAACCAAATTACGAAAGTTATGAAATTTGAAATAACACTTATAAATCACATATATCTTGAAGTAGAACTTGAAGGAGCAAAGTGATTGGAGTGTTGATCTCTTCCAATAAGAGAGAGTAACCCTTTCTCTTGTCACCACCAAATGCCTAGAAGATATGAACTTTGATTCTAGGTTAGAGAGCAAGAGAGAATGAGGGCTAGAAAGATTTAGCACTTGAGAGCTTGAGATGAATGCTTAGGGTTTTCAAGAGTTGATTAAGAGGCTCCAATGGAACAATAACATGCACATTTATAAGTTCTCTAAAAACCCTCAAAGGAAATACCCAAAAGCCCTCTTAAAATCCGTGTCGAATATACCAAGGGATTAATTTTACAGGCATGGCATGCGAATGATGAACAACGGACAGTCGCCTGTTGCACTGTGTCAGAGGGTAGGTGAGAATTCAAACGGTAACTTACCACGTAGGACAGTCGACTGCGCCTGAAAACCGACAGGCGCCTGAGAAACCTTTAACAAGCGTTTGAGTGGCAAAGTGTGAAAGTTATCAAAATGTAAGAACTCTGGGTAAGCTTGGACAGGCGACTGATGTGGTATCCATTGGCGCATGTGCCATGGGCAGGCGACTGGTAAAAAAACATCAGTCGTCTGTTGCATGACCGGCCGCCTGTTTGACACGCAAACCGGGACGTGGATACTAGAATTAGAATTTATAAACCGCAAGCGCACGGTGTCGAAGTGTGGCTTGGGGGTCGATGACGGGGAGGCGTGTGTTGTACTTGCAAACATTCAGGAACCGGATCACCCGGTGGATGAGCCAGCCTATTCTCGATTGGTTGTCACGATTGTAAACTAATAGAACAGATGTAAAAGATAAAAAGGTAACATAGGACTTTGGCTTCCGCCCTAATCATGGATTCTCACTATTACGGTCGAAGGATAGGAATATGACCGAATGCTAGAGTTTGGCGGTGAGACGTTGCCTCTAAAATTGGTACCTAGCATCTCATGGGCCCGATATTCCGGTTGATGCCCAGGATGATACGCTAGGCCTAACCGGCTTCGGACGGTGGACATTCCCATGTCCAACACCATCCGACTCCGGGAGCACTAAGATCGCAACGATCGCTCCAAACATTTCGTCCAAGCCGTTCCCACGTGCAAGGACTCAATGTCAACGCTAGGGGGTGAGCTATGGCTAGAGAATCAAACTCTCGTTTTATTTCTTCTTGGCCCAACGGTCAAATGCGGTCTTTTTCCTGCCTATGACAATGAAACGCCCCCTCGTAACCATCAAAATCACTAGATCCAATCGGATCCTTAGACCTATGGCCGTTATATGAAGAACCCACGAAGGGGCTTCCACCAATGTCCTAGATTGAAGAACTACTCACTAAACATGGTATCAAATGCAATTACAGAAGATATAACCATAAGAATTGAAATCAAGCAATTGTTCACCATAGCAAATAGAAGCATAAACACAATATCAAAATATGAAAACGATCAAAGAACTTACACTAAGTGTTTAATTAAGGCAGCTGAAAATCCCTAAAAACAGCTTAGAAAGTGGGGACTGCGTTTTTGGAAAAACCTAGCATTATTTATACAAGTGGGCAAGATGTCAGGGAATATTCCCATAAAAAGACAAAAACAGACATCCACCCGATCGGGTGAGTCTTCACCCGATCGGGTGTAACGATGGAAGAATATGCCTTGAGCTCTGATAAATCTCACCCGATCACTGAGTCGATCGGGGGAGTCTTGGATTTCGTGAGCTTGGGAAGAAGCAGCAGCTGACTCGATCGGGTGAAAGTGCCGACCCGATCGGGTCACAATACATGACCCGATCGGTTGACTCCGATCGGTTGACAAGTCAACCGACCGGGTGAGCTTTGGCCTTCAAAACTGCACTCTGTCATACATCCACCCGATCATTGAACCGGTCGGGTGGAACGGTCTCTTCTTTAGCACTGACGTAGACTGCATGACCCGATCGGGTGAGAGCTGATACATAGTCATCTTTGTCGAATGGCTTTCGGGATTTCGTGCGACACTTCCAGTTGCTCCTGGGACTTGTGATGTTAGCCATATATGTCCCCTGCGCTAGCAACGTCCTGCAAATGCACATAAATTCAATAAAAGTAAAAAGAAACTAAGAACACAAAGAAACGGATACGAAATAACGAAAAGCGACGTAAAACGACGGAGAAGACGTGCATGAATATATAAAATATAAACGCACGTCAAAATCCTCCATGCTCAACTCTTCCTCATCCTCGAGAAAGACGAGTGAGAATAGAAGCCCGGCGGGAGAAAATAGAAAGAGAGAAAAAGAAAAAGAAAAAGAAATCCTAGATTACCCTGTCAGAGCCAACGGAAACAAACACAACACACTAAGCAAGCACGCGAGAAGCATAACACTAAGCCCAGGAATACGAGTTCCTCCTAGTGTCGTGGGTTCACGCGGTGAAGCGCGAGTGAGTGCGGTTGTGAGCTAGCCAACGGTGTAACTATCTAAATCATGTGATGAAGCTCCATATACACATATCCATGGAATGACCCAAATATCTAATCAATTCGAGTTTGCGGTGAATAATAGTTCAAGCATGCATGAGAATAGAGTAAGAATAGAAAATGGCATATGTTCGGGACTCTACCGCTAGAAACTAGGAAATCGCCACACGATCGTCGAGATGATGTCTAGAAAGCTCCTATGCCAAGTGTGTTCGAAAACGAAAGGGGTTGAGTAGGTTTGGAGGAGAGTACTTGGTACAAATTCTTGCCTTTCTTTTATTCACGGTGGTAGGAGTAATATTCACAACAGAATTTTTTTGGGTTTTAGATTTTTGTATTTTTTTTGGATTTTGGCTATACATATTCTTTCTTTTCTCTCTTTTTTTGGATTTTCCATTTTTTTTGATTTTTTGGATTTTTGGTAGAAGTAGGAAAATGCGCATTCTCCAAAAGCGGGAGAACGACGCGCTAGTAAGCGGCAAAATTGTGTACTCTCCCAAGTGGAAGTGAAGTACACGACGAGGGGATTTGCACCAAGCAAAACAAAAAAGAATTCGAATTCTAAACACTTGGCAAAAGGCGTTCGCGGATCAGAGCGTAAGCAACATGTGTTATCCTAGTCCTAATGGTAGAGTTCCGACACATGCGATTTGAAGCGTACATATATAGTATGATTCATGCATAATGAAGCAGAAAGTAGAAGCAATATACCGCATAATCGAAATTGAAGCACGATAGTCTAGGGGATCATCCATGGATAGGCATATAAAACAAAATCACGACCTAGAAGCACACCAACTAGCTAGTCACAACACACAACTCAACACAAAATGCAAAGTGAACCCACGGAGCATAAAATGCAATAGAACTCGGCTTCCTAGGGTTAGTGAAGATAGTTATCGTTGCTTAGCTAAGTGTGTGTGGTTTAGTGGCAGTTTCATCATGCGGGGTCATCTCTAGGAGAGGGAGAATAAAAGGATGGAAAAAAAGAAAAACACGACGAAAACACTTAAAAACAACGAAAAAGACACGACTGACGCACATAGTGCGACTCCCCCAAGTGGAACGTTGCATTGCCCTCAATGCAATAGGATGAAGTACGGGATGACATCGAACGATGGGAGGGAAGTACGCATGGACAAAGAAACGGAAAAAAAATATGAAAATACAGAAAACAAGACGTAGAAAAATAAAGAAAATAAAGACCGACACGGACTAGACAAAAGACACACACAAGCACACAAGTAAAAAATAAAAGACAAGCACACGACAAACACACATGACACGACCATAAACACAAAATATAGATCTCCTCCAAGCTGATCTCAACAATGCATGAAAAAGATATGATTATGATGAATCAGAAAAACTGGCTAGGGGGAAAATCAAAGAAAAAAAGGAAATCAAGATGCAGGAGCAGAAGGCTCCTCATCCTCCTCGGAAGAGAGTGGAGGGGTGTGGTCGGGAGAATGTGTGGGAGAGGTGACAGGTGTGCGAAGAACTGGAGAAAGAGATCGAGATCGTGCACGGGTGGACTTGGTGGGGATGTGAATGATGGGTGGGGTGTCGGTGGTAACAGAGGGTGGTAGGGATACGATAACTAATGAAGAGGGCGGGGGTAATGATTTCGCTCGCACAACGACTTGTTTCTTGCGACGCGAGTAGGCGGTGGTGATAGAGGTGAAAGGTGATGGAAGATCATCAGTAGGAGATGGAAGTGGGTCAACGGTAGTGGTAGGTAAGGAAGTAGTGGTGGTGGTGGTAAAGAAGTGGTGGGAAGAAAAACTGTGGTGGTATCGGACACTGGATGAATAGGTGGAGGGGACGATCGTCTAGGAGGCTACGGAGGAGGTGATGGTGGTGGAGTGCCGTAGATATGGGTCAGAAGACGGAGAATGGTGGCTACGTTTCGCTTAAGAGCGACGAAACGGGGATGTGATAGAAAAGAGGTAGATGGATCCGAGGGGGCAGAGGAGGATGCGCCAGCGCGCACAGCGGCAATCTCGGCCTCGAGAGCGAGACGAGCAGAAGTGGCACGGCGCACAGCAGAGTGTGTGCCGTCAGCAGCAGAACAGATGTCGGCGATAGTGGTCGTACCGACACGAGAGGCAAGGCTACGCTGGGCCGTTTGTCAGAGCCTCGGAAGAGACATCAGTAGTAGCCGGGGTGGTGGTACCGGGTTCAGCCCCAGGGTCTCCTCGGAACTCAGGAATTTCCTGCTCGCCAAAGTGGGCGGCAGGAGAAGGTGATCGCGGAGCGTTAGGATGATCAAACTGAAGGTGCAGTCCCCCCACAAAATCAGGGTTAGGTGGGAATGGCCAATATGCCGGAAGCTCGATAGTGACGTGATCAGGGTTCGACAGAATGGTATAAGGTGCGGTGGGATGGCCATAGTGAAAAGCGAATCGACCGCCACCGAGCGGCTTGATCATGTGAGTGTGTCGCATGACATCAATGTCAATATGGGTAGATCCTGGGGCACGGACCAAATCGGGTGGGATCTCGACGTTGAAAGGTGGATGTTGGGCAATGAGTATGATGAGGCCACCGCAGCAATATTTGCCCTTATTCGCGCGGCTAATGTCAACTATTTTTTGAATTAGCCACGAGGCGGCATTGATGCGAACGCGCGGTGCCTCAAAAGAAATCCCGTCAACACCGGGAATAAAGGGAAAAGTCATCGCCCATAAAATGAAAAGATTCGGGATGATCACGGTGCTGGACTCATCCCATGGAAAGAAAGTGCTGGAAATAATGCGATGGGCGAGGTGGAAGACTGGGTGAATAATCAAAGAGGCCTTAGCCTTGGCCCTAGGATATTGATCGTGCAAGGTGGGACGTTTCCAAAAGAAGTCGACGTCAAAGTCGGCATGAAATTCGTTGGCAAGGGAGCTGCCTTCAAGATTAGGGAACCCGAAGATATCATTGATAGTGGTCAAGGGAGCACGGAAATTTAGGTTCCGAAGGCGAAAAAGGATGGTTGACCCCCGCTCGATTATAATCGTGGAAAGGAATTCTAGTGTGAGTATGGGATAGGAATGAACATGGGCGTGGAGGAAGCTAAGCCATCCCAAGTTCGCGAACAAGGATTCGACTTCGGAGAAAACTCCGAGATCGAATAAGGTTTGGTCGTGCGCGAACTTGGTAGCGAGGTGAGGACGTTGGGCGAGGCGAGAGAAAAAATCTTTGTGGACTTGGCTCATATAGCGAATACCCTGTGGTCCAAGTAGTGGGTCACTCGCTGGTACGATAGGTGGGGGTGGTGGTTGGGTAGGCGGTGTTTGAGGAGCGCGTCCACGTGTAGGACGTGTGGATCATTGTCTCTTGTGAGACGGCTCCTCGTCCACCATAGGTCGCTTTCCCTTATCGCTGTCCTTAGTCATGATATTGTGGCGATCAGATATGTATGCAAGATGATAGATGAGTGCACACAACAAATGACAAAGCGACAAAATGAAATTTCTGGGCAATATAATAACTAAGATACAGAACGAGTTTACCCAGCAATAGATGCGGCTCCTAGCTCCAAAAACTCCCACAATGCGCGAGGAAGTGATCCGGTGAGCCGCCGCACACCAATCCGATGAAAATAAAGTTTTTGGAAATTGGGGGAAAGTTGGTAAGGGCTAGGGTTTGACGGGATTTGCGGCTTGAATGGGTTAATGGAGGGGCTTTGATGGTGGGGAATTAGTGGAGGAAGTGGAGGAGGATGATTAGTAACAGTAAGGAGTGATGGAGAAGATCATGTAGAAAGAAATCCAAACGATATGGTGGAAATAGGTTTTGAAGTCGGGTGAAATGGCAGTTGGGTGGGGGGGGGGGTGGGGTTATATAGAGTTTTAGTGACCCGATCGGGTGGAAATCCACCCGATCGGTTGGAAATCCACCCGATCGGTTGGATCAATTTTCAAAAATCATATTGGATTAGCAGCTACAGGTCACCCGGTCGGGTGAGAACTCACCCGATCGGTTGATCGCTTTCTGAAAATCTTCCGAAGTCTCTGTTTTAATTCACCCGATCAGTCACCCGATGGCTGACTGTATCACTCGTTCGGTTGGTTCTTCGACTGAAGTGTGTCCACTTACTAAAACAATTCACCCGATCGGGTGGTGTATGACCCGATCGGGTGAGGCAATTCCTGCACAAAAAATTCAAATTCTCTAAGTTTCCCAACAAATGATCCCAACAGCAGCAAATATACTAAAATTAATAGACTGATCTTATTAAAAACAAGTAGAAGTTTAGGACATGTGTTGCCTCCCATGAAGCACTCTTTTTTATAGTCGTTCGCTCGACTCCTGATACGATGTTTAAGGTGGCTTGAATGGGTGACGCTCGACGTTTGGCGTCTTCTCAGCAGTTGGGACAAAAGTTTCGGCTGTTGACGGTAGCGATAAGTGGACGGTCTCAATCACTCCCCCATTGGTAATATCCGGGGGCTTCTCCTTAGTGTTGACGACACTCGTCACTCTCTTCAAGATTCGCACTTTGTCGGCGGTGAGCACCAAAGGCTCTTTGCCCCTGCTCTTCATCTGAGCATTCTTTTCAAATCCAGGGGGAGTTGATTGGGAGACACATTTTGGCCAGGGGGAGTTGATTGGGAGACACATTTTGGCTCAGAAATTTCCTCTTCGTCTAGCCTAGAGTGCTCTTCTGCACTATCTAAGTCTTCAAGAGGGTCTTTAGAAAGAATTTCCAATGCTCCCGCTTCATAGACTTTCTCTTCTTCAATCTCCAGAAGATTGCAATTAGATTCCTCGGGTGGTAGCTTCATGGATAGCGCTAAGTCGAATTCCACAGTTTGATCACCGACGTTCAAAGACAACTTTCCATTCTTCACGTCGATAAGCACACCGGCGGTTGGCATAAAAGGTCTTTCAAGGATAATCGGAGTGTGATTATCCTCAGGCATATCCATCACTACAAAGTCCACCGGCACACGTACGTCGTGGACATTAACTGGTAGGTCGTCGACGACTCCCACAAGATATTTGACTGACCGATCTGCTAGCTGCAAAGTCATCCAAGTAGGTTCAAGTTCTTCCATGTTGATTCTTCTGTAGAGTGAAATGGGCATCAGACTCACACTTGCTCCTAAATCAATAAGTGCTCTATTGATAGATACTTCCCCTATAGATCATGGAATCGAAAAACTTTCCGGGTCCTTAAGCTTTGGCGGTTCGGCTTGTTGAATCAAGGCGCTACTCTCCATCGTAAGAACCACCTTTTCTTTTCTTGTTCCCTTCATCACTAGATCTGTGAGAAATTTTGCGTACGAAGGTACAGTTTCAATTGTTTCAAGGAATGGGATCTGAAGACTTAGATCTTTCACCATTTCAAAGAACCTGTCATATTTTTCGTCGATCTTGGCCTTGGCAAGCCTTTGCGGAAATGGGACCGAAGGCTTGTAAACTCTCAAGTCTTCACCTTTGTTCTTCTTCCTTTTCTCAGAATCTTCCTCCGGAATCACAGGACTTGATGTTGAAGCTCCGTTGTCGTTCATCTCCATCTTCGGTTGCACAATGACAATGTGCGCTTCCTTATCTTTCTCGGCCTCCCGTGCCAGAATCTCTTTTCCACTCCTCAAAACAATAGCGAAAATATTCGCTTGACTAGGTGTCAAGGCTAAGGTTTGGCTCGGTGCTCTAGGATTCACCTCCGGTTGACCTGGCAATTGTTCTTGCGCCTTTTGGAGGTTGGCTACTTGTAACCCTAATTGGGTTACTTGGTCGGCCAAGGGTTTCTGCCCAAGTTGTAATTGTTGAGTGATCTTTTCCTGATTTGAAATGTATTGAGCTAGAAGGTTCTCAATCGGAGAGATCACTCGTTGTTGATTGTACTGTTGTTGTTGGGGCGGAGGTTGTTGAGGAGGAAGTTGATACATTTGTTGAGGCGGGGGAGGTTGGTATTGTTGTTGAGGAGGTTGCTGAAATTGTTGGTAGGGTGCCTTGTAGCTAAAATTCGGATGATTCCCATTGTTGGGAGAATATCCAGGGTTAGAACTTTTTCTTGGCGGATAAGGCGCATTTTCCGTAGGATTATAGAATAAAACACTTGCTTGATCCACGGGCGCTGAAATCTCTCCAACACCGAAGTCTCCAAACACTTCAGTTTCCACGGCCGCTACTTGTTGTGGGCTAGCGGCACCGGCTCCAACCATAAACACTGAAATTTGAGTGGAAAGCAAATCTAATTTGCTTGATAGCTTATCCAGTTCCCCAGTCTGATGCATGCCACCAGCTTTTGGTGTCGCACGCTCAGCACTCCACCCCTCGTTGTTGGATGTCATGTTCTCCAAGATAGTTCCGGCATCCACTTCATTTCTCGACATGAAAGATCCACCCGCTGCGGCATCCATAGAGGACTTCAAATCGTCCCTCAGTCCATTATAGAAAAGGTTGATGATCTGCCAACGGGGGAGCTTGTGGTGAGGACACTTCCTTTGCATTTCTTTGTACCTCACCCACGCTTCATGCAGCGACTCATGGCTAGCTTGGGAGAAAGATGAGATATCACTCCTCAGCTTCATCGTCTTACCCGGAGGAAAGAACTTGTTCAAGAATGCGTTCGAAAGCCGCTCCCAAGTAGTGAATGTGTTGGGGTCCTTGCCCCTTAGCCATTGCTTCTCTTTATCCCGTAGAGAGAACGAGAATAACCTTAACCGAATAGCCTCGGTTGGTATGCCATTGATCTTAAATGTCTCACACTTCTCCAAGAAAGAGTCTAAGTGCTCGATGTGATTCTCTATGGGAGCTCCAGAAAATTGGTTTTGTTGGATTCAAGCCACAAGTGATGGCTTCAACTCAAAGTTTTCGGTCGTAATGGCCGGAGGTCGAATGCTAGATGTAGACCCAATAGACGGCATCGAATATTCGAGCAAAGACTTTGGAGGAGTGATGGTTGCTGCCATGGCGGCAAATTCTTCTCTTCTTCTTCTTTCTACGTTCAAACGCCTCACGGTTGCGTTGATCTCAAGATCCAAAGGAACTAAATCGTCGAGACTCCTTGAGTTTCTGCGCATGTAAAATTAAGATATACCGTGAAGCACGTATGATATAATACGAAATAAAAACAAATAAAAATAAAAATAAAAATGTAGATTGTGAAAGTGATCACGGGGTGAGGATGCGAGCTTGTCTCAAGGATAAGAAGGTCCTAAGTGTAACAAGCACGTTGCCTCCTCGGTAACGGCGCCATAAAGCTTGACCGGTCGTCCGTTTGACATGCAAACTGGGACGAGATACTAGAATTAGAATTTATAAACCGCAAGCTCACAGTGTCGAAGTGTGGCTTGGGAGTCGATCACGGGGAGGCGTGTGTTGTACTTGCAAACATTCAGGAACCGGATCACCCGGTGGATGAGCCAGCCTATTCTCGATTGGTTGTCACGATTGTAAACTAATAGAACAGATGTAAAAGGTAAAAAGGTAACATAGGACTTTGGCTTCCACCTTAATCATGGATTCTCACTATTACGGCCGAAGAATAGAAATATGACCGAATGCTAGGGTTTGGCGGTGAGACGTTGTCTCTAAAAGTGGTACCTAGCATACCATGGGCCAGATATTCCGGTCGATGCCCAGGATGATACGCTAGGTCTACCCGGCTTCGGACGGTGGGCATTCCCATGTCCAACATCATCCGACTCCGGGAGCATTAAGATCGCAACGATCGCTCCCAACATTTCGTCCAAGCCGTTCCCACGTGCAAGGACTCAATGTCAACGCTAATGGGTGAGCTAAGGCTAGAGAATCAAACTCCCGTTTTATTTCCTCTTGGCCCAACGGTCAAAGGCGGTCTTTTTCCGCCGATGACAATGAAACGCCCCCGCGTAACTATCAAAATCCCTAGATCCAATCGGATCCATAGACCTATGGCCGTTCTAGGAAGAACCCACGAAGGGGCTTCCACCAATGTCCTAAATTGAAGAACTACTCACTAAATATAGTAGCAAATGCAATAACAGAAGATATAACCGTAAGAATTGAAATCAAGCAATTGTTCACCGTAGCAAATAGACGCATAAACACAATATCAAAATATGAAAACGATCAAAGAATTTACACTAAGTGTTTAATTGAAGCAGCTGAAAAATCCCTAAAAACAGCTTAAAAAGTGGGGACTGCGTTTTTGGGAAAACCTAGCACTATTTATACAAGTGGGTAAGATGCCAAGGAATATTCCCACAAAAATACAAAAACAGACACCCACCCGATCGGGTGATACTTCACCCGATCGGGTGAAACGATGGAAGAATATGCCTTGAGCTTTGATAAATCTCACCCGATCACTGAACCGATCGGGAGAGTCTTGGATTTCTTGAGATTGGGAAGCAGCAGCAGCTGACTCGATCGGGTGAAAGTGCCGACCCGATCGGGTCACAATACATGACCCGATCGGTTGACAAGTCAACCGACCGGGTGAGCTTTGGCCTTCAAAACTGCACTCTGTCATACATCCACCCGATCATTGAACCGATCGGGTGGAACTGTCTCTTCTTCTGCACTGACATAGACTGCATGACCTGATCGGGTGGCTGTTCCACCCGATCGGGTGGCTGTTCCACCCGATCGGGTGAGAGCTGATACATAGTCATCTTTGACGAATGGCTCTCGGGATCTCGTGTGACATTTCCCGTTGCTCCGGGGACTCATGATGTTGGTCATATATGTCCCCTGCGATAGCAACGTCCTACAAATGCACATAAATTCAACGAAAGTAAACAGAAACTAAAAACACAAAGAAACGGATACGAAATAGTGAAAAGTGACGGAAAACGACGGAGAAGACGTGCGTGAATATATAAAACATAAACGCACGTCATTGCACAAGTGCGTAACTTGCCAAAATCAAAGTTTTGGGCAAGTGATAGACATGCGGCTGTAGTGGTATTGACAGGCGCCTGTAAAACCTACTTACATCGCCTGCAAGCGCTAGTGCGAAAGTTGACAAATCTTTGGATCTTTGGGCAAGTTGAGATAGCCGACTGACTAACAAGCCACATGCGCCTGTAACTAGCCAGGCGCCTGTTCATTGTACATCATTCGCCTGTTAGAGTAGAATACAGAAAGCCCAATGAATCAAGTCAAAAGAGTGCATATCAGACGACTGTAGAACAAATCACAGTCGACTATATTAAGACACGCGCCTCTCAATTGTTCTTCAGTCGCCTGTCGGAAGACTAAAATACACAACTTAAGGAATGAAGGGTTGGAGTCCTTGGAATGGGTTCTAATGACTTCCTAGGCTAGATAGAGTGAAGTGTGTGGTCCAAGATAGTTCTACTACAAGCCTACATTCTAATCAAGAGAAATAAAAGCATAAAAGGATTTGCATTGTATTATTGCTTCTCTTCTTTGTCTTGAATGGCCTTGAAGTCTATGAAGCTTCTTTCTTCAACTTGATCACTCAATCTTCAATTCTTTAAGATTTGATTGATCTTGATAGTCATCCATGGTTATATGATCTTCATGATTAGCTTAAGCAATGGATTAACTGCATGAAGAGGATTAGTCACAAGTATTTATGTTTGTTCATCATCAAAACCAAGTAAGAAGAAGTCCAATACTCAATATTCTCCCCTTTTGGTGATGACAAACAAACAAAAACAAAAACAAATAATTGTGCTTAAAAGAATACTTACTCCTCCAACATAGATGCCAACAAGTTAGACAATAAAGATATGAGCACACACATCAATTAAAGCATAAGTATTTGAATCTAGGATATTTGAATCCAAATTCACTATATCTTACTCCCTCGAATATAAGGCTATTTCAAAATTAGATTCAAATTTAGTTTCTAATAAGCACAAAATTATGATTTGTTTATTTCTCTCCCCCTATGGCATTATCCAAAAAGTGGGAGTAGAGAAACAACAACAATAAGTGCTAAATAAAAGCAAAACAATCATGTGAGTATAAAGAATTACACATGCATTTAATGTGATACCAAATGAAAATATGAAAACCATGAAGGTGTATCACACAAATACATATCAAAATCATCAAAACTAGGTTGACTAGATAAATAGAAGTCCAATAGCAACATTCAATCATGCAATACATCTCAACATTCAATATGTATAATAAAGATCACATTAAAAGACAATATCACACAATAATAACATAAGAGAGTAATGAGCCAAAGATGTCATCATATATCTATATTACATTTGAGGGCAGATTTTGAATTTGTCCTATGTGGCAATGTCACATCAAGTTTTGGAGGGAAATTTTTGGGTTGAAGAGAAATTTGTTGGGAATACACAAAAACATTGAACTTAGGAATAGCCTTTTAATATTAGTTTTGAAAAAAATGTTGTGCACACACACACAATCTCATCTTGGGAATGAACGCGAGCTGTGGGAGAATGAACGCGGGAGATGCTGCCAACTCATTGATCCGCGTTGAAAAACCCTGTAAAATTTCGATCCCATCTGCTGATATTTCAGGGGAAACTAATAATTATTGATGTTTGTTTAAATTTAGTGGGTCCAAGATTTTTAAATGAACAGTGTCCCCACCGGCACGGGTTATATGTATATGAAGCCCGCGCCGAAGGCGCCCGCTAAATATTTTTACGCTGATTTGTTGTTCCGCGCCTAAGGCACCCGCCCGCGTCGAAATTGTTGTTTTACGTCGAATTTGTTGTTCTGCGCCGAAAGCACCCACGCCGAAGGCGCCTGTGCCACTAAGTATTGTAAGTTAATTTGTTTTTCTTTTAAATTTGGCTTTAAAAAAAATTTCGAGGAACAAAGATTTTGCAAGGGAAAATCTTAAATGAACCTTGCCTGCGGTCACGGGTTATGACTAGTAAATATATAAATGAAAATGAGAATACATGGAGTACAAATAAAATAACAACTCCACATACATCATGAGACAACATCAAGTATCAACACCAATACAACCTAAAGTATAACCAACCAACCAACCATACATCCAAAATATCCATCCAATACATCAAACATCAAGACTCTCTAACCCTAACAAAAAGAAACTAGGTCCTAGGGTGAGATAACTCCAAGCAGCATCAGTCAAGCTGGACAATGGTGGAGTCCTCAGGAGCTCTCCTCTCAACATGGAAGTCCTGGGTCTCCATCTCTGCAGTCGAAGCAATAACAGCATCATGAATGTCAGGGATGTCACCAGAAGTAGCCTCAGTAGGCTGAACAACATCAGGAGTCGGAGTGACATCAGCTGTAGGAGGCTGTGTGACGTCAGCTGGAGGAGCCTGAGCATCATCAGAAGCATCAGTATGGGTAGGCTCAACAGCAGAATGCAGTAATGTCTGGAGGGAGGCTGGAATGGATATGCCATGGTGCTCAAAGGATGTGTGGAACAGCTCAAGCAAGACAGTCACCTTCTTGTCCAACTGGACAAAGAAGGGATCCGTAAGAGGAGCTGAAGACGATGATGGAATCGAGGTACCAGCAGGAGGAGCAGACGAAGAGGGATGAGAAGATGATTGTCTCTTCTTGGCTGCAATCTGCAGAGCTGAAGAAGACTTCAGCTTTGCAGCTGCATCCAAGAGAGGGCCAAGAGGTACGTGCTCATAAGAGGCCAAATCAATCTCGAAGTGACGGAAGACATGAGTAAGAAAGTAACCATAATGGATGTGAGATGTGGTGGATGTGATCTATGTGGTCCCATCCTATCAAGAATAACCCCGGCCCAATTTACATCCATCTCCGAAAAGATAGCATACATGCACTTGAGGATTTCATATGATTACTGGTCAGAAGATCCATACTTGGGAAGGATATTGGACTTGTCTACATGATGGACAGCCCAACCACGAGGAGAGAACATACATGACTTCACCTTAGAGGTGAGGATAAGAGGTATGACACGAAACATGTCCTGAGGACGGCCTGATCAAGCTCAGTAACAGAGATATGTCGATATCAGCAGGTAGGGATCCTGAGAATGTGATGCTATGAATGGACCCTAAAAGCTTGGGGTCAAGCTTGATCGACGTCCCATGTACTACAGTATCTAGAATCACTGACTCTTTGTACTTACCTTGAATGCGGTTAGTATAGAAAAGCTTGACGAGCATGTGATAAGGCCTGGGAGACTCAGCTGAATAACAGAAGAGATCGACCAATTTGGTCATAGTCAGTAGCCACAAAAGGTTCTCGGCCTGAAAAACTGGGTATGATATGAATCGCTCCTTGAGGAGCTTGACGTTAATCAATGCATTATACTTCCCGAGACAAATGTCGTCACGGCAAGTAGGAACAAAGGAAGCATGAGCCCTAGGAGGAGGAGATGGATGATGTTCTTGGGCTTGAGCATCAGGATTGGAAGGCTTGGCATGTGGAATATCAGGGTGAACTTGGGGTTCGGCAGGGACGATTGCTAGGGGCTGAACTTAGGGTTGAGTTTTTCGGCGCTTATGAATAAGAGGCTAGGCTCAGATCCACTAGTCCATGATTCCTCGGAATCAGAGGGAGTAGTGAAAACAGTAGGAGGAGATGGTGACCGAGCTCGTTTCATGCGAGCTTTGGTCGGGGCCATTTTAGGAACCATAACCCTAGGCTCCCTAGGTTTGTTGAGAGAAAGGGATTTCCTCTTAATAGGTTTTGGGTGCCATGGAGATGCAATAGGCAAGAGACTGACACCAATCGAAATTAGGGCACGAATTAAAGAGAGATATGAGTTGAAACTTATACCAAGTCGACGAAGGAGGAGACCGACTCGACGGAGGAGCTAGGCGTAGGAGTCGACGGTAGATAGGAGGCTGATCGACAGAGGAAGGGGCCGGAATCAGTTGAGAGAAAGGAGGAGATGAATCGGCGTTCCATCAAGATAAATCCCACTATCGACGGTTATAGGTGAAGTGATAGCGAGATCTGGGCCGTTGGATCAAAATGAGTGGCTCAGATCAAAGATTATGAACCGCCAAACACTTCGGGCAGGCGACTGATGCACAATGTGCAGTCACCTGTTAAGCCCTCGTAAAAAATTGTGTGAGAATAGGGACATGCACATGTAGAGAAATTCTTAATCGCATGCCGATGGACATGCGCCTGTGAAATGACATACAGGGGCCTGCTGCATAGAAGAAATTTCAAGAAATTTTGAGTTAGCTCACGGGAAAATGAGTGACAATTAGGCAGGCGTCTGATGACAAAAATACAGTCGCCTGGTCATCTTGGGAGATGACCAGGCGCCTGTAAAATGAGAATCAGTCGCCTATCATAGATAAGTGATATGCAGACAGCTGAATGAAGTTTGGGCACGCGACTGTTGAAGAAAGCCAGTCGACTGTCCTGGTTCTAAAATCCAGAAATTGGGCAAAACAAAGTTTTGAGACTTCTCACCCCTAGACCTATACTCTAAGCACTCTAATGACATCAAATAGCTATCATAAACATATAAACTAATATGTATAGCAAAGATATCAATCCAATCATAAAAACATCAAATTCTCCAATAAAGCTCATATAAAACATAAAATGAAAAATATACACAATAAACATGAGATGAAAATGTTCATATAAGCTCAAAACATGATATAACATGTGAAAATGAAGTCCTAAATTTTAGATTCACACATAATCCCTAATTCTCCACGCAACCTCACAAATGAGTCTTCTTTTAAAGGTTTTGTGAAGATGTCGACGGGTTGTTTTTCGGTTTCAATGTACTCTATGATGATGTCCTTCGTAGCTATATAATCATTAATGAAATGGTCATTAATGAAATGGTGTCTCACATCTATGTGTTTGGTACGGAAGTGATGTACCGGATTTTTAGAGACAAATTGCACTTTGGTTATCATCCATGATAGGACACATATCACAATTAATACCACAGTATTTAAGAGTGTCTCATCCAAAAGACTTGTGTACATGCAAGACCCGTAGCAATATATTTCGCTTCGGTCGTGGACAATGATACAGAGTTTTGCTTCTTGGAAAACCAAGAGACGAGTGAATTTCCTAGAAAATGGCAAGTACCACTAGTACTTTTCCTGTCGGATTTGCATCCAGCAAAATCGGCATCACTATATGAGATTAACTCATATTTGCTAGATTTAGGATAAAATAATCCATAATCTAGTGTTTGATTGAGGTAACAAAAAATTAGTTTAACCGCAATCAAGTGTGATTCCTTAGGTCTAGCTTGATATCTAGTACAAAGACAAACTGAAAACATGATATCGGGCCTATTTACGGTTAAATAAAGTAGGCTACCTATCATACCTCGATATATCCCATTTTCATCTTTGTGTAGATGTGTGGTTGTACTCATGTGAGTCCTCTTGCTTGAAGACGATTCCATCCCGAATCGCTTGATAAGCTCTCTGGTGTACTTGGTTTGGTGTATGAAAATCACATCCTTCATTTGCCGAATTTGAAGACCGAGAAAATAGTTGAGCTCACCCATGTGGCTCATCTCAAATTCTTCCTTTATAGATTTAGAAAATTCTTGGCAAATGTCGTAGTTAGTAGATCCAAAAATAATATCATCTACTTAAACTTGGATTAGAAGGGTGTTATTTTCATAATATTTTGTGAAAAGCGTAGAGTCAATTCACCTATTTTAAAACCTAAATCCAAAAGAAAGGTTTTGAGTCGATCATACTAAGCTCTAGGAGCCTGTCTCAAACCATATAACGCTTTCTTAAGTTTAAAATGTGGCTCGGAAATTTTTCATATATAAAATCGGGTGCACCGCCTCCGACCAAAATTGAAGTCCAAGATGACTATCATGGATCATTGTGCATGCACACTCAATAATAGTCCTATTCTTTCTCTCAACAACTTTTTGTGGTGGTGCACGAGGATATGAGAAATTGTGAGTTATACAGTTGTCATCACAAAACTTAGAGAAAAATTCATTCTCAAATTCACCTCCATGATCATTACAAATAGTGATAAGGTGGTTCCTAAGAGATTTTGAATTTTCTTGGCAAATTTGGTAAACTCATCAAATGCTTCATATTTATTAGTTAAAAGGCTTCATTTGGTAAACTATATATCATTTTTATAGGAGGTGCGTGGTTTGGATGCATTTGCTTCCGAATAACCAAGTTCAACACGATGTGTTGCCGTAAATTGGTTTGAAATCAACTCATCCAATTGTCCTTTCTCTTTGTTAAATCTTTTACCTTGGGAGGACATGCACTCTTATTTCTCCCTAAGAGAAGAAATGAAGTGTCCAATGTGGACACACGTGTGGTGAGCTCGTGCACTTGGGTTTTGAGAGAGTTATTCTCAATATCCAATTGTGTGTTTTGTGATAGAAGATCATCATTATCTTCAAGAGATACATGATCTAATTAAGATTTGAGGGAATTCACCCCATTTCTCAATGAGCTATTTTGAGAAATCAAATTTGCTTTCTCAATAGTGAGTGTTTAAACAATGGTTTCATTGTTGGTGATGGATGGCATGGATGACTTATTAGCATTTAATTTCTTAAAATTAGTATACTTAAGCATGATAGTTGATACTTAGAAAATAGTTCTTCATTAGCTATTCTAAGTTCGTCCATAGTTACATTGGATTCATCACTCTCACTAGCGCTCCCATCAGAGGGTGTATCCTCACGTGCCATGAAGCACATGTGTGCACTCACCCTTCTCATTCTTGGATTCGCTTGAAGAATCCCCACTCGAGTCATCAGAAGTACTAACGAGTCCTTTCTTCTTATCCTTCTTGAATTTGTCGGACTTGTGGTACTTTGGTGTTTTCCACTTCTCCTTGTTCTTTAGCATTGGGCAATCCTTCTTGATATGCCCTGGCTTGTTGCACTTAAAACAAAGATAAGAAGAATTGTTAGTGGAATCGAATTTAGATTTGGATGGGAATTTACCTTTGCAAAAGAAGCGTTGGAACTTCTTAGCCATGGGCGCCATTTCTTCCAAATCCATTTCGTTGTCGGACTCATCACTATCGGAGGATGAAGAGGTAGCATTGAACGCTAATGCCTTCTTCTTTGCCTCCGTTGGCTTCATCATTCCTCTAATCTTCAATTGGTTCTCGCTTCTCACTTCATATGACATGAGAGTACCGATGAGGTTCACCACAATGTAGCTCTTCATGTCATTGACCTCCTTAATAGCAATTGCTCTTCTCTCCCATTTTGAGGTCATTGACATGATAATCTTCCTCACCTTCTCCTGTTGGATGTATGTCTGTCTAAAAGCTTCAAGCTCATTGGTGATGTCAATGAAGCGACCATACATCGAGGCAATGTCTCATTTTCCTGCATTTAAAACATGTCGAAGTTTTGTATGGTAACATATAACTTTGACAACTTTACCTTGTTGGTCCCTTCGTGGGTGACGATGAGATGGTTCCATATTTGATTGCACTCTTACATGTGCATATCTTGTTGAACTCATCGGGATCCAAAGCACAATGAAAAGCGTTCATTGCTTTGGCATTGTTCACCTCTGCAGACTCTCGGTGGGAGTCCATTTGTCGAAATCCTCTTCCGTAGGCTCTACGTATTTCTCCATAGAGAAGTACTCCTAAGAAATGTCTCCATCCGGCACTCCAATAGTCGAAATTCGTGCCATTGAAGCGCGGATGACGAACCGTAGATTGTCCTTCGAAGACGGAAGAAGCACCATCACGATCGTGATTGTTGTAGGAAGGAGGTGGAGGAACGTTGTTGGATATCATAGCTATAACCTTTAGCTCTGATACCAATTGTAAGGACCCTGATTATGAGGAAAACACTAGAAGGGGGGTTGAATAGTGTTTATAAAATTAATTATGAAATTACGCCTAATTAAAATCCTAATCCAACATAGATACAGAATTAAATGAAATAACAAATAAGCAATGCAAACACAAGGATGTTTCAAGTGTTCAGATTACCCAAGTCAAACCCGACTTGTCCCCGGTAATCCTATGTCCTTTTCACCTAGGATACCACCCGGATACTCAAGTTAGAACCATAACTTGAGGTTTCCTTTCAACCCACTTGTAACAACCATACCAATATAGTCAATATTCCTTGAATCCCACAATTTGGGATCAAGCAAACTACTCTCACAAACCGAGAGTAAAAAGCAAATTACGAAAGTTATGAAATTTGAAATAACACTTACAAATCACATATGCCTTGAACTAGAACTTGAAAGAGCAAAGTGATTGGAGTGTTGATCTCTTCCAAGAAGAGAGAGTAGCCCTTTCTCTTGTCACCACCAAATTCCTAGAAGATATGAACTTTGATTCTAGGTTGGAGAGCAAGAGAGAATGAGGGCTAGAGAGATTTAGCACTTGAGAGCTTGAGAGCTTGAAAGCTTGAGATGAGTTCTTAGGGTCTTCAAGAGTTGATCAAGAGGCTCCAATGGAACAATAACATGCCCATTTATAAGTTCTCTAAAATCCTCAAATGAAATACCCAAAAGCCCTCTCAAAATCCGTGTAGAAAATCCCAATGGATTAATTTTACAGGCAGGACATGCGACTGATGAACAACGGACAGTCGCTTGCTGCACTGTGTCAGATGGTAGGCGAGAATTCAAACGGTAACTTACCACGTAGGACAGTCGACTGATGAAGGTTGGACATGCACCTGAAAACCGACAGGCGCTTGAGAAACCTTTAACAGGCGTCTGAGTTAAAAAGTGCGAAAGTTGTCAAAATATAAGAATTCTGGGTTAGCTTGGATATGCGACTGATGTGGTATCCACATGCGCCTGTGCTATAGGCAGGCGACTGAGAAACCAACATCAGTCGTCGGTTGCACAACTGCGTAACTTGCCAAAATCAAAGTTTTGGGCAAGTGATGGACATGCGACTGTAGTGGTATTGACAGGCGCCTGTGCCATGGGCAGGCGTTTGTAAAACCTACTTACATCGCCTGTAGGTGCTAGTTTGAAAGTTACAAATCTTGTGATCTTTGGGCAAGTTGAGACATGCGACTGACTAACAATTCACAAGCGCCTGTAACTAGCCAGACGCCTGTATATTGTACAACAGGTGCCTGTTAGAGTTGAATACAGAAAGCACAAAAAATCATGTCAAAAGAGAGTGCATATCAGACGACTGTAGAACAAATCACAGTCGACTGTATTGAGACAGACGCCTGTCAATTGTTCTTCAGTCGCCTGTTGGAAGACTAAAATGCACAACTTATGGAATGAAAAGTTGGAGTCCTAGGAAATGGTTTTTAATGACTTCCTAGGCTAGATAGAGTGAAGTGTGTGTGATCCAAGATAGCTCTACTATAAGGCTACATTCTAATCAAGAGAAATAAAAGCATAAAAGGATTGCATTGTATTATTGCTTCTCTTCTTTCTCTTGAACGGCCTGAAGTCCATGAAGCTTCTTTCTTTAGCTTGATTACTCAATATTCAACTTGATAACCCAATATTCAATTCTTTGAGCTTTGATTGATCTTGATAGTCATCCATTGCTATATGATCTTCATGATTTGCTTAGGTAATGGATTAACTGCATGGAGGGGATTAATTACAAGTATTTATGTTTTCTCATCATCAAAACCAAGTGAGAAGAAGTCGAATACTCAACAGTGATGTCCATAGAAGATAAGATGAGAATATCATTTGAGATGGTTTGGCTGATCAATTGATGCATCTGTTAAAAAGACAGAACAAGTGAATGTTGAGATTAAAAGAAAGAAAGACCGAAGAAGACATGTATGGAAGTGATAAGATGTATGAAATATCCTGGTTTGACAGAAGAGAAAGTTGTAGATCGTAATGCGTGAATGAGTATTCCACATCACGATCTGACGTGATTATGATTTAATATTCTTTTTATTGAGACTATGAAGCTGATCACAATTTTTTCTGGGATGAAGGCTATGATGATATGATAATATGGGGGCCAAATTTTCGGTCGATTCATATTCAAATTGTTATTTAGGCGGGGAAATACATCATGCAAAATTACTGCACGTAAAAGTTATTCTATTGTTTACGTTATGATCAAGCAATGATTCTTCCTCGATGAATGTTTTGCATGAATATCATATGCAAGGAATAATACTTTTTTGTATTTTAGGAGTTAAAGTGTTTCATTTTCTCATATTTTGTCGAATATCTGGTGGGTTAGGTACATATTCTTTGCCGATAAAGTGGAAATTCATGATGTCACTAAGCAGACCTGCTTCTTTGTTCTTGTTGGACCTAAAAGTAACCAAGTAAATGCCTCTTTAACCTATATTTTCAATATTCAGCCATTAGTTAAATATAATATTAATTTTCAGTTCTCCATATTATGAGTTTCTTAGGTAATGAAGGCATTGAAGCTCGATGATCTTATTGGACAGTCTTATGGTACACATCGACATTATATGGTAAGCAACAACTTGTTATTCTTTCTGTTATGTTTTGCTTCCTTTTACCATGTTCTTTAGTTACATCAATGTGCTATCAATATAATACATCTTCTTTCGGTCAGTTTAATGATTCCAATGTTTTGTGATAATCTTTGGTGGTCCTTACATAAATCATCTATGATTATAAAGAACATATACAAAATGTTTCTTTCCAATCTCTCAGCCACTGAAAGACACGGTCTTCAATTATGGAGGGATTAGATATAATCTGTGCACACAGTACACCAGCACCCAAAAAACCCCCCTCACACAACCATGACGTGTGCCCTATATGTGTGTTTTGCTGGTGCAAATGAGAAGAGTGTGTGTGAGTGTGGGTATTGTCTTGGGATTTTTGGGTTTTTTTGGTTGGGGATGGGTTTTTGGGTTTTTTGTTTTTTGTGTTTTTGGGAGGTGGGGGGGGGGGGGGGGAGGGGTTGATATGAGACTGCCATGTTGGACAAACCCCGTCAAATGTATAATAGATATCCCAGAATGCTAGAAAATGTTATTTTTATGGCAAAAGTGGCAAATATTATGTCGAATGGAATATATATCTTTAGAGATAACAGGATAAGATATAGAAAACAAAACATAGCTACACTTATATTGTAAAGCGAGGTCGAGTCAACGAGTATCTTAAGCACATACTTTACTGCTTGTTCTACATTATTCATGAGGTGATTGTGCGGACCTGCATGGCCCACCACTTTGTAACGCCCCAATCCTCGGGTACCATCACAATTGTGCAAGTGTAGTACAACAGTCAAAATACAACTCACAATACGCTCCAAGCCTAAAACCAAAGGTACAAAAAGGGGTGCCACGAGCATACTCACGAACAGATAGAACGCAAGGCCTGACGTCCTGAATCGGAAACTCTGACTCCAACTCCTCGGGGTAATCTTGTACATCACCTAAGTGGGCAACAGAATTTGTACCACAGCTCAGAGGAGTAGACAATATCTAGTTAAACGCTAGCATGATAGTAACCGTGCAAAAAGGAAACATGAGCAACAGTTATAATGACATAGTACTGAAATGAAGCATGTGGAAAGCATTTAATGTCTCAACTACTATAAGGGGTAACTGCTAAGTAAACCAATTATAGGTCATGACTTATGAAGGGGAGCACAATGTGCAACTGAAAGCTTCTTGGATGCGAGGGTGCGACCCCGGGCTGAGTCCAAAAGAAGAAAATAGCGTACTGTAAGAGCTGTAACACTGTGATGGGGGCTCCAGGACCCATCAAATGACGTCCCTGTCTGCCCCTCGGACTCAAGGACCCATCGAAAGATGGACGTTCCCATAACCAAGGGGGGCTATAGATCAGGTCCTAGTCGCCCCCGCACTCCAATGATCATAAGTTTCCCAAACCCGGTGAGTTAAGCAGAAATAACCATTTATTAATTATTGTGTCGTGATGTGTCTCAAGTTTAATATTAGTTAAACTGCGTAGACAAGAAAGGCCACTAGATACATGTAATAGTAACCTGTCATGTCATGAGTCAACCTCAAGATAGTCCACTGCCGTACATAACAGGGACTACGCAATTTAATCACAATATTAAACTTCATGGTACTAGCATGCTCAAGAGATGTCATGATGATAAAACTGGCATGTGATAAAGTAAGGCATAGATGTTTCTTATAACATGATATTCCAAACTGAACTGATAATAAAGCACCCAGCCGTTTCATGCAATGAACTAGTAAACAAGAAAACACCACATCTGTTTGATAAGGAAAAACTCAAAAGTCAACTCATAATGGCTTTAGGCCATTTGGGATCAGATCGGAGGTCTTTTCATCACGCGGTGGGGGACCAGTGCATATGGAAAAATCCACGGGGTTTCTAGCAAGGGACTAGGGGCTACTGGTCAAAATAACATGGGAACGTGGCTCATATCCCAAGTAAACCTCAACGACAACGAAAAACAACGAACATAACTCTCAGCCGAACCCAAACAACAACAGGAAACAGCAAGCCACAAGCTCAGTCAGCAAGGAACCACAAACAAGCAAGAAGGGAGTCGCTGTTGGACACAACGATCTGGGATCTTTAGTTTGATGATGATAAACGTGTGTTGCTATTTAACGTGTGTGCTAAGCGTGTTTCAGGAATGACAAAGCGGTAAATTCTCAAAGTGATGACTAAGTCAATCGTTGGAGGAATTGATATTCATATAGCAATTTGGGAGAGATAAAGTATTGTTTACAAAGCAATATGACTTGGTCAAAGGGAGATTAGATTGATTCAAAACAATTTGATATTTGATCAAATCAATTATGGAGATTTGTTCAAACCCAATTCCTATTCAAACTCCTAATCAAATCCCAATTCAATTCATTCACCTATCTCTTAGGGATTCTCTCCTAGCCAAAGCCATCTTCTCTTGCCGCATGATACCCTAGCATCCCCTTATACATATATTTGCGGCAAAACCAAAAGAAAGCGGGGCAACACAAAAATAATAATAACACAAACCCTAGCAAAAGAATCCCAAGTAGCCGCAGCCAAATACCAATGCAAAAATGATCTCCTTGCTTTTGACATCTCCTCGTCCAGAAAGAAAATCTCACATGTAAAGGGATCAATAGGTCACGCAAGGGAGCTCTTCATACAACGCTGCGGCAACAAAAAAAATAAAGCGAGCAGAGCTGCCAAAAAACAAAGCGAACGAGGTAGCATACGAGCCCGCATCCAAAGGAGTTCTTGCAGGCCACGCAACACAAGCATGCCACGCATGCAAAGGAGCCGCACCAAGCTCTCGTATAAAAGGGTCGTCGTCGAGCCCTTCCATCGCTCCAAAGTCACCGTCTCATCGCCGTGAAGAACGCCACAGCAAAGGAACCCCCGCACCAACGCCGATCAACTATTGAGTCGCTGTCAAAGTCGAACGCCTCGTCGTCGTTGGAGTGCAGCAGCTCGCCGTCGGAGTTGCAGAGGAGCCATCGCCGGACGAGTCGCCGTCGAAGCTTCACACTACCGACCGAAGGGAGCAACAGCCATTTCGCCGTCTAGCTATCGTGAAGCCATCAAGCTCTCGCCATCGAAGAGAAGCAGTCGGAGAGAATCGAAGCCCGTGCGTAGTCCTCGAGCTGCCTTCGCCGTTGCTGAAGCGCGTGTCGTCGTCGAGAGCCTGCCATCTGGTACCGCCGACGAGGTGCTATTGCGAGAGTTCGAAGTCGAGTCGCTCGAAGAGTCGAAGCCTTCGAGTTGCCGTTGTTGTTGAAGACGAGGAGCAGCACGTCGAAGAGAAGACGTCGGAGTCGGGGTTAAGAGGGCAGCCGCCGCCGTTGTGTCGCTCGGAGAAGTCGGACGTCGAAGAGATTTTCGTTGTATGCCCTAACTTCTGCTGATGTGCAAACGAGGAGAAAATAAGCCGCTGACGTGGATAAGGAAATTAAAGGAGTTGTGCGCACAGATCGAGAATTATTTGATTTTAACTGACATTGCTTTACACACAGACTGATTTGTTCACTCAATTTCAAAGGGATACAGATTAATATTCAGGAGTCAGATCGAGACACCGTTTGCGTCAGACTGGAGCTGACGACGTGCTGGTTGACAACGACGACTACACGAACATTAACTAAGCATTTCTAAACTCTTTACTCTTTATATTAGTGTATTAGTGTAACGATCTCTGTAGGGGAAACTTTCCGTTATTTGTGACGATTTGGGGACTTGTCTGGTTGTGGCTAGACAAGAGGGGTTTGACGTGTTGGTGCAGTTAAGATACGCATTTACTAGGTTAATAGAGTTCTGTACTTTGTTGAGTGTTGTACAGGCTAGGTGGGGAGTTGGAGCTAGGACCCCATTGTAGGTATACAGAAGGAACATATTAATGCTAGTATTTACTTGGGGCTGGATGTAGGTCGTTGATGCGATCGAACCAGGCTAAATCTGTGCGTACTCTGTGATTGCCTCTTATTTACTCTGTTTGTGATTTTAACTGCGTGTAATTTCTCGTGGATTGCACGAGAATATTTTTATAAGACTTTTCACCCCCTCTCTAGGCTAGGATCTAGATCCAACAATCGCATTACCCCCAATTCAGCAAGCAAGGAACAACCCGCAAGCAAGGAGCCACCGAACCCCCAAAACAACAAAAGCAAAGCGACAGATCGTAGCCAGCGCAGCCCAAGCGAGGAACCCGGGACCCCGCGACAAGTAGGCGAGGGAAACCAACCCCACTAAGCTACCGTATGGACTCAAAGCCCATGCTACTCCCCAAATCATCCTATACCGTTTGATAAAAATCCCATTTCTCTCTCAAAAATCCCAACATTTTTAATTCAGTGAAGGCATGCGAAACATTGAAGAAAACTGAACAAAAGAGGGTAATAAAGTCTACCGATTCGAAGCCGAAGAGCCAAAGAAAGTTAAGATTAGCAAGCCACAACAGATCACCCAATAAATCAACACGAAATCAACACCGAAAGAAGTAGAAATCAACGACCTACTTTGAAGAAACTGAGGGAAAACTTACATTGCATGTAACCGAGAAGAGGAGGAGAAGAGGGATATATAGCCACCACAGCAAGCCTAGAGGGCTACAGTCGCAGCGAGGTGGAGATGGGCTTCGTAAGGGCGTAGAGAAAGACGGAGGGGGCTCGTGGCTTGGAAGCCCCATCGAAGGCCCCATCGACGTGCGAGAGAGAGGAAGGACGGAGGGGGTCCTCCCGAGCCCTTGCGGGCTTTGTTCGAGTGACACGAGGGGGGAGAGAGCGAACCGACGGAGTAAAGAGAAGCCCGAGCAAGCTTCGTTGAGATGGCCTATGGGAAAAAGGGGGTTTTAATTAAATGGGTCTAAGAATGGGCCCGTTACATTCTACCCATCTTACAAAAAATTTTGTCCTTGGAATTACAACGAACTAAGATTCATCAAATAGGTAGAGATAACACTCCCTCATCTCATCCTCTTTCTCCCAATTAGACTCTCCAGGCGAGTCTCTCTGCCACATTACCTTCACCAGGTGGACAGTCTTGTTCCTGAGTCTTCTGCTGCCAGTTGATGATTCTCTCAGGTGACTGCTCATAAGACAAGTCTGACCGACCAGTTATTTTTGAATGTTCAATTATGTGCATTGGGTTGCCCACGTCCCTCCGTGGCTGGGATATATGCAATACATTATGTACCTCATCCAGAGAGGGAGGCAATACAAGTTTGTAAGCCACTTCTCTTACTCGTTCTAGCACATCAAAAGGCCCACTGTTCCGTGGGCTGCGTTTTCTTCTCCGATCAAAACAGATCATTCATCTGTTAGGATAGATCTTCAAGAAGACATGATCGACTGGCTGAAACTCCAGATGTTGTCTCCTTGAATCCGCCCAATGCTTGTATCTGTCTTGTGCGAGCTGTAGCTTCTCTCTGATTATCCGTACCGCGCTAACTGCCTCCACAATCATCTCAGGCCCAACAAGCTCCCGATCACCCACATCATCCGAGCTTAGTGGTGATCTTCGCTTTCTCCAGTACAGTGCTGCAAATGGTGACATCCCAATGCTGTCCTGATAACTGTTATTGTATGCAAACTCAACGAGGTCTAGGTGATCTTCCCTCGACCCCTTGAAGTCTAACATACAAGAACACATCATGTCTTCCAAAATCTGGATTGTGCGCTCCGACTGCCCGTCTGTCTGTAGATGATACACCGTGCTGAAACTCAATTGCGTGCCCAGGCGTCCTTGCAAACTATTCCAGAAGTGAGACGTAAACCGAGTATCCTTATCTGAAACAATGCTAACATGAACCCCGTGCAGTCTTACAATTTCTTCCATGTACTTCCTGGCAAGCGTCTTCGTCGATTGGCCTACGTTGAATGGTATAAAATGAGTCGACCTGGTCAACCGGTCAACGATTACTCAAACGACATTATTCCGAGTTAACCCAGTGACGAAGTTCACCGTGATCTGCTGCCACTCCACTCTTGGATAGGCAAATGATGCAATAACCTAACAGTATGGTGATGCTTAGCCTTCACATGTTGGCATACAATACACTTGGCGACACGCCGTGCAACGCTCCTCTTCAGCCCATGCCACCAATAGTGCTGCCTCAAGTCCTTGTACATATATAGAGATCTGTGAGCTTCCCTCAACAGTTCTTCCCTGATATCTCTAGACGGCACATATATCCTGCTGTCGTACCTTAAGGACCCGTCCTCATGGATATGAAATTCTGGTCTCTGTCCCGCCAGCACTGACTCTCTGATCCTTGGCAACCTTGCATCCCCGGTTTGAGCGGCCTTGATCCTGTCTACCAACGTTAACTGTATCTGAATGTTCATCAAAGAAGCAGTCATTCCTGGTGGCACCACTTCTATCCACATCTCCTTGATCTCCTGCTGAAGCTTCCACTTAGTCGTAAGGGTCATCATTGCTGGTAAACGACTCAACGCATCAGGTACACCGTTGACCTTCCCAGGGTGGTACTGAAGGTTAATGTGGTAGTCTGCCATGAGCTTGACCCACTGACGCTGTCGCATGTTCAGCTCCTTCCGAGTAAACAGGTAATTCAGACTCTTGTGGTCGGTGAACACCTTCACCTGCTCTCCTAACAAGAAGTGCATCCAGATCTTCAAGGCAAAAAATGATCGCCGCCAACTGAAGATCATGAGTGGGATAGTTCCTCTCATGGACCTTCAACTGTCTGGACGCATATGCCATGAATAGATGAATCGCAGAATACTTTGAATCATCTCATCTGATCTGGAATAATTAATATTGGCGTAGAAGTCAACCTCCTCTTCAGCTCAAATACATCGTTGCATGCCTTGGCCCACACAAACACCACATCCTTTCTCGTCATTCGCGTCATCGGCTCCGTGATTTTCGAGAAGTCTTGAATGAACATTCGATAATATCTGGCTAGCCCTAAGAAGCTCCGAATCTTCGTCACTGACATAGGGGTAGTGACGTAGGGGTTGGTCACTTCTGAACTACTGACGCCTTCTCTGGATCCACATAGATCCCTTCTCTCGACACTACGTGACTATGGAAGGTCACATTGCTCAACCAAAACTCACACTTGTCGAGCTTGGCATACAGACGGTGACGCCTCATGGTCCCAAGCACCTTTCTTAAATGCTCTGCGTGCTCCTGCCTGTCCTTCGAGTACACCGGGATATCATCAATGTAGACTACCACGAATTTATCCAGTTACTCGTACATCACCAGATTCATCAGACTGATGAACACTGCAGGTGCATTCGTACGGCCAAACGGCATAATCAAGAACTCATAATATCCGTATCTAGTCCGAAATGCGGTCTTGGGCATCCTAACCCCCCCACGGTGGTAGCCAGTTCTGTCCAACAATAAACACCCGACCCACCAAGTTGGTTAAAGAAATCATCAATACGTGAAAGATGGTACTTGTTCTTCAACGTAACCTTGTTAAGCTCCATGTAGTCGATGCAAATACGCCTGCTCCCATACTTCTTCTTTACTAACAACACCAGTGCACCCCAAGACGATACACTAGCTCGTATCAATCCCTTTTGCACTCCTCCAACTGGGCTCGCACTTCTAACTTTGATGGCGTAATGCGACAAGGTTTCTTAGATATGGGCTGGACTCCTGGCAACAAGTCAATGTGAAATTCAATACCACGGTCCGGGGCAAACCTACAAGTTCCTCTGGAAACACATATAGGAATTCTTGCACAACATGTTGCTTCTCTGGCTCAGCATCTATATCGGTCGCTACTGCCTCTGTTGTTCTGGGCCTGAACTTGATCGGTCCTGTTGACCTGGTTCCTCTGACAAACTCGAACTTCGGGTGATCAGGGATCTCGAATATCACCACCCTACGATGAAAGTTGATGGTGGCTTAGAATGATCACAGCCAGTCCATCCCGAAGACATCTTCAAAGCTTCGTATCTCAATAATCAGAAAATCTGCATAAAGCTCTCGTTCGCATATCACCATAGGACAAGAGGAACATCCACTGGACGTGTTTAGCACTCCTCTGCCCGTGTTGACGTCCCAACCAGAGGTAAGGGGTGACTCAGGAACTCCATGCTGGTCGACGAAGCGTCTTAACATGAAGCAGTGTGAATTCCCTGATTCGAACAAGTCAAGGGCAGGCTTGCTAGCTACTAGCATGGTACCTAAGGCGATAGACACTAAGTTTAAGCATACCACGATTAATGCATGAAATAAAACAATTACTGAAAATAAAAGAGATACCCGTGATGACCTGGCCGGTAGCGTCGACTTCTGCATCAGTCATGGTGAACGTCTGTCTCCTGAAAGGTGGGACCGGTGGTCTGGCATGCAGAAACACTCTCTGCTAAGGTGGAAGTGGAGGTCCCCGCAGAGTGCTCCCAGCTGAAGTGGTGTAGACGTCGAAGCTGGGGCTGTAGGTCTCAGATCCCTCCGTGGACAGTCTTTAGCGGCATAGTCCTCGGCCCCGCAGATGAGACATAGGTTTAAGAGCAACCTGCACTCCGACCTGACGTGCCCGGACTTGCCGCAATGATGACATCTCAGGGCAGGGCGTCGTGGCTACTGATGCTGCTGCTGAGGTGATGGTCTCTTGAACTGAGACTGCTAGATAGTCCGATGGAACTGTCTGGTAGGGGCAGGTGGCCGTCGACTCGATCCTACATAAGCTGCTGAAAGTGGTGGTGTCGTCTCTGAGGGCCTCATGCCTGTCGCCCTCGCTCCCACTCCCGCTGTACGTACTCATACTCTCGAGCTGTGGAGAGTACATCAGCGTGGGTCGTCAGCTTGAACCCCACCAGCTTGTCGCGAAAATCGATGTCCAGACCCTGCTAGAATCTCTTGGCCCGAGCCTGAGGAGTCTACACCGCGTCCTTGGTGAACCTGGAAAGCAATTGTTAGCAAACACACATACAATGCATGGTTAACTACTATGCGTCGAAATACATACTTAGCTTAGAAAAAAACTCAGCATCATATTCCACCGTCATGGAACCCTGTTTCAAGCTCATGAACTGTGCCTCCAGCTCCCTCTGTGCATCTGGTGAGAAACACTGGGCATTGAACTCCTTGCAATTATCCCAGGAGATTGGCTGCACCTTCCGGTCCTCTACAACATCGACTAGTTCATGGCATCTCTAGTCAGCTGGAGCTTCGCCATGTCAACCCACAAGGATGGGGATGTCTCTGCTGCCTTCAGCATTTCTAAAGCGAGGGCGAGTCAGCGAGTATCTTAAGCACGTACTTTACTGTCCGTTCTACACTGTTCACGAGGCGATTCCGCTTCCGCGAACCTATATGGGCCACCACTTTGTAACACCCAAATCCACGGGTGCCGTTATAATTGTGCAAGTGTAGTGCAGGTCCCGCACCTGCCAGTGAAAACAAAGAACATACAGAAAGATAAAGAGATACTCATATAAAACTCCACATGATAACTGAAATTAAATACAGTAGACAAAGGTACAACTTACATCACACTCCAAGCCTAAAACCAAATGTACAAAAGGGGGAGCACGAGGACACTCACGAACAGATAGAACTCAAGGCCTGGCATCCTGAATCGAAAACTCCGACTCCAACACCTTGGGGTAATCCTGTATGTCACCTAAGTGGACAACGGAATTTGTACCACATCTCAGAGTAGTAGACAATATCTAGCCAAACGATAACATGATAGTAACAGTGCAAAAAGGAAACATGAGCAACAATTATAATGACATAGGACTGAAATGAATCATGTGAAAAGCATTTAATGTCTTAACTACTGTAAGGAGGTAACTGCTAAGTAAACCAATCCTAGGTCGCGACTTATGAAGGAGAACACGGTATGCAACTAGGAGCTTCCTGGACCGCGAGGGTGCGACTCCGAGCCGAGTCCAAAAGAAGAAAGTACCTGATAGATCCGGCCTTCGGGCCTTTTATGTTATTTTATTAGTGTAGGGGTATTTGGGTAATTAGACATTGAGTTGGATTATTATAAATAAGGGGTATAGCTGGCCGGCCCTAGGCATGTGAAAATTGATTGTTTTGATATACCAGAGAGAGATCTTTGTTCTAGGGAGGGTGCAGACGTCCTCTGTTAATCGGCGTCTTGGGATGGCGATTACCCCCTAAAATTGTTATCACCTATCTTATTTTATTTCAGTTTATTCTAATAAATTTCAGATCTCGTTTGGTTTCTATCATTTTGGTATCAGAGTGAATACCGATCCATGGCGGCGTCGACAAGATCCAAGGAAAAATTTGAATCTTTGGAGGAGAAACTCAATGGTGAGATTGACAGCGTGATGAAAACCATTTCGAAAAACGGCGAGGCAATTTCGAAGTTGACGGCTACCATTCATCGGATCAACGAGAGGTTGGCGGCTAGGCAAGACAAGCAAGATGAGGCCCTCACGCAAATCTTCCAACTATCGATCCTTACGGAAAATGATGTAAAAGACGACGCAAACCCTAGTTCTTCAAAAAAAGGTGCCACCTTTAGTGAAGGGGAATGAAAAATTGGAGAATATTGATGAAGTCATGCTTTTCTACGCCAACGAGTATTTCAAAGACGATGAGGAAGAGCCGTGGATGGACGAGGAGTTTGTCGGAGGACAACGGAATGGCGAGGATAGCCGGCCGAACCCCCGAGGCCAACCTTGGGGGCGGCTGGCCCTAAATATGGGTGGAGGCGGCCGCCCCGCACAATCTGGGCACTTGCAGGGTCAGCCGACCCTGTCGAGCACCCTGGAGGGCCCGCCGGCCCCCGGCAGCCCCAGCAGGGCCCGCCGGGGGCTCGACAGCCCGCAGCGACCAATGGCAGCTGCTGGGGGGTTTCCGACCCAAATAAGGCCAGAACAGCAGTATATCCTACTCTTGGGGCACGACCCCGTTACGAGGATCACTTTCAGCCGTCCCGTGGCTATCCAGGACATGCGTAGGGTGATGGGTTTTATCATGGTGAGGGAGGGGGTGAAAACTACGAAGATGAGTGAGGAGGTGCATACGGAGGGGCCTATGGAGGATGTGATGAGGGGGTAGACTACGGAGGACGGGGAGGTCCACGAGGGGACTATGGATATCGCGAGAGGGACCCACCGAGGGGACATGATACACATCATGAGAGGTGGCTGCATTATCAACCCAGATATGCAGAAGGTGGAACAGATCAGGGGCACTTTGGGGGTGATAGCAGAGTACGGAAGCTGAAGATGCCCATATTCGAGGGGGAGGATCCACATGCGTGGATCTACAGGGTGGAGGGGTTCTTTACTGTGTGTCATATGACTGTGGCCTAGAAGTTGGAGGCGACTGTAATATGTCTGGAGGGGAAGGCTCTAAGGTGGTATCAGTGGAGAGAACATCGGCGCCCTTTTCGCAGTTGGGATGAGATCAATGACCGCATCTTGGAGAGGTTTCCGGAGCTTCACATGAGGAACCACCATGAGCATTTGTTCGCACTCAGGCATGACAGAGCTGTCAGTGATTACATATAGAGATTTGAGGCCCTCTCGGGGTGGGTGCGAGGGATCACTGATGAGTCACTGGAGGGCACTTTCATGAAGGGGTTGAATCCCATTATTCGCTCAGGTATTCGTCCATACAAGCCTTAGGGACTAGTGGAGGTCATGAAGATGTCACAGATGGTAGATGACCACCAGATGGAGGAGAGGAGATCCAGGGGCAGTTGGGTGGACATGGTCCGCGTGGAATTCCAGCAGCGGCATATGGGCTGAAGGCGGCTACATGGACAGATCATGCAAGTAATGAGAAGATTGGGAAGAAGAGCAGCGCACCTCCAGCAGAGGGTCAGTTTAGGAGAATGACTGATGCCGAGATGAGGGAGAAGCGGCAGAAACGGCTGTGCTTCAGATGTGATGAGAGGTTCATCTTAGGGCACCATTGTGGGGGTGCGCAAGCTGCAAGTGCTGATATCCGGGGACGTCGAGGATAATGGATCGGGATGTAAGGCTAGGGGGTTGAATAGGCTTATAAAATATTTTTGCGAAAACAAAAATAATGGCCTACTCAAACAATCAATCTCAGAGGAAATAATGTGCAAGTAAAGAAATCATAGCGCAATCACAGAGTGCACAAAAGATTTACCCTGATTCGGTCGCCCCAACGACCTACTCCAGCCCCAAAGCAAATACTAGATTTAATAGTATCAAGATACAAACTATAAAGAGCTACAAGCCTAAACTCTACACTCACCAAGTCCTGTACCTTAATCACCAGTGTCAAACACTTCAAATATAGTAAAAGCTTTCTCTGGACTAATCCCAACTAATCAAGAGCCCAACACCCCAAAATGAAAAGTGTAAAATAATTCGAAGATTTATCAACTCAATCACAAATAATAATAAGATGAAGAATTTAGAGCGCTCAGTTTGTGATGATTGAATAGTCCCTGTCGATAAGCTTGTCGTCTGCTTCGCTTTGGCAAAACGGTGTCTCAATCCGATTTCTGGATCTCAAGATATAGCCCTCCGAAGTTCACTGGACAAATCTGCTCGAATCTAGTCTGTGCGTAAATCAATTCTCTGTTCTGCAGAATCGGTAGCAGTCTGTGCGTAAAGTAATCAGATAACACGTCTTCCACAAAATGCAGTAAATCACCCCGAGCTCAGAAAAATCCGAATAACTACTCGTTGGAATCGTGTGCTCGTCCTCTTGGACAGAAAAATAATAGAGGGCAGATTTGATTGCCTTTATAGAGAGGAATTCTAAGATCTTTGAAGTGCGTCGTAGAGCTTTGAATTTGATGTAGAACTTTTCCCTTGTGCTTTGCAGATCCCCTTGCTTGGTTGATTGAAGATGATGTGGTCTTGTACCCTTGGCTTATGATGCTTGATGGAGTAGTCGTGCGGCAAGGAGAAGCACTTGGAGCTTTTTCTTCTTTGAAAATGATGAGACCTATGAACATATTCAGAATACAACTCACACTAAAATAAAAATCACTGATTTAATACAGAGATTAAGATCAAAAAATACCACCATAATGTAGAGCGTTGAGTTGTGATCGTCCCGACGCAAACGGTTTGTCGATCTGAGCTCTGTGGAGAGAGTTGTGCACTTTTCAGAGTCGTCCGCCAAGTACATTCTTCTTCCTGTGAATTTGATGATCTTTTTGAAGCCTGAGGATAAGAATTTGGCCAAGATGAAGGGAAATAAGTCTAGGGCCGGCCTTGTTTGATTGTTCTCTCCTTGGGGGGTTTTCCTTGTAGAAATATGGATTGGATTTATAGCTTGGACCCAAGTAATTGGATTGAATTAAAACTCCTTGAAATTGATTTGATATCTCCAAATTGATTTTCTCTCATCTCATCTCTTTGGTCCAATGAACTTGGTCAATATCCTATTCAAAATAGAACTTCTTTTGTATCCAAATGGAATCTAATTTGAATCCAAATTCAATCAAATTGACCAAGTCAAATCCCCTTAATGCAAATTGATTTGGACTTGATTTTGATCTCTTTTTGAATTTAATTTATTATCACTCCACATCATGTTGACCAAGTCCAATTCTTGCAATTTACGAGATTGCCATCTCTCCATCTTTTGCTTGAATTTACGTCATCGCCATTACTCCTAATTTGCAGATTGCCATTGATTAATAAATACATCATTGCCATTGATTGCTCCATGTTTATTTTCACCTGGAAACACATAACACATGAAAAATATTCACGAATGTTTGTTATTATCAAACAAGAAATCAACGATCGTTGTATCCAACTACATGTTGTATCCAACAATCTCACCCTTTTGATGACGACAAGCCGCAATAAGATTTGATTAATGAGATCTATAAGATGTCATAGTGATATGTGTTTGTGAAGTGTAGTAATGCATGTCAACATGATATAAATCATATGCAAGATGCTCCCCCTACTGACATGCTCCCCCTACTAAATTTCTCCGCTATCAATGTGCTTATACCATGATCAAATCTATACATTATTCTCCCCCTTTTGTTATCATCAAAAGAGCACAAAGTTTCATGTCATATGCAATATAAAAATAAAGTATTATTAGTCAAGACATATGATCTCATTAAGTTAATTAAAAACAACCACTTGATATTCAATTAATCTCATAACAATGATTAATACACCTTCGTGCTCGTGTGATGATTAAGAATTAAAACATATATGAAGAATTTTCATGAAAAACAATCAATACAAATCAACTTTCAATATAAGATATATTATTTTAAGATTGATTTTTCACACCTCATGAATAATGAGTTCAAGTTACCAACACCCAAAACATAGCCTATAAGGACTCTTAGATGTGGGGTGGCATTGCTTGGTAGATATAACACCAACGCTAAAGATTAATCTTAAAGCATAAGTTGGATATCCGTGGGTTGTCTCATTGCCATGAACCATATCCATTTTCCATACGGAGCTCTTTCTTTTCTCTTCTATTTCATTAATATGCATTTTTTAAAATAACACATTCTTTTCTCTTTTTTCTTTTTGTGAGCTCTAATTTTTATTCATGGCAAGATACTTCATATCCCGTAGAATAATATGTTTTTCAATATTTTTTAATTCATCCACCAACAAACACTTTCCCAAATTTCATGAAAACAACTCCATATGGGCAATAATCTCATGAAAGTGTAGTGTGAAGGTGTAGAAATCAAGTCATTCAATTTATCGACGATGACAAGTCCATATCGAGCATTCCCTAATGAAGCAACTCTAGTTGGCCCAAAAAGATCTAGATGCAAAAGCTCTAGAGGCCGTTTAGAGGATATGCTTTTCTTAGGTTTGAATGACGATTTTGGAAGTTTGCATCGTTGACACGAGTCACAAAAGCTTTTCATTTGAAAGGCAAGCTTAGGGAATCCTTTTATAGAATTTAGCTTGGATAGTTTGAAAAGTGTTCCAAAGTTCGCATGACCAAAACGTCGATGCCATAAGTGTTGTTCACTTGTGTTGGCAATGAGACATTGTCCATGTGAGGTTGGAATATCTAAGATATATATGTCCTTATGGCGTGTGCCAGAGAACAACATATTATTATTATCCTTTCTTAAATTATGGCACATTCCTGTCTCAACGCTAACTTTGTAACCCTTGTCACAAAGTTGGCTTATTGGGATTAGATTGTGATTTAAGCCTTTAACAAGGTAAACATCACTTATAAGGGGTTTAGAGGGGTTACCAACTTTTCCAACACCGATGATGGTTCTGCTTTTGTTGCCTCCAAAGACCACTCGGTTTCCATTTTCAATGGACACCACTTCGGATTACAACTGAGCTTTACCAGTCATGTGTTTTGAGCACCCGCTATCAAGTATCCACCCATCTTTGGAGCCAAATTTTGATTTGTTGCTCCTTTTCTTTTTCTTGAGTACATGAAGATAGAAATATCGTATCATGGTACCAAGGTAATTGGGTCCTAAGAGATTAGACCTTTGGAAGCCAAGTCCAATTGGACTTAGCCTTCCCAACATAGTCATCATTATGCACAACATTCATGAAATAAGAATTAATATATGCTTGTTTCTCATGCATGCTTGTATCCTTCGGGCACCAAATAGTGAATTTCTTGGGAGCCCTTTTCCTATTGGGAACATGCACGTTTTGTTGATTTCTACGTGATGCATGTGTTCTACGAGGAAGTGGCCTAGTGTATGCATGCGGTGGGTAAGCGTAAGGCACATGATAAAGTGGTGGTGGCAACATGTGATAAGGTGCATGATGGTAATCATTCATGTAGTAGTGATGTGGGTGAACATAAGCATGTGGAGGAACACATGCGTGAGTGTGTCTCACTTGGTGTGCACGTGCTCAAGGACGTGGAGCATAGAAATCATCATATGTGTGAACAGGTGGGGTAGGAGGTGTGTTCTTACGTGGCATAGTATTGGTGTACATAAATGCATGACCTTCTTTGGAGGTCCACCCAAAGTGGGTTTCTTTCCAAGAGGGGGTGTATTTAGTGGAAGTACCATTGGTAGAAGAACTACCCATGGGGTGTTTACTCACACTAGTTAAGGCATCGGAGGATGGCCTTACAAAGGTGGTGGAGGATTTGGATGAATTTTCCTTTTTATACCCCAAACCAATACGATGATTGGCTGGAAGTAAGTCATTTAGAATATTATCCAAATGATCCTTGCCTTTGTTGAATTTCTCAATTCGGCCTATTGTGGACTCATATTTCTCAGTGAGAGAAAGTATAGTAGCATCCAAAGTGGACACTTAAGTTGTGAGTTCACAAACACGAGACTTGAGATTCTCATTCTCAATACTCAAAGTTGAGTTTCGAAAAATTAAATCCGCTATCTCGTGTTCCTCCGAATCCTCAAGGTTAACATGTTCAAGTTGAGATTTGAAATTTACAATCTCAGTTCTCATGGCTTCAACAACGGTGTCGTTGTTGGTGATGATATGCTTAGGTGTGGTCTGCAGACTAGTTAACTCATCTTTGATCTTAGTATATCTATTTACCAACTTAGAGTACTTAGACCAAATTTGTTCATTAGCTAGTCTTAGATCATCCATCGTTACCTCTTCACCTTCATCCTCGCTTTCATCTGAAGCGGTCTCTTGATCATGTTGCTCTCTTGCCATGAAGCACATGTGTGCTTGCTCCACTTGTTCATCTCTGACACTCCACTGAGGAGTCCTCTTCTGAGTCGGTGAATGTGCCGACAAGCCCTTTCTTGTACACCTTCTTGTACTTTCGTGACTTGTCGAACTTGGGTGCCTTCCACTTCTCCTTTTGTTTGTTGAGAGGACAATCTATCTTGATGTGTCCTGGCTTATTGCATTTGAAACACAAAGGAGCAGAGGCATTAGTAGAATTAACTTTAGATTTATTCTTAAAGTTACCTTTTCGAAAGAACCGGTTGAACTTCTTTGCCATGAGGGCCAAAGATTCCAAGTCCAACTCGTCTTCCGAGTCTTCACTATCGGTAGGTGTAGTAGGAGCGGCCTTGAAAGCAATTGCCTTTTTCTTTGGCTCTTCTTGCTTCAAGAACGTCTTCATCTTGTCCTGCATCTTGATCTTACTGTCCTTCCGTACCTTATAAGACATTAGAGTACCCATTAGTTGAACAACAGTATATTTGGACATCGTTACCTTCCTCGATAGCGTAGGTTCGCTTTTCCCAACTCGACGGAAGTCCGTCAATGATCTTCGCGACTTTCTCTTCTTGGGTATATGTCTTCCCAAGGGCTTCCAACTCGTTGGTTATATCCACGAAGCGAGCATAGTACTCCTTAATCCTTTCACCCTGTTCCATGTGAAACAACTCGAATTCTTTGTTAGCAACAGTGAGTTTGGAGTGTTTTACCCTGCTCGTTCCTTCGTGTAGGATTAGGAGTTGGTTCCAGATCTGATATGCACTCTTACAGGTGCATATCTTGTTGAAGTCTTCAGGTTCCAGTGCACATTGTAAGGCATTCATTGCATTGGCATTGTTCACCTCCGCGGCAACCTCCGCGGCAGTCCACTTCGTGAAGTCTTCTTCAGTGGGCTCAACATACTCCGTTAATGTGGCTCTCCAGAGTGATGCACTCCGGAGGAAAGTTTCCATCCGGCATTTTCAGTACCCATAATTGGTACCGTTGAAGTGAGAAGGCCTAGTTGAGGAGTGTCCTTCCATCACTGAAGAGGCTCCTTCACGATTCTTGAAGGTGTTGTAGTCGGAAGGTGGTCGAACGGCCTTGTTGTCGTTGTTTGTCATAGCTATGAATTTGGCTCTGATACTAAATGTAATTCCCTGGTAGCTACTGCACAAGTACTAAAGGGTGGTGAATAGTACTTTAAAATAATCAAGAGAGCAATTCCTAATTATTGTGCAAACACAAACAACTATGCAGAATAAGTAATAACAACAAGAACAATAGCAACGCTAACAAGCGATGTAATGGGTTCGGATCCACCCAAGTCTCCCCGACTTGTTCCCGGTGATCCTACGTCCCAGACACCCGGATCCCCTCCGGCTACTTGAGTTAGAATCCACTAACTCAAGGTTCCACTAAATGACTTCTTGTAGAAACTACTACAAGATCAAACAATATAATGACTAAATTGTGACTCCCACAAACCGGGATCACAAAGATCTCTCACAACCCGAGAGATAAACTCAATACAATAAATTTAATGAAATAGAAAAACGCTTACCACAAAATCCTATGCCTTGAGAAAATACTTACGAATTTAGGGCAAGGAAGGATTTTGAGAACGAATGAGCACGAAACCCTAGCACCACCAAGACGAACATCGTGAGATGGCTAGGGCAATGAAGATGATCAAGATTCAACCTCTCAGGAGAATGACAGCACAAGATCTCGAAAAACCCTTTGGAGAAATTAGGTCACAAAAGAGAACAACAGATTTTTCGAGAGAGAAAGCCCTTGGAGATGATAAACGAATAATAGAAGATTAGATCTGAATTTCATCTCATATTAGAGATATTTTCAAGTTTGAAACGAGTCAAACAAATAAGAAAAGAATCAAAACAGATCAAGAAAAATCGTGGAAATAAATTCTCCAATGGCTGGAAAATTAAAGCAGCTTAATCGGTCTAAGAAGGATCACTGACCGATTAGTTTGAGAACTAGTCGGTCGGTGAGCCTTCTTGGACCGACTAGAAGGTTAACAGAGAATTCAGTGAAGTGAGGAGGATAAACTAGTCGGTCTAAGAAGAAACATCAACCGACTAGTTTGACAACTAGTCGGTCGGTGAACATTCTTGGACAGACTAATTGGTCAACAGTAACTCGGCTGAAAAACACAATGAAGACTAGTCGGTTCAAGAAGGATTTCCAACCGATTAGATTGACATCTAATCGGTTGGTCCTTCTACTTGAACCAACTAAGATGCACGGAAAGTCAAACTAAGAAGCGATAAGCTATGGAAAACTTCCTAATGGCTTCCAAGGCAATCCTAGAGATAAGATACGATATATAAGAGGATATTGAAGGTAAGTAATACTCAAGGCTTAACATTCTAGAAGACAGAGAAAATAAACAATACACACCATCTTCAATAGCTTCAATATGAAGATTCTGAATCCCTCGACTTCAATAATACTCCTTGAGCTTCAATGAAGCTTCAGGCACATCGTTCACACACACTATAGAAGTCTTGGAACGTCGCTTGAGATCTACACAATAGTTTGGCGACGATGTTCATAACTGCGCTCAAAGGTAATTAGTGCCCAATATTTATGTTTGTTCATCATCAAAACCAAATCAGGGGAATCAATACTCAACATCAATTTCATCGCGCATTTTTTCACAAATATTCCAGAGCTCAATCTTAGTGCATGATTTTACTTCGAGATCTCCCACTAAGCATATGGAGGAGTGGACAGTCTTGTCCTGAGCCTCGTCCTCGCTATCATCATCCCACGTAACTGCCAATGATTATCTCTTCTTTTCTGTAGTATTGTTCTTCACTTGTGGGCAGTTCTTCATGAAATGTCCCTGCTTTCTGCATTTAAAACATAGTACTGAATTAGCATTATCTGCAAAGAAGAATTATTTGCAAGATTAAACTTGTTAGAGCGATTGAACCTTTTTAGCATGTCTGCTCTTCCCCGAGGAGTCTTGATGTAATTTTTGAATCATTTAACCATCAATGCCTGATCCTCATCAAGCTTGTCATCGTCGTCCCTTGTGATTGCACGTGGCTTCTCATTCTTCTCCAAAAACTGCATTTTCATTGCTGGGCAGTTTTTCATATAGTGCCCACGTTTCCTGCAATGACAACAACACATTGAATTAGTAATATTCTAATCGGAAGAAATATTAGCCGGATTAAGATTTTTGAAACGATCAAACCATTTGGACATCATTGCCTTATCTGTGGGGGTATTCATGTTTTCTAGAGTAGATCCTCTGATACCACTTGTTGGATCGGGATTTAAGCCTAGAGTGGGGTGAATAGGCTTATAAAATATTTTTGCGAATACAAACATAATGGCCTACACAAACAATCAATCTCAGAGCAAATAATATGCAAGTAAAGAAATCACAGAGCAATCACAGAGTGCACGAAATATTTACCTTGTTCGGTCGCCCCAACGACTTACTCTAGCCCCAAAGCAAATACTAGATTTAATAGTATCAAGATACAAACTATAAAGACCTACGAGCGTCAACTCTACGCTCACCAAGTACTGTACCCCAATCACCAAAGTGTCAAACACTACAAATCTAGTAAAAGAATTCTCTTGACTAGCCCCAACTAATCAAGAGCCCAAAACTCCAAAACAAAAAGTGTAAAATAATACAAAGATCTATCAACTCAATCACAAATAATAATAACATGAAGAGTTTAGATCACTTTATTTGTGATGATTGAATAGTCTCTGTCGATAAGCTCGTCGTCAGCTTCGCGTTGGCGTAAACGGTGTCTCAATCCGATGTCTGGATCTCAAGATATAGCCCTCCAAAGTTTGCTGCGCAAATATGCCCCAATCTAGTCTGTGCGTAAAGTAATCAGAAAACACGTCTTCCAGAAAATGCAGTAAATCACCCCGAGCCCAGAAAAATCTGAATAACTACTCGTTGGAATCGTGGGTTCGTCCTCTTGGACAGAAAAATAATAAAGGGCTGTAACACTGGACAGAAAAATAATCACATATCTTATTTTATTTCAGGTTATTCTAATAAATTTCAGATCTCGTTTGGTTTCTATCAGTACCATACTATAATAGCTGTAACACTGTGACGGGGGCTACATGACCCATCATGATGGTCGTCCCTATCTGCCCCGGACTTAAGGACCCATCGAAAGATGGACGTCCCCCCAACCAAGAAGGCTATAGAACAGGTCCCAGTCTCTCCCGCACTCCTACGATCATAAGTTTCCCAAAACCCGATGAGTCAAGAAGAAATAACCATATATTAATCATTGTGTCGTATCTCAAGTTTAATATTAGTTAAACTGTGTAGTCAAGAAATTCCACTGCATACAAGTAATAGTTACCTGTCATGTCATGAGTCAACCTCAAGATAGTCCACTGCTGTACATGCAATGACTCAGGGACTATGTAATTTAATCACAATATTAAATTTCATGGTACTAGCAAGCTCAAGAGATGTCATGATAATAAAACTGGCATGTGATAAGTAAGGCATTGATGTTTCTCATGGCATGATATTCCAAACTGAAATGATAATAAAGCACCCAACCGTTTCATGCAATGACCAGTAAACAAGAAAATACCACATTTGGTGATAAGGAAAAACTCAAAAGTCAACTCATAATGGCTCTAGGCCATTTGGGATCATATCGGGGGTCTTTTCATCACGCGGTGGGGAGACATGTGCCTATGGAAAAATCCACGGGGTTTCTAGCAAGGAACTAGGAGCTACTGGTCAAAATAACGAGGGAACGGGGCTCATATCCCAAGTAAACCTCAACGACAACCCAAAACAGCGAACATAACACTTAGTCGAACCCAAACAATAGCAGAAAACAGCAAGCCGCAAGCTCAGTCAGCAAGGAACCACAAACCACAAGCAAGAGGGGAGCCGCATCACCCCTAATTCAGTTAGTAAGGAACAACCCGCAAGCAAGGAGCCACCGAACCCCCAAAACAGCAAGCAAAGGGGCAGACCGCAGCCAGCGCAGCCCACACGAGGAACCCGGGACCACGCCTGCGATAAGTAGGCGAGGGAAACCAACCCTACTAAACTACCGTAGGGACTCAAATCCCATACTACTCCCCAAATCATCCTATCCCGTTTGATAAAAATCCTATTTTCTCTCAAAACCCCAACATTTTTAGTTCGGTGAAGGCTTGCAAAACATCGAAGAAAACTGAACAAAATAGGGTGATAAAGTCTACCGATTCGAAGCTGAAGAGCCAAAGAAAGTTAAGATTCGAAAGCCACAGCAGATCACCCAATAAATTAACACGAAATCAACACCAAAAGCAGCAGAAATCAACAACCTACTTGAAGAAACCGAGGAAAAACTTATAGTGTGTAACCGAGAGGAGGAGGAGAAGAGAGATATATAGCCACCGCAGCAATCCCAGAGGGCTACAGTCGCAGTGTGGTGGATATGGGCTTCGTAGGGGTGCAGAGAAAGACGAAGGGGCTCGGGTGTCGTCGACAAGGACGAAGGCTGGAGGGGCTCGGAAGCCCCATCGAAGGCCCCATCGACGTGCAAGAGAGAGAGGAAGGACGGAAGGGTCCTCCCGAGCCTTAGCAGGCTTCGTTCAAGTGACGCGAGGGGCGAGAGAGCGAATCGATGGAGAAAAGTGAAGTCCGAGCTGGCTCCGTTGAGATGGCCTGTCGGAAAAAGGGGGGGTTTTAATTAAATGGGCCCAAGAATGGGCCCGTTACACTTGGATATGGATATAATCTACTGTCTAACCTAATCCTATATCTCTCAAGAGTAAACATGTTTCCTATAAAGTTTCTTAGTTCTTGGTTTGACCTCCCTTTCTTTGAATCATGCACAGAGATTCTGAAATATGTTTTCGGTATGTTTATATTTTGTCTATTCAATTTTCACTGGCCACTAGCATGACATGCAGATTCTTGAAAATGTAATGACCCCCAGAAATCGGGGCGTTATACCATCTTTTCAGAGTGTCGTCGCCTTCAGAAAACATATTTATAGCTTGGTTACCTCAAGGGCTCGAGTCATTTGACCATTGCTTTTACGTGTGTATATAGAATGACAACAATAGGTGGAATTAGGAATCAGGTGGCCTAATTAAGTTTTTAATTAATATGGTAATCATGTTATCAGGTTGTAAAGTCAAACTGTTAATTTTTATATCTGGTTGTAAAGTCAAACAGTTAATTTTAATACAATTTTCTAGCAATATCAGTGATATTGCCGCTACGAAGGCCAAAACGCTATGGCCTATGCATTTGCTTATAGAATTGCTGATGTCGCTGAAATTTTGTTATTATCCAAGTGGACAAATGATAGACATGCATAGAAGATGTGGCAGTAGAGTCAGCGACCTTTAGGGCAAACGACGTTAGAGGATGTTGACGGTGACAATAACCTTGAACTGGGAAGGAATCATCATCAGACGATGCTACTCTTGATGACGACGAAGATGGCAATTTATAGGGTTAATCTAAAGAAGTTGATGGATGGAATTCTTGGGGTTGCTTTAATGATTTTGGGTTAAGGTATTGTTGTTTCGAAGGATAACATGAACAATGCCATTTCTAATTTGGATTTTTTTGCCAAACTGAACACATGTTTTTAAAATTTACCTAGAGAGAACTAAACCTTAAATATAGAATAGAAAGAAAAAATAAAAAGATGAAGGATGAAAATGGTAGAAAATTTGGCTCTGACACCAAATCTGATGCTGAATTGAAGTTTTAGGATTCTGTGGGAGAAGAAATTAGGGATTCGGAGGAAGATATATGGAATTTAGTAATTTGGCTCTAGCACGAGGTGAATCACTCATCCATTCTCGAACCTTACATGCAAAGTGATAACATTAGTTTCCTTATAAACCAGTAAGAGTTTATAAACTTAAATTTTTATTCATCTTCAATAATAATCAATAATAAAAAGTGCTACTACAGACTATATTTATAGTGAAAAAATAATGTTCAAACTAAACTATGACCCCGACTTCTAACAACATTCAAACTTTAGAGTACAAGAAAATATGACTCTGTTAGATCCGTGCGCGGCTAAAGAGGGGAGGAAGTTACTTTGCGCACAACAAGTCATGGAGAAATTACTTTGCGCACAACAAGTCATGAAGAAATTACTTTGCGCACCACAAGGAGGAGTTTTCTATTTAAACTAGGGCTAGCCGTCATTTGTATTCATGCTTGATATTTGAGATAGTCTCTATTGAGCGTCCTAGGAGTAGTTATTAGATTAAACGAGTGCGGACGTCCTCTTCGGCGTCTTGGGAGGAGAATGCACCTTTTTTGTATTCAATTATCTAGTTCTTGGCTACTTTTATCTATAAAAATCATCTTTTTATCTTGGTTCCTAACATTTTGGTATCAGAGCGCGTGACGATCCATGGCGGAAATTGAAGGGGTAAAGAAATCGGTTGACGATTTGGTGGAATACATCGAGCACATGAAGGCAAAACAAGCAAAGAACGACGAGCAATTTGTAAAAATCATGGAGCTATTGACGGCGCGCATCCACGACGGCAAAAACCCTAATTTTGGGCAAAAGACGTCACCTTTGGAGGAGAAAAGCCCAGATCTAGAAATTTCAGATCTGAAATTTTCAGATCCAGATCTGAAGGCGACGGAGGAAGACGAGAAAATTTTTAGATCTGAAAATTTCAGATTTGAATCTGATGGCGATGAAAATCCAGATTTAAAGGCGGCGGCGGAAGACGAGGACGAGCCCCCAAGGCGAGCAAACCCTAGCCGTCGTCTCAAAAAGACGGCCACGCCCCCTACAGAAATTATGCAGGGCCGGCCAGCCCTGCAGAAATTCTGCAGGAGCCGCAGTAGGCCTGCAGAAATTCTGCAGGGCCCTGCAGCAATTCTGCAAGGCCCTGCAGGTCTGCGCAGAAATTCTGCAGAATTTCTGCAGGAAATCTGCAGAATTCTGCAATCTGCAGAAATCCTGCAGTATTTCTGCAGAAATCCTGCAGGAATCTGCAGGACAGGAATTCTGCAGGAAATCTGCAGCATTTCTGCAGAAATCCTGCAGAATTCTGCAGAGGCCCTGCAGAATTTCTGCAGGGCCCTGCAGGCCTGCAGAAATTCTGCAGGGGCCCTGCAGGCCCCGGCAGTGGCCCAGGAGCTCCTACAGGGCCCCTGTTGGGCTCTGCAAGGCCCGACAGCCCCTTCAGCACCGACGACGGGCCCTCCGATGCAGTGGACAACGAGTTTTTGACTTCCTGAGCCCAATACAGCGAACATTCGAGCTTCCGGAAGGGCGACGTGGGCCCCAAGGCTCTTGGTTTTCAGTTCAAAGTCCTTTAGAACGCCAACATCTCAGTTTAGGCTATAGATGGCCTTCAGATCTGACTGGTGGTGACCGTGGCTTTCGTCTGGACGTTGATGAAGGTGGTGGAGACCTATCTCATCCTTTCGATCCGGGAGGAGACTTGCAGTACGTGGAATGGATGGCACACACACTCCATGCACCACCTTGAGGACAAGGTGGATTTTCAGGGGCGGAGTAATGTTAGATCCGTGCGCGGCTAAAGAGGGGAGGAAATTACTTTGCGCACAACAAGTCATGGAGAAATTACTTTGCGCACAACAAGTCATGGAGTAATTACTTTACGCACCACAAGGAGGGTTTTTCTATTTAAACTAGGGCTAGCCGTCATTTGTATTCATGCTTGATATTTGAGATAGTCTCTATTGAGCGTCCTAGGAGTAGTTATTAGATTAAACGAGTGCGGACGTCCTCTTCGGCGTCTTGGGAGGAGAATACACCTTTTTTGTATTCAATTATCTAGTTCTTGGCTACTTTTATCTATAAAAATCATCTTCACCTTTTTTGTATTCAATTATCTAGTTCTTGGCTACTTTTATCTATAAAAATCATGTTTTTATCTTGGTTCCTAACAGACTCCCAAAAGGAAACTTGAAGACCCAATAAAAAGAAACAAAAATGATTCAAAAAGTAAAAAAAGCTTATAAATCAACTTAAACTCAGTAAACAAAGCTTATCAATCTGGATTCCTGTCAATAGCCTTTCAGGGCAATAGCTATATAAAAAATTTTGGTATCCTTTTGGACAAGGTAAAGCAACAGCACACTGATCACTAGACCCCAATTGCTTGTAGCTGGATTGGTTGTCATATATTTTCCTTCACCAAACCTAATGTTCCAAAGGATATTAAACCATTGGTCATGTGTGAATTGCTAGCATGCCTCGCACATATCTTACGTAAAGATTTTTCAGACCTCCCGCCCAACTACCAAGCATACTTTTATAATGAAATGCTTAAGATTTACTTGCAAATAAAATTTTACTCAAATTTTCCTTCATTAATATTCTTTGAAAATGAAACAAATGTTTAGGCCTTTCATATGCTTACAACTTACACAGACTTCCAGTACCATCGATGTGGGATAAAAAGCTACTAAAAATAAAGAAAACTCAAAATAGCATCGAAAATGACTAAACTTCTTTAAAAAGAAATTACTCAAATAAAAATTTAAAAAGGCTCAAATACAACTAAAGATTAATCTTGGATCCCTATCGTTTTATCTGGCTTTGAGAATTTTATCACTTGATAAATGTTAATTGAAAGAGCACAACCGGGTAGAAATCAGCAACCTTTTTAGTTAGAGAGGATGCGCCATCGAACTATGAAATGTAACAGAATATAGATTGCAGACTGATATCTTCTGAAAATTGTTTTAAAATCATAAAAGACAAACCTATTTATTGGTAAGATGTGAATGATCTTGGATGACAAACTCATTGTGCTTAATACCTCAAACTTAACAAATAGTTTAGACTGTCATGCCCTGCCTCCCAAAATGTTAAGGGGAAGAAAAAGTGACAAGCCCGCACACATTTATGCTTATTATGAATTCCTTTTTTCAGCCTAAATGTGAACGTGTTTGGTACATATCCAAGGTTTGTATGCTTTTAACCAAACAAGTAACAAAAAGGAATGGCCTATATAGTTTTATGATCAAAGGATATATATATAATGATTGAACTAACAATAAATATGATAACAGTAACTAACTAAACAGATAAAAAGATTAACTTGTTACTTGGATGATGGTACTCTGTTCTTTCTCCATATGCGTTGGATCTTCAAGATTTATGTACTATTCCATAACTACTCTAGTACCTAATGGGAGCACAACATGAACCACTATGTTAGTCGTAGATCCCTAAAACTACAAAATAAGACATGTTAGATCTGGAACTAAAACATGAAAAATAGAGCACAATAGAATAGCAATATTTTGATAAATATCACAATAAAATATAAGAGCAATCAATAGCTAGTAGTATGACAATATATGACATGAAAATATTTTGATGTACTATGCAAGTGGATCGGTAAATCTATACTAGTACTGTGACTTATGTCCGAGGGTACAATATGCAACTCAGGCAGAAAATACGGGTCCTATAGTATAACATTGTTCCCAATGTAGGAAGCAAAAACAGATTAAGTACAAAATCCCACTTCCATCATTGGAAGAAGAAAACACGGATACCGTTATAACCCCTCTCAATTTCTTAAGGCAGAAAACACATACAATAAGGATCCTTCGTCGCTCACGCACCCTTTGAGATAATGAGTTTTTCAACCCTATGTGTTTTATCTTAGCTGTCAGGTTAGGTAACATGTGCAGTAATCAGGAACAGTAACCATTACAATATCGAGAGCATGAAAATAAGAACAATAATCAACATCAATGTTAGGTACAATATCAGATACAATGATCATCCTATGTAATAAATGTGAACAATGACTACACAATATGTAAATATGTATGAACATTACCAAGCATCCATTGTAATGTGGTGAACATGTATATGTATTCAGTGACTGCCAATGTAGATAAGTGTGTTTTAAGTACTCATATCACTGCTTAATATTATTTACCGTCTTGTATTAGTTGGGTTGTATTGTGGGATTTAGTCATATATCATATACAAGAGACTAAGCTCAGAAATAAGCCTTAAGGCAATATTATGGAACACTCCATAAAATCAAGTAGAGGGCCTATGCAATCAAAGCCAAGGTCAATGTCCGTATAATACTAATACCATGCCAATACAATATCCATACCAATACAATATACATAAGATCCAGACTAATCAATCCAAAAATATTATCATAACATGGCCCAAGACTTGTGTGTGTATATATACACACACACACAATAAAAATCATATTTAGCGTATAATAATCTATGCACACGAGAGTAATTCCGACTATAATCTATGGTCATCAATTTCAATTTTCAATTATCAGGTCCATATATCTCGGAAACAATTTCATCATTGATAATTATAATTCTCAACTAATGCAAAGATAGCAAGTGCCTATAATTAAGCCCAACACATTAGGTAAAATGGGTCATATATATATATATATATAGTGAAAAATGGAGAAGAGCTGACAGCGCTGGAAATTTTTACAGCACTGTCAGCGTTTTGGGTGACCTAAAAGAAATTTTTTTAAATTTTTTTGCAGTAGTTAGATATACTTGTTAGGAAGCTCCCCACAAAATTTCATGTCGATCCAACACCATTTGAGCCTCCTTTTATCGATTTGCGCAACGTTTTTGAAATCGATGAACGGAGGCTCAAACGGTGTTGGATCGACCTGAAATTTTGTGGGGAGTTTCCTTACAAGTATATCTAACCACTGGAATTTTTTTTAAAAAAAATACTTTTAGGTCGCCCAAAACGCTGACAGTACTGGAAAAATTTCCAGCGCTGTCAGCTCGTCTATTAACCTCATATATATATCATCAAAGAGGTCCAACTCGAAGCCTAAATAATCAGCCAAACAAGCCACAATCCAGTCGCAATAACTGGCAGAAACAAGCCCAACTCAAGCTCAATGAGGGCATCAACAATAATTGCAAACATATCCCAAAGAACAATAGTAAATGCTGCAAAACCAAGTTAACAGAACTGCAAGAGAACAACCCAAGCCCAAAAAAGAACAAGAAACTGCAAAACCGATCCCCAAAGGAGTAGTAGAGCCCTGCAACCTGAGACCCAGAGGAACATTCGAGAGTAGCAGGAAATTAACGAAAACAGTAACCTGAGAGCAACACACAATAGATAGTACACCCAAGAGCAAGCAAAGCCGAGAAGCAAGATCCGAGATCCATGAGGAAGTAGGGAAATAACAAACTGAGAACACAAGGCATCGGGGCTGCAACCCAAAGCCAAGGACCAACAACCACTCAATAACAATTGTATAAAATATCCAGGTATCAAGCAACAACCATCAATTCTATGCTTTGATATAATTATATTGCAAGAATAAATTTCTCCTCACATTAACATCGAGCAGACATAAAAAACAATTGCAACACATGGCCATGAAAAATATTTTTGCAATCTCATCTCAAAATCGGAAAATGTCTGAGTTTATTGAGATCTTAAATTGTAGTTAAGAAAATCTACCGTTCATCAGAGACAAATGATTGTCGAAAAACCATGATGGGCCTCCGTCGCGCCATATGCCGTGGATGCGACTGCCTCAAGTGTGTATGGGGTTTCCGAGTTGGATTTGAGGAGAGGGGATATCAGAGTTCTGGCAACCAAAATCCAGGAAATAATTTTTTTTGAAGATAATTGATGTAAAAAGTTAGGGTTTCATGAGTGCGAGAGGGAGAGAGGTAGAGGAGGGAAATGGGGGAAAGAGCCATTGTGGGATCATGGTGAGTAGGCGTGGGTCACGCCGCGTGTCCATGTCGTCGTGGGACGCGTGGTAAACGCACATGCGAGCCGTGGTCAAAAAAGAAAAGAAAAAGAAAAAGAAGGGTCGGGAAGGGAGAGAGTTTAATAATAATCGGTTTAAGTTGAAAGGATTATTGGGTTAGTGGGTTAATAGGCTTGAGTGAAAAGGAGCTCAGAAAAATTTGAAAGAAATACATGACAATCACTAAAAATTCAGACTTTATTTGCATTTTAAAATATTTTATTACGTGAAAACCTATAAGGATGGGTGAGGTGTATTACACATACGATAGTTTGAGTGTAAACTCAATAGAGGTGTTGATTCAAATATCGTCTCAAAATTTTACCTCTGATTGTAGCTTCAATCCGGCTTGTGATTAGGATCTGATGTGAACTTAATTGCAGACAGTGACGTCAGAGGATTCCTCTTGCTTGTCTCCTTGGACTGGGAAGGTGTCAACGTAATTTTTCTTATCATAAATATGAATGTATGTATGTCTGACCATCCAAAATTGCTCACATTTAGGTCATATAACTAAGATCGTCCTAGCAAAATATAAACACACCCACGTATATAATGTCACATCAAATATGATCATGCTAATTGAAAAGCGGGACATACACTAAACATCATTGAGTAAATGAATGAGTGGGTTAATCTACTAATAATGTGGTGCTCAATAAGCTTTCTTCATTATGGAAAATTAGTGATATCTACCATCAATTTTTGATTAATTATCTTTTCATACAATAACTCAGGAACCCAAGGTTTGATCTTATACTTCAACGCTAGCTAATCATACAAACCCCTTAACCTAATACAAACAAGTACAATCAATATACAATTCTTCCTTGGGATCTTATCGTCACAGCTTACAAAGAAGATCATCCATTGGAATCCAACAAACACATCCAAGCTCTCAATTCTTCTATGGGATCTGAGATACATATCAATTAATAAAATGCATACAAGAAGAACGTAACAACTTACAAATTTTTTAAATACAATATATTGTATGTACACTGTTTCTTACAAAATTAGGTCACTGACATGAATAGCAATCCTAGAAGTGCTAAAAGGAGAGATCAAGATTGAGAAATAAAAAGAAGAAGAAGCATTAATGGCAACAGTAGAAGAGAATGAGGAAGCAACGGTAGAAGAGAATGACATGACGAAGAGGAAGGCTGTGAGATCATCGGGGAATGACCGTCGTCGACTGAGCTCGTTGGAGTTGCTTTTCTTGCTTTTCTGGTGACTGGCGACTGGAACTTACCAAAGACACTTCATCATCAATTGGAGATTGTCATAAAAGGCTCATCATCAATGGAAACTCATTGGAACTACGTCTTTGATTAGAACTCATCAGAATGGGTTCGCTATTGGGTAGAACTCGTTAGAATTTCAATTGGAATGGACTTATCATCGACTAAGGTGGATTGATCTGCTCAGAGTTAATCGGATCAAAAAGCTTAATCTTGTTGGTGGAACATCACACTTTATCGTCCATGTAAGATTTAAGAAGATCTACCAGATAAGTTGTCCCATTGGATTTGAACAATTTTGACCTTATTGTTACAACCAGATAGCAATGCCATCATCATCGTCAAATCGGGGTTATGGAAGGGTGGCAACATGATGATATGATAAGGGGGTGGAGCTGCGACAAGAGCTAATTGGGTTAGGGTTAGATTTGAGGTGGTGGCTTTTGTGGTGGTGGAGATTAATGGCGGCGCAAGGTTGATGAATGGTTGGAATCCGTTTAATCTAAGTTAGGGCTACTCTTAGGTTATGGTTAGAGTTCGGATACCATGTTAACATCAGAGATATATATTGGTAGAAAGATTAAAGAAAGTTAATCTCTCTCAACCCAAATACTTAATTGTTTATAGCCCAGTTTAACCTAGGACACCCTTTATAATATTATACTCTAGCAATGAGAAACCTTAATAATTGAATCCTTTTTAAGTGCGAGGTGCGAGAGTGAGTGAGCAATTACTTGGGTGCGAGACCTGAATTTTTATCTCTTTATCTGAGTTTAGATATCCCAAATTTGCAATTTTTTTCACCACAAAATCCTAATACTTCTGTCCCCTATCTCAAAATCCTAATACCCACCCTAACTCAAATCTCGATGTGTTATTGTAGAACTTCATTTACTTTAAATGACTCGATCGACATTAGAGCTATCACTTAAATGTGGAAGGGAAAACATATGAGTAGCAAACCACCACTATTACAGGTTTACAACAATAACAACATTGGTCATTAGAATCAATATTTTTACATCGTATTTGGTTACATTTTAATGAATGTTTAGTCCTTTCGTGAGATCTCAAGGTATTGGCCAAAATAATAGTTTTACAAAGTTTTGGATTGACCCCTCCAAAACCAAATGGAATGGTTTGGTTTTGGCTGAAACTTAAAATCATCATTTGATGGTTATGTCATGCACGCAATACTTTGCTTGTTGAGGCTGATGAGTACATTTCTAGTACAAGATTCATGCGTCTGATGCCATAAGATTGTTCTTTAAGCCTACATCATTAGATAAGGTGTGCAACCTTGAATGTAGGAGTCAAATGATTGTAGAACATTTTTTCTTAGACAAATGTTCATTCTTTACTACTAATTGTGATTATAGTTTATATTTCAGTTTTGTCAGCATCTGGCTATGTCTCACTGAAGTGATGGCACATTCTTAGTAAGAGTTATCAAATCTAAGAAAAAACTGTGGCTGTTTCGTACTAAGTGACATGCACTTCGCGTGCATTAGGCTCCGTTATGACTCGCGTTGTGCCTTGACTTCACTGATTTAGGAATGAACTTAAGATTTTATTTGACTGTGTTGTTGTGTGAACTCATTAGTGAATATCATGCGGGCATTGTTTAAATTTTCTCAAACATGAAGTGCCAAAATTTTCATAACAAGTAAATATTTTTAGAATATATCTAATACAAGGCGAAACCTAATTCCTTGTGAAGATTTCTTTCTGTTCTTACTTGTTAATCATTTAACTTTTCTTTCGAACAAATTTTTTATATCAGTTCTTATATTCTTATATGGAGGCACACTCAAATACAGGTAACATATGGATTAAAATATAAATGTTGGTTAAATTTTCAAACCAGTCAAAAATTAAACATAATTTTAAAAATCGATCAAATTTAAATTTAATTACAAAAATTGACAACTTTTCGCCATGTTGGCAAAGTGGTCGTTACAAAATGGCCAGGTATGATAACCCCGGCCATTTTGAGATTGCCAACCTTGCTGTTTTGGGAGTTTTCTCAAAACATGATACAATGAAGTGACCTAAAATGACCGGGCTGGCAACCGTGGTCATTTTGAGTGTGACCAATTTTACCTGGGTTGCCAACCTGCTTGTTTTTAGCATCATTTTGAGTGAAATTCGACGTGACGAAGTGGTCGTTACAAAACGGTCGGATATGACAACCCAGTCATTTTGAGATTGCCAACCTTGATGTTTTTGGAGTTTTCTTAATACATACAATGCAATGACTGTCTGGCAACCTTGGTCATTTTGAGTGTACACAATTTCACCATGGTTGTTTTAAGCGTTATTTTGCGAGCAAAATCAGACCTGACGAAAAGTTAGTTGGTTTTTGTTATGAAATTTATTTTTGGTCAATTTTTAAAAATATTTCTTATTTTTGTTTCATTTTGAAAATTTGTCCATGCATGTTTTGTGTAGCCTGATTGTATTACGTTTTGTTATTATTATGGTCTTGAGAGTAATGGTTGAACGTGGTGCAGCTGTACAATAAATGGCACATGATGTTCTTTAAGGCAACGATACTTCTTAAAGCAGTAGTTGTTTATTTGTGTTGAAGGTGAATGGGATGCCAGTGACTGTTGGTGTTGGAAGTGTTCTGTACAGAGATGGGTTTTCATTTTTGTTATCACCATCTTCTTCAGGAATACTTTGGAAGGTTCTTCTCAGCCTTGGTGCCATCCCAATGGATGCTAATACATGGGAAAGACTTAGAGTCCTCCAAGGTCATCTTTCCCAACAGCACAACCTGATTTATGGTTCTTAAATTTATTTGATTCTGCTTACTGATTTGGAAGGGAATTAAATTAAAAGATTACACTTGAATATGTTTTTGGATTTGTTATGTGTATGTTTTATGTAGCCAGTAGTGGCTCATATATAACCCCACTCTCTAGTCAAGTATTTTTATTATTATTTAGGCAAATTGTAGTTTCTTCTCATGATGCTGGTTACCTTCAATTATCAATTTAATATCATATTATTTGTTCACTTAAACTTTAGCAAAATAAGGAACACTAATTTCTTAAGGTACTAAATATATTTCAAATGCATGATAATTGTTTGTTTATTCCTTAATAATATGTGAATATATCAGTTCGGGTTCTAATATATTTAACAAATCATACACCATGCTCAACAATAGATACCAGTGTCATGCACATGCAATCACATGTGCACTAAAACATAGCCTATGCATCAGCTCTCATCATATTGATATCATACGGTATCCGAGCTAATTAACAGTATGCAAAATGTGTAATCAATGCAAAGGAAATCCACTAAATAAAAAAAAATAAAAAACACCTCAATTTTCCATTATGGATTATTTTATATTCTTTATCGTTGTGGGCTACACTTAAATGGGATATCCATATTTAATTTTTCTTTTCCTATAGTATGAATGGTTGGATGAATGCTTTTTGTTATTAGTGGAAGGCTGGATGCAGTTATAATTAGGTTTTTGGTTCTATTATAGGATGACTCAAATGAATGAAAGGTAGTTTTGTAAGACTGGGATCCTTGTTAGTGAGATGAACATAAGACAATCAATTAGAATGCAAAGTTTCTCAACGCCAAGGAGTTCACATTATAAGGATATAACAATGTAGAGACAAGCATAGCAATTGAGTAAACTTGTATGGTATGAACTTCCCTAAAATTTAGCTTGACGACATGCATGAGCATATTTGCATATGTATCATTCAGATGTCTCGGTCTCATTTTTGTTAAAGTTAAAACTTGGGGTGCATTGGTTTGGTTAGCTAATATTTAGTTACTCCTGAAAAATCTAGATCTACACCAAGAGAATTTTTACACGTGCTGGTTTCGGCTAATCAAATTAATCGAATATGGTTTCACTGTTTCACACAATATTATTAGATTAAAACTAGAGCAAACATATCTGAATTTTAATTATTTAACACCATGCTAAATAGAAATTGCAAATCACATTTTATGCTTTAATTATGATTTAAACTATGGATAAAGGTTTCAGACGAAAACCGAAGGTCTTGGCCGTTTTGGATTGGTCTTGGAGGAGATCGATCCGAAACGAAGGCCAAATCTCGGTTTTGATCGAAACCCTTAGAAACGGGCTAAAAATTGAAAAAATCTATTAAAACTAAAAGTATACCAAAAGCTAAAAATATTCAGCAGTTAAGATTAATTTCACGATGAAATTTTAAAAAAATCAATTAGAGATTTTAGTAGATATAACCTCGAAAGTTGTCACCTTTCATCTTTATCATCTTCGTCGCTTTGTCTTTCGTCTTCGCCACCTTCGTCTTCATTCGTCGTATTTGTCGTCACTCGTAGGGGGCATATAGAGTAAAGGTTTGGGGTTGGGGTTAGGTTAGGTTTTAAGTTAGTTTGGGGTTGGGTTAAAGTTAATAATATGTTTGGGTTTGGTTTGGGTTTTAAGTTAATAATAATAGATTTAGTTTTGGTTTTTAGGTTTTACACTAATAATAATAGATTTAGTTTTGGTTTTTAGGTTTTACACTATATCTAAATCTGAAATAAATTCACATAAATTTAGATAAATCTAAGATAAAATCATATAAAATCATATAAATACAAATAAATCTGAAATAAATTCAGATAAATTTGAAATATATACATAAACATCTGGATAAATCTGATATCGAAAGTTAAACTGAAATTAATGAAACCAACGAAACATCAAATTTTTTCTAAACAATCGAAACCGAAATTGAGTTCTCTATATTGATTGTCATGCTTTAAAATCCACATACAAATCTTTAGGGATGTTTTGAAATGTCCTAGATAATAGATTCGAATACCTTATTAGATAATAGATTTAAATGTACATGTTTATCCATTTACTTTATGCATATATACTCAGTGTCTAAATGCTGGATGTCTTGTAAAATTTCGATGATGTTTGTCAAATTTCGAGATGTAATGTCAGATGCTAAATATATATGTGATATAGATATCATATACATATTTATTATATATGTTTATATACATATTTAATTATATATGAATGATATAAACTCATATAAAGAGTATTTAAACTTTAAAGTATAGCAACCTTGATAAGCCGCATTAAACCACAAACACAAACCCACCAAAACACAAACCCATAAAGTGTTGTACCTTTAAAATATGATTATTTAATGGAATCAAGATACAAGTTTCATCCAATCATAGAATTGTAAGATAACAATTACATACTTACAAAGCGATAATAGAAAGACTTCATCTTCGTACTAGTTTCATCTTCATCCTGTCTGTCTCATAATTATGTTAAATCTAAATATGCAAAGGATGCACAATCTCCATTGCTTGTAAGCTCGTAACCCTTCATATGGATCCCAAAGGTATATAAAGCATATGATTGGCACAATAACTGTTTATATCATTATCAGTAACCATGTTGAGGTTCTAAGAAAAAGTTCAAGTTGTTGCCTAGCACTTGGGGCAATCATCATCGTCAAAATAACTTCTTATTGATATATGATGCCTAATATAAATGATTAAAAATTGCACGAAGTCATCATCGGCTGCCGTCTCAAGATAATAGTGTTGAGTGCAGCCTCAAGACATGTAACGCTCGTTATAACTTTTTAATTTGTTAATCATTATTAAGAAAAAGATAATGTCAAATTGCATCCCAAGAAAGGGGCATCCTGAGAAGGGAAATCGAGAGTGCCAAAAACTAAAAAATTTGAAGAAACACTAAACTAAAACTAAAAAAAGTAAAAGAACTTAAAAATACTAAAAAGCTAAAAATAATCTGAAAATTTGAATAATAAACTAAACTTCTATCTTCAATTAAATCACTAACATGCAAAAAAATTAAATTCTGTCTAATAATTAAATTAAAAAATTGAAATTGTATCTATAATTAAATAATTAAATTGAAATTCTATCAAACTAAAATTCTATCAACAATTAAATAATTAAATTTTCTCTAATAATTAAAGTTAAAAATGAAAAAAAAATTACATACCGCAATAGCTCTTGCTGTCGTTGCCGTTACTTGGGAGGGAGAAAGACTGAGAAAATGAGAGAAATTGAGTGTTAGATAAAGAATTAAAAAAGCTATAAAACGGAAACAAAAATTGAAAAAAGGAAACACCCAGAAGGAGAGAGAAAGAAAATCAGTGAAATTGAAAGAGTGTTAAATAATGATTAAAAATTGAAAAATGAAAAAAATGAAAAAAAACTGAGATGGTGAAAGAGAGATTGAGCAAAATTGAGAGAATGTTGGATAAAGAATTAAAAACATGTACAAAATGGTAAAACGAAAGAAGAAAAAATTGAAAAAACCATGAGAGTGAAAAAGAGACTAAGAGAGATTATTAGATTTTAAAATAAAGGAAAAAAAAACTCACTTTTATGAAAGCTGTTGGAGAGACTACGACAGAGATCGAGAGAGGGAGATCGTCACCCAACAGAGAGCACAAGATAGCGATCGAGGGGATCAAGATTGCGAGAGAGAGCTTGAAAAAGGGAGATTGAGATCTCGTTAGAGTGCCCTAGAAAGGGAATCGAAATAGGGAGAGGGCTCACTTGGGTCTTTTTCTCAGAGCAAGACCTAGAGCAAGACCTATTATGCTACCATAACCTTTTAAAGGGTTTATGCTATCATAACCTTTTAAAGGGTTGAATTTTGGATGCAATTCAAACCCCACCTGAAAGACATTTAAAATTTTTTCCCAATATCGACCGACACAACACTAATGGGTGTTGGCTGAAATATTAGAGCAAACCTGAAATGTCACCGACATCAGCTGTAAAATGACATCTAAACTCATAAATGATATTGTGTGGTGGTTTGGAAAAGAACCGGAGACGTCGAGTGATATTTCAGAAATGTTGTTGACCTTTTGAACACTCCACATACTAGACAACTTAAATGCCTTTGAATTTTGCAGCAATAAAGATAAAACTTTTTTCTAGCGGGGGCAAAGAATCATTAACTAAATGTTTGATTAGAAAATAAAGAATGTGTCGTTGGACCTTTTGAAGATTAATGTTTGAGGTGTAAAGAAGTTACATAAATAAGAGAATGAGGCTTGAGCTTTAGCCTTTTAGATATTAAAGTAAAATTCTAATTATATTTGGATGAACAGTTTTACCATTTAATTTGATTTTTTGATTATTAAGTCACTTTAATCATTTAAACTAACGCGAATATTTGAATCATTTATGGGATGATCCATCGTGGAGTTCTCATAATGCTACGTTTAAGAACCATTCTTAAAGGATCGCTTCCATATATATATACATAGAATAATGGATAGTATATGACATATACGAGATGGAAATTGCTATGCGAATAGACCTTTTTCCTCCGTTCACATACCACTAAATTGTTTACTTCGTGCATACATCTTGTTGTTGTGAAAAATCCAATTTTATTCTGTTCACATACTAGATTTTCCAAAACACCTTTAGCTGAGCACATACCTGGGTTCACATCTCTCACTTCACATACTACTTAAGTTTTTTTGAATATACATACCTTAATTATACACTAATTATCTTTTAAAACATAGATGTAATTGCGCATTACACAGATCTAATAGCTCATTGCATGGATTTAGGAGGGGGCTTGGGAGGAGGAGGGGAAGGGGGCTTGGGAGAGGTGGAGGAGAGTGGGTCAAGTGGGCCGGTGGGGTTGGTGGTCGACGAGGGGTTGTGGATCGGGGAGGGGGTTACGGAGGGGTGCTAGGGAGAAGGGCAGGAGAGGGAGAGGTGGTAGACAAGGAGAGCAGGGGAGATTGGGGTATGTGTGCAAAGTAGATTCGTTAATTAAGGTAATTAGTTAACAAGCAAACGAGATATTTGTAATGGGCAATTAGTTATTGGTATGTTAACAGGAGAGCGGACTGAGATTTTCTCTACTTCCAAAGTGGATGAGTCCTCGGTTGGATGAAATCTTTGAAAAAATATGGTCACCTGACTGAAATTCTAAATGTCGACGCTTCATATCTGCTCAAAGTTTATATTGATCTTGTGCAATTTAAAGTTTGTCTTTGATCGTTCTTGTTTGATATTGGATCATCCTGATGTACAAATATTATGCTTGTACTAATATGATTTGTGCATGTATTCGGAAGCAGTTTATAATGTGTCAATGCTCAAGAATGGACTTAATATCTAATACAGGGACTTGGATGTTATCGACATTAATGAGCATATTTATTGTATTTTGTATACATGATGTATCTTTTATTTTCTTGTTATAGATATGATGATAAAGCCTAAAATACACGCACTTTAACCAATATGTTTAAGACTAAGAATATCATTGACCTTCAAACTTGATTATAACATCTTGATTTGAAGCCTAATTATTGATTTCAAATGTTAGTCGACAAACGAATCTTAGATACTTAAAGTTCAAAATTCATTTTTCATTAGTCAACTAACCCTCTTTCTAGTAGATTAATATAAACTCATAGTGTTTCACTTATTTGAACCATTAGTTGACTAACATGAACATTAACAGACTAATATAGAAATGTATTTTTCCATCAATACATTGATTAGTCGACTAATATATTTCCTAGTTGACTAACGATGTGTTGCGTAAGTTTCAACTTTTACCATTAGTCGACTAATGACCATTAGTCGACTAATGACATTTCTAGGCGGCTAATGCAAAACACAAACTCTTTTTTAGCTTGAACCATTAGTTGACTAATAGTTATATTAATCAACTAATAGTCATGTTGGTTGCTTTTTGACTGATCAATGCTCTGTTGCAATGGCTATAGTTTTCATAAATGAATGTTTATGACCATTGGCTTTAAGATCTATAAATAGAGATTAAACACTTAGAAATTAATAGAATTGGCCTTTTGTTTTCTCACTTCTTTTGTGACAAGAAAAGCTAAAATTTTGTCCTTATTTTTCTGTTCTTCAAAGTTCCAATCCTATAGAATAGAAAATCACTCTTAGGTTTTTTAATCCACATACACGTGAATATGCACGTGAATTCAAAGCTTTAGGGGTGCATGTATTATTTATACTCTCAATTATTTTCCGTCGAGCATTGAGGAAGGGAAGGGGTTCTCTCAGGCTTTGAAAGGTTCAGTCTTATGTTGTTGAGACTGGTTTGTGTAATTGACAAAGTGTGCTTATCAAGTTATATGATTTACTCTTGCGGGTTTGCAAGAGTGTTGTAGTGAAAATCTTAAGCGGGAAGGCTTGGGGACTGGTGTATGTTTGAAGGACCGAATCGAGATAAATCCTCGTGTTTGTGAATTGACTGTCTTGTATTGTCTCATTTCTTTTCATAATTGTAATCACTTCTATTAATATTCACATCCCTATTACTGCAATTTTGTTATAATGCATCTTTGCACAAATCATAATTATTTAGTATACAATTATCCATCCTTGTCTAGGCCCAACAATTGGTATGAGAGCTCAATAAAGCTTGTTAAAGCTCTATAAAGGATGTCAACAACATATGGATCATTACAATTCCCAGAAGGCCACTCCACAACAAGACCATCCTTGTTCAATGGTTCCAACTTCATTTGTTGAAAGGGTAGGATGATGATATATATCCAGTTTATCAATTATGAACTGTGGAATATCATTGAGTCGTCTTACCAAAAACCAACCACTCCCTATTCTTAATGGACAAATGAAGAGAGAACTTTGACAACCCTCGACTCCATTGCCATAAATGCCTTATTTTATGCCATAAACAACAATAAGTTCAACCGTGTGTGTACTGCTACATCGACGTATCAAATATGTCACATCCTTGAAGTAACTCACGAAATACCAAGCAAAATTAAGGAATCTAACATATATGTGCTTGTTCACACGTTCAAATTCTTTAAGATGAAAGATAATGAAACAACCTTGGAGACATATACGTGCTTAACGGATATCACAAATTCATTCATAGTATTAGGAAAAACTTACTCCCAATCTAAGATAGTCAATTAAATTCTTTGTGCCTTCACTCTAGAAGGGAGAAGACGATGACGGTAATCGAGGAGCAAATGACCTTTCAACCTTAAACCTGGAAGACCTGATCAGGAATCTTATGGCATATGAAGTACAAATGGAGGACATGAGACAAGATAAAGCTTCAAAGAAGAAATCTCTTGCATTTCATGCGTCTTTCGACATCAAACTTAGATGAAGAAGAATATGAAATGTACATTCTAACAAGGAAGTGCAGACAATTCTTTAAAGATAAGTATACATATACTGTTAAAGTTACTAATGAGTTGCCTTTTTTGCTTTCATTGTAATAAATCAGGCCATGTGGAAAAGGATTGCCTTAAATTAAAATTAAAGAGTAGTAACTTCAACAAGCCTCAAAGATTGAAAAAAAAGACATAAGCTGCTGCATTGGATGATTCAGTTTCATCATCCTTCATCAAGGGCCCAATATAAAAAGGTACCAAAGTTTATTGCTTATCTTATTAAGTATGATTCCAATGTAAAAAGGGAAGCATACTAATAATTTATGCAAGAAGTTTCAACAATTGATGTGACTCCTTAGTGATGTCAGAGGGAGCGAAAAACTAAAGAAAGTAAGTGAATCATCAATTAGGGGTGTGTATGCTCATTTTAATTATAAACCATTTGATTTAGATTTATATGTATGTTTGTCATCGTCAAAAAGGGGGTGAATGTTAGATATTGCATGATCCGAATGTATGTTTTGATGAAGAATTAATATTGTATTTGTACTAATATGATCTGTGCAGTTATTGGAAACTATTTGTTAAGATATCAAGGCTATGGAATTGACGCAATATCTTAGACAATGACTTAGACATTATCGATATCAATGAGCTTATATTATTGTATTTTGTGTACATGATGTATCGTTTATTTCCTTATTATTAAATATGAGGTTGAAGCCTTGAAGACACACGTACACTTCATCCAATAGGTTTAAGACTTAAAATATCATTAACCTTCTAACTTGATCATAATAGTCCCATTGGTTGCTTTTTGATTGATCAATAGATCCATTGTAACGGCAATATTTTTCAAATGAATGTTTATGAACATTATTATTAAGCTCTATAAATAGGGATTAAACCCTTTGAAGTTAAGTAGAACTTGGCCATGTACAAAATTTATTTTCTCACTTATTTTAAGCTTAGAAAAGCCACACTCATGTCCATACTTGTCTGTTCTTCAAAGTTTCATTCCTATAGAATAGAAAATCACTCTTAACATCTCTTTGATCCACATGCACATGAATTCAAGGCTTTAATAATATTTGTATTCTCTATACTCAAAGTTTTTTCTCCCGAGTGTTGAAGGGGAAAGTGTGCTTTCAAGTTTTGAGAGTGGTTTAGTCTCAGATCATTGAGACTGGATTGTGTAATTGGCAGATGGTATTTGTCAAGTTGTACAGTTTACTTTTGTGTATTTGCATGAGGGTTATAATAGAAATCTCAAGTAGGGATACTTGGGGACTTGAGTAGGTTTGGATGATTGAATCGGGATAAATCCTCTTGTGTTTGCAATTGATCTTAACTAGTTTGTAAACTCTCAACTCGTTTCATAATTGCAGTCACTTATGTCAATATACCACTACATATTAATGTAATCTGGTTGTTATTCAGATTTGCACTAATCATAATTGTTTAGTGTACACGAATCCATCCTTGGTCAGTGTAACGACCTGGTTTCGGGTGCCATCACAATTTACACGAAGCTGTATGTCCTGTTTGTTACCAGTGAAAACAATATAAGTAATAAAAAATACCTAAAATGAGTAGCTACAGACTTTGTGCACTACTCAAAGGAAATAAAGCTAGTACCAACACCCCGAAAGTCTCCCATTATACTTGGAAAATGTACAACTGGATTAAAAATTGGATTATATCTATCTCCAAGCAAACAGTTTACATGCGAAGCAACAATAGTATGGTGAACAAATAAAATATATGAAAGGTAATGACTGAATTGAGGTGTGGCAGGTGAAGGCATGCAATTACAAATTATGGTGCAAAAGAAGTAATAGGTAATAAATGTTAAAGGTTTAGATCATTTTAAACATTTCAGTTAACCATATATAAGTTGTGACTCACGTCCAAGGGTACGATATGCAACTCCGACAGGCTTATAGATTGGAATATAAACCCGCTACTGGTGGGAGTAACAAAAAATGGATACATCAGTAAAATCCCTCATTCCTTAAACGAAGAGAAAAATAGATATCATATTATAACCGCTCATTCCGTAAGGAAGAGAAAAATGGATATCATATTATAACCCATCATCCCGTATGGAACAGGAAAATGGAAGTAATGTCATACCCCTCATTCCCATAAAGAAAGAGAAAAATTGAGTACATGGTCCGTTGCTCCCGTACCTCTCGACAGTAAATTACCCTGAAATCCAATTCATGTTCTTAAAATTTCGTGTCATATGGTCAAATATTTGCATCAAGCCACAAGTTACTAGATTCCAAAATCATGTTATTAACCCCTAATTACGAACTTATCAATGGGTTCCAACAGTTACAATTTGGATAGTGTACGTGTTGAGTAATTCTACAATATTCTAAGTAACATCGTATTTTCATTGACTCAAAAGGAATTGTCCAAAATTAGACTTCTAGTAAATCCTCATGCATGGTTTCAATTTAAATGATTTGAATGTTACCAAACGCTTAATTTCAAATTTGAAAATCTATCTTGGAACAGAAAATAAAGTAATCTAAACATGTTAAAAGGAAAAGAAAGTAAATATGATCATGTGGGATGAGTTTGAGAGTTTATTCATGTCTGGAGAACGAACCCGAGCATACGAAAATGTCAACATGGAACTACAGTCTCAAACAGCAAGGAGCCGGGAGCAAAACATGAAAACAACAGGGTGAACGAAGTCCGACAGTCTAGACGAGCCAAATCGGGAACATGAGCCTAACAACAACATTAGTGAGCTAAAAGAACCGAACACAGTGAACATGACCTCCAAATAACCTAAATTGTAAGCCGAGACAACACATCAAGCAAGGGAGAGAATCGAAACCCTAAACAACCCAGGTCAGCAAGCTAGCTGAGACCCCAACAAGTAAGGTGAAGAACCAAAACATCAAATCAACCAACTTAGCAAGCTGTGATCCCACATCAAGCAAGGAGAAGAACCAAAACCCAAAACAACCCAAGTCAGCAAGCCGAGACCACATCACCATAAGGGATCCAAAACCCTCAAAACATCAATCAAGGGGATCGAGCCCTATATTAACTTTCTCAAATCATCTTCCCAACACAAACCCAAACCCAACGATTATCCATGACAACTTCCATAACTTTAAATAAAATTCAGAAATTAACTGGAAAGAAATAAAGCTGTAAGCTTGAGGGAGATAAATCTACCTGCACCGAAAAGGGAAAGCCGAAAACCCACGAGCCTTGCCGCATTGCCAAGTTTGTGGCTGTGAATGTGGATGCAGTTGCTCAGTTTGATTAAAGATGGAACCTTTGAGGAGATTCTAGCTCCAAAATCAGATCGACAACAAGCCGAAAGTAGCAGATTTGAGTCGAAAAAATAATTCTCTCATGAGACCTGATGAAAACCAATTTAAGAGGAGTTGTAGGAAGAGGTTATGGTTTTTTTGTGAGAGAGAGGCACGTCTTCTATCGGCTGAGAGAGGGAGAGAATACATGCTTTGGGCTTGGGAAGATAACTAGGTGGGCTATTAGACATGTGGGCTTGGGCCCCAATTAAAAGAAATAGAAGAGAAGAAAGAGGGGATTGTGGGCTTTGGGTGCATCCTTGGACCGAAAGAAAAGAGAAACAAAAGAGGAAGAAATGAAAAGAAAAGAAGAAAAAAAGGAGAGAAAATTTATAAATAATTTGAAATATTGAAAATTAACATATTGAAAATTTGGTCCATTACAGTGAGGCCTAACAGTTCTCACCACATCCAAAGTATACATAATCATCTCTGACCTTGGTAGTTTTCTATCTCTAACATTATCTCAACTTAGTGGGAAATGACACTTCCTTCTGTACAACGCTCTAAATGGTGACATGCCAATGTTAGACTGATAATTGTTGTATATAAACTCCACTAGATATAGGTGATCCTCCCACGATCTTTTGAAATCCATACACGTCCGCGGAATTATAAAAATGGCTAGCGATGATGCATGCGAGAAGCTTGTGTGAAGTTTTGGGGAAGAGGAGAGACACCACCCTAGGTACAAAGGAGAGAAAAATAAGAATTGATTAGGTTAGGGTTTTAATTTTAAGTTTAAATGGGGTTTTAGGTTATTGGGTTATCTGGCCTGGTAGAATAAGAGATGGTTTCAGGTTTAAGTGAAATAGGATTTTGGGTTTGGATCTTCATAAAACAATGTGTTTGGATTATTAAGAAATGAGTTTAATGAAACGAGTTGTAAATTTGGGCTTAAATAAGCCTTAAATTTTTTGAAATATACACAAAATCATAAATAATTAGAAATAATTATTTTAATATTTTAAAATATTTATAGTAAATCTGAATACAAAAATCAGGACCATTGGAGAAATTAATTAACATTTTTGATATTATTAATAAAACACGAAATTGATTTTCTTACATTGTAGATCTCACATATATACATTTTGAAATTCTAAACAGCTTACATATCCTTCACAATACTGTACATGTTACAGATTTAAGGGAAGCATGTCTACTTAGTTCTTTATAAATTTAAATATTACAGATTTTTGACATCGATTGGTGATGCACTTTGAAGTTTGAACAATTCATCGGTGATGCACTTGGAACAATTCATCGTAGATCTTCTAATAAAAAACGAAGCAATCTATGCTAATTACTTTCTCATTTCAGTTTTCTTCCTCAATACACTGCCATATATAATGAAATCTATTTCTGATGCTAATGTGGTTGCTAATGTGGTCTGTATATACTAGACTGGTTACTAAATCACCTGCAATGCAAACTCGTTCTTTGTGCATACTCATTAAAGTACTTATGATAGAAGTTCTTGGATGTTCGAATACATGTGTATAATATTTACAAATTATAAAAAATTCGTTTAATGTTTATGCCTCAATTTTGTAAAATGTGCCCAAGCCAGGGATTATCTGGGTTGGCAACTTCTTCATATGGTTTTTCACTTGTAGACGTTGTACTTGTTGATGCAGGTCGTTGACTGAATTGTTGTGCTGTTGTGTAGTGTAGAAAGATGAACTAGCTGCAACATCTTTATGTTCATTATGATGTTTCTACAAAGTACATATGCCTTGGATATTTTTCTAAATACTATTACAATAATTACACATTGCATGAATTTTGTTTGTTATTTAATACCGTGGTTTTGTCAAATATGCCCTAACCATATTAGTACTTGGGCGATTTCTTCATATTCGTTGCCGCCCCTTTTGTACATATAATTTGTTGTATAAATTCTTTTATTTGTTCAGTTACTTGTGTAGAATATGTAGTTGATGAACTAGTTATAGTATCTTTGTGTCCTTTTTCATAGCATCTCATCAAATTACTAGTGCAAGAACCTATTGAATGTACATACATAACATTACAATACTTACATTGGGTTAAAAATTTGTTTGTTATTTTATGTATAAGCTTTTAAAATGTCCCAAACTGCAGCAATATTTGGGTCAAACTACTTCGTGTTCGTCACTTATAGGATCCATTGTTTTGACTTTCCATAATAAATAAATAAAAGAATTATAATTAAAATGGAGAGAATACGTTATGAAAAACTGTCATAGCAAATTTTACCAAAGAAAGTCACAAGCACTTGAGAAGAAGAGAGCATTGAGGTAATTTCTCTTATTGTCACAAATACTCGAGAAAGAGAGCTTGATTGAGCTTTGAGTAAAAGAGAACATTGAATCTTGAGAAAATAAGAGGAAAGAAAAGAATATTTGTTAAGAGGAGATGAAATATGTGTGGAAGGGAATAGAGAGGGTGTGTATTTATATAGTAAAAAATTAAAATAAATTGGGAAATGGGTTAAAACATTTATTTAATGGGTAAACCATGGGTCAACCTATGGGTTGAGTGTTGACGGTCAACCCGCATACTGAAGTGTAGTTTTACGAGCCGAGCCGAACCGAACTCGGGTTGGGACGGGCCGAATATGGACTGCCTAAAAAAGGCGGCTCAGCTCGCCGCACATGCTGGCCCTTTACGGGTTGGGCCTGCCTGCGACCTGCCATGGGCCGAGCTCAACTTGTCCCGTGACAGGCTAATGTGGGCTCAGTCTATCCTAACTCTGCCCATCCGCCACCATTAGTCATAGTAGCCATTAAGTTTGTTATTTCTAGAGAACAATTTAGGCTATAAACAAACCCAATGAATTTTCAGACTCATTTTATTTCAACATTCAAATGAATTACTTGATCTAAAGCAGAAAGGAATTACATCGCTCAACTACATAATACTGAAAGAAAGAAATGACTAAAAGAGAGAAACCTCTCCTGGTAACACAAAAACTCAGAAATCAGCGTCCACAATAGGAAAGTCAGACTCGTACTGCAGAGCCTCCTCTTCGAGCTGGGTATCAATTGATGGAATTGAACCACCATTAAAAAAAGTAGATTGCATCCATATTAAACAGTTAATTAATTTACTTGCAGAAATTAACAGGCACAAAAAAGAACTGTAAAAGAAACTACTGACCTGGCAACAATGTTGATAGCAGTAAGGTTATAGTATAACCAAGAGAAATTAGTGTTATGACTTGTAAGAGGAGAGCACGATGTACAACATGAAGTTCATTTTTGACCGCAGGGTGCTACCCCGGACCGAGTATAAAGGTCAAACTGTACCGAGAACTCAGAATCCATAAATAGAATCCATAAAAGGACATCTTCCCAGATAGTGGCCATAAGTATGGCTTCAATCGCTCCCGCACCCTCTCAATTATAAGTTACCACAAAATCTGTGATGTCAAGTGTAGTTCTAGTTCTAGGGTGTCAAGTATCAAGTTCATATCTTTAATTTCTAAATTACATAATTGGATATAGTTATACAACTATGTTCAGGATTGTCAGGTCTTGTGCACATATCAGGCGTACCAATATCATTATATGATCTCGTTGCATAATCTCTAATCATGTAATTTAGTATAAGCCAGAAACAAACTTTCAATCTTTTGCATGTCCAATCTCATAATCAGGAAAAAATAGTTAACAATTCTCAGAATAACATACTTAAAGCTCATGATTTATAAATAAAGAAATGACGAAAGAGAAGTAAACGAATGTGATAAAAAGTAATAAAAGTCATAAATGGATCAGATTCATGTTTTTGGCACCATTAATGGGTTGTGGTTTACCTGCTTAGAGGGGTTGCTCGGCCCAACGGTCGCATACAAGAGATAACCAAATTTGGATAAAGTAATTTAATCATAAGAAGAATATAATACCTCAGCATGCAACTGGGCAATCAAGCTAACCGAACCACTAACATGGTAACAAACAATTGAAACACCAACGAACATGCAACAAGTAAACATAACTCCTGAGCAAGCACCCTGAGCAATCGTGCGCGCAGGTAAATGGAAAAAGAAGCAACAGATCAGACCAAGCAATTGAGGCAGCATGCGACTGGTCATCATTCATGCATGCATTTTAAAACAAAACAACACTCAACAGATTCTGGAACAACAGGCCAACATGCATACATGACATTATCAAGCAAGGAACTAAACTGCACATGCAAATAGAGCACTACTACAAATAAGGGACTGAGCTATTCATGCAAACAGAAACTCTATTCTAACAAGAAACTGCACCATTCAATGCATGCAGGACACCATCAAGCTGTCGAACATGATAATACAACTAGATTAAAGAAGTAGGCAACAATACATGATAGTATCATGCAGTTGAACCGAGCCACAAGGTAATCGATAGAAAATAACAAAGCGAAACCCCGACCGTGCCTTCCCCTCGGCGGTCGACCACAAGATTATATGAAAACAGTGAATGACTAAGGCGCCGTGCGACTAGGGTTGGTGCCAAAATTAAATTCATTGGTGGGGGTACTACTGGCTAACTTTGCATGAATCATCAATTCCATTGATTCAATAATCAAAAGCTTAATAGGGATACGAATCTACCTGAAACGAGATCTTGCGAGAAGAAAATAAGAAATCCAAAAATTTAGATCAAAACCCCAGAAACAAGAACCGAACCCTAGGAGCAAGCTGTTGCCCCCAAAGGTAAAACCGATCGCTTAGAAGTAAGATCCGAGATTCCAGCACCAAAACCGAAATATTCCAGAGCAAAAATCGAGAACTTTTGAAGAGGGAAAGATAATTTTTGCATTTGAAAACCCAAGAAAAATCACGTATAAATAAAGGAGAGGAAGGGGAAGAGATCTTATCGCGTGTGAATCATGGATCCGAAATCATCGGGATCTCTTTTGAAGGAATCGTGTGTCATCGGATAAGATAGGGTTTCAAAAACCCTAACAATCGCCGCTGGGTTGCCACATGCGAGCGAAGGAACGAAACAAAGGGGCTCGAGCTCTTGCTGCTGTTCGCGGGTGAGAGGGAGAACATGTGCGTTGAGTTGGGTTGTTGGGCTTGTGTGAGTTGGGGAAAAATGAGGTGGTTTTCTTTTTAGTAAGTGGATGTGGGGTTGGGCCCGTGGGCTTTATTTAGAAAAAATGAAGTGGGCCATTACAAGTAAGGAATGTAAGTTTCAAGTATTGTGTATACAACTAATGGGAACTAACATAAACTAGATTAGAAAAGCAGGATATTCACTCTGGGAAAATAGAAGCTGCTATTGAGAACCGTATTGGTTATCTATCTGTGAAATATCCACAAGTCAGATGTCTAGTTTTGAGGGCACTTGAGCTCTCGATCAAGCTTCTGATATCCTAAACATGACAAGGTCACAGTAGATTAAGGAGGAGAATCCTCATAGTTCTATTTCTATCCAAGTGGATCTTTTCCTTAGAAGGGTCGATCTTTTCCTTAAAAGAGTCTACTCTAATGTTTCCTATTAATAAAAGCTAAGCTGATTAGCTGCTAAAGTTATGACTAACATAGTTATCATCTTGTCTATGATTAAGACATGCACTCCCACATATATGGACACATATGGACACATCCATGCACATAGTCTTAAAAGAGATAATAGCTTTTGCTGAGGGAATCTAAAGCAAAAATCAGGAGAAGTAGCCAAAGTGAATAGTCAAGAGAGTCAAGCCCACAGACTCACACATGTTCATTTAGACATATCAATTAATCTAAGGTACATGTTGAGATCCACAGAGCAATCGAACCAATGAATGTATACTGCCAGTTTACATGTTATACAGACGTCTCTGCTATTATATTGCAAACTCTTGGGGGGCATTGGTACATTGATTCAGGTGTTTTCCTATGGCTCCTCAAATGAAATCCTAACCTTCCACCTTTAACCATCATAATCTTTCATTTAGATTAACCTACTACCATCATAAAGACCTTCATTAAATGAATCTTCATTAAATGAAATCTACCATATCTTTTAATTCAAGTTACTTTGTGTTTTTCAAAAATTAAGCTTATTCGATATTATATGTAAAAGGGAGTTGCTTTCCGCACCTACTATTTTACACACAACCAGAATTCCACTTATGTACAAGTTTGCCATTCAAATTTTCTCATCGCGCACAACAAATTTTAATTTCCAAACTGTTCCGTTGTGCGCGGTGAGTAAAACGACGACAGCCGGTGGACTCCCCGGCCCCGCCACCGCCGCCGTCGCCGACCATCTTCATCTTTCCTAGCAACTCCGTCGCCCTAGCCCCTTCGCCACCCCCTCCGCTGACCGCCCCGCCCCTCCGGTGCCAACTCCTTCGACTATCCAGCCCTGCCCCCTCCGTCGCACCCTCTGTCGACCTTCTTTATCTTCTCCAGCCCCCTCCACGGCCCCACCACCACCTCCACCTCCACCCTCTCCTCCGACTTTCCAGCCCCGATCCATCAGCCGACCCCCTCCGCCGACCATCTTCTTCTTCCCCAGCTCCCTCCTTTGCCCTCTCCGTCGCTTCCTCCTCCGACAATCCAGCCCCCGCACCTCTTCTCTACCGCCCATTCCAACCCCTAAAAACACGTCCGGGGGGCAGGGGGTGCGAGGGTAAAAGAGGAGTAAATTTTGAATGTCAAACTTGTAAATAAGTGGTTGTGCGAGAGAGTGATACGGTAGGTTCGCGAAGCAACTCCCTATGTAAAATGAAATAGAAACTTTTTAGGTTTTTGAGAAAAGGAAAATAGGTGCATTTGCACATGACAGGGTATCTTTTTAAGATAACAGGTGGACTCTTGATTTATTCATACAGGAAGGCCAACCCCCGGCAAGGATCTTACTGGCGACTTCAATGTATTAGAAGCTGGTCTGTGGGAAGCAGTCTCTTTAGATAAGGGTAGGGACCTTTGTTCATTAAACACTATATTCCTGCCATCGGTTCAATGAAGATATATGATGCTATGCTTGTTTAAATTATCAAGTTATCAGTGCATTTATGATATTTATTTCTATCCTCACATTAGGATGTTATAAAGGGCAAGAAACTATATCGAGGCTGATAACATATGGAGGTGTCAAGCAGAAGCTATGGGGGATCCAACTATCAGCCCCAGCAGAAGCTGGAAGCATCATTACTACGGTCGAAGATGGCAGAAAGGTGCATATCCTAGTTGTCTCATCGATCATCATTTTTTCCTTCGTAATTCTCTCGGCCAAAAATTAAGTATAAAAGTTTCATGCAATCAAAAACAGGTTGGGGTGCTCACAAGCTATTCAGTTGGAAGAGAAGGGGGTGAACATTTTGGCATGGGCTATGTCAGAAAGCAAGTGGGCCTGGGTGAAAAAGTGTGCGTTGGAGATGTTGTAGGGACTCTTGTAAATGTTCCTTTCTTGAGCTATCCCCTTCAATAAACTGAAGCCAATCCCATGACCTGCTGGTTTGAAGCTATTGACGAACTCCAAGAGCGTCATGCAAGTTAATGTAGGAGTTTGCAATACAATGATGTATACGGTGCATGTGGATAAGTATTTTAATGGCATTTTATTTTCGTGTATGTTCTTTACAGCATGGGACAGTTTATTTTTTTCCGTGGTTATCATTGTTGTATGTTACATGCAGCATATGTTATTCTTTCCCCTCAAGAATCAAGTCAGATATCAGCATCTACGTTGGCACCAAAATCTTGGCTCTTTTGTATGCTGCAAGTGTTGGAATGACTATTGCTGCTGGCTGCTGCACCAAAGTTTTTTTAACCAAGTGAGAGTAAGTGCTGCTGCTGTCCAAGTTGCATCCCTTGAATATAGAAACTTGCATGGATGGCATCCCATTAGCACTACGAATGCAAAATGTCCTCCATTTCTTATTTCATGATATCAAGTTGGGATTTGTCACAGATGTAAAGAAAAGCCAGTCCGTTTCAAATATTCAGAATATGCATACATGCTCTAATTAAAAGAGCACACAAGTAGCCATGCTGTAAAATAGTGCTGTTGCCAAAAAAATTCAGAAATATTCATGTAATTCAAAGGCTGATACACAAGCAACAAGATTGATGTAATCTGCATGACTCCCCTTAGCAATCACCTAACAGAATTGGGTTAGTCCCTTGACTGAAGAGATGCCTCTAGGCGGTAAAGAAAATTTGGTGCAGCCACAAGAAGTCACCATTGAGTTGTCATTCCAACGTTTCACGGATTGTGATGGTGGCGGGCCCATCCAATATTTAACGGGGGTTACTTTGCAATTTTGCTCTGTGCAAAATTACTTAACGCACGTGTCAAATTATTCACCGCGTACATACCTCTTTTTCTTTTTAAAATTATTTTGCTCGTTTTGTCCCTCTCTGTTTTTCTCACTAGTGCTTCTGCTCAGTACAAATACCACTTAACTTAAAAAAATTAATTAAAGAAACTAATTATACTTAACTAATTTCACTTCACTAATTCCACTTACATTTATATTTACAAGTTTGTCATTATCCCCCACACCCACGCACCCACGCACCCACACCCCTCCAACCCGTCGCCAACCCCCTCCATCTGCCCATCCTTCCTAGCCCCTCCAACCTCCGTGCCCTCCTCCTGTTGTAAATAATTGCAGATTTTAAGAGGATGGTGCTATTAAAACAAAGAAAGGAAAAGACTTATTGATTTGCGGAGGCGTGCTAGGCACTGTCCTTAAGAGTAGATTTCCGCCCCTCAGAGTTAGAACTCGGTGCAAGTCAGGTTCAGCGGCTACCCTCCAGGATTCAACGGCAACGGCCTTGTAAGTGTGCACTCACAATACAAGGCTCCAGCGAGCAGCAACAGATCTTCGATCTCGAAGGAAGAGGAGGAGGTTCGCAGCAGTCTGCAGCAACAAGGAAGCTGCAGAGCGAGAGGCTCTGTGGAGGCAGAGGCGAACAGAACCACAGAGCAACAGCAACAAAAGGGACGAAGTTGATTTTCGGTGGAAGAATGGATTTTTCGCAGTGTGAAAACCCTTGACAGAATATGGTTTATATATGTGAAGGCAAATGACTGTTGGAATTACAGTCATTAAAGGCAAAAAATAGTTGTTGGGCCATTAAACAGCGCAATAAAAGAGAATATAGCTGCCAAACAAGCGGGCTAAAAAATTTGATGCAAAACTCGGGCACTCCGCGCGCGCACCCGTGAACCCCCCTGCGCAGGCGCGACGCCAGCGCACACACACTAAGGTTTTCTGGATCCGACGCCCAGATTTTTCATTCGGCGCAACCCAGTTTGGGCTCGGCCTCTTGCTTGGGCTCATGCGCACGCGAGCTACCCCCAAGTCCTAGCCCATTAACAAGCCCAATAGCCCATTAACAAGAAGTCTATAATATACACATCCAAGAGTTATCTCCCATCCAATGTGGGACTATCTTTTTTCTTTGAAATGAAGAAATATCCAAGAATCCCACACTATTTCAAATTTCAAGAGGTAAGGAAATAAGAATCCAAGATGAGGAAAAAGGAAAATTGTGAGATCGAAAATGACAATTCAATACATTAGCAATGGTGACTTTCGGTCTATAAACCATTACTTAGGGAATGGAAGTGTGTTCTACAAGAAGTTGGTGAAACATATAGTTTCTATGAACCAATCTCCTTTATTGTAAAACATTGACTCACAACCCATATTGAATCATCAATGAATAGTTGCTTGCTCTTTCGGGTTGGCACGTTTCGGCCATGCGCCATACCTGGATTTTCATGAGTGCTCTAGCGAATGTACCCAAATTCGCATAGAAAGCGGCCCCACTTCCACACCCATATAGGTGGACCCATCAAGTGTGCGCGACGATTATGCACACCACCCAACAAGGGCTATGGTTTCCATTAAGAGCCATATGCTCATCCTCTCTCATCGTCGATAGCACTATCTACACCATAGGAAGGGACATGAACATAATGATAGTGCTCCTCACGATCAACAAGTGACTTGTTGTTACCCATATGAACCTACTTCATGAGATCATCAATCACATAGGTTGGGTTACCATCACTCTTGACCTATGCTTTAGGTATAAGTCCCATTTCCCTCGATGTACTTTCCACTAACTTCCTATTTAGTGGTTTTGTCAGAGGATCTGCCAAATTCATCTCTGCCCTCACATAATCAAGGGATACTATTCCATGATCTAGCAGCTGCCTCACAATAGAGTGCCTTAGGCGTATATGCCTACTCTTCCCATTAAACACTTTATTTTTGGCTTTTGCAATTGCAGCTTGACTATCACAATGGATAGACACAGACGGTACCGGGTTTTCACAAATGGGAAGATCACTAAGAAGGTTCTTAATCCATTCGGCTTCATTACATGTCTTCTTCAAGGCAATAAACTCGGATTCCATAGTAGACCGAGCAATACAAGTTTGCTTGGATGATTTCCAAGACACAGCACCTCCACCAAGTGTAAAAACATAACCACTAGTGGATTTAAGCTCATCTGAATCAGAGATCCAGTTTGCATCAATAAAACCTTCTAAAACTGATGGATCGCCCCTAAAAAATAATCCATATTCAAGAGTTCCTTTCAAGTATCTCATAACTCTTGACAAAGCATTCCAATACTATTAGGATTTTGAGTGTAACGACTCAATCTACTAATAGCATATGCAATATCAGGGCGAGTACAATTCATCAAATACATCAAGCTACCAATGATCTGAGCATATTTAATTTGTGAAACAGACTCACCAAAATTTTTAGCTAAATGTAAACTAGCATCATATGGAGTAGCTACATGTTTTTGATCATGATATCCAAACTTTTCAAGCATTTTAATAACATAATGTGCTTGAGAAAGCATAATCCCACTAGGTGTCTTAGTTAATTTAATACCTAAGATCACATCAGCTTCACCCATGTCTTTCATATCAAACTTAGAAGACAAGAATGACTTTGTTGCATTTACTACATCTAGGTTGGTGCCGAGAATAAGCATGTCATCAACATATAAGAAAATAATAACACCAACACAATTATCAAACTTTGTGTAAATACATTTATCAGCATCATTTATATGATAACCATTTGAAAGCAAAACAGAATCAAATTTATCATGCCATTGTTTTGGAGCTTGTTTTAAACCATAAAGAGATTTAACAAGTTTGCATACTTTATGTTCATTTCCAGGAATGATACAACCTTCAGGTTGTTCCATATAAATCTCTTCTTCCAAATCTCCATTGAAAAATGCAGTCTTTACATCCATTTGCTGGATAACAAGACTATGTATAGATGCTAAAGCAACCAAGACACGAATAGAAGCTATCCTAGTGACAGGGGCAAATGTATCAAAATAGTCAATGTCTTTCTTTTGGTTGAAGCCTTTAGCAACTAATCTAGCTTTGAACTTGTCAATAGAACCATCAGGTTTTAGCTTTCTTTTAAAATTCCACTTGCAACCAATAGTTTTTGCTCCTGGGGGTAAGGTAACAAGTTCCCATGTGTGGTTTGACATAATGGATTCTAATTCACTATTGATTGCTTCTTTCCAAAATGTGGCATCAGGAGATGTGATGGCTTCATGGTATGTAAGAGGATCATTATCAATAAGAAAGGTAAAAAAGCCATCACCTAGATTAGTCTCCCTCCTAACTCTTTTACTCCTTCTTACTTCTATCTCATCATCATTATCATGTGAATGAACATCAGAAGTGTGCGATGATTGAAGTGCAGAAGTCAACCTAACATTATCCATTTTCATTGGAAAAATGTGCTCAAAGAAATCAGCATTCTTGGTTTCAACAATAGTGTTAGGCTCCATGATGTTTTGCTCACTTTTAACAACTAGGAATCTATATAAAGCACTATTTTGAGCATATCCAATAAACATGCAATCAAAGGTTTTATGACCTAATTTCTTTTCTTAGGTTCAGGTAAAAGAACTTTAGCTAAGCACCCCCACACTTTGAGGTAACTAAGGTTTGGAGAATGACCTACCCAAAGTTCATAAGGTGTCTTACCTAATTTCTTATAGGGAATTCTATTCTGAATATGACAAGTTGAGAGAATAGCTTCTCCCCATAAGTTAAGAGGTGCACCTGAACTAATTAGCAAAGCATTCATCATCTACTTTAAAGTCCTATTTTTCCTTTCCGCTATGCCATTTGATTCAGGTGAATAAGGAGGTGTAGTCTCATGAATAATACCATGTTCTTCACAATACTCATTAAAAGATGTAAACTCCCTTCCTCTATCTGATCTAACCCTTTTTATCTTCTTATTAAGTAGATTCTCTACTTTAGTCTTATACTTCAAAAACATATCAAAAGCTTCATCCTTAGATCTAAGCAAATATACTTCAGTATATCTAGAGAAGTCATCTACAAAAGTGATATAGAATTTCTTACCACCTCTAGTTATATTGCTATTCAAATCCCCAAGATCACTATGAATTAAAGCAAGTAATTCACTTTCTCTGTGTACAGACCTACATGTTTTCTTAGTGGCTTTTGATTCAACACAAATTTCACATTTGTCATTAGAAGAAGATGAAGCATCCAGCAAACCAATTTCTTTCATTTTCTTAATATATGAATAATTGACATGCCCGAGTCTATAGTGCCAAACATCAAAAGAGTCAATCAAGTAAGCAGAAGAAGAGGATGCATTATTATTCATGACATCAAGTACATTCAGAATGAAAAGACCCTGGTTACAATATCCCTTTCCCACAAACTGACCATTCTTGGTCATTACAATTTTATCAGACTCAAAAGTAACCTTAACCCCTACTTTTCCCAGAAGAGAGACAGAAACCAGATTCCAACGGATATCTGGGACATGGAGCACTTCACTAAGCGAAAGGGTTTTTCCTGAGGTTAATTTGAGAAGAACCTTCCCTTTCCCGATTACGGGTGAGGGTCTTGAATCCCTCATGTACACATTTTCCTCGCCAAAACTGATTGGAACATAGTAGGTAAAAGCTCCTCTATCAGCGCAGATATGCCGGGTTGCCCCGGAGTCAATTACCCAGTCCTTAGCATATGCCACCATGTTAACCTCCAAGATCACCGCATCAATTATATCTCCTTCTACCAAGTTTGCACTTGGTTTAAGAGTATCTTTCCGGAAGCGACATTGAGCTGCATGGTGTCCAGGTTTCTTGCAAATAAAACAGTCTCATTTCTTCTTGAAAGTAGTGTGGTTTTGGCCCTTTTGAAATCTCTGATTTGGTTTGTGGTTGGGTCTAAATTTCTTGAAATGTTTCTTAGGATGTGAAGGAGGAAAGGAAGAATTAGCTTCAATAAGATTGGCTTTAGAAACAATTTCTTTAGCAGAGTTGGTTTTCTCTCTTTCCATATTCTTTTCCTCAATCCTAATATGGATGATAACATCTTCAAGGGACATTTGTTTTCTTTTGTGTTTAAGACTATTTTTATAATCTTTCCAAGATTCGGGAAGTTTTTCAATAAGAGAGCCAGCAACAAACGGATCAGGGAGAGTGATGTTTTCATTTTTAAGATCTTCTATGAGAACATGGAAGTCATGAATTTGGGAGGAGACAGTTTTATCTTCAGACATAGAAAAATGAAGGAAGTTACCTATAACAAATTTTTGAGTACCAGCATCTTCTAGGATATATTTCTTGTTGAGATTAGACCAAATATCAGAAGCAATTTTAGTGGGACAGTAGACATCATACAGTTCATTGGACAAAGTATGAAGGATGGTATGTCTACATATTTTATTAGCACAGTCCCAGGCAGGAATGTCTTTTTCATCTGTTGGTTTAGGATCTGTGAGTGCGAAGGCAAAGCCAGTGACATCAAGTGTACTAAAAACTTTTTCTTGCCAACGCTTAAAGAATGAACCAGAAAAAAGTTCGATTTTAGACAGATCAGGCAGATGTTTAGCAGTCACAATAGCAGCATCCATAATCTACTCTTAAGATTGTTGTAAATAATCGCAGATTTTAGGAGGATGGTGCTATTAAAACAGAGAAAGGAAAAGACTTATCGATTTGCCGAGGCGTGCTAGGCACTGTCCTTAAGAGTAGATTTCCGCCCATCAGAGTTAGAACTCGGTGCAAGTCAGGTCCAGCGGCTACCCTCCAGGATTCAACGACAACGGCCTTGTAAGTGTGCACTCACAATACAAGGCTCCAGCGAGCAGCAACAGATCTTCGATCTCGAAGGAAGAGGAGGAGGTTCGCAGCAGTCTGCAGCAACAAGGAAGCTGCAGAGCGAGAGGATCTGTGGAGGCAGAGGCGAACAGAACCACAGAGCAATAGCAACAGAAGAGACGAAGTTGATTTTCGGTGGAAGAATGGATTTTTCGCAGTGTGTGAAAACCCTTGACAGAATAGGGTTTATATAGGTGAAGGCAAATGACTGTTGGAATTACAGTCATTAAAGGCAAAAAATAGCTGTTGGGCCATTAAACAGCGCAATAAAAGAGAATATAGCTGTTGGAAAAAATTAAATCCGTAAAGGGCCTTTCAAATTCTGCCAAACAAGCGGGCTAAAAAATTTGATGCAAAACTCGGGCACTCCGTGCGTGCACCCGTGAACCCCCCCTGCGCAGGCGTGACACCAGCGCACACACGCTAAGGTTTTTCGGATCCGACGCCCAGATTTTCCATTCGGCTCAACCCAGTTTTGGCTCGGCCCCTTGCTTGGGCTCATGTGCACGCGAGCTACCCCCAAGTCCTAGCCCATTAACAAGTCCAATAGCCCATTATTAAGAAGTCTACTCATCCAAGAGTCATCTCCCATCCAATGTGGGACTATCTTTTTTCTTTGAAATGAAGAAATATCCAACACCTCCCACATCCCCCCTCTGCCCGCCCCTCCTCCCTAGCCCCCTCCCTCTGCCTCTCCCCCAGCAACCCCCGTCCCCCTCCACCTGCCCATCCTCCCTAACCCTTCCCCCGCCCCCTCCCCGCCCCCTCCACAGCCAATTTCTCCCACAGCCAGCTCCCACAGCCCCCTCCCCACCCCCACCACTCTGCCCCACCCCCTTCGCCTAGCCCCCTCCACACTCCCCAGAACTAATGAACTAATTAACGATTTAACTAATACATTTAACTAACACACTATGGCCCACGAGCGGGTGTTCTAGTGGTAAGTCATCCTGCTCCAAAGCCAAGGGGTGCGGGGTTCGAGGCTTATGGCCGCCGTGACTTGGTAATTGTTGTGGAATTATTTACCCTGGGGCTACATCTTCCCTCTCGGACTAACCCAGGGGCGTTAGGGGCACGACGGTCACCCCCTAGTTTGCATAGTCTAGGCTGGGCTCTCGCCTTACTCTCCTAAGCCGAAGGTGGGGGGAAGGAGTTGGGGATTATTCTGGGTTTTCAAAAAAAAACTATGAGCAAATAAAATAGGTTTTAAAAGATTATTAGGTAGGGATGTGCACAATGAGCAAAAATTAAGTGGAATGTGAAGTGAGGGATGTGAAGTGAGGGTAAAATTGTGGGGGCATTTTCGTAAATCTCGGTATGTGTACTAAGCAAAAATTGACTTTTTCAAAATAGTACGGTAGCGGTATGAACATCGAGCAAACTAGTATGTTCTCAAAGTAGCTCCCATATAAAACCAAATTTTTTTATTCCCTTCTAATTTATTCTCTCTCACAAAAAACGTGTCACATTATCTTTTCTTTACTATCTCATAACATTTTTTCCTCAATTGTCTAAACATAAAAGTTCATGGGCTTCGTAAAAATTTTCAACCCTTCTATCTTTCCACACACTTCCATCAACCAAAAAGAACTTTACATAAAATTAATATCATCTATTTAGCAACCCACTTTCCATCCAACCAAACATGACATACCTAATTAATATCCCAATCTGAGAGAGAGAGAGAGAGAGAGAGAGAGAGAGAGAGAGAGAGAGAGAGAGAGAGAGAGCAGTGATAATATACTTTGGTGATTCCACTCAATTAGGTGGTCATACGTCTATAACCAGTAAGGGGTGAAAGTCCCCGTAAACATGATATGCACAAAAAAATCCAAACGTTTATGGGTGTGTTCTCACCGCTGAATCGTTGACCGATGGGCGGATGGTCAACATGGTCAAGGGGACACGTGGGACGCACAGGTTCTGTCAGGTGTGTGATTGCCCGACGGGGGTAGCTTTGATCCTCACGCTGGCTCTCCAAGAGTTCGCCTCGACGAGTTGAGGGAGAGCGGGCTCGTTGGCAGGAGCGCTCGGCCTCGGTCAGTAAGGTACGTGTGTTTTCTCACCGTTGAATCGTTGATCGATGGGCAGATGGTCAACGTGGTCAAGGGGACACGTGGGATCCCCAGGTTCTGTCAGGTATGTGATTGCCCGACGGAGGTAGCTTTGATCCTCACACTGTCTCTCCAAGGGTTCGCCTCGGCGAGTTGAGGGCGAGTGGGCTCGTTGGCGGGAGCGTTCGGCCTCGGTTAGTGAGGTGCTGAGAGGTAGCCTCGACACCGCGGGATCTGCTTGGCCTCGGTAGATGATGAAGCTCGTCTGGTGTGAGTGGGCTCGTTGCTGGGAGCACTCTGGAAGCTCGTCGGGGGGCCAGACCTTGGTTCCGTCCAAGTCCCCTCCGATGCCTAAGTCAGAACGGATCTGATAGGTGCTCGACGGGACAGGTATGGCTCACAGTGAGTCCGATACACGTATTCTCAGACCGAGCTATTGGGGGGACTGCAGAATGGAAAAACAAGGCCTGTGAGTAGAATACCTTAGGCTCTTAGTCTCTGGGGAGAGATCCCTTTCTCGGTTGTCTCTCGAATCCCTTTATAGGGATTGTCCCACGATCTCTCCCCACCGCGTCCCTTCATCTCTGTCCCCATGATCCGCCTCCTTGAAGGCACCTGCATGCGTCATGGGGATGGGTTAATGGGGCCCCTTAATGGCCATTAAGGGGGCGTGTTTTGGGGAGTAGTTAGCACCCGCCGATGTGCGCTGACGGGGCGCACGTTCCGATCGTGGTCGACCCGGTCCCGAGTCCTTGTGAGGGCCTCGATGGTCGGCCTGATCTCCTTTTAGGGGCCCCTAACTTGAAGCATGGGCTTGGGCTATTCGTTCTCTGGCCATTTCAAAATGGTCGTATCAATTGGACCCATCGCTTGTGCTGTTCAGATTCTGCCGGTTCGGTTCAGGTGATGTGACTTGTGGGGATCTTGTCAGGCGCATCAGTCGAGAAAATACCATTAAATGGGTGCCATCATGACACTACCCGGTTGAACTTCCACCCCCTGGGTGCGGAATTCGAAGCGCCGTCGGTCACCCGATGTCGCCACGCGTCCTCCTTTAGACGACCCTGATTCTGGGATTGTTCTTGTATAAAGTTGCCGCCCTTCCGAATTTGATTTTTCACGCTTTTCGATTAGACTCTGTTCTTGTGAGTACCTATGAATTCTCCTTCGTCTTCCTCCCTTCGGATTCCTTTTAAGGTAACTTCCTTCTCCTCCCTTTGCCCCACTCGATTTGTCCTATGGCCGCACTTAGAATAGGTGGTTCTGCATCGGGGTCCGGGGCTCCTCCGGTTCCTGAGTCAGGCAATCCTCCGTCTTCAAGGCCCGTTATCCCCTCCGGTGACACGTCCAGTTTCGGATAAAGGGAAGAGCTTTCTATTTGAGGACCCGGTCGATAGAGATGAGATTCAGGCGACGAAAAGGTTCGATGTTCCCCCGATGGTCCTCAGGTCATCATCTAGCGTCCCCTTATCAACGGCTACAGAGATTCGAAAGAAGTATTTGGGTCACCTGTATGACGTCCAGATCCCCTTTAGTGACGAAAGGATCTGTTTCCCGAGGAGCTGCGAGGTCGGTGTTTACATCGAGATGTTTTGCCTGGGGCTCCGCTTTTCCCTCCATCCTTTCATCATCTGGGTCATGGAGTTCTTGATGGTGGTCCTGTGCCAGCTGACCCCATATTCAATAGCAGTGCTGGTCAGGTTCATTATGATCTGTCGCGTACATCGCTTGGAGCCGACCCTGCCCCTCTTCTTCTACTATTTTCGGGTTCAAACGGTCAGTCGAGGATCGTGGCAGCACATCCATGTCCAAGCAGGGAGGGAGTGCTTGCTCGCCTTGTCCCGTTGGGTGGGGGACTGGAGTTCGAGCTTCATCTTTGTCGTTTTCCCCGGGGACGCCGTGATCCTGACAGGTTGTGGGGGCTATCTCAATATGACTTGACGTTGACCCTCTCCGAGGCCGATCAGGCTACGATCCGGTTGTTGTCGTCTTTGCCATTGGTGGAGAGGTCGGTCTGGTCCCTGCTGGATGACCTACTCATTAAGACCGTCATGTGGTCCCATGGTAGGTGTCCCATTTTCTTTATGCTTCGCCTTTTGCTTAACCTGATCTTCTTTCTCCCTACAGAAATGACGGGTCGGGAATTCAGCCGTGATGTCGGTGAACTCATTCATTGAGGATCTAGCAGCGGCCGAGGAAACCCTTCTGGCCATGTGCCTCGCCGTACAGTGGAGGATGAGATCCGCCGAGCCGACCCGACGGTTGGTAGGCTGGAGCCAGCAGCCACATCAGCGCCGCTGACCCAAGTTGCGGTTGAATCCCCTGCGGGGGAGACCGTGGTCATTGGTCCCCTAGCTCTGCTCGTGCCGATGGAGGAAATGGGCACGCTGGCCCGGGGCCTCGTGTGCTCGCATGCGGCTGTGGCGGGGAGCGGAAGCGCCCCCCTTCGGAGTCCAGGGGGCCCGAAGAGGAGAAGAAGAAGAAGAAGAAGACCGTGGAGGTCCGCCCCTCTATGGTCCATAAGATGTCGATCATCTCAGGTGAGACACTCCCGCTGGCGGAAGTGGCCACCCCTGACGGTCCGGTCGAGCCATCTCTGGCTGGAGCAGGAGGCGCTCTGTTGACGCTCGAGGCTGGCCCCAAGGTCATGCCTGAGGAGTCGGTCTTTGTTGATAGGGGCGTGGCCACTTAGTTGGCACAGAGCTCCATCCTTCCGAGAGATCGCTCTCTCTTGGAGAGGACTCGCTCCGATCGACTGGCGGACACCCTAGTCTGGCAGCTCCATCAGAGTGGTCTTTCTGTCGCCTCCAACCCTGCTTTATGGTATCACTGACTCACTCCTTTTGTTTTACAGGCCACCGTGATGGTCGTGGAGGTACAGTGCCGCGTGGCCGACGCGACCAATCTCGAAGAGTCCTTGGCATGGGAGAGCCTGATGGCCGGGGCGACCGAGGTGGCGGTCGAAGAATCCCGCATGGAGGCTCGCCACTTGCGGCGTTGGGTGGACGAGCTCTCCTCCGAGGTGATGAACCTGAAGGGGGCCCTGGCCGATGCTCAAAGGTCTATCCAAGAGGCGGAGGAAGCATTCCGCCAGCAGAGAAACGAACTCTGGGTCGAGTTGGGAGCCCTGCGACAAGTGCACCCCACCCGGCGCGTTGAGGAGTTGGAGATGGGCTATGAGGGGGTCCTGAGGCAGAGGATTGCGGAAGCCCTCAAGGAGGCCTTCGATTCCTATGAGGACCTCATGACCCCAGGATCGTGAGTGTCTTCTGGGTCTCCTTCAAGAGGTTTGACTAGCGGATCTGACATGCGCTTCTGACGTGCATTTATATTTTATATATTCACGCACGTCTTCTCCGTATTTTCCTGTTATTTTCCGTTGTTTCGTATGTATTCTTTTGTGATTTTTAGTTCCTTTTCACTTTCTTTGTCTTTGAGTGCTTTTGCAGGAGATTGCCATCGCTGGGGACATATAAAGAAAATATCATGAGTCCCTGGAGCAACGGGAGGTGCCACGCGATCCTGAGGGCCAAACGTCAAAGAATATCACGTATCAGCCCTCAACCGATCGGGTGGACAGACCCACCCGATCGGTTCATGCATCAGACCCAATCAGAAGCATCAGTGAAGAAGATCCCGCACGATCGGTTCAGTGATCGGGTGGTGGTAACAGAACTCTCTGTTTTTTGGAGCTGAATTCCAACCGATCGGTTGACTTATCAACTGATCGGTTCACATGTAGCCGAAGTTTCCCCAGCTCACGACCCGACGACTCACCCGGTCGCTTCAACGATCGGGTGAAGTATCCGAGAAGTTGAAGACTAAGTCAACTGTCGTCTCACCCGATCGGTTGATGTTTCAGCCGATCGGGTGGACGTTAAATTTTGTCTTCTTCTGGGAATATTCCCTGGCATCTTGCCAAAATGTATATAAACCCCTAGGTTTCCCAGAAAATGGGGATCCCCAGTTTTTAACAGTTTTTAGGGATTTTGGCTGCTGCTAATTTAATTTGTTTTGTAAGTTCTCCGATCGCTTTGATACTTTAACATTGCGTTATTAATACTATTTGCTTCCTTGTTCTATTGCTTGATTATCTTTTCAATGGCTGAAATTTATTGCATTAAATCTATTGTTATGATTAGCGAGTAGTTTCCTAATCTGGGACATTGGTGGAAGCCCCTTCGTGGGTTCTCCCTAGAACGACCATAGGATTAGGGTTTCGATAGGATATATGGATTTACATGGTTACACATGGTGTTTTCTTGTCATTGGCGGGAGAAAGACTGCCTCTGACTGTCGGGCCAATGGGAAATAAAACTGGCGTTTGATCCCCTAGCCACAGCTCACACCTTTAGCGTAGACATTGATTCCTAGCACGTGGGAACGACATGATGAAATGTCGGAAATTATCGTTGCGAGCTTAGTACTCCCGAAGTCGGTCGTTGTTGGACATGGAATGCCCACCTTCCGAACCCGGGTAGACCTAGCATATCATCCTTGGCATCGACCGAAATATCGGGCCCATGGTACGCTAGGTATCACTTTTAGAGGCAACGTCTCACTAGGAATGGCAATATTGCGAGGCGGGGCGGGTATTTAACTACCCAAGCTTGCCCCGCCCCGTCTGCGGGCCGGGGCGGGGCGGGTCTCGGGCCGGGGCGGGGCGGGTAATTTCTTACCAAAACCGGGTCGAGCCGGGTCGGGTCGATCGGGTCAGGTCATTACTTCCATCCATATGAATCCCAAATAAAAGTTTTATTTAGGATTTGGGAGAATTGTGATTTATTGGTAATTTGGAATTGGGAATTGGCCTAATTGGAATAACATTGGAACAGAGTATGAGTTAGTGATATGAGCAGACCGCATGGTTCGCATCAAAATAGTAAGGTTTTTTTAGAACCTCTATAGTTTATCGGGGCGGGCCGGGGCAGGTTGCATACAAAGCCCAAGCTTGCCCCGACCCGGCTGCGGGCTGGGGCGGGTCGGGTCAAAACCATGGCGGGTCGGGTCGGGCGGGTCAGGTCAGGTCATTACTGCCATCCCTACGTATCACCACTAAACCCTAGAATCCGATCGTATTCCTATCCGTCGGTCGTAATAGAGAGGACACATGATAGGGTGGAAGCCAAGGTCCTAGGTTACTTTTTATATCTTACACCTTTTCATAGTTTCATATCGTGACAACCACCGAGTGATAGGGCCAGCTCACCCACTGGGTGATCCAGTTTCTGTTTGATAACAAGCACAACACACGCCTCCCTGAGTTCGAACCCCAAGCCACACTACAACACCGTGCGCTTGCGGTTATAAATATTTAATTCTGGTATCCCTGTTTGTTGCCAAAGCCCGGGGACGTCAAGATTTATGGCGCCGTTGTCGGGGAAGGCAGCGTGCTTGTTTTCATTTAGGACCCAGTAATCCCTGAGACTAGCTCATGAACGGGGTCGCTAGATTGTGTTTTATCCAAAAATTATAAAAATTTCAATAAACAGATTCTTTCCCTGCCACCATTATCAATTTGTGCTATTCCTTCTACCACTGACGCGCTTGTCGTTGCCAAAATTTTTGTTTGTCAGGTGAATTTTGTGGATGCCCGATGGATCATACATCGGGAATTTTGATGCTTACATGCCATACGGTGCTCAGATGGGGGGATATGAGAATTATCCGTAGGTCGTCGTAGTTTGCGAAGCTTGTGGGATGCAGGGACATACAGCCACCCATTGCCAATTCAGTGCCCAACCCTACACCCCACACTCATATACCCACAACCTGCATCAAAACCCCTCCCATCCTTACCCCCAAATTTACACACCCAATCCTCCACCAAGATCGAGCCTTGAATTATTCTTGGAACACTCCATTGCAACTCAAATGCACTGGATATCACCTCCACTTCCATTACCACTTCCCCCACCGAAGTCTGACATTGAATTATTATTAGAAGACAATATTTTGAATCAAGGCCAGATGACTCCATCACTTTCACTTCCACCACCTAGGACCGATCTTAAGTTGTTAGTGGCGAATTCCTTTGTAAATCAAGGCCCGACAATACCACCGCCCTCATCTCCATCTCAGAAGCCTATCCTTAAGTTATTGGTGGAGGATTCCACGGTAACTGATTCGGGTTCAATATTACATATTTAACCCCCCATTTAGCCCTATTTTGTGCTCACATGATGCTAAATTTATCTCTAATTCATACGTATTTTCTACACATTTATTTATTAGAGAAAACACACTATTTGAGCACAAAACAGCAATTAATGAAGTATTTCTGCACTTATTATATTTTTCCTAGCACCGTCTCGATCTCACGATTCCAACGACTATTTATTTGTATTTTTCTGAGATCTGTGCTAATTTCTATGAATTTTTGAATGCAGAATACCATTTATTGGAAATAAAATAAAGTTGGCACGAATCTTGATGAACACGTGGCGGCCATCGAGCGATTCCCGCCCGCATCAGACGGCTCACAGAGGCGGGCGACGTGGCTTTTTGTACGCCGTTGGATCTTGATCCAACGGCCATCAGCAGCCCGAATCGAATAAGCGGAGCGCACATCTTGAGCACCACGTGGCTTCATCTGGACCACAGATCGATGATCCGACGGTCGATCGCATCTCCCAATCGAAGAAACGAAGCGGGGCGACGTGGCGAGGCGTGGGCCGCTCGATGATGATCCTGCGGCTGAGAGCAACCCCGCTCGGACGAAGCAGCGGAGCGATTAAGCGGGCGACGCGGCGCTTCGGGAGCCGTTGGATCACGATCCAACGGTTGGAAAGCGAGGATGAACGCAGCGAAGCGGATGTGAAGCGGGCGAAACTCCGACCCGCTTGGACACGTGTCGAGCCCAGATCAAATCCCGCTTTGATCGAACGGCTGAAAATTGCGCCGATTTAGATCTGCGGCTGAGATCGATTCGGGTGCGAATTTATTGCGGGTTTGAACCCGTTAAGCAACCCAAACCCGCAATCTTATTATATAAGCGTATTTAGGGTTTTTTGGGCGTATTCAAGCAGATTGGGGCGTATTTTGGGCGTATTGGAGGCTCTAGAAGCCGTATTTCCCCTCTGAAAAATTCTGTAAAATTCCAGAGCCTTGTTTCTAATTTCCAGAGAGTTTTGATGTATTTTCAAGGATATTTGGTGATGAATTCTTAACTTAAACTCCTTATTTGATGCTTTTCTACCGTATTTTGCTATGATCTAGATGTATTTTGTTATGAAACTTGTTTATTCTGAAAGTATGAGTAGCTAAAACTTAATTGTGCTTGGTATGGAGTAGTTAGGTGATACAATTTGTGTTAGTTTGGTTGAAATTCCATGTGCTTAATCGTTAAACGTCGCTAAAATTGTAATCGTTGTTCGTAAATCGACTTTTTTAGATTCCAAAAGAATTAATTTAGTTGATGATCGCCCCAAAAGGGTGAGTTTTGATCTCCCCAAAAGGGAGTTTCATCCCGTAGTTTTGATCTCTCCAAAAGAGAGTTTCATATCGTATTATAATCTTAGCGACGATCTTTTTGAATATTTTGTTTGAACCCCCAAAAGGGCATCTTCCGATGAATTGCTCCCAAAAGGAGAATTCATTGAGTTATATTAGGTATTTTCCGGTGAATTGCTCCCAAAAGGAGAATTCATTGCGTTATACCTATCAACCAAATTAATACGAATCGTTGACCCTAACGAACCCATACCATGTGCAAACTTTTTATATATATTTTCTTACACGTATTTCCTCGTTCAACACCATTCACATCACCACCTAAAGTGTTTAGTTTCTTTCCGTAAGATTTCTATTTGATTTGAGCTGTGGATGCAACAGATTTCTTCCCGTGGATTCGACACCTGGACTCCCAGGTTTTACTACTTGAACGGACTCTTGCACTTGAGAGAGAGCACCTTTTCGGTCCCACCAAGTTTTTGGCGCCGTTGCCGGGGAGGAATGGTTTGTGACTACGGTTTATTTCATTTAGAGGACCTCCGGTGAGATCTTTCCACTTTACTGTACATAAACTTTTTTTTATTATTTTATTTTAATTTTTAAAAATGGAGTATATGAATTTTTATTGCACGAACAATCTGTATGATGCACGGTTTACTAATGCACACAAACATAGAATGGAGAAGCTCAAAATTGTTAATTTTAATCAAACTGACTGTGAAACTTTCTTTCAGGCCTGGAGGAGGTTCACAAATATCGTATCGAGCTATCCGCAGCATGGTTTCACAAATGAAGAACTTATGGAGTTCTTCCTAGAAGGACTACAACCGCAGCTGCAGGAATTATTGGGAGGCATGACGCCGACAGTGGCGTGGGAATACATGGGGTCTTTGCAAGAAAACGAAGAAAGCGTGGAAGAGACTTCAGAGAGCGATTCAACGGAGCCTTCGTGCCTCGACCAAGAAGAGCAAAGCGTAGACGTACCTTTGCAATCCTTGAGAGAGGATGCTTACCTGACTACTCAGACACAGGAGGCCACATCCCATCAATTCCAGGAGAATTTCCTTGCTCGGAGTCGGCAGATTCAAAATTCTATTGAAGATCTTAATTTGATTGACGCTTGCTTAGAAGAAAATAATTATTTTGAAACTCAATTTAAAGAAACTAATACGAGTTCATCTTCTATTGCAGGAATATCGAGCGAGCCATGTCACGTTGATGACACGAATATAAATATCCACATGGCAGAAAGTGTGTGCAAAAGAGAGGGTGAGCTAGCAATTTTGGATGAACGAGAGGAGGAGACAGCTAGGGACAAAGGTTTTGAGATTATCGCCATGGAGCCAGAACCATTCCCTCTTCCAGTTTTGTCCCAAAATCATTTATCCCTCTCCACAATGAACGAGCATCGTACAGAGAGTAGTGCAAATCTTTCAGGGAGTAGTCGTCAACTTGCTTTAATTTCTTTCACTTATTTTGATGACTATATTTGGAATATTTTTATTGCAAAGAATCTTAAATTAATTTGGACTGACATAACTCGTCTCTCGCAGGACATTGACAAACAGCTTATAGAGATGCTTGGAGTTGTGTTGCTGGGGTCCAAATTAGTTTCTGGAGGAAGAATAATCGCCGAGGAGAGCAAAGAGCAAATTGAACAACTTCCTCCACAATTAAAGATTCGGGATCCGCCATTTGATCACGGTGTGTTCTTTCCAGTAGTGTAGTTTTTATATGCTTTCTAGGTTGCTTGCGTGAATAAACTCGTACCTCTTCTGACATTGAGGACAATGTCCATCTTTAGTTGGGGGGTGTGTATGAGACCTTAGGATTTTTTTTCTTTTTTTTGAGAAGAATAAATCACCAAATCTCATCTTTTAAAACTCGTTCATATGCCTCAAATGCGGATGATTATACATTAATTGAGTTCTAAAAATTTTTATGGCTTGAGTTGATTATTTTTCCTTCATGGAATTACCGTTAATATACTATTCCTGAAAATTTTCAATTTCCATGATTAATATCTCGAAATAGTTTGAATTGATTTCATGCATGCTAATGTGATGGAAAAAGCTTAAGTATACACGATTTTTAAGAATAGTTTTCAAGTTGAAGAGGAATTTGGCCTTTGTTATTAATGTTTATATTCATGTTGATGGGTTTTGAGTTGCTTACAAAGAAAAATATGGAGAAAAGAAAAGAAAAGAAAGAATTTTGAATGAAAGAAAAAATGAATGAAGAGAAAATGAATGAAGAAGTATGTCACTAAAACATAACTTGGTTGGCTCGAGTAGTACAGTCCGAGGGGTCCTTCTTGGCCTAATGCCCTATGATCGTCTGATTTGGGAGCCATTGACCGGAAACTCACTCATTTGATGGAGCGATCCAAGTTATACTTTTTTCTGCGAATGTTGCTTGATGCGCGTTACGCAGAACGAATAAAAGAAAAGAAATGGTGAATATACTAAGCAACTTCAATACCCATAATTTGAGTGATTGTTTTGATAGGCCAATTCCTTGGAAACACGAAAACTAGTATACGAACGACGTGTTATACTTTCGCTTGCGCAAAACGATGCTTGTATGTCATTTATTCATACTAAATTAGAGAAAATTTCATGTGATTGATTTTTGTTCATGGATGTGTATATTGATGGCCAAGACCATGTTGGAATGCGTATTATTGAGCCACGCCATGAGCAATTTGAAAGAACTTATTGTTTATTACTCATCCGTATTTATCGCTATTTTTGCTAGAGACTAGCAAATCGCTAGTTGGGGGGTGTGATTCGGGTTCAATATTACATATTTAACCCCCCATTTAGCCCTATTTTGTGCTCACATGATGCTAAATTTATCTCTAATTCATACGTATTTTCTACACATTTATTTATTAGAGAAAACACACTATTTGAGCACAAAACAGCAATTAATGAAGTATTTCTGCACTTATTATATTTTTCCTAGCACCGTCTCGATCTCACGATTCCAACGACTATTTATTTGTATTTTTCTGAGATCTGTGCTAATTTCTATGAATTTTTGAATGCAGAATACCATTTATTGGAAATAAAATAAAGTTGGCACGAATCTTGATGAACACGTGGCGGCCATCGAGCGATTCCCGCCCGCATCAGACGGCTCACAGAGGCGGGCGACGTGGCTTTTTGTACGCCGTTGGATCTTGATCCAACGGCCATCAGCAGCCCGAATCGAATAAGCGGAGCGCACATCTTGAGCACCACGTGGCTTCATCTGGACCACAGATCGATGATCCGACGGTCGATCGCATCTCCCAATCGAAGAAACGAAGCGGGGCGACGTGGCGAGGCGTGGGCCGCTCGATGATGATCCTGCGGCTGAGAGCAACCCCGCTCGGACGAAGCAGCGGAGCGATTAAGCGGGCGACGCGGCGCTTCGGGAGCCGTTGGATCACGATCCAACGGTTGGAAAGCGAGGATGAACGCAGCGAAGCGGATGTGAAGCGGGCGAAACTCCGACCCGCTTGGACACGTGTCGAGCCCAGATCAAATCCCGCTTTGATCGAACGGCTGAAAATTGCGCCGATTTAGATCTGCGGCTGAGATCGATTCGGGTGCGAATTTATTGCGGGTTTGAACCCGTTAAGCAACCCAAACCCGCAATCTTATTATATAAGCGTATTTAGGGTTTTTTGGGCGTATTCAAGCAGATTGGGGCGTATTTTGGGCGTATTGGAGGCTCTAGAAGCCGTATTTCCCCTCTGAAAAATTCTGTAAAATTCCAGAGCCTTGTTTCTAATTTCCAGAGAGTTTTGATGTATTTTCAAGGATATTTGGTGATGAATTCTTAACTTAAACTCCTTATTTGATGCTTTTCTACCGTATTTTGCTATGATCTAGATGTATTTTGTTATGAAACTTGTTTATTCTGAAAGTATGAGTAGCTAAAACTTAATTGTGCTTGGTATGGAGTAGTTAGGTGATACAATTTGTGTTAGTTTGGTTGAAATTCCATGTGCTTAATCGTTAAACGTCGCTAAAATTGTAATCGTTGTTCGTAAATCGACTTTTTTAGATTCCAAAAGAATTAATTTAGTTGATGATCGCCCCAAAAGGGTGAGTTTTGATCTCCCCAAAAGGGAGTTTCATCCCGTAGTTTTGATCTCTCCAAAAGAGAGTTTCATATCGTATTATAATCTTAGCGACGATCTTTTTGAATATTTTGTTTGAACCCCCAAAAGGGCATCTTCCGATGAATTGCTCCCAAAAGGAGAATTCATTGAGTTATATTAGGTATTTTCCGGTGAATTGCTCCCAAAAGGAGAATTCATTGCGTTATACCTATCAACCAAATTAATACGAATCGTTGACCCTAACGAACCCATACCATGTGCAAACTTTATATATATATTTTCTTACACGTATTTCCTCGTTCAACACCATTCACATCACCACCTAAAGTGTTTAGTTTCTTTCCGTAAGATTTCTATTTGATTTGAGCTGTGGATGCAACAGATTTCTTCCCGTGGATTCGACACCTGGACTCCCAGGTTTTACTACTTGAACGGACTCTTGCACTTGAGAGAGAGCACCTTTTCGGTCCCACCAGTAACCCAGGGCCATGTGGATTCACCAATTCCATCTCCGCCTACCACTTCTACTTTTGGGGGTGAAGCAGTCGTGTCTCGTACATCATCGACAACTTGCACCACGGAAGGTAACTCTTATGGTTTACAATTTGAAAATTTTGATATGAGTCCCCTTCCCCATGTAGGTACTCTTTTTGAGACACATGGTACCGAGGAGGGCATGGAGGAAGTCCGTATCGACAAGGAGGGAGAGCATGGAGCCGTGAACATTATGACTCATTCTATTGAGCCTCATGTTCCCTTGCCTCTACCACTACCTCCACAGCCCACCCTCACTCCACCAGAGGCATCGGATCCACCAGAGCTTACTGCTCCCACAAAGGGAGATCTTTTAGACCCATTTCTGAATATCATATTACAATCCCCATATTTTTAGATTCAAATACTACTGACATGACATACCCTCCAAAGGATCCAGATTCATATTATACGGAGATATGTCAGGGAATTTCAGCACCTGACGAGCTCGTTGCTGAACGTGGACAGGAGATCATCGCGTCACCACCAGGGCATAACACGACATTCTCAGGGAGTCATCGTCAACTATTTCCACGCTTTACATTTCACTTTGACGATACTCTTTGGGATACATTTATTGCGGGAAAGAATTTTTCATCACGGACTGATGCTCCTTTTCTTTCGAATGATTTAGGTGGACATCATCGAGAGAAGCTTGGGGGAGCGTTGCTGGAGTTCGTTGGTTTTCGTGGCACCAGAACATTGGCGGAGCCACAGAAAGAACAGGGAGTGCAGCTTCTTGCTCCGCTTCAGATCGTAGATCCACCGTTTGCTCAGGTGTATCTAAATCTAGTAGTGTAAAAATTTTTTCTGCTCTCTAGTCTAGACTAGAATAAACTCATCTCCTCTCGACAGCGAGAGGAGCGTATTAGGATTAATCGCTTTTCTTTGAATAAAATTTGCCTCCTTACCACACCCCTTTACTCTCTTTCGAGGAGGATGAGGAGCCCACCGCTCCTGCACTTTGATTTCTTTTTTCTGATCTTCCCCCTAGCCAGCTTTTTCCGATTCCCCATGATCACTTCTCTTTTCTGGCATTGTCATGATCAGCTTGGGGGAAATCTATTTTCTGTGATTGATGTCGTGTGTTTTGTTTGTCGTGTGCTTGTTTTGTGTGCCTGTGTGTATATATTTTTTATAGTTTGTTTCGTTATTTATTATCTTTAGTTTTCTATTTTTCTTATTGTGCATTTTTCATGTTTTTTTCCCATTTTATTGTCGGTGCGCACTTCCCTCCCATTTTCGTTGCCCTCCCGTATTTACTCCTATTGCATTGAGGGCACTGCAGAATTCAGCTTGAGGGAGTCGCACTTTGTGCGTCAGTTGTATCCTTTTTCCCATTTTTGAGTCGTTTTCACCGTGGTTTTCTTTTTCTTTCCTTCTTTTTTATTCTCCCTCTCCTAGAGATGACCCCAAGTGATGAACTGCAACGGAACCACACACACACTTAGAGCAGCTACGATAATCACGTTCACTAACACTAGGAGGCCGGTCCTATTGCATTTCATGCTCCGTGGGTTCCCTTTGCTTTTGTGTGAGGTGTGTGTCGTGACTACTAGTTGGTGTGCTTCTACGTTGTGATTTTGTTTTATATACCTGTCCTTGGATAACCCCTAGACTATCATGCTTCAGTTTCGAATATGCGGTATTTTGCATCCACTGTTTGCTTCTCTATGCATGAATAATATATATATATTACTCTTCAAATCGCATGTGTCGGGACTCTACCAATAGGACTAGGATAACCCATTTGCATATGTTCTGATCTGTGAAATTTTTTCTTTTGCCAAAGTGTTTAGAATTCGAATTCTTTTTTGTTTTACTTGGTGCAGATCCCCTCGTCGTGTACCATTCTTCCACTTAGGAGAGTACACATTTTTGCCAAAATCCAAAAATCCAAAAAATCCAAAAAGAAAAGAAAAAAGAAATAATATGTATAGCCAAAAATCCAAAAATATACAAATACCCAAAACCCAAAAAATTCCCGTTATGAACATTATTCCTATCCACTGTGAATAAAAGGGAAGGCGAGAGTTTACACCAAGTGTTCTACTCCACACCTACTCAACCCCCTTCGATTTCGAACACACTTGGCATAGGAATTTTCTAGCGATCATCTAGGCAGTCGTGTGGTGATTCCCTAGTTCATAGTAGTAGAGTTCCTGACACATGATATGCTTCAATTCTTATTCTATTCTCATGCATGCTTGAGTTATTATCCACCGCTTATTCGAATTGAATCAATATTTGGGTCATTCCTTGGGTATGTGTATATTGAGCTTTATTGCACAATTTAGATAGTTACACCGTCTGCTAGCTCACGACCTCACTCACTTGCGCTTCACCGCGTGTACCCACAACACTTGTATGGACTCATATTCCTGGGTTTAGTGATGTGCTTATTGCATGCTTGCTTAGTGTGGTGAGTTCGTTTTCGTTGGCTCTGACGGGTGATCTAGGATTCTGCTTTCTTTTTCTGTTTCTTCCTTCCGAGCTCCTACTCTCACTCGTCTTCCTCGAGGAAGAGGAAGGTTTCAGCTTGGGGGATTTTGACGTGCGTTTATATTTTATATATTCATGCACGTCTTCTCCGTATTTTCCTATTGTTTTCTGTTGTTTCGTATCTATTCTTTTGTGATTTTTAGTTCCTTTACAATTTCTTTGTCTTTGAGTGCTTTTGCAGGAGATTGCCAGCACTGGGGACATATAAAGCAAATATCATGAGTCCCCGGAGCAACGGAAGGTGCCACGCGATCCTGAGGGCCAAACGTCAAAAAATATCACGTAACAGCCCTCAACTGATCGGGTGAACAGACCCACCCGATCGGTTCGTGCACGCGTATCTGACCCGATCAGAAGCAGCAGTGAAGAAGATCCCACCCGATCTGTTCAGTGATCGGGTGGTGGTACAGAACTCTCTATTTTTTGGAGCTGAATTCCAACCGATCGGTTTACTTGTCAACCGATTGGTTCACCTGTAGCCAAAGTTTCCCCAGCTCACGACCCAACGACTCACCCGATTGGTTCAGCGATCGGGTGAAGTATCTGAGAAGCTGAAGACTAAGTCAACTGTCGTCCCATCCAATCGGTTGATGTTTCAACCGATCGAGTGGACATTAAATTTTGTCTTCTTCTGGGAATATTTCCTGGCATCTTTCCAGAATGTATATAAACCCCCTAGGTTTTCCAGAAAACGGGGATACCCAGTTTTTAACAGTTTTTTTTACGGATTTTGGCTGCTGCTAATTAAATTTGTTTTGTAAGTTCTCTGATCGCTTTGATACTTTAACATTGCGTTATTAATACTATTTGCTTCCTTGTTCTATGCTTGATTATCTTTTCAATGGCTGAAATTTTTTGCATTGAATCTATTACTATAATTAGCGAGTAGTTTCCTAATCTGGGACATTGGTGGAAGCCCCTTTGTGGGTTCTCCCTAGAATGACCACATGATTAGGGGTTCGATAGGATATATGGATTTAGATGGTTACACAGGGTGTTTTATTGTCATACGCGGAAGAAAGACTGCCTCTGACCGTCGGGCCAAGGGGAAATAAAACTGGCGTTTGATCCCCTAGCCACGGCTCATACCCTTAGCGTAGACATTGATTCCTAGCGCGTGGGAACGGTAGGATGAATTTTCGGGAATTATCGTTGCAAGCTTAGTGCTCCCGGAGTCGATCGGTGTTAGACATGGAAATGCCCACCGTCTGAACCCGGGTAGACCTAGCGTATCATCCTGGGCATCGACCGGAATATCGGGCCCATGGGACGCACGGTATTACTTTTAGAGGCAATGTCTCACCACTAAACCCTAGAATCCGATCGTATTCCTATCTGTCGGTCGTAATAGAGAGGACATATGATCGGGTGGAAGTCAATGTCCTAGGTTACTTTTTATATCTTACACCTTTTCGTAGTTTCATATCGTGACAACCACCGAGCGATAGGGCTAGCTCACCCATCGGCTGATCCGGTTCTTGTTTGTTAACAAGCACAACACACGCCTCCCTGAGTTCGACCCCCAAGCCACACTACAACACCGTCCACTTGCAGTTATAAATATTTAATTCTGGTATGCCCGTATATATTGTGTATCAAAATCTAAGGGACGTCAAGCTTTATGCAAAAACTTGACCGGTGCCCCGTTTACGGTTTGGGCCTGGTGTCGTTTTACCGCAAGTGCACAATTAGTGTAGGGTGCGGGTATATCGAACACAGGGAGGTGGATGGCTTGAATGCTTCTAGCCTCGCCTTGGTTGTGTGAGAGCTACGCGGATGATATGAGTGGGTAGTGTAGAAATAAAGGAAAGAAATAAAAAGACAAGAAAAGAATCCCCGCTAACACGGGCTAGAGCACTCATGACACTTGGCATTCGACTCGACCCAGGGTGAGACATTGCCCCAAAAGGTGGTACCTAGTGCCCCATGGGTCCGATATTCCGGTCGGTGCCCAGGATGATACACTAGGTCTACCCGGTTTCGGACGGTGGGCATTCCCATGTCCAACACCCTCCGTAACTGAGAGTATTAAGGCCACAATGATAACTCCCAACATTTCGTCCAAGCCGTTCCCACGTGCGAGGACTCGATGTCGATGCTAGGGGTATGAGCTATGACTAGGGGATCAAACTCCCATTTTATTTTTCCTTGGCCCGACGGTCAAAGGCGATCTTTCTCCCGCCAGTGACAATAAAACGCCCCCGCGTAACCCTAATGGCCAAATAGATTGAATGTGATTTCTAGCAATACATCAAAGCAGATCTTGACAGGACAAGCATCCGGACCCCAACCCCAACACATCTAGTGTGTTGCCATACGAATTGGACTCAGATTGCTAGACATCCCCATTGACACATTCCATCAAACACTTGCCATGCAATCAAGTCAAATGAAATATCCCAAGCATCAATCCTACTCAAATCCATATTAGGGGTCATCTAACACTACTCAATGGTGAAGAACATAAAAGCAAGCAATAAGAGTAACAAACAAACATTCACCATCAAGAAAAATGAAAATAACACAAAGCAATGGAAGTAAGAAAAGAAATACTAATCTTGCACTTGAATCCATCAATCCATTACAAGAATTATTGGAAGATAAAAACTAATCTAAACTAACCTAAGGCTCCCATCAAAGGGGCAGAAAGAGCCCTAAAAAATAGAGGGAGCCCTCATCAAGTCGTCCAACATCCAATATTTATAGTCCCTCCTCAAAACCCTAACGGTTCGGGTCCAAATACCCAATAAAACCGTAGAAAAAGTGCCACCCGATCGGTTGGAAGTTCAACCGATCGGGTGACAGCTCTTGAAGATCTTCAACCAATCAGCGAACTGATTGGGTGAGATGTTGGAATCTCGAGCTGGGAAAGAAGTGCTACAGGTGATCCGATCGGTTGACAAGTCAACCGATCGGGTGGAGTTCGGCTTAAAAGACAGAGAAGACTGCGGCATCCACCCGATCACTGAACCGATCGGGTGGGATCTGCTCCTTTGCTGCTCCTCGTCGGGTCAAATACGTGTGCACGAACCGATCGGGTGGAACTGTCCACCTGATCAGTTGAAGCTCCAAATCTTCAATCCCCATCTTTGGCCATCAGATCTTTGCCGTATAAGCGTGCTTTGGTCCCGACATGCAAAGTTGACTCCAGAAAACACTGAAATGCCGACATTTACCTGAAATACAAACAATACACCCAATAGTAAATATGAACCAAAATGTGATATATACAACATGGAATGAGATGAAATTCATATGAAAACACGATAAAGAGCGTGTGCAAAAGGTGAAATTTGAACTCGCGTCAAGCCCCCAAGCTAAACTCTTCCTCGTCCCGAGGAAGACGAGTTGGAATGAAGATCGGGTGCGAGAGCAAGAAAGGAAAGTGAAGAGTCCTCGATCACACTCTCCAAACCACAAATGTAATCACCAACACAATTAAGCACAAGGGTAAATCATATCACTATCTAAATCAAGAATTCAATCTCATAATTATAGCACCATGGGTTCATATCAATAGAGCACAAAAGAGATAGAAGCATGACATTGGCTAAGGCATAGCTATCATAGCATGTTATAGTAGATAATATGTTCAAATATGAGGAAGCTCAAAATTCAAATCAAATCTTCCAAACGATGAATACGAGATACCCATACATGCATGAAGAAGTAAGAAAGAATAGATATGAATCATGGGAATACCTATCAATCTCTAGGATGTAAGGAATCACCACACACACTTATCGATATTGATTTTTGAAACACTTTCTTGCCTTGCTTGTATTTTCAAAAGGAGATGGAGAAGATGTGGAAAGATCACTTTGTCAAACTCTCGCCTTCCTTATGTACATTGGTTTGTTTTTTTTGTTGTTTTTGTTTTGATTTTAATATTTTTGTCTTGCAAACTTGTGGGATCGCAATGGAATGCAAGGGCGGCCTACGCATCCCAAGCCAGATGGCTTTAGGGCGTCGGGTTACGAAGAACCCCGAAGGACCATTATACAAAAATATGTACAAAAGTGTGCACTCCCCCAAATGGGAGAACGATGCACGACGAGGGGGAATGTACAAAGTAAAACAAAAGAGAATTTTTGAGAAATCCAAGCATGAAAAGAAAATCCTCCATGAATTAAAGCACGGAACAAGGGTGTGGTTATCTTAATCCCGTTGAAAGGTAGCTAACATATGCGATAAGAGTACACATATAGTATTTCATGCAAGAGTTAGAAGCACGGGGGTAGGATGGTAAAATAACCATTTTTTGGAAATGAAGCGTGAAAATCTATGAACTTCAAATAGAGGGGCATATTAAAATATGATATATAGATAGAAGCATGCCTTAAACACAATCATAACCAACAATCTCGAAATATAACAAATAAACCCAAAAGATGGCAAAACACATATATGAACGTTGAATAATCAAAGAAAAGCGTGATGGAAAAATGTGCTTAAATGCGAAAAGTGAAGCATGAGTGGCAAAATATCATTGAGGGTTCATCTCTAGAAAGAGGCAAGAATGAAATGGAGAAAGAAAAATGCATGATGAGAATGATGCATAAAAATGAAAAGAAAAATTTTTGATGCAGGAAAAAGGTGAAAAATGGAAGAAAATAAAGGAAACATGCATGAAATGCAACTCCCCCAAGCTAAAACTTGCATTGCCCTCAATGCAATAAGATCACTCATGAGAGGGCAAAGATAAAATGGGAGGGAAAATGCATCAAAAATAACAAAAATGACTATACTTTCCCCCAAGCTAATATAAGCTATGCCCAAAAGATATGAAAATCCGATACGGGGTATAAAAGATAAAGGGGAGAGTGAACAATAGGCAAAACGGGCATCACCACCCTTTCAAGGTGGTATGGGTCTCAAGGAGAAAAATGATAACTGGGCCAAAAAAGTGCCAAAAGAACAAGGATAGGGTGATGGGGGTGAAATGATAGAAGGGCACGACATGATGTGTTATTATGATGCAAAAGCAAACCCTAGATACTCTCCCCTCGCTGATGAGAGGAGATGAGATTATTCTAATCTAAACTAGAAAGCGATAAATTTTTACCTTACTGGATCAGGATACACCTGAGTATAGGCGGATCCAAGATCTGGAGTGGGGCAGATAGCTACTCAAACTGCTCCTTCTGTGGCTCTGCCAGAAGTACTGTACCACGTGTGCCAATGGACCCAAGCAATGCACCTCCAATCATCCTTAATTGGTGTCCACCTGTGACCTACAAAGGATGAGGTGCAATAGTCCATGGCAAGAAATTATTTCCCAAAATAAATGTATCCCAAAGATAGTCGCCGGTAAATGATAGGAAAATATACGAAATGTGGCGAATACTCCCTGGAAATGGTATGCTATCCTCTGCGCTAGAGGCACGCTCATCGCTCTCGGCATCACTATGTGCCGGCTCCAATAGCCTGTTGAAGTCGTCCCCGTCATCGGCGTGGAAGGTGGCACGACAGGTAGGCTCTATGGACGCCACCAAGGGAGGGGAAGACATCTCCAACCGCTCATCGCACTGTGGCTCATGCTCCAAGGGGACCGAATCCTCAGAGTCGTGCTCATCATCCCAGATGACGTCATCGTGGTCCTCCAACACTGGATGCAAAAGAAGAGGCTGCAGAGGTAGCTGAGGAGATGGTGGAGCTGTGGAATCCTCAGGAATGACCCTGAAGTTCAAGTACCCCTGGATGTCCCACTCGCAAATATGTGTAGTCACTGTAGGCTCCTCGGTACTCTCAGTGAAGTCGCTGCTAATGTACCGTGCACATCCATCTCTGCAAGGTGAGATGTGAAGTCCATCTGCACAGGTGAGGTACTGGAATGTGCCTTCTAGAAAAACATCCTCCGGTGACGCCAAACGGGGTAGCCCGCCCAAAATGAAAGTCTCTCCCCCTTGGCAGTCACATGCCCCACTGTCACTCTCGCTGTCTGAGAAGAATGCATCGTTATCCAATTCGTAGAAGCAAAAACAGGGGTCGACGGGTAGCGACAAGTCAGAAGGTGCACCTCCACTGCACTCGGGAATCTCCAAAATAGCCCCACTGGTAGAAGCTCCGAGAACGTCCCGAGAAGAGACATCGGCTTCGTTCACCAATGCACCAACCTTCACCTCATCTTCAATGGTGTGGTCGTCGCGGATGCAAAAGATTTCTCCCATAAAGGCCAAGGGTGCACTGCAAATGTAGCGGGGTGCTTGGGGAATTGGATCTCGGGGAATGGCTTCTAGGATTTCAGTGTGGTGGCTCTGATCATGCGCAATCTCAGCAAGAGTGATGGGTAATAGCTCGAAGATTGTGGAGTTTTGTCGACGAACAATGTCCTTGAGAAAGGGAACGAAGGCTTCATTGAGAAAGGGAACAAGGGCCGACATTTCCATGGGCGGGAGGGATGTGTTGAGGAAATTGGTTGGAGGGGTATAGGAATGTGTTGTAGGAGTTCGGGTGTGGGGTGAGGGTACGTGAAGTAAATATGCACTCCAATCTTTCGTGCCCCGCCATGCCACAATCCTCACAAACAACCATCTCAAATGAACCGGTTCCTCCCACTAGAGCTTTGGAACAAGAATTCCACATTGCAAGCAAATATATATCTGCACAACACAAATAGAAAACTCGAGAGGAGTGTCAATAGTACAAGAGAATAACAAAAAGATAATATAGTGGTGGGGAAAAATTTCTTGGTTATTGTATTCGTTTTTTAATTTATGTTTTTATGCGTAGTCTAACGAATCCAAGCTAAGCCAATATCAAACCGAACACCTCCCTGGCAATAGCGCAAAAAACTTGACAGGCGCCCCGTTTACGGTTTGGACGCGCTGTTGTTTTACCGCAAGTGCACGGTTAGTGTAAGGTGCAGGTATATCGAACACATGGAGGTGGATGGCTTGAATGCTACTAGCCTCGCCTAGATTGTGTGAGAGCTACGCGGATGATATGAGTGGGTAGTGTAGAAATAAAGGAAAGAAATAAAAAGATAAGAAAAGAATCCCCGCTAACATGGGCTAGATCACTCATGACACTTGGCATTCGACTCGACCCAGGGGGAGACATTGCCCAAAAGGTGGTACCTAGTGCCCCATGGGCCCGATATTCCGGTCGGTGCCCAGGATGATACGCTAGGTCTACCCGGTTTTGGACGGTGGGCATTCCCATGTCCGACACCCTCTGTAACCAAGAGCATTAAGGCCACAATGATAACTCCCAACATTTCGTCCAAGACGTTCCCACGCGCGAGGACTCGATGTCGATGCTAGGGGTATGAGCTGTGGCTAGGGGATCAAACTCTCGTTTTATTTCCCCTTGGCCCAACGGTCAATGGCGGTCTTTCTCATGCCAGTGACAATAAAACGCCCCCGCGTAACCCTAATGGCCAAATAGGTCGAATGTGATTTCTAGCAATACATCAAAGCGGATCTTGATAGGACAAGCATCCGGACCCCAACCCCCCAACACATCAAGTTTGTTGCCATACGAATTGGACCCAGATTGCTAGACATCCCCATTGACACATTCCATCAAACACTTGCCATGCAATCAAGTCAAATGAAATATCCCAAGCATCAATCATACTCTAACCCATATTAGGGGTCATCTAACACTGCTTAATGGTGAAGAACATAAAAGCAATTAATAAGAGTGACAAACAAACATTCACAATCAAGTAAAATGAAAATAACACAAAGCAATGGAAGTAAGAAAAGAAATACTAATCTTGCACTTGAATCCATCAATCCATTACAAGAATTATTGGAAGATAAAAACTAATCTAAACTAACCTAAGGCTCCCATCAAAGGGGCAGAAAGAGCCCTAAAAATAGAGGGAACCCTCATCAAGTCGGCCAACATCCAATATTTATAGTCCTCCCTCAAAACCCTAACGGTTCGGGTCCAAATACCCAATAAAATTGCAGAAAAAGTGCCACTCGATCGGTTGGAAGTTCAACCGATCGGGTGACAGCTCTTGAAGATCTTCAACTGATCAGCGAACCGATCGGGTGAGATGATGGAATCTCGAGCTGGGGAAGAAGTGCTACAGGTGACCCGATCGGTTGACAAGTCAACCGATCGAGTGGAGTTAGACTTAAAAGACAGAGAAGACTGCGACATCCATCCGATCACTGAACCGATCGGGTGGGATCTGCTCCTTTATTGCTCCTCGTTGCGTCAAATATGTATGCATGAACCGATCGGGTGGAACTGTCCACCCGATCGGTTGAAGCTCCAAATCTTCAATCCCCATCTTTGGCCATCGGATCTTTGCCGTATAAGTGTGCTTTGGTCCCGACATGCAAGGTTGACTCCAGAAAACTACGAAATGCTGACATTTACCTGAAATACAAACAATACACCCAATAGTAAATATGAACCAAAATGTGATATATACAACATGGAATGAGATGAAATGTATATGAAAACACGATAAAGAGCATGTGCAAAAGGTGAAATATGAACACGCGTCAGCTTCCTTGTCCCCCGCCAGGTCCCAAGGAGCCTCCGCACTCCGAGCAAGGCGAGGCTCCGGGCGATGCCTCCTCATTGGCCCCGGCACCATAGGCGACATTTTCCCATCCCTGTGCACCCTCCCCTGCCCTGTAACAAGGAACAATTTTTGGAAGTAATGTATATAATTTGTTTTGTGGGCCTTTGTACCTTTCCGCATCTTGCCATTTTCTTTATGCAGTACTTTTTTGCTTCCGCCAATTGTTTTCTGGGTTGTCTCCGTCTATTGCTCTCCACTGATTGAGCTGGTTTACGGAGGGGGGAGACCTTTGGTCTCGTGGACAATAGTGGTGTTCGGGTTACTAGGGGTTGGATCCATTGCTGACCCTTTGCCACCCGTTGTGTGGGCAGATGGTCCCAGGAACATCACGTCGATTGGCGTGGTGAGTTAGTGCCTAGGGAGTGTTCTCGGCCGACCAGCTGTTTGGCCCGCTGAGGGCTTGCCCTCGTCCTCGATCCTTAGGCCGATTGGACGATTGCCTTGTGGAGGGGCTTGCCTTCAGTCTTACAGGTGGTCGGGGGATCGGCCCGCTGGGGGAGTTGCCCCAGCCTTATGGCCGATCGGCTTGGTTGGCCCGCTGGGGGATCTATCTCCAGGCTTACATCCAATCAATGTTTCGGACTGCTGTGGGAGCTGCCCCAGTCTTACGGACGGTCGGGTTGGTCTCCTTGCTGGGGGGCTACCCCCAGGCTTACGGTAAATCGAAGGATTGGCCCGTTGGGGGAGTTGCCCCCGGCCTTACGGATGGTCGAGTCAGTCTATATGCTAGGGGCTACCCCCAGACTCACGGTAGATCGAAGGATCGGCCAGCTGGGAGAGTTGTCCCCAGCCTTACGGACTGTCCCCGTGATCAGCCTGCTGGGGGAGTTGTCCCAGCCTTACGACCGATCAGATCGGTTGGTCAGCTGGGGGAGCTACCCTCAGGCGTATGGTCAACCGATGGACCAGCCAGCTGGGGGGAGTTGCCCCCAGCCTTATGGGCGGTCGGGTCGGTCTACATGCTGGGGGAGCAACCCCAGGCTTTGCGGTAGATCGATGGGTCGGCCCACTGGGGAGCTACCCCTAGCCTTACGGTCGACCTGTATGATTGACCAGTTGAGGGAGTTGCCCCAGCCTTACGGTCGACTCGCGTGATCGGCCCGCTGGGGGAGTTGCCCCCAGCCTTACGGACGATCAGTACGATAGGTCCACCGGGGGGAACTCCCCCCTGCTTTGCGGCCGATCGCAGATCTAGATACGGTGAGAAAGAGCTGAGTTGTACTAACACTGACTAATATTTCATTCTTGGGATCTGGGTGTACATTTTGGAGGAAAATAAAGCGGGGGAGATGAGGGCAAGCTAATCTTGCCTGGGTGAGGCTACGGCTGATTGTCCAGTCCCCCTCACTCGATGAAGCGCATAGCTGCATGAACGACATTCACCTTCTTTTCTTTGTCCATCTGTCTGGACGTCCCTTCTCCAGGGGTCGCGGTCGGATCGTCGACGAAATTCTTCAGGTGGCCTCGGCTGACCAATTTCTCTATATCCTTCTTCAAGTGCCAGCTGTCGTCGGTGTCATGGCCGCTGTCCTTGTGGTACTTGCAATATTTCTCCTCGTTCCTTCTGCCTCTCTTCATCTGTCACGCCCGCTTCCCAAGACTATGGATGCGAAACATGACTAAGGCCCACTTAGGCCGGAGCCGTGAGGCTCGGACCCAATAAGCGTCTGTGTGGTACTCCAAGACGAAGAAACATGTCCATGCAGAAAAGTACGGAACAACAAAAGTACTGAAAAGAAAACATTCATTTTATTCCAAACCAACATCCAAAAAGTACTGAGAGTCCAAACAAAAAGCCTGACACGGCTACAACAACTGAAAGTAACTACTGGTGCAAGCACTCAACCTAGATAGAAAAAGTAAACGGTGCTACGCACCCAACCTAGTAAGCAGGAGAACTCTGGAACAGCAACAGTGAGGAACCTCTAACTCTGGTCCTCCTCAGGCACGTACTCTGGGTCGATGTCGTCGGGCTCCACGTACATCGGCAAGTCTGCCTTGTCCACGCACTTCGGCTCGACACCTGACCTACAGCACCCAAGAGAAGAGGCACTGTACATCAGGTAAAGTCTACACAGAACTGTTAGACTCTACTGCAAGTGTATTTTAATTTAAAGCAACAGTTTACTGGTTGATTAACATGCTGAGGTTATACATGGCAGTTATAGAAAGTAAATGGAACAGGGAAAGTAAACACGTCAAACAGTAGCCGTAGCGCGTGCTACCGACTACGGGACTAACCTAAACGGGTCAAGACGAGACTAGACATGACATGACAAGACAAGACAAGACATGTGTGACTCGAAGGGTTCACGCCTTACGGTTCGAGGGGGATCAGACCCTCTCCCCGTGCGCACGCTCAACCCTACCCCAACCCAAGGCACAAGACAAGTCCGTACAAGGGATCACTCACTCTACTAAGTGAGTGCCCTATTGCCTGTAGGCTGTGTATCCATACAAGGGATCACTCACTCACTGGTGAGTGCCCTATTGTCCGCAAGCTGTGTATCCGTACAAGGGATCACTCACTCACCGGTGAGTGCCCTATTGCCTGTAGGCTGTGTATCCGTACAAGGGATCACTCACTCACCGGTGAGTGCCCTATTGCCCGCAGGCTGTATATCTGTACAAGGGATCACTCACTCACTGGTGAGTGCCCTATTGCCTACAGACTGTGTATAACAAGACACGACATGACACGTAAGGAAGTGTTCTTCTAGGGGGTCCACACGCACGCACACACAGGAGAACCCTAAGGTGTCAAAAGTTGTTGTTGTGCTTAGACTTCGTCGTCAAGTCTAAGTTGTCAATGGGGGTCCCGAATGCTATCATTTCACGTTCGGTTCTCTTTGTTTACATTCCAACAGCTCTAAGAGTCTATGGCCTAAACACGGCTGACGTGCGTTTATATTTCATATATTCACGCACGTCTTCTTTTGTGTTTTTCCGCTATTTTCCGCCGTCTTGTATTCGTTTTCTCGTGTTTTCTCGTTTTCTTTCACTTTTCTGTGTTTTTTGTATTTTGCAGGAGTTTACCGGCGTAGGGGACATAAGACGATGATATCATGAGTCCCCGGAGCAACATGAGAAGTCACGCGTGATCTAGGGGGTCAAACAACGAAGATAGCATCTTTCAGCCCCTCACCCGACCGGTTGGTCACAACCAACCGATCGGGTAATGCACGCGTGCACCACCCGAACACAAGCTAGAGCGGTCAGAAAGTCAACCGGTCAGTTCAGAGACCGGTTCAGACGTCCCAACTCTCTGGAATTTGATGCTGAACGCCAACCGATCGGGTGACCTTCACCCAATCGGTTCATCTGTAGCCAATTCTCCGAAGCCAAGACACGGAGAGATCAACCGACCGGTTCACCCGACGGCACGAAGATCCAACCGGTCAGCTTCAACCCTCAACCGACCGTGCCGTATGACCGGGTGAAGTCCCATGCTGAGCTACCGAAGAACGAAGCAGGTCACCCGATCGGTTGACTTTTCAACCGATCGGGTGATATCGTATTCTATATATAGGACCCCTAGGTTTTCCAGAAACGAGAGTTGTTATTTTTTTACAGTTTTTTCTCTCTCTTGACGGCTGTAATTTTCTACTTATTTGTAAGTTTTCCAATCTTGGCCAAACTTTAATATAGTATTATTTGCATTGCTCTTACTGCTTTTCAATCGCTTGATCATGTTTTTAACGGTCGATTTTGATTTAGATTGCTTTTTAGTAAATATGTGTGAGTAGTTCCCAAATCTGGGATTTTGGTGGAAACCCCTTCGTGGGTTCTCCCCGATGCGTCCATAGGACTAGGAAATCGATAGGGATTAGGAATCTACCGGTTATGCGGGGTGTTTTATTGTCATCGGCGGGAAAAAGACCGCCTTTGACCGTTGGGCCAAGGGGGAATAAACTTGGCGGTTGACTCCCTAGCCATAGTTCACGCCCTTAGCGTAGACGTCGAATCCTAGCACGCGGGAGCGGCATGATGAGATGTTGGGAGTTATCATTGCGAGCTTTGTGCTCCCAGAGTCGGTCAGTGTTAATGGACATGGGAATGCCAACTGACTGAACCCGGGAAGTCCGACGTGTCATCCTGGGCATCGACCGGAATATCGGGCCCATGGGACGCTGGTACCACTCTTAGAGGCAACGTCTCACCATTAGACCCTAATTCCGATCGTTATCCTACCCGTAGGCCGTATCGGCGAGAATTGCACGAAAGGGTGAAAACCGAAGTCCCGGGTTTTCCCTTTATATTGTTTATCACTCGCATTCTATTTTTTGTGACAACCCATCATTCGATTCGGGCTAGCTCTCCCACGGGGTGAATCCGATCCTTCTTGACACAAGCACAACCACGCCTCCCTGAGTTCGACCCCCAAGCCACACTACAACACCGTGCGCTTGCAGTTATAAATATTTAAATCTCACGCCCCCTATCATATATTGCACACTTGCATGCACGCAAACGCGGGGGACGTCAAGCTTTATGGCGCCGTTGCCGGGGAGGCAACGTGCTTGTTATTTTAGGATTTCATGAACCCTTGAGTCTCGCTCATACCCCTATCTTGCGATAATTTTCACATTCTACACTTTTTGATTTCACTTGTACATATTGTAAATATTAGTTGTATAGAATTGATAAACCAAGTCGTCATGCTGCCGTCGCTACTCCTCGCCCCCCCCGTTCATGCAACCGGTGCTTTTAACGTGTTTGCTATCTTTGCAGCTCTTTTTCTCTCCTTTCTTATAGGTTGTCTGCTCCACGACGAAGATGTTGTGTGCAGTTTCGGGGGATATCTGGGATCATTCGCACCACATCCGCTGTTTGGCACAAAGTTTGACAGGATCCCTAAATGCCTCGAATATTCTAACCTTTCTGTCTGTCGCTATGGAAAATCAGAGGAGGTATCATGATGTGCAGCTGCATCCTGGGACGACAACTCTCCTCTCTCCTGATGAAGTGGCGCGTATCGACCTGCCTAGTTCCGAATTCAGTGGGGGAGAATTATTCACCTATGAGGAGTTTTGTCAGGAGAACTACAGGGCAGAGCTTGTCGAGCGCTTTGAACAAGAATCAACCCATCCCTTGCAGACTTCTATAGAGCCCCAAGACCCTGGGAAGATGAGGAAGCCGGAGGCAGTGGTGGGGAACCATCAATTATCGAAACCTGTTTCCACGTCGAAGCCTTCTTCTCGGATAATTATTATGAGCTTGAGAATGACCCAGAGCCAATCTCCATTGGCCCCTTATTGCCTTGCGAGGCTTTTCCCTGCGAAATCACGGCTGGGAGTGAAAGTCCAGATGCTAGCTTTCAAGAGAACCACGAAGAAGTCCTTTCGCTAGAGGATGCTCAGCTTGAGAAATATGCGTCAGGACCTCATGAAGTTGAGATGAAAGAGTTGCCCCCGGGACTAAAGTATGAATATTTGGGAAAGGACTCGACCCTTCCAGTCATAGTGAACTCCTCGCTGCCCGAAGACCAGATGACCAAAATTCTTGGTGTTTTAAAAAGGTTTAAGCGCGTTTTCAGGTATGCAATTGAAGATTTGAAAGGGGTGAGCTTGGGCCTCTGCTCACATAGGATACTGCTTGAGGATGAGCAAGCCTCCTCAATTGAGCCACATCGGAGACTCAATCCTATAATGATGGAGGTGGACAAAAAGGAGATTGTTATGCTTCTACAGGCCGGTATCATATACCCAATCTCCGACAGTCGCTGGGTTAGCCCGGTGCATGTCGTACCCAAGAAAGGAGGAATGACGGTGGTTCGCAACGAGAAAAACGAGCTCATACCTACTAGGACCGTCACAGGGTACCGGATGTGCATTGACTATATGAAGCTGAACAAGGCCACGAGGAAGGATCACTACCCTCTCCCATTCATTGATCAAATGCTAGAGAGGCTGGCGAAGCACAACTACTTCTGTTTCATGGACGGGTACTCCGGATTCCTTCAAATCCCTATCCATAGCGATGACAAGGAGAAGACTACTTTCACATGCCCATTTGGGACATATGCATACAGAAGAATGCCATTTGGGCTTTGCAACGCCCCAGCTACATTCCAAAGACTAATGTCCGCCATCTTATTTGACTACTCCCAGGACATCATGAAGGTTTTCATGGACGATTTTTCCGTCTACGGAACTGAGTTCGACTCATGTCTCAGCAATCTAACTAAAGTTCTGGAGAGGTGTCAAGACAAAGGTCTAGTCCTGAACCAGGAGAAATGCCATTTCATGGTCCAAGAAGGAGTTGTGCTGGGACACGTCTTCTTCGAGGGGAATTGGGGTTGATAGGGCAAAAGTTGAGGTGATTAAAAAGCTTCCACCACCACTCAATCTTCGAGGAGTCCATGGTTTTTAGGGCATGCGGGATTTTACCGCCGCTTCATAAAAGACTTCTCAAAGATTTCCAGGCCGCTGACCCAACTTGCACCTTTCATCTTCAACGAGGAGTGCATGGAAGCCTTCTGCCTTCTTAAGCAAGCCTTGATTTCCGTGCCCGTAATTCAGCCGCCGGACTGGAGTTTACCCTTCGAGCTAATGTGCGACGCTAGTGATAACGTCGTTGGAGCCGTCTTGGGGCAGAGGAAGGATAAAAATCTGCATGTGATATATTATATGAGCAAGACCCTTGACATTGCCCAAAGAAATTACACAACCACGGAAAAGGAATTGCTAGCTGTCATCTACGCGATGGACAAGTTCCGGCAATATCTCGTTGGGGCAAAGGTGATCGTGCACACTGATCACGCTGCTCTCAAATACCTATTGAGCAAGAAAGAGGCTGTGCACACTGATCACGCTGCTCTCAAATACCTATTGAGCAAGAAAGAGGCTAAGCCGCGGCTCATTAGATGGATTCTCCTCCTCCAGGAATTCGACCTGAAAATCAAAGACAAGAAGGGGGCGGAGAATGTCGTTGCCGATCACCTGTCCAGAATACCTACCATCGATTTGAATGCTACTCCGGTTGATGATTCGCTCCCTAACGAGCATCTCTTCTCTGTCTCTTTCGCTTGGACTCCTTGGTACGCCGACATTGCTAACTATCTGACTTGTGCCATCGTCCCCCACAACGTGAGCTATCAGCAGAGGAAGAAATTCTTCCATGAGGTTCGAAAATTTTATTGGGATGACCCCCATTTGTACAAGACCTGTAACGATGGGGGTGATACGAAGGTGCATTCCTGAGACTGAGGCGACCTCCATAATATCTCATTGCCATGATCAGCAATGTGGAGGGCATGCGGGCACCTATAAGACGACTGCAAAAATCCTTCAGAGTGGATTCTACTGGCCAACCCTATTTAAAGACACCCACGCTTATGTCCAAGCCTGCGACAAATGCCAAAGGACGGGGAACGTCTCCAAGAGGAACGAGATGCCTCAGCACTACATCTTAGAGGTAGAGATCTTCGATGTGTGGGGAATCGACTTCATGGGACCGTTCCCCTCCTCCTCTGGGAACCCGTATATCTTGGTAGCCGTGGACTACGTATCGAAGTGGGTTGAAGCGATAGCCAGTCCTACTAATGATTCCCGAGTGGTTGCCAAGTTCTTTAAAAACAACATCTTCCTGCGGTTCGGTGTGCCTCGAATTTTGATCAGTGACGGAGGGAGCCACTTCATAGAGAAGAAATTCGAAGCTCTCTTAAAGAAGTACGGGGTGCAACACCGAGTCGGACGCGCCTACCACCCACAGACTAGCGGCCAAGTGGAAGTTTCTAACCAGGAGATTAAGAGCATACTGGAGAAGACGGTGGCCAGCTCTAGGAAGGATTGGTCATCAAAACTTCCTGACGCGCTCTGGGCTTACAGGACGACATTTAAAACTCCGATTGGACGACCCCCTACCGGCTTGTCTACGGGAAGGCGTGCCATCTCCCCGTGGAATTGGAATACAAGGCGTTTTAGGCAATCAAGAACCTAAACTTAGATGCCAAGGAGGTTGGAGGTCACCGACAGCTTCAACTTAACGAGCTCGACGAGATCCGGCTCAATGCTTATGAAAACGCCCGGATCTACAAGGAGAAGCTGAAGCGGTGGCACGATAAGCGCATCCTGAAGAGGGAATTCAAGGAAGGAGACTTAGTTCTCCTATTCAACTCAAGGCTGAAGCTTTTTCCTGGAAAGCTCAAGTCAAGGTGGTCGGGACCTTTCCGTGTCACCAAGGTCTTCCCGCATGGGGCTATCGAGATATTGGGAAGAGATGAGCCATTCAAAGTCAACGGATAGCGCCTTAAACATTATGCGATAGGAGAACCGGCATTCTCTCTGGTCGGACTCTCAACGACCGACGACTCTTCCTCAAACCCTCCGGATCCTAATTGACCACCATATGAGGCGTCGAGCAAACGACGTTAAACAAATGCGCTTCATGGGAGGCAACCCATGTTCTAAACTCTCGCCTTTTAAGGCTTATTTTTAGTTTAATTTTTTCTATTTTAAATAAATTAATCCAGCCGCGGGATCATCGATCGAGAAACTTAGGCCATTCATGAATTTTTGCAGGAAACAAGGCCTCACCCGATCGGGTGGTTATTCAACCGACCGGGTGAGACGTATCAAACGAAGGCCGCATCTGCTCCCCTTATGAACCGATCGGGTGAAGCTGAGCTGAGACCGGGTGGCTGACCGTGTGAAATGGGCTGAACTCTCGGGAAATTTGGGGGATGTATCAACCGATCGGTTGAGTGATGCGGCGGTCGTGTGACTAACCGGGTAAAAAGTCACAGTATTCTCAGGAAGATTTGAGAAGCGGTCAACCGACCGGGTGAAATATCACCCGATCGGTTCACCTGTAGCTGTTGGCCGACAGATGAATTTCGAAACTTATCCACCCGATCGGGTAAACCCTCACCCGATCGGTTCGTTTTCGCCCCTATAAATATCTCTGTCGCACGACTTCATCCACCCGACCCCCAAACTTCCATTCGCTCGATCTCTCTCCCTCCAACTGCCGAATCGATCTCCTCCCTCTACCCCCAACACTTCTAAACACTAATCCTCAATCATTCCCATACTCCCCCACCATCACTACCCTTCCCACCAACAACGTTCACTCATCAAACGTCCAAACCCTAACCCTAACCCCCAAATTTCGAGAATCTCGATTCTTGTCGGATCAGCGAGTGGCGGCTTCCCAAATCACCTTCCTATACCGCGTGTGGTCTTTCGGGTGCTTGATCTTACAACATTGATGGGTAACCTCTTTCCACTCTTCACATTCATTTCATTTTATGCCATGTCTTGAATTTGTGTTTGCACACTTTATCTGCTTCATCATCTTCATAGACACCATATCCCGCTCCATCATTCTTCCCCTCGCCATCACCATGTCTGTGAAGGGAAAGGATATAGCCTCGTTGTCACGCAGACATCCCCTTTATGGTCCCTTTTCCCCATCTTTCCTCGGCATAAACCCTTCGTCTGAAGAGCAATCCGATCGCTTACAAGCCCTTCTTCATCGCCCAATGCGACCTACTCTTTTCGCCGACTTCCCCACCCTACAATCTCTTGGACTATTTAGGGGGGTCTATGCACTCTTTCGTTTCATAGGTTGCGATTATCTTCTGCAGACCCACGCCAATACACACAGGAATCTCACACTCGAGTTCCTCAGTTCTCTCGAAGTATCTGATCATGGTTTCACCTTCCGAGCCTTCAATTGTGATTTTTCCATGAGCTTCAACACGCTTAATGACATTCTATACTTTCCTCACCCAGATCTCCATGTTGAATGCTCAACTCTTGATTGATCTGACATCTTTTCTTGCTTTTGGGCCGATGGCGCTTGGCAAAGATTCACCCGATATACCACCTTTCCAGCGGTAGCCCTCGCCTCCTACGTCATACACCCATGCTACCGTTTCGCACATTGCTTCCTTGCCAACACCATTTTCGCTCGCGTAGATGTATCCACGGTGTCTAGGGATGAGTTGCTCTTTCTTTATGCCATGTCCCATGACCGAATTCATGGCAATATTCCTTTACCCTTAAACACCGCTCATTGGATTATCCACGAGATCCTATCCGTTAGCCGCGCAGCTTCAGGCTCTATCTGCTGTGGGGGGATTATCACTCTTATTGTCAGTTGTGTCATGAGGTTACCCCCCGACCTCCCTATTGTCCCGGGATGTAGTCGTATCGATCGCGACTACTTGATCTCTATCGGTATGCTTACTCCTTTTGGGGAGGATCGTGCGACCTACCTCTATAGTCCAGCCTACACTCCTTTCGACATCCTCCCACCCTCATCTCCAGAGTGCTTCCCCTTACGCCTTACACACCTACCAGGGAGTTCTACCCAGATCCTTGGTACGCTTCACTCGTTCACTTCCCACCCACGGATCCTCCCGATTGGCACCCGTGTGTCAGTCCACCCCGTCCCACCATCATCCACCACGATCCACCGATATATCCCGATCCTCCGATTGTCCTGCCTGTTGCTCCTCCTTCTCCTATTCGCACACCCTCTCCTTCATCCTAGGAGGATTCCTTCTACCATTATTCACTACCCTCCCCGCCATCTCCTTACCATTCTACCGCAAGCAACTCCGATTGACCTCCCACTTTCATATCTCTGCATTTTAACGATCACATCATATCGCTAGCACTGTCACGTCTAGCTTGGGGGAAGTCAAATTTTTTCTGTTTGCTGTCGTGTGTCGTTTTTCTTTGTGTGTTTGCTTATTTGTCGTGCCGCATGATTTTCTTTTTTATTTTTCTGTTTACATGTCGTGTTTTTTGATTTTTATTTTTATTCTTCTTTTCGGTTCCGTTTGTGTGTTTTTCTTGTCTTTCTTATCTTTTTGTGTCGGTGCGTATTCCCCCCATTATCATTGCCCTCCGAATTCACTTTTATTGCATTGAGGGCAATGCAAACTTCAGCTTGGGGGAGTCGCACTTTGTGTGTCATTTGAGTCTTTCTTTTTCGTTTTTGAGTCCTTTTCATCGTGTTTTTATTTTTCTTTTCTTCCTTTTTCATCTCCTTCTCCTAGAAATGAACCCTATAATGAATTGCCACAAAATCACACACACCTAGCATGGCATCGATAATCACATTCACTAACCCTAGGATATCGAGTCCTCTTGCATTTCATGCATCGTGGGTCCACTTAGCTTTTTGTGAGTCGTGCGTCGTGCCTAGCTGTTTGGTGTGCTTCTACTTTGTGATTTTACTTTATATACCTGTCCAGAAATGACCCCCAGATTATCATGCTTCGATTTGAATATGCGGTATTTGCTTCTACTATCTGCTTCTATATGCATGTTATATGTTTATATCGTATGCTTCATTTCGCATGTGTCGGGATTCCACAGTTAGGACTAGGATAACCCATTTAGCCTACTCTCTGATTAGTGAAATATTTGCCTTGCCCAAGTGTCTAGAATCCGACTTCTTTTTTGTTTTACTTGGTGCAAATCCCCTCGTCATGTACCATTCTCTCACTTGGGAGAGTACATATGTGTATAGCCAAAAACCCAAAAAAAGAGAAAAGAAAAGAAAAACCCAAAAAGAAAAGAAAAGAGAAAATTGGATAGCCAAAAAGCCAAAAAAATACATATATCCAAAACCAAAAAAATATATGAGTGTGAATATTTTCCTACTTATCGAGAATAAAGGGAAGGCGAGAATTTGCACCGAGTGTTCTACTCCACATCATCTCAACTCCCATCGCTTTCGAAAACACTTGGAATAGGGAATTTCTAGCTATTATCTAGGTGATAGTGTGGTGATGTCCGAGCCCCTAGCTGTGGAGTCCATGACACATGATACATTTCTATTCTCATACTCTTCTCTTGCATGCTTGAGCCATATATTCACCGCTTATTTAAAATCGAATCGATATTTGGGTCATTTCTTGGATTTGTGTATATGGAGCTTATTGCACAATGTAGATAGTGACACCGTTTGCTAGCACACGACCACACTCACTCGCGCTTCACGGCGTGGGCCCACGGCACTTGTCTGGACTCGTATTCCTCGGTTTAGTGATGTGATTTGGCGTTTGTTTGCTTGGTGTGGTTTTGATTTTGTTGGCCCTGATGGGCGATTTAGGATTTTTGTTTTCTCCTTGTCTCTCTTCCTCTCTATTTTCTCCATCCGAGCTCCTACTCTCACTCGTCTTCTGATCGTCGCTCGGCGTGCACACGCAACTGGGACGAGCGACTCGTAGTCTTACCGCAAGCGCACAGCGTAGTGGCGAGTGGGTATCGAACTCAGGGAGGGACAGTGACAGTGTCTCGTTCTAATCACCTAGCTATCGAAATGGTCGAGAATAATTTGGGGTAAAATTGTCACAATCGTTCGTATATCGATGGAAATATCAATGAAATAAAACGCCTAGGGATAGGGAATCCCCGCTACAAACCGTATCTCGTTGTTATGATTCGTACGTAACATCATTGCTAGACTTGAATTTTGGGTGAACTAGTCGCAACTAAATGTGGAACAAAGGTCACGCTCTCGTGCTATTGCCGGTCTATAGCAAACCTAGGTTAGGGCCCAATCTCTTGCAAACCCTAACCTAAGCATTAGGATCGACATCATCGTTCAATCGTATCTCGAGTCCACTCTCGTGCAAACTCGAGCTACGACCTAGGTTGAGATAGTTCCTACCCGTCCAATCTCTTGCAAACGGGTAATTGTATAGAAATACGATTAAAAACCCTAGCCTTGGTCCAATCTCTTGCAAACCAATTCTAGAAAATTCCAATCGTAAATCTAAATCGAATATCTAGGGCTTCCTATTAATTGGGACCCAATCTCTTGCAAATCCCAATCGATATGAATCCATAGCTATCCGTAATTTATCAATCCCAACCTAACCCCAATCAATTCTAGCAACAATTTCACCAATTCATCACAATTTAGAAATAGGGTTCATAGGGTTCATCCCCATGCCATAGGACAAGTAAACTACTCACTAATCATTATGCAATTCATAAGAAATTCAATAGAAAATTCAGCACAAATCATTGCAATAGAGAGATTATCAATAAAAATGGGTTTTTGACAAGAAAGAAGACAAACCAATGAGATTCCAATAGCATCCAACAAAAATCTCCTTTCTAATCTCTCAAAAAGCCTAAATCTAAATCCCTAAAAAGCTCTCTAAAAAGGCTACAAAAAGTATCAAAAAGTTCTCTCTAATTAGGGCAAAAACTGGGTTTAAATACCCCTCAAAATTGCCCAGAAATTCGTGACAAAAATGCCCCTGCGCAGCTCAAAAATCGCAGTTTACGCTACAGGCGGGGCGGCTCACTCGGCCGAGTGACAAATGTCACTCGGTCGAGTGACAAACCCTGTACAATTACAGTAAGTCGGGGATTTTTGGGGGTCTGTCTTCGGAGGTGACTCGGCCGAGTAGATTTACTCACTCGGCCGAGGGGCAATTCTTGCTCGGCCGAGTGGAAGCTTTGAAAAGCCTGTAAAATAACAGTAAGTCGGCTGTTTTCGAAGTGTCTGTTCTCGTGCCACTCGGGCGAGTAGACTTCATGCTCGGCCGAGTGGACTATCGTCACTCGGCCGAGTGCACGCCCATTTTCTTCTGTTGATGCGTGTCCGGTCTGGTCGGCCGAGTGGTCTTCTTGCTCGGCCGAGTGGGTGGTTCACTCGGCCGAGTGAGATGCTGCAAAGGCCCAATCTTCGTCTTTTCGCTTCCTCGTCGCTCCTACAACGTTCTTTCTTCTCCCACTTGTCTTCAATCACCGAATAACCCTCAAAAGAGCCTCGGGCGACACTCCGGAGTGGGTGCAAATCCTCTTGATCTCAAAATCACTCCGAATCGCTCCATATCTCCTGAAATACGACAAAAACAAGAAATCATGAAAAGCATCGCAATATTGTCGAATAATCGTGAAAAACGCGATATGAGCGATCAAAGTGGCATGCAAACATGCAGAAAAAGGGTGTAAAATACGGAGTGATCAAAATCCCCCAAGCTTACCTCTTACTCGTTCTCGAGGAAGATGAGTAAAAAGCAAGCCCGACGGGCAAAATGATGGAAAAGAGGGAAAAATAAAAGAAATGAAAATGAAAACAAAAAATAAAAATAGAATAGAAAGCGAAGAAGGGGGGTGCTAGATTATTTTTCTCAGGACATGGGGTTTGCTTACTAATATAGCATACATCGAATATAAAACACACGTCAAAGACTTTTATTTCGATATCATAGTATAATTGATGCATTCGAAATAGAAAACCCCAAAATATCAATATAGCATGAAATATGGAATCATTCTAGGATTATCATCGTCTGAAGCATCTAAAGCGGTATGCATAACCATAGATCACACACTTTTCAATTGAATGCTTACTATAAAGAGTATAAGAGATATCACACGATATGGAATAGTAAGAATAGAAAAGCATGGTTTTCATGAAATGAATGCTAAGTGTTGATTTTCTGGATTTCGTGAAACTTTAGCAATCTCACCGAGTATAGAAGATTACTTAGCCTAGGTTGTCATGCACCGTCAAGTAGTCACTCTCTCACGCATCATTGGATCCTCTCCCCCAAGCTTATCCATAAGCGTGGTGGCATAAACAAATCAATATGTACAGTCCCCATTTCTTTTGAAGCTCCAAAAAAGTAAAAATAAAACAAAAAAGGGAAGAATGAGAGAAAGAGTATGAGATGGGATCGTTATGAACTTCTTTTTCTCTTTTATTTTCTTTTTCTCAATTTTTCTCTCTTTTTTTCATTGCAATAACAATATATACATAAGCGATCCCAAATCAAAAGAGAGAAGGATATACATGTATATATTTTTCTTTTTGATTTTGGGGATTTGGAGCATGGAAATTAATAGCGGGGGAAATGCCGATAATAGACTTGCTAGGGGGGATTCACCAATGAATTTCAAGTAGAGAAATAATGCTCAAGATATGTGGAGAAAGAAATCAATGTATCACTCAGTTCACTCTATAGGACGTGCATGACAACTATCAGCAGAGTAATATAATCTACTCAGTTTAATCCCAAAAAAGTAAACTAGTCCAGATATATCATCCTAGCAAACATTCAATCAACCTGAAGGTGAAGCGTACAATTCATGCAACAAGAAGTGATATGAGAGAGGAAAGCAATACTCCAAATATAAGCAGACAATGCGTGAAGCTTGGTGTGTTTTCTATGATAAGCATACATATGAATCATCAGACATCAGTTAATAATAGAATTTCATCCATATCCATACAGGAAAAGAGTGGGTTACTATTTCAAAATGCAAAGCAAGGCATGGCATATAATATCTGAAACAAAAGCTATGACGTGACAAAATAGCATGCATATATAGATAAGCTAACACCACATCATCATCATCACAGAAAAATCATCTCTAGCAAAAGATGAAAGAAAACAAAGATAAAAGAAAATAGAACTATATACAATGCGGCATACTCAAAAGAGGAAAAGAAAACGTGATGCATGATAAAAAAACGAAAAAGTGGTGAAAATAAGTGCAAAAGTGGAAAGAAAACGTGAGAAATCAAAAATAAAGGGTGGCAAAAATGAAAAAGTGTGAGAACTCACTCCCCCAAGCTGAAGTGCACAGTGTCCTCAATGTGCAAAGTGTGGCACACCGAGAGACGTGAAGTGGGAGGGGTGGGTGAGGATGCATGCATGATGGAAAAGAAAGAAAATGAAAAATAAAATAAAATGCTAATGAATGCGATGCATGCAAAGATTAGGATGATGCAGATAAAGTGTCCCCAAAAAGTCTCTCTCCCTCACTCCCAAAAAGATATAAAAAAAGGATATGATCAGAAATGCACCAAAATAATACGTGGAGGAGGGGGCAAAAAATCAAACACCAGGCCCAGGAACAAACGGGCAGCATAACGACAAAAAATATCAGAGGCATCAAGAGTGTGCCTAAGCTGGTGGTGGTGCTGCACCATTACCGTCCTGTGGCGGAGGTGGTGGCGGAGGTGGTGGTCGTGGAATCTGCTGGGTGGGTGGGGGTAGTGGAGGCAGGCGCGCAAGTATCTGATTCAGGCAAGCCTGAATATCGGGAAGCAGGGTGATGCGGGATTGCACAGAACTGACCGTGGAAGAGAGAGCCCTAAAGTCTCCTCGAAGTCCACTAACAGCCCCCTCAAGAGCACGAAGGCTTTGAAGTAGAGTGTCAGGGGGTGGTGGAGCGGAGGGACGCACAGGTCGAACAGGTGAGGTGCGGGGCTGTCTCTGGCGGGAAGCGTATAGGTTGGGGCCAGCAGGGTAGTGTGGAAAGGGTGCTGTGCTCGGTAAGTGATGCCCAGCCTCGGTGCGAGGGTGGGACGTGGGCTGGGATGAAGCGGCAGCAGCAGCAGCAGAAGTGGAGGGTAAAATGTGCGACGAGGAAGCAGGAGATGTCAGTGACGCAGAAGTGGGGACAGATGTCACGACGCTCTCGGTATACACAGGGGCGGTGGAGACCGTAAGGTCGACGACTGGGGAAGCAGTGTAGGGCACAAAAGTGGACTCCCCAGGAGCCGTCGACAGCAATCGGGAGAGGGTCTCCACAGTAGCAGAAAAGGAAGACTCGCCGCTCTCTAAAATGGTGGTGGGACACTCAGGGCTAAGAGAAGTGATAGGCTCGACGGACATAGGCTCAGCGGTGGTGGTGGTGGACTCAGCAACGGTGCTCCCGACACTGACAGAAGTGTGGACAGAAGTGTCGGGATGTGCAGACAGTGCAGGTGCGGGCTGAGGGATCACGGGGTCCACAGGTGGTGCAGGGGGTGCCTGCTCAGCATCCTCAGCCTCAAGTACGTAGGCAGCGGGGATAAGTAGGTCCATCGCTGGGATCCAATCCCTGTGGGCCGGTCCTATGTGTGTCCGAGCGAGGCTCAGAAGAACCATGTAGTCAGCATTAAAGCGACCGTGCAACCACACCCAGTGCCTGTGACCGTGGGGACAAAGCATCTTCATCCGGGCCATAACGTCTATCGAGAGTGCGGTGGGGCCCGGGGCTCGACGAAGGTCGTCAGGTAGGTCCATGCCGGTCATAATGGCTAGAAGCGTGATCAGACCGTCGCAATAGATAGGTGAGCGAGCGCTCACTGAAATGATGATGCAGTCTAAGAACCAACTAGCGATATCAATCTTAGCGGCGGGGACCAGGTCGTCGCTACCCCTATCCAGAACCCTAGGGCGAGTCATCGCGTAGAGCATATAGAGCTCTGGCGTAGACATCGTCCTGGGCTCGTACCTCGCTAGGAAAGTGGTCTCCATGAGGCGCTGTGCAATGCGGAGGCAGGGGTGCAGGATGGCTGAGTCCTTGGCCCTACTAGGGTCAAAGCCAAGTGAGGATCCCGTGATCCGTGTCCAGAATTTGGAGGTGTCGAACGACGGGGGTGGGATGTGCGTGGGTGTGTAGGCACGGTTGGGGACAGGGACAGCGGGCCACTGGAAGAATGCACAAAGCATGTCAAGAGTGACCTCGCACTCTCGATCCATCAAACGGAATGTGCATCCTCCAGGGGTCCGGTCGACAGAGCTCAGGACCTCTAGTGTCAGACGGATGTAAGTATCCACCGACACCACAAGAAAATCATGCCATCCCACGTTGTCGTACAACATAAGAAGCCCCTCGAGTACCCCTAGGTAGTCAAGGTCAGGTAAGTGCGCGAACCTAGAGGGTACTATCGAGCGATGGCAGATACGCTCGAACCTGGCGCGGTGTGCATCATTTCGAAACGTGATCCCCATCGGCCCGACAGCGGGGGCGGGTGGAGGGACAGGATCGGCTGGGATCGGCTGTGTAGGTGGTGGTGGCGATGGCGGGCTAGGTGGAGGGGAGTCCTCCCTAGCGTGAGAGGGACCGGGGTCATCGGTCCGCCTCCGCTTGGGGGCGGATCCCCGTGTACGCGGCCTAGTGCGCGGCGGCATGTGTGCCGCGAGACGTGTCCCAACTAAATAAATACAGCGGCGTGCTAAATAATGGAGCGAATGTACCTGAACATGCCGCGAGAGCAATAAGTGATGCGTGCGAAGAGACGCCTCCGCCGCGAAGCTCAAAACTCGTCCAAAAGCTCCCCGAAACTCCCCTAAGATAGCCTGCAAATCAAATGATCAAATCAGTAAATAATATTCAATATATATGGGGGAGATGGGGGATAATAGATAGATATAGGAATTAATTTGGGTTAGGGGCTCAACGGGCTTACGGATCAAGAGAAACAAGGAGAAGAGGGGGTTTTGGGGCGAAATGGGGGAATCGGGGGCGGTGGTGGCCGGTGCCGGCTAGGTGGTGTTGGATATGGAAGACGTTTGTACACCCTTGTGGGGGATGTACGAGGGAATACGGACCTCGAACGTCGCATACACGAAGTCGTGTACAAAGGGAATCTGTTCCCTTGCGGAGAGGATCTCTGGATGAGTGGGAAAGTCGCATTTTATATGCATAAGTGCATGCGACATATGGCTAATAAAGGGGGAATATCTTAAGCTTATGTTGTACCATGCATATGGTACAACTTAAGCTTATAATGTGCCATGTATCATGGTACACCTTAATTAAGTTGTTCCAAAGGAACAACCTACCCTAAAATAACTACCTTGGGGGCTATAAATAAGACCCAAGGGTAAGCCATTTCTTACACCATTTGCATGGAATTCATGCATGCATCTTCATTCTAGCGAAGCTCTGCAGAAATCCTTCCTCTCCTCTATCCAAGTTCTTAATCTAAAGTAGAGATTTAGATTGTGGATTTAGTAGCCTTACTCCGTTCGTGAGTAGACTCGATCCGTCGTGGCGAATCCGAAGGCGAAGTTCGTAGACTACCGTGCCGCGTACGCAAGCGTAAGTCTCAACTTCATTTATCGATCCTAACTCTGTTTTGGACAGGATCCTACATTGGTATCAGAGCCATACGGGTTCGCCCCGGAGAAACTATGAACGAGTCGTTGTCTTTTTCACGGATGGGTATCCTACCATTACGGATATGGTAGGAACGCTTCGTGACGGAGAGAACGCAGCGGTTGTTCTTTTCACGTTAGGGTCTTCTGTCATTACGGATATGGCAGGAACTCTCCGTGACGTGAAGAACCGACCGTTCATATCGTCAAACTCGCTCTCTTCATGGATGCTGAATCTCCATTCATAGGGAATGGGCGCTCTCTTCATGTGGAGCACGTAGTTTACGAGTTTTTTGAAGTGGGTTCATTTTTTGGCACACGGCCATTGGAGGACAACTACTTCCTCGACGAACGGGTGCTTCACCGGAGAAGAAGGTGGTGGTTATTCCCATCGGGGAAGATGAATTTTTTTTGTGCATGTGCACCATGGCCAAATGGGTTATGAAGGCCATGCACCCCCCTCCCCATGCGGAGGGGGTTGGCTACGGCCAATAACCACCGCGGCAACCCCCTCCGGCGGGGGTGTGCGGCCACCCATGAAAGGGGAAACCGGCCATGGCCAAAGGGCCATGGCCGGTCAAGGCAAAAATGCCATGGCCGGGCCAGAAGGCCCTGGCCGCGGCCAGGGCAGGGGCCCTGGCCCCGGCCAGGGCCTGGCCGAGGCCAGGGCAGGAGCCCTGGCCCCGGCCAGGGCTTTGCCGCCCTGGCAGAGGCCAGGGCAGCGCCCTGGCCTCAGGCCAGGGCCCGGCCGCCCTGGCCGAGGCCAGGGCAGAGGTCCTGGCCCCGGCCTGGGCCTGGCCGCCCTGGCAGAGGCCAGGGCAGCGCCCTGGCCTCAGGCCAGGGCCTGGCCGCCCTGGCCGAGGCCAGGGCAGGGGCACTGGCCCCGGCCAGGGGCCTCTGGCCGCTGGCCGAGGCCAGGCAGTGGCCAGGCCGGCCTCTGGCCGAGGCCAGGCCAGTGGCCAGGCCGGCCCTGGCAGTGGCCAGGGCTGCCGCAGGCCATCCCTGGCCGGCCAGTGCAGGGGCCCTGGCCGGCAGTGATTCAGACCAATTCGGCAAAAGGCCTTGGTTGAACGTGAACGTGCCAACTAGCCCATACGGGGCCAAACAACAGTCGTCTGCATCAAAATTCTCTCATACGGGGGGAAACGCCTGGATCCATACGGGAGCCGGCGACGATAATTTGCAGAAGAATCCCCAAAAAGGGGGATCCGACTTAGGCACGGCTACGACTCATTCCCGACAAATGGTCAGGAAGTGTCGAATATTTCACTAGTATCATAAGGGTACTAAGTTGAAATATAATCATTTTTTTTGAAAAATACGTTTTCATACGTTTTGAAAAATAAGTTTTCAAAAACGCTTTTCCGCTGCAAAGTACTATAAGAGTACTAACATTTGATAAAGTGAGGGAGAAATATTGAAAGTTACTCTAGATGGTGATTGGAAACAAAGTGACCTTTCCGATTCTAGAGTAACATCTTCAATATTTTTCGAAAGTAACTTAACAAATTATGAATATCATTCCAAGTGGGAGTTGATTTTAGAACTATCCATATGGGATATTCTATTATCATTTCAAGTGGGAATTATATCTGAAAAATACGTTTTCAAACTCGTTTTCCGCTGCTAGTACTATAAGAGTACTATTGTTTGATAAGTGATGGGGGAATATTGAAGGTTGTTCTAGATGGTGATTGGAATCGAAGAGACCTTTTCGATTCTAGAACAACATCTTCAATATTTTTCGAAAGTAACTTATCAAATATAATATAATTCCAAGTGGGATTTGAATTTTTAGAACTATCCAAATGGGATATTCTATTATCATTTCAAGTGGGAGTTATATTTTAAGAATTTTTATGCAATGTTTTGATCAAACCTTCGTTTTTTTGTGTCTTTTGCAGCATTTTAAAAGTAAAATGTCTTCCGCTTCAAAGAATATCGTCGCTGAGTTAAACAAAGGTGAAAAACTCAACGGCGATAATTACAAACTTTGGTCCATCAAGATACAATACGTTTTAGAGGAGCAAGAAGTGCTCGAAACTCTAAAGAACGTAATGATTGAACCTGAGTTGGGCATTACGGCCCAACACAGACGAGACAAGGAAGCTTTTGATGCTTGGTCTCGGAAGAACAAGATAGCACGCATTACGTTATTAAGCAGTATGGCTGATGACATAATGCGCATCTTCCGAGAACATGACCTAGCCATGGACATATGGTCCAAGCTAGAGGAGAAGTTCGGTGGCACATCGGTGTCCAAACTTCGCGCCTTAACTATAAGGTTCGATTCATATAAGAAATGTCCAGATCATTCCATGGGGAAACATCTGCGACATATGGTGAACCTTATCTCGGAGTTAAAGGACGCAGGTCATGTGCTCACTGATGAGCAACAAATCCAAGCAGTCATACGTTCCTTACCAAATGGGTGGGATCAGATGAAGATGCATCTCACTCATAATGAGAGCATCAAGACCTTCAACGATGTTTCCAAGCACCTCGAATTAGAGGAAGAGCGGCTTGCGGCTGCCAAGCCAAGTGCAGAAGTGCACATGGTTTCTAGTTCCTCACACGGGGGAAAGAAACGTAAAGATCGTTCGAAGTCTTCTAATGAACGTAATAAGCAACCTGAGTCTACCAAGGAACCCAAACATAAGGGTGGGCACAAGAAATGGCACAAGAAGAAAGACTTGAAAAGGATCAAGTGCTTCAAGTGCAACAAGCTCGGTCACTATGCTCGTTCGTGTATGAGTGGAAGTGACGAGGTAACTTGTAATACTAGTTACATATGTGTTTCTAGTTCACTATTTCTTGTGGAATCTAATCCATTTTGGGATAATTGATTCAGGTGCCACCGACCACATAGCAAAGGACAGACGGTCCTTTGTGGAGTATCACCGGATACCCCAAGGAATGAAGTGGATCAATGTAGGAAATAACACACGTGTTGTAGAGAAAGGCGTTGGGAATTGCAAGCTAGACTTGGACAACAGCCACACTCTCCTACTTTATGATGTTCTCTTCTTTCCATATATTCAAAGGAATATTAATACTGTGGTCAATTTAATGGGTCTTGGTTGGTTCCTTCATGATTGTAATATGGACCTATTTTGTAATAATTCCTTTATTGGTACTGGGTTTGTATTTCAAAGGATTTATTGTAATAAGTACAATGTATTTCCTCATGTAATGAAAATTTCCTTGTGACAAATTCTTTGACTAATGAGTCTAATATAATTTGTTGGCACGCAAGGCTTGGTCATATTGGACCAATGCGTATAGATAGACTTGCCAAACGTGGCCTTCTATCTAATGTTTCAAAGGTTGAAATGTCGACCTGCGAACATTGCCTTGTGAGGAAATCTTGTCGCAAGCCGTTTGGAACCGGCACAAGGGCCGAGGTTCCATTACAGCTTATCCATTCGGACATATGTGGTCTGATGAATGTCAAGACAAGACGCGGGAGGTCCTATTTTCATCACTTTTATTGATGATTTCACCCTATTCGGTCATATCTATTTGATATCCCACAAAGTGAAAGCACTAAAACTGCTTTAAAAACTATATGAGTTTAGTGGAGAATCAATTAGATCGCAAGATTAAGGTCATGCGAACCGATAGGGGCGGTGAATATCAGTCAACAAGTTTAAAGGAACTTTGTGATGAAAAAGGCATAGTACATCAGGTAACTATGCCCTATACTCCTCAACAAATTGGTGTTGCAGAAAGGAGGTATAGGACTTTAATGAAAAATGGTCCGTTCAATGATGGAGCAAGCTAACTTGCCAATCACCTTTTGGGGTGATGCATTATTGACGGCCGCTTTCATTTTGAACCGCGTACCCTCGAAATCAGTTAGCTCCACTCTTTATGAGTTGTGGAACCAAAGTTCTACTGACTTAGACATTTTGAAACCTTGGGGTTGTGCATTCTACGCACATATTTCCTCCCATAAGTATGGCAAACTTGGGCCAAGGGGAAGGAAACGTATCTTTATACGATACGCAGAAAACTCCAAAGGTTATTATTGTTAGTCAGGAAGACAATGGTGGGCTAATTGAGTTTGAGTCGAGGGATGTCACTTTCTTGGAAAACGAGTTTCCAAGACAGGGCGAGATAAGTCAGGACTTATCTTTATTTGAGATTTATGATCAAGAAGGATTACCTCATTCGAGTGGGAGAATTCTTGGTGAAAACGAAAATACGTTTCAACCTTCACCAATGGATTATACGAATGACGATTATCCTATTCCATACAGGAATAATGATCCAAGTGGGAGCAATTCTAACGACATTCCAAGTGGGAGTGATATTAGAATTGATCTAACTTCGAGTCAACAAGGACTTGAAGAAATCTCAAATACGACGTAGTAGTCGTACAAGGTTGACTCCTCTAAGATTTGAGGATGAATTTCCGTAAACCTTTATGACTTTACTACAAGATGATGACGAGCCTGCTACTTTCAAACAGGCCGCATCATGCCCTGCGAAAGACAAATGGATGGAAGCGATGAAGGAGGAATTGAAATCCATGAAAGTTAACCAAGTCTGGGACTTAGTTAACTTACCCAGAGGACATAGAGCAATTGGGAACAAATGGGTTCTCAAGATCAAGCATAAGGCTGATGGCTCTATTGACAGATATAAAGCTCGCCTTGTCGCGAAAGGTTTTACGCAACAGGAAGGGATAGACTACGAAGAGACCTTCTCACCTGTTGTGCGTTTTACCTTGGTTCGCATGATTCTGGCAATGGTAGCTTGCTTATACCTCGAATTACATCAGATGGATGTAAAAACTGCCTTTCTCAATGGAGAATTGGACGAGGAGATCTATATGGAACAACCAACAGGGTTTGTAAAAGAAGGAAACGAACATAAGGTTTGTAAACTTCGTAAGTCCATATATAGTCTTAAATAATCCTCGAGGCAATGGTATATACAATTTCAAGAAGTTGTCTTATCAAATGGATTTTCCATGCTTGATGAAGATAACTGAGTATATATCAAGAGGATTAAAAGCAAGTATATTATCATGTCTCTATATGTAGTTGACATTTTAATAGCCAGAAATGACAAGGGCTTTGTGATGAGTATCAAGGCTTGGCTTTCATCAGTATTTGAGATGAAAGGCATAAGAAAAGCCACATATATCCTTAGAGTTAAGATTTCAAGGAATCGTTCGAAGAAACTTCTTCTCTTTCACAGGAGACTTATATAAAGAAGGTTCTAGAACGATTTAATATACAGGACTGCAAGTCCATTGATATTCATATAAGCATATGCGATAATTTATATCTGGAATCGTGTCCAAAGAACCAAAAGGAAAAGGAAATTATGGAAAAAGTTCCATATTCCAGTTGATAGTCTTATGTACGCTATGGTGTGTACGAGACCGGACATCTGTTTTGCCGTTGGAAATGGTAAGCTGTTACCAATCCAACCCAGGGCAAGAACACTGGAAAGCGGTTAAGAGGATAATGCAGTATCTTAAAGGAACTGCAGATTTGCAAAAGACTATGATAAAACCAAGAAGGTAGACATAAGGTACATATCTACGCATGAGATGATAGAGGATCAGCTTACGAAAGCGATCCCCATAAATGTGTTTTATAAACACTTATCATCCCAAGGATTGCGTATGAGCTGAGTTGTACCAATATATATTCCCATGTCTAAGAAAGATCAAATTTAATAAAAGAATAAGTTCTTTTTCAAACATTGCATATGAATTTCTTAAGAAATGTTTGTGTACATTTTTGAAATCTCAGCTGAATTGTGTGTATGTCGGACAGATAAAGGTTGGCTCTCTCACATGAGCAACCGCCTTATCTTATCAGATGGATAAGATAGAGATGAGACTAGTTTAAAGTCAAAATCATTAGACGAATGATTTAGAGTCATGACTTAAACAAGATAGTCGAATGAAAGATCTGCATCATATGGATGCTTACAAAAGATCTGAGATCTGTATCACAAGGATATTTGAAAGAGATCTCGTAGGATTTTTTAAATCCTATCTGTCTTATGCAGGATGAGAGTCCGTGAATATTTCACGAGTAGTAAGGGGACTCAAAAAGATAGGCACTGTGGTGTCTGATCTTTTCATCCGTACAACATCATTAAGACATACTCTCCATGGGAAAGGAGTGATGTTGTAATACGTGTTCATACCACGTATGCATTTCGACCACTGAGTTAGTAGCAATAATGTTTGCTATTATGTGAGACTCAAAGGCCATACGGGTCTTAACTCTTACCCTCAAGGACTCCAATTGGTTCCTTTAGATTTGACGAGATGATCGTTATCTTAGCGTGTTACTTATGGGCTATGATAATTCGGCTCGGCGGGGCACGTTAGAAAAGCGAATCAAGTCAAGATCAGAAGGTTCGCAAGAAGAGGAAGATTGATTTCATATTCACATTTGGACTTTAATGATTCAAAGCTGGCCAGCCAATTGTAATCCAGATGGGATTCAATTGTTGAATATAAAGCATAAGAAATGTGAAGAAATAATCTAGGGTAAAGCATGCGTTGATCTACTCAACTTTGCACCTTCGAGGTCGTTGTGTATCTCTAACAAGTGCACAACAACAGACTCTACGCGCATGACGGTCGCACGGTCTATTTCTCGGTATGATAGATGAAAGAACTAAGGGAAAGACGTTCTCTTACAATCCCCTCAAGTGTGAGTGGGAGATGTTGGATATGGAAGACGTTTGTACACCCTTGTGGGGGATGTACGAGGGAATACGGACCTCGAACGTCGCGTACACGAAGTCGTGTACAAAGGGAATCTGTTCCCTTGCGGAGAGGATCTCTGGATGAGTGGGAAAGTCGCATTTTATATGCATAAGTGCATGCGACATATGGCTAATAAAGGGGGAATATCTTAAGCTTATGTTGTACCATGCATATGGTACAACTTAAGCTTATAATGTGCCATGTATCATGGTACACCTTAATTAAGTTGTTCCAAAGGAAAAACCTACCCTAAAATAACTACCTTGGGGGCTATAAATAAGACCCAAGGGTAAGCCATTTCTTACACCATTTGCATGGAATTCATGCATGCATCTTCATTCTAGCGAAGCTCTGCAGAAATCCTTCCTCTCCTCTATCCAAGTTCTTAATCTAAAGTAGAGATTTAGATTGTGGATTTAGTAGCCTTACTCCGTTCGTGAGTAGACTCGATCCGTCGTGGCGAATCCGAAGGCGAAGTTCGTAGACTACCGTGCCGCGTACGCAAGCGTAAGTCTCAACTTCATTTATCGATCCTAACTCTGTTTTGGACAGGATCCTACAGGTGGAGCGGTGGCCGATCGTCGGCGAGTTGAGAGGGAGCGGTCACCGGTGAGGGTAGGCTCGATTCGGGCGCGGGGGAGTGAAGCAGCGGGTGAGGGAGGCGAAACGGCAGACGGCTCGGGCGAAAATGGGGCGATTTGGGATTTTAGAAAATCGCGCCCGTCGCCGAGGCTATATAGAAATTGTTACGACTCGGCCGAGCGACCATGTCACTCGTCCGAGTGCGTAAACGAAATAAATTTTGAAAATCTCGTTTCCACTTATGACTCGGTCGAGTGGCTTTGGTTCACTCGGCCGAAGGGAGAAACTCCATTCTACCGAGTGGCATTGCCACTCGGCAATTTTTAGGCTAGGAGGGTATCTGTTTCACTCGGCCGAGTGACAAGTCACTCGCCTGAGTGGCAATTAAAACTAAAACTCACAGAAATTAACAGAGAGTTGGTCTGCAGAAACTTCCATGATTGGTGCTCCACTTGATCGAGTGGAGTCTTTGCTCGACCGAGTGACATATGCTACTCGGCCGAGTGACGCGCTGTTTTCTGCATCTGCACTCCGTTTTCGCTCTGGTTTCTGTTTTTCTTCCTCTAGTCTGTTTCTTCCTCCTCCTAAGGCCTGAACGCATTCCTGGAGCACTCTTCCTTGCCTCTATCTTCCTCCATATGATTGATCTCCCTTTCTCCTTCTCCTGTCATGAAAAATAGGACCTGTTGTCACGATTTTCATGGAAAAAAGACTCTAAAAACTAACAAAATCCTAAACCAAAAATGAAAATCAAATTAAAATAATGCAAAAACCGTCGGGTTGCCTCCCGACAAGCGCTTGTTTAAGGTCATGAGCTCGACCCCTCAAGATATTCGTTTAGCTCGCGATATTGGGTGCATACGAGATGCACCCATCAAACTTGTCGGAAAGGCCGCTTGGGTTCGGGTCGTGATGTTCATCGGTCTTCCTCGATGCCTCCTCATCATGGGAAATGTTGGGGATAAGTCCCCCAAGCTAGAGCTTGTTCCTATCTTCTTCTTGGCCGGTGACACCGATCTTCCGTTCGGTGGAGCTTTCTTCAGATTCTTGGCCTTTGAGAGCTTGCAAAGCTCTCGTATTCTTACGACATCAGCGTCGCCTTCATCACCATCTGTGGAGCTATCTGGAGGGTCCTCCAATTTCTCTTCTTCACCCGAAGCTTGGCCTTCTTCGAAGCCATCGTCATGGAGAGCACCAATAGAGTGGGGGATTGCTTCTTCAATCACTTCGTCGAGGAGATCCACATAATCTAACTCCTCGTGATATGGCATGTGTTTCATGGCCCGGGGTATGTGAAGCTTGACTTCTATGTTGCCGACATTCAAGGATAGAGTTCCTTCACGCACATCGACGATAACACCGGCGGTTGCGAGGAACGGGCGTCCAAGTATGAGTGAAGTGTCGTCCTCTTCCTTGACGTCCATTATAACAAAATCACAAGGCAAGCATATACCTCTCGGTACTTGGAGTGGAATATTCTCTGCGATCCCTACCGGCCTAGTAATCCGACCGTCCGCAAGTTGAATCCTCATGTCGGTCGGCTTCAAGTCGGTGCCCGTGTTCAATCTCCGGAACATACTAAGGGGCATAAGGCTCACACTAGCGCCCAAGTCTACTAGAGCTTTTTGCAAAGGGACGCCTCCTAGTGTGCAAGGGATGCAGAAACTCCCGGGATCCTTCAATTTCACCGGCTCCTTCTCTTTGCGGGTAAACCAAGTTCCTTGCTCCGCAAGCATAATTTTTTCCTTCCTTTTCTTTCCCGAAATCAAATCTTTCAAGAACTTCACGTAAGACGGGATCTCAACAATTGCATTTAGGAAAGGAATATTGAGACTTACTACCCTCAAGTATTCTAGGAACTTGGCAAGCCTTTTCTCCATTTTGGCTCTAGCTAGCAGTTGTGGAAACGGCACCGGTGGCATGTAGTGGCGCTCATCAAGTGGCTTTACCGCTTTAGAATTTCCTCATCCAATTGGCTCCTTTCGGCTCTCTTCTTCAATTGCCGTCTCTTTTTCTTCCAAAATTTCCACCACGGGTTGCTTGCTTTGTGTCATAGCAGGAGAGGTATCCTTCCCGTCCCTTTTGTAACCGCAACCACCGCATTGATGTGTCCGGTGTTGCACCGTGGATTGGGCTCGGGTTAAGCCGGCAATTGTTGGGCGTTCTTGTTGAGCAACGGAAGTTGCTCCGCAAGTTGAGCGACGACGGTACTTAGTGACTCTTGCCCCACCGTCAACTTAGCATTTACCTTCCGTTGCTCCACCATAAATTCCTCCACCCTAGCTTCGTGGTCCGATCGTGGTTGAGCTTGAGGTGGGTTGGGAGCTCTCCAACCTTGGTTGTACCCGGGGGGTCTATATGGTCCCACTTGTTGCCTCGGCGGGTAATTTTGTTGCGGTGGCCCCCTCGGTTGATATTGAGGTTGTGGTGGTGGAGGCTAAACTTGAGGAAGTTATTGTGGCGGCGGGCTCAAAGCACCATCATTGTTAGCATATGAAAAGCCCGGATGGTTTCTAGCGGCCGGGTTGGCCCAATATCCGGAATTCCCCTCGACATATTGTACTTGCTCCAAAGCTCCTTCTCCGTTGTCCCCTCCTACATACATGGCTTGAGATTGGTCTTGCCAATCGCTCATATTGCTTGTCGGCATAGATGTAGAGGGTGCTCCATGTGGTTCAGTGATGTATTTATCCAATCTCTCTACCACCTTGTGGAGAGAGTCAAATTTGGTTGAAAGCTCCGCCACGGCCTTGACCTCATAAATGCTAGTGGGCTTCAAAGAGGATGAAGAATGTCCCCGCTCGTCCCCCCATTGTTGGTTATTTGAGGCCATCTCCTCTAACAAGGCCGTAGCTTCATCCGGGGTCTTTGATAGTATGGCTTCATTGGCGGTTGCGTCAATAATTTGGTTCGTGCCCGGTTGGAGTCCATTGTAGAAACTGTGGACAAGCTCCCAATCTTCTATACTATGATGGGGGCATTGGTGTTGTAAGTCCTTGAAGTGCTCCCATACTTCATAGAGGGTTTCTTGCGGTCCTTGCTTAAAGGACATGAGAGCACTCTGTATCTTCACCGTCTTGGAAGGAGGGTAGAATTTGTCGACGAAGGCGCTTGCCAACTCGTCCCAAGTGGTGAATGTACCTTCCGCTTGCGTCCTCAACTAATATAAAGCTTTATCCTTGAGTGTGAAGGGGAAGAGTCACAGTCGGATTGCATCAACGGAGACGCCCGGCATTTGGAAAGTGGTGCACTTGGACAAGAAAAGTTGGTGTGGTAATGCGGATTTTCATGGACATTCCCATGAAACGGGTCTTGTTGCATCAATACTACCAATCCCGTTTTTAGCTCAAAATTCTTGTCCGCCGCTAGTTCCGGCATGGCGATGGATGATGTGGTGGAAGAAGTCTTAGGCCGAAGCCTATCTCTAATGGATATGATCCTCGCCATTCGTGCGGCTAGCTCCTCCAGTGTCTCCACACGGTTCATACAACCGTCCTCTGTAGCGTGCCTTCTCTCGGTTCTGATCCTCCTCACTGTACGCTCGATCTCCGGATCAAATAATATTTCCTCGGGGTTCGCCGTAGATCTCGTGTACATGCAAGGAAAAACAGAGTTTCAAAGGAAATGTTAGCACGAATAAGGAGTAAAAAGACTAAAAGTAACAAAAGAAAAAGAAAACACCAAGTATAGAGAATAAAACACTGTCGCCTCTCTGGCAACGGCGCCAAAAACTTGATCGTCGCCCGGCGTGCACACGTAACCGGGACGAGCGACTCGTAGTCTTACCGCAAGCGCAGGGCGTAGTGGCGAGCGGGTATCGAACTCAGGGAGGGACAGTGACAGTGTCTCGTTCTAATCACCTAGCTATCGAAATGGTCGAGAATAATTTGAGGTAAAATTGTCACAATCGTTCGTATATCGATGGAAATATCAATGAAATAAAACGCCTAGGGATAGGGAATCCCCGCGACAAACCGTATCTCGTCGTTATGATTCGTAGGTAACATCATTGCTAGACTTGAATTTTTGGTGAACTAGTCGCAACTAAAGTGGAATCAAGCTCACGCTCTGCACTATTGCCGGTCTATAGCAAACCTAGGTTAGGGCCCAATCTCTTGCAAACCCTAACCTAAGCCGCTAGCATTAGGATCGACATCATCGTTCAATCGTATCTCGAGTCCACTCTCATGCAAACTCGAGCTACGACCTAGGTTGAGATAGTTCCTACCCATCCAATCTCTTGCAAACGGGTATTTGTATAGAAATACGATTAAAACCCCTAGCCTTGGTCCAATCTCTTGCAAACCAATTCTAGAAAATTCCAATCGTAAATCTAAATCGAATATCTAGGGCTTCCTATCAATTGGGACCCAATCTCTTACAAATCCCAATCGATATGAATCCCTAGCTATCCGTAATTTATCAATCCCAACCTAACCCTAATCAATTCTAGCAACAATTTCACCAATTCATCACAATTTAGAAATAGGGTTCATAGGGTTCATCCCCATGCCATAGGACAAGTAAACTACTCACTAATCATTATGCAATTCATAAGAAATTCAATAGAAAATTCAGTACAAATCATTGCAATAGAGAGATTATCAATAAAAATGGAGTTTTTGACAAGAAAGAAGACAAACCAATGAGATTCCAATAGCATCCAATAAAAATCTCCTTTCTAATCTCTCAAAAAGCCTAAATCTAAATACCTAAAAAGCTCTTTAAAAAGGCTGCAAAAAGTATCAAAAAGTTCTCTCTAACTAGGGCAAAAACTGGGTTTAAATACCCCTCAAAATCACCCAGAAATTCGTGACAAAAATGCCCCTGCGCAGCTCAAAAATCGCAGTTTACGCTACAGGCGGGGCGGCTCACTCGGCCGAGTGACAAACACTGTACAATTACAGTAAGTCGGGGATTTTGGGGGTCTGTCTTCGGAGGTGACTCGGCCGAGTAGATTTACTCACTCGGCCGAGGGGCAATTCTTGCTCGGCCGAGTGGAAGCTCTGAAAAGCCTGTAAAATAATAGTAAGTCGGCCATTTTCGAAGCGTCTGTTCTCGTGCCACTCGGGCGAGTAGACTTCCATGCTCGGCCGAGTGGACTATCGTCACTCGGCCGAGTGCACACCCATTTTCTTCTGTTGATGCGTGTCCGGTCTGGTCGGCCGAGTGGTCTTCTTGCTCCGCTGAGTGGGTGGTTCACTCGGTCGAGTGAGATGTTGCAAAGGCCCAATCTTCGTATTTTCGCTTCCTCGTCGCTCCTACGACGTTCTTTCTTCTCCCACTTGTTTTCCATCGTCGAATAACCCTCAAAAGAGCCTTGGGCGACACTCTGGAGTGGGTGCAAATCTTATTGATCTCAAAATCACTCCGAATCGCTCCATATCTCCTGAAATACGACAAAAACAAGAAATCGTGAAAAGCATCGCAATATTGTCGAATAATCGTGAAAAATGCGATATGAGCGATCAAAGTGGCATGCAAACATGCAGAAAAAGGGTGTAAAATACGGAGCGATCATCTTCCTCGAGGACGAGAAAGGGTTCAGCTTTGGGGATTTTGACGTGCGTTTATATTTCATATATTCACGCACGTCTTCTTTTGTGTTTTTCCGCTATTTTCCATCGTCTTATATTCGTTTTCTCGTGTTTTCTCGTTTTCTTTCACTTTTTCGTGTTTTTTGTATTTTGCAGGAGTTTACCGGCGTAGGGGACATAAGACGACGATATCATGAGTCCCCAGAGCAACGGGAGGAGTCACGCGTGATCCAGGGGGTCAAACAACGAAGATAGCATCTTTCAGCCCCTCACCCGACCGGTTGGACACAACCAACCGATCGGGTGATGCACACGTGCACCACCCGGACACAAGCTAGAGCGGTCAGAAAGTCAACCGGTCGGTTCAGAGACCGGTTCAGACGTCCCAACTCTCTGGAATTTGATGCTGAATGCCAACCGATCGGGTGACCTTCACCCGATCGGTTCATCTGTAGCCAATTCACCGAAGCCAAGACATGGAGAGATCAACCGACCGGTTCACCCGACGGCACGAAGATCCAACCGGTCAGCTTCAACCCTCAACCTACCGTGTCGTATGACTGGGTGAAGTCCCATGCTGAGCTGTCGAAGAACGAAGCAGGTCACCCGATCGATTGACTTTTCAACCGATCGAGTGATATCGTATTCTATATATAGGACCCCTAGGTTTTCCAGAAACGAGAGTTGTTATTTTTTACAGTTTTTTCTCTCTCTTGACGGCTGTAATTTTCTACTTATTTGTAAGTTTTCCGATCTTGACCAAACTTTAATATAGTATTATTTGCATTGCTCTTACTGCTTTTCAATCACTCGATCATGTTTTTAACGGTCGATTTTGATTTAGATCGCTTTTTAGTAAATATATGTGAGTAGTTCCCAAATATGGGATTTTGGTGGAAACCCCTTCGTGGGTTCTCCCCGATGCGTCCATAGGACTAGGAAATCGATAGGGATTAGGAATCTACCGGTAATGCGGGGTGTTTTATTGTCATCGGCGGGAAAAAGACTGCCTTTGACCGTTGGGCCAAGGGGGAATAAACTTGGCGGTTGACTCCCTAGCCATAGCTCACGCCCTTAGCATAGACGTCGAATCCTAGCGCGCGGGAGCGGCAGGATGAGATGTTGGGAGTTATCGTTGCGAGCTTAGTGCTCCTGGAGTTGGTCAGTGTTAATGGACATGGGAATGCCCACTGACTGAACCCGAGAAGTCCGGCGTATCATCCTGGGCATCGACCGGAATATCGGGCCCATGGGACGCTGGTACCACTCTTAGAGGCAACGTCTCACTATTAGACCCTAATTCCGATCGCTATCCTACCCGTAGGCCGTATCGGCGAGAATCGCACGATAGGATGGAAACCGAAGTCCCGGGTTATCCCTTTATATTGTTTATCCCTCGCATTCTATTTTCTGTGACAACCCATCATCCGATTCGGGCTAGCTCGCCCACGAGATGAATCCGATCCTTCTTGACACAAGCACAACCACGTCTCCCTGAGTTCGACCCCCAAGCCACACTACAACACCGTGCGCTTGCGGTTATAAATATTTAAATCTCACGCCCCCTATCATATATTGCACACTTGCATGCACGCAAACGCGGGGGACTTCAACGGCCGAAAGTACAAGTGAGTACACTTGCCTGCGGTGGCGAGTGCATCGTCTGTCCGGAGCGTCTCGTCCAAGCGTCTCGTCGGTGATGGTCCGTCTGAAACATGATCACGGCGATGTCAGATCGTGCTTTTTGGTCAATCCTATAACGGTTTGTTTCTAAATTTGGTGGGACTAACCTTTCAGTAAAAACGTCACATTTTGATGTTTGTTCACTATAGATCGACGTCTACCCTATGTGCACAGAAAATTAGTCCGTTCGTCGATCTTTCCTACGGTGGGCAACCTTTTAAAGACGCAGAATATAACTTTAATTCACGTTGACAAATCTTAGATTAGGTTTTGATGAGTTACAGTGTGGGTTTTACTACTCGTTAGGGGAACCAACCTCTTGACGTCGTCCAACAAGCGGTAGTCGGGTCTGAACAGCGAAGCGTCGGCGTCGTCTGGAACTCCTCAGCCGTGGGTAGCGTAGCGAGACACCTTTGAACAGCGGGGTGGTGGCATGAAATCAGCGAGCTAACAACGATTCTCCTCCCGTTGTGGGTAGCGCAACAGATCTTCACGACAACGACGACGTCGGCTAAAAACACGTGTGTGCGGTGACACATGTGAACTCCGAAGGACCAAGGGGGCTGTCGGTAGATGAAGTAGGATCAATAGAAGATGCTCGGCCTGGTGGGTGGCCGTAGACGTAAGCGTACGACGGTGGGTGGCCTTGAGAAGCCGAAGAGGACAGATTCGCGCAAAGTTCGTTGTCACGCATCTCAGCGGGAATCCAGTGATGAACAGCGACAACGGGAAGTTGCAGAAGCTAAAGAAATTTAAGACGAAGAGAACGGTGGTGGAGTTGTCGCCAAGGGTGGTCAGAGGTGATCGTGAGCCGGTGTTGAAGTTCAGCTTCCAGATCTGTCAAAAACAGCCAATACTGCTTGTTCCGACGAGGTTTCAAGGAGCTACAGGTGGGTTATGAGCGTGAGGGAAGTTGCAGAGGGTAGAGGGGTCAAAGGGGAACAAGGTGGTGGTGGTGATCACCGACAGCAGTGGCAGTCTGTGGCTGGACATGAGCTGGAAGTCCGACGGACTGCTGGGTGCTTTTTGCGGCTATGGGTCTCTTAGAGAGAGAAAACGGAGGAGAGAGAGAATGGGGCCGGAAGTGGAAGGGTGGCCGATGGCCAGGGGAGGTCGGGGCCGGCCTAGGGTGGCCAAAGGTGAAGTAGAAATTTGCGTGGAGATAGGTTGCGTGAGTGATATTGCGGCTGGTGTTGGTTTCCTTAAGAAGAAGAAGGGTTTTGATAAATGGGCGTTGGGTTTTGGTTAAATGGAAGAGAGAGAGAGAGAGAGATATATAGAAGGAGTAGAGATAGGGGAAAGGGTAGGTGTGAATAGGGCTGCAATATTCTCCCATGATACGTGGGAGTGAATTGAGGGATGTGTTAAGATCTGATTTAAATTTGAAAATCAAATTGATTAAGGGCTAATCAATGGTTGAAAATTGATTAGGGGATAAGTTTCACTATGGGCATCGGAAAAATACTCTGAAAATATCAAGACAATCGTGGAGACGAGAAGTACGGGGCTACGGGGTCTGGCCGCGTGCTACACCTACCAAAAATTATTGTAAAATCGGGAACTGAGTATTGGTGCCAAAAGACCTAAACGCCCTTCCATTCAAAGCTGTTTTGCGAGAAAACGAGCTGTGAAATGACGTTCCCAAATATTACTATAAAATTCTAGACTTCCATACGGTCACAACAGCATATCACATCGTATATACCGAAACCAAGAAAGAGCCAAATAAAATACGTGTATGAAAAAATACGTGCAAGTAGAAACTCATAAGGTCGGAAAGCGACCGTTACATTCTACCCCACTAAAAAAAGATTCCGTCCTCGGAATCAACAACACTAATCTACAAACAAGAAGGGGAAACGCTCTCTTATCTCCTCCTCGCGCGCCCAAGTGGACTCTCCAGGTGATCCGTGACGCCACATCACTCTCACCAGGTCGACTACCTTATTCCTCAAATACTTTTGTCGACGGTCCAAAATCTGCACAGGCTGCTGGTCATATGTCAGGTCTGGGCGGACCGTAATCTCTGAGAAATCAACAGTGTGCGATGGATCACTGACGTATCGACGTAGCTGAGATACGTAGAATACGTCGTGAACTCCCTCCAAAGAAGGTGTCAGAGCAAGGCGGTAGGCCACTGCTCCCACACGCTCTAGCACATTGAATGTTCCAATATACCTCGGACTCAGCTTTACCTTCTTCCTGAAACGAATGACTCTGCGGTTCGGAGAAATCTTCAGGAAGATGTGATCTCCAGGCTGAAACTCCAAAGGTCTCCTCTTGGCACATGCCCAATGCTTGAAGCAGTCCTGCGCAATCCAGAGCTTCTCCCTGATGTCTCTCACGACATCCACAGCTTCCACTATCATCTCTGGACCCAACAGCTCCCGATCTCCAATGTCATCCTAGCTCAGCGGCGATCGACATTTTCTCCCATATAAAGAAGCAAACGATGCCATGCCAATGCTTACCGGGTAGCTATTGTTATACGAAAACTCCACCAAGTGAAGATGGTCCTCCTACGAACCCTTTAGATCGAGCGTACAAGCTCGCAGCATATCCTACAGAATCTGAATAGTCCTCTTGGACTGGCCGTCGGTCAGCGGGTGGTACGCCATGCTGAAGCTCAGACTCGTACCCAAATTCTCCTGTAGACTTCTCCAGAACTGAGATGTGAACCTCGAGTCTCTGTCAGACACGATGCTCATGGGGACTCCATGTAAGCGTACAATCTCCTGCACATACACGGTCTACATCACACTAACTCAAAGAGGAAATTAAAAGAGAAGTAAAATGAAATTTTACCTCTAGGTATTTTCTCGCCAAGACTTCCGTAGACTGACCCACTCAGAATGGAATGAAATGCACAGACTTAGTCAATCGATCAACGATCACCCAGACTGCGTCGTTCTGCTTCAGTCTCCAAGGTAAACCCGTCACGAAATCCATCGTGATATGTTGCCACTTCCACTTCGGGTATGAATCGGTTGTAGAAATCCAGTCATACGATGGTGCTCAGCCTTCACCTGTTGGCATATCAAACACTTGGCAATGCTCCGTGCCACACTCCTCTTCATGCCAATCCACCAATAATTCAGACGGAGGTCCTTATACATCTTGGTGCCTCCAGGATGTATAGAATATGGCGAGCTATGAGCCTCGCTCAACAACTCCTCACGAACATCACCTGCAGGTACGCAGAGCCTACTGTCCTACCTCAGTGAATCGTCCTAATGAATCACGAACTCCGTCTGTAGTCTAGCTTCAACATGTCTCTTGATCCTCTGCAGCTTCGGATCTCCTGCCTGTGCTGCCTTGATACGATCCACGATCGTGGACTGAATCCGTAAATTCATGAATGAGAGAACCACACCAGGTAGGATGACCTCTAAATCCATCTCTCTCAGTTCTTGCTGTATCCTCCAGTCGGTAGTATGCATCATCGCGGTAAGAAGTCTACTCAAGGCATCTGGCACTACGTTCACCTTCTCCGGGTGATACTGCAGATCTATCTCGTAGTCAGCCATAAGCTCCAATCATCGTCTCTAACGCATGTTGAGCTCCTTTTGCGTAAAGATGTACTTCAAGCTTTTGTGATCGGTGAAAATCTTCACACTCTCACTCAGCAAGAAGTGCATCCAGATCTTCAGTGCAAATATCACCGCTGCCAACTCCAGATCGTGCGTCAGGTAATTCTTCTCGTGAGTCCTCAACTGACAAGAAGCATACACGACCACGTGGCCATGCTGATGCAAAACACATCCTAGGCCCTTCCCTGATGCATCACAATATACCTCGAAGCCTCCGCTCCAATCCGGTACCGCCAAAACCGGTGCTGAAGTCAACCTCGCCTTCAAGATACTGAAGGCCTCCTCACAAGCATCTGACCAAAGGAACTCCACATCCTTCCTCGTCAACTTCATCATCGGCTCTGTGATCTTCGAGAAATCCTTGATAAACTGCCGATAATATCCCGCTAAACTAAGGAAGCTCCTGATATCTGACGCTGACTGCGGAGTCGGCCACTCTCTGACTACTCTGACCTTCTCCAGATCTACAGATATGCCATCTCCAGACACTACGTGTCCCAGGAATAAGACTATGTCCAGCCAGAACTCACACTTGCTGTACTTGGCATATAGCTTATGCCGTCTCAGTGTCTCAAGCACTGTCCTCAGATGACAACTGTGCTCCTCCTCAGATTTCGAGTAGATAAGAGTATCGTCGATGAAGATAACGACAAACTTATCTAGGAAGTCGTAGAAAATTAAATTCATCAAATTCATGAACACCGATTGAGCATTGGTCACGCCGAATGGCATAACCACGAACTCATAATGTCCGTATTTCATCCGGAAAGCTGTCTTCAGAATATCATCCTTCTTTACCTTCAGCTGATGGTATCCGCTCCTCAAGTCTAACTTCGAGAAGACTCTCGAACCTCCAAGGTGATCAAAAATATCATCGATGCACGGCATCCGATACTTATTCTTTACCGTGACATCATTCAGCCCTCGATAGTCCATGCACATCCTACGGGACCCATCCTTCTTCTTCACGAGCAAAATCGGTGCACCCGATGGTGACACACTAGGGTGGATGAAACCCTTCTTCTACAGCAACTCATCCAACTGCTTCCGCAGCAACTCATCCAACTGCTTCCGCAGCTCCTCAAGCTCAGCGGGAGCCATCCGATACGGCACCTTCGATATGGGTTGCGCTCCCGGCATAAGATCAATAACAAATTCTAGAGCTCTGTCAGGTGGCAAACCTGAGATATCCTCAGGGAAGACGTCATCGAAATTTCTGATGACTGCTGGTCGGTCGATCTCCATCTGCATAGCTACGACAATCAGCACCTTCGGATTGGCCCGAAATCTGATGGGCCCAAGCGACTCATCTCTGCTACGGAACTCGAACTCCGGATGGCTTGGAATCCTGAATACCACCCTTTTACCGTGGCATTCGATTGAGGCATGGAAGTCTCCCAGCCAATCGATGCCAAGAACGACATCGAAATATGGCAGGTCATGGACAATGAAATCTGCAAAAAGCTCGTGTCCACTGACCACCAATGGGATTGATCGACAACCCAGGTTCACCGTCACCACTCCATTCCCTGTGGTGATGTTCCAACACTTTGGAAGTATATGGGTGGGAATAGAGTGCCTTGTTACAAACCTCCGGGATATGATGCACATGGATGCACCGTAGTCGAACAAGACCAAGGCCGGGTGAGAGAACACTAGAATGGTGCCTAAGATATAAAGGAACTAATGTCAAACAATACTACTCTAACTAACAAAGCATCAAACAAAGCTAAACAATCAGATCTAAACTATGAAATGAAAGACTAGAACTGAAGAGATACCTACAATAACTCCATCCAGGTCCTCAGTCTCAACAGCTGTCATGGTGTAAGCCGGCCTCTGGGGTTGCACTGCTCGCTGAAACATCTCCCTCTGTGGTGCCAAGGGTGGTCCACGGACAGTAGCTCCTCTCTGAACTGGGGCAGGTGCTCTACTCTGTAGCGGGGCTGGCCCTCTGACCACAGCATGACGTGCTCTCGGGCAATCCTTAGCAACATGCGAGGCATCTCCACACACCAAGCACAATCCCATCTTCCGCCTACAATTTTCCTGAACATGCATTGGCTTGCACAAAAGTGACACGGGCCCTTGTTCTGACTCTGTACGGGTGCTCCAGGCCTCTTGAAAGGCACTGACTAAACTGGTCTCATCGTCGGCCTAGCAGGTGGCCGGTACTGCTTCATAGGACGCTTTCGTCCACCAGCTGGAGGGTCAGGTAGACGTGATATGATCTCATGATTCCTCTCGGCATTCAGTACAGCTCCCATGGTCGAGAAATCTACCGAAGACATAGAAGCCTGAATCTTCAGACGCAGTCCCTGACGAAACCGATCAGCTCGGTTCTCCTCCTTCACTATATGAGGGGAAAACGACTCTGCATCTCGAACTCTGCCTCGTACTCATCGACATTCATGTCCCCCTGCTTTAGATCCACGAATTGGCTCAAAAGCTCCCTCTTAGCAGCCTTGGGGAAATACATCTCCTTGAACATCGACCTGAAGGTCTTCCACTCCACTAGCTTCTGCAGGCGCCTCTCCTCAATGCGCCACCAGTTCCTAGCATTCTCGATCAGCTGCATCTTCGCTATCTCAACTCTGGTATCCTCAGGGATCTTCGCAGCTATCAGCTTCCCCTCAGTGCTCTGGATCCACTCATCAGCACCTAATGCTCCTGCCTTTCCAGAAAAAGTCCTCGGCTGAAGCTCATTGAACTGCTTCACTCCCGGAGCAGCTCGAGGGGCAGGCAGAGGCGGTGGTAGTGCAGCTGGAGGAGCCTGGGCAACACGGTGGGACTGTTGAACCAACTGATGCTGCACGTCCATCATCTCTCTCATCACGCCCAGAAACTGGCGAAACTTGCCGCCCTGATCTTTACGAACTCCATCACCAGAGCTCCCGGATCGGGTGACGTGCCGTCCTGCCATCATATTGACAAGAAAGACACAAATTAGACTCGTACAAATTACTGGATAATAAAAAAATGAATGTTAATACTTTTATCGTTCCGAACTTGCAGAAAGGATGGGACCTACATGGGCCACCACTAAAACCTGTCACGCTCTGCTTCCCAAGACTACGGAGGCGAAGCGTGACTAAGGCCCGCTTAGGCTGGAGCCGTGAGGCTCAGACCCAATAAGCGTCTGTGTGGTACTCCAAGACGAAGGAACAGGTCCCTGCAGAAAAGTACGGAACAACAAAAGTTCTAAAAAGGAAACATTCATTTTATTCCAAACCAACATCCAGAAAGTACTGAGAGTCTAAATAAAAAGCCTGATATGGCTACAACAACTGAGATTAACTACTGGTGCAAGCATCCAACCTAGACAGAAAAAGTAAACGGTGCTACGCACACAACCTAGTAAGCAGGAGAACTCTGGAACAGCAACAGTGAGGAACCTCTAGCTCTGGTCCTCCTCAGGCACGTACTCTGGGTCGACGTCCTTGGGCTCCATGTACATCGGCAAGTCTGCCTCGTCCACAAACTCCGACTCGACACCTGACATACATTACCCAAGAGAAAAGGAACTATACGTCAGGTAAAGTCTACACAGAACTGTTAGACTCTAATGCAAGTGTATTTTAATTTAAAGCAATAGTTTACTGGTTGATTAACATGCTGAGGTTATACATGGCAGTTATAGAAAGTAAACGGAATAGGGAAAGTAAACACGTCAAACAGTAGCCGTAGCGTGTGCTACCGACTACGGGACTGACCTAAACGGGTCAAGATGAGACAAGACAAGACAAGACAAGACATGACAAGACACATGTGACTCGAAGGGTTTACACCTTACGGTTCGAGGGGGATCAGACCCTCTCCCCGTGCGCACCCTCAACCCTACCCCAACCCAAGTGCACACGACAAGTCCGTACAAGGGATCACTCACTCTGCTAGGTGAGTGCCCTATTGCCCGCAGGCTGTGTATCCGTACAATGGATCACTCACTCACTGGTGAGTGCCCTATTGTCCACAGGCTGTGTATCCGTACAAGGGATCACTCACTCACCGGTGAGTGCCCTATTGCTTGCAGGCTGTATATCCGTACAAAGGATCACTCACTCACGGGTGAGTGTCCTATTGCCCGCAGGCTATGCATAACAAGACACGACATGACAAATAAGGAAGTTGTAGAGGGTAGATGGATCAACTAGGAACAAGGTGGGGGTGGTGATCGCCAGCAGTGACGGCGGTCGGCGGCTGGCCGTGAGCTGGAAGTCCGGCGGCCTGCTGGGTGCTTTTGCGGCTATGGGTCTCTTAGAGAGAGAAAATAGAGGAGAGAGAGAATGTGGCCGGAGGTGGAAGGGTGGCCGACGGCCAGGGGAGGTCGAGGGCGGCCTAGGTTGGTCGGAGGTGAAGCAGAAATTTGTGTGGGGATTGGTTGCGTGAGTGATATTGCGGCTGGTGTTGGTTTCCTTAAGAAGAAGGGTTTTGATAAATGGGCGTTGGGTTTTGGTTAAATGGAAGAGAGAGAGAGAGAGAGAGAGAGAGAGAGAGAGAGAGAGAGAGAGAGAGAGAGAGGAAAGGGTAGGTGTGAATAGGGCTGCAATATTCTCCCATGATACGTGGGAGTGAATTGAGGGATGTGTTAAGATTTGATTTAAATTTGAAAATCAAATTGATTAAGGGCTAATCAATGGTTGAAAATTGATTAGGGGATAAGTTTCACTATGGGCATCGAAAAAATAATCCGAAAATATCAAGACGATCGTGGAGACGAGAAGTACAGGGCTACGGGGTCTGGCCACGTGCTACACCTACCAAAAATTATTGTAAAATCGGGAACTGAGTATTGGTGCCAAAAGGCCTAAATGCCCTTCCATTCAAAGCTGTTTTGCGAGAAAACGAGCCGTGAAATGATGTTCCCAAATATTACTATAAAATTCTACACTTCCATACGGTCACAACAGTATATCACATTGTATATACCAAAACCAAGAAAGAGCCAAATAAAATACGTGTACGAAAAAGTACGTGCACGTAGAAACTCATAAGGTCGAAAAGCGACCGTTACTTCATCTTCGGAGGTGGCCTCCCAAAGCACCCCTCTTTCTGAGCCTGCGCAAGGACAACATTCGGGGTAGTGTTCAGCCTGGGAGGTTGTACCTCAACCATGCGTTGCTTTCCCTTGGCCTTCTTCTCCTGTCGGGGTTCGTCGGTTTGCGGCGCTTGCTTTAGTCCCGCTTGGAGCCCCACCTGACCCTCATTGGGTGACCCCCTTCGGGCAACCCCCTTCCTCTACAGTCAGTGCCTCCTCTGTCAGCATGTTGCATTCTGCCCAGGCTATCACCTCGGCGAGGTCCCTCGGGGGCTCATTATGTAACGACTTTTTCAGTTCCAGGTGGCAGAGCCCCTTCTTCAGGGTCGTCTTCACGACCATCTCGGGAAAACTTTTCACATTCAGTCACTCTGCATTGAAGCGACCCATGTAGCCTCTCAAGGATTCCCCGGGGCCTTGCACCACATTGAATAGGAGCTCAGAGTTTGGTTTTACCCGTCGGTCGTCCATAAACAGCTTGCAGATTTTTTGGGAAAGATCTTTGAAGTTGTCGATGGAATGGTTGGGGAGGCTGTGGTACCAGCTCCGGGCGGAGCTTCGGTGGGTGGAGTAGAAACCCCGACAGAGCAGTGCGTCGTCAGCATCTTGGAATGCCATGACCCCCTCATAGTCCATCACGTGGTCTTCTGGGTCCCCTGGGTCCCCTGTGCCATCGTACTTTTTCTAAATTCTGCACCTTGAATTTGGAGGGCACCTGTGTATGCTCCTGGATAACAGGCAACGGTCGTCTCGGGATCCCCCCGAACATCTCCTTGTGTCGGTATGGAGGTCAAGACGCCGAGGCGAGCTGACTTGGGGACGGGGGGAGTCTGCTCGGGGCCATCCGAGCCCATGATCAGCATTGGTCACCGGGCGCTTCTCCTCTTGCGACGGTACTCTTGGCTCCTTTGCCTCCTTCGACGGGGGCTCTCACTCTGGTTGGGTCAGTCCCCAGTGGTTCAATGATCGGGTGACCCCTGATGCACCGAGCATGGTCGACGAGACGAAGCTGTGGCCGACTCGTCTCCAGCCTTCCCGGGCCCTCCCACAGACTCATCCCAAAGAGAGGTGGGTGTGAGGGACCACACTGGGACAAAGTTTCGCAGGGTGAACCTTCGTTTGGGGTTGGCATACTCGCCACCGTGGTCGGTGACTACAGCCGAGCGTAAAGGTCGGCAGATCCCCCTCCGATCGGGGATGGTGGCTGCCCCTCTTCTAGATGGAACGGACCGCCCACGAGCTGTTGGAACGTCGCTGCCAATGTCTGGAGGTGGGTATTGGTCTCCTGAGCGAAGAGGCAGAGCTTTTCTTGGGTCACCGAACGTAAATCACCAGTCCCCCCGGTGGTGTGGCTGTGCTGGTTCTCAGGCAGGTCGTAGTCGCCTTCCTCGTGGATGGAAGGCATGTGTCCAGTGCCATTGCAAACTGGATCCATTTCGACGATGCGGTGGTTCGATGTGGGTTTTTTTTTTCGATCCCACAGACGGCGCCAAATGTTTACGGTGTTTTCTCACCGCTGAATCGTTGACTGATGGGTGGATGGTCAACGTGGTCAAGCGGACATGTGGGACCCCCAGGTTCCATCAGGTGTGTGATTGCTCGACGGGAGTATCTTTGATCCTCACGGTGGCTCGTCGAGTTGAGGGCGAGCAGGCTTGTTGCCAGGAGCGATCGGCCTCGGTCAGTGAGGTGCTAAGGGGTAGCCTCGACACTGCATGATCTGCTTAGTCTCGGTAGATGAGGAAGCTCATCTGGGGTGAGTGGGCTCATTGCTGGGAACGCTCTGCCTCAGTTGAGGCGACGCTGAGGGGTAGCCTTGGTGCCGCAGGATCTGCTCGGCCTGGACATATGAGGAAGCTCGTCAGGGGTGCCAGACCTTGGTTCTGGCCAAGTACCCTCCGATGCCTAAGTCAGAACGGATCTGATAGGTGCTCGATGGGACAGGTATGGCACACAGTGAGTCCGATACATGTATCCTTGGACCGAGCTATGGGAGGGAATGCAGAATGGAAAACCAAGGCCTTTAAGTAGAATACCTTAGTTTCTTAGTCTCTGGGGAGAGATCCCTTTCTCGGTTGTCTCTCGAATCCCTTTATAGGGATTGTCCCACGATCGCTCCCCCACCACGTCCCTTCATCTCTGTCCCCATGATCCTCCTCCTTGAAGGCGCCTGCATGCGTCATAGGGATGGGTTAATGGGGCCCCTTAATGGCCATTAAGAGGGCATGTTTAGGGAGCGGTTAGCTCCCGCTGATGTGAGCTGACGGGGCGCACGTTTCGGTTGTGGTCGACCTGGTCCCGAGTCCTTTTGAGGGCCTCGACGGTTGGCCCGATCTCCTTTCAGGGGCCCCTAGCTTCAAGCGTGGGCTTGGGCCGTTCGTTCTCGGGCCATCTCAAAATGGTCGTATCAGTCCAAACATAAAAGTTCATGGGCTTCGTAAAAATTTTCAACCCTTCTATCTTTCCACACACTTCCATCAACCAAACAAAAACTCTACATAAAATTGATATCATCTATTAGCAACCCACTTTCCATCCAACCAAACATGACATACCTAATTAATATCCCAATCTTAGAGAGAGAGATAGAGTTTCAATGCAAAATCGAATCTGACGGCTCCCGCTTCTTATGGAATAAAAGAGGGGCAAAATAGGGAGCCGTCGGAGGCATGCCGTGATAATACACTTTGGTGATTCCACCCAATTAGGTGGTCATACGTGTTGAGTATTGGACTCTCCACCTTGATTTTGATGATGGTCAAACACAAATCATTGTGATTAACTCATGTGTTTGCAGTTAGCTAAAAATTCACCAATCAGATTCAAGAAGATCAAAAGTGACTACACGTGTTGATTCAAGTGGAGGACTTGGTAGATCAACAAAGGTGAAGCATTGGCTTGAAGAACTCAAAGGCTACATCAAACCTTAAGCCAATGGCATCAACAAATGAATGGAGATTCAATCCAAAGAGAAGAAAGGAATGGATGAGTCAAAAGCTTCATAGACTCAAGACCATGAAGAATTATGGGAGATCGTTACCAAAGTACTTTGTTCATCTCAAGCGATGTCCCAAGACTTCCTCAGAACACGTGATCGTTGTGCCTGGAGCTTCGTTGAAGCTCAAGGAGTTATTCATGAAGTCAATGGATTCGGATTCTCCATGTTGAAGCTATGAAGACGGTTTGTCGTGTTTACTTTTATGTCTTCTAGCTTCGGTTTAATAGAATGTTAAGCCTTGAGTAGTACTTGCCTAGAAATCTTCATTCATATCATATCTTATCTCTAGGATTGCCTTAGAAGCCCTTAGAAACTTTCCCGAAGCTTATTGCTTCATTCCTCGGCTTCTTATACATCTTAGTTGGTTCAAGTAGAAGAACCAACCGACTAGATGACGATCTAGTCGGTTGGAAATCCTTCTTGAACCGACTAGCCATTATAGCTCAACTCAGCCCATTCACTGTTGATCAATTAGTCGGTCCAAGAAGGTTCACCGACCGACTAGATGCCGATCTAGTCGGTTGGAAATCCTTCTCAAACCGACTAGTTATCCTAATAAATTCAAGCCTATTTATTGACCAATTAGTCGGTCCAAGAAGGTTCACCGACCGACTAGTTGTCCAACTAGTCGGTTGGGAATCCTTCTCAGACCGACTAGTTCTCCTAGTGAAATTCGACTTCTTTGCTGTCAACTACTTAGTCGGTCTAAGAAGGCTCACCGACCGACTAGTTTTCAAACTAGTCGGTTGATGTTTCTTCTTAGACCGACTAGTTCTATCTCTTGATTTCACCATCTTCCCTGTCAACCTTCTAGTCGGTCCAAGAAGGTTCACCGACCGGCTAGTTGCAAAACTAATCGGTCAGTGATCCTTCTTAGACCGATTAAGCTGCTCGAAAATATGACCGTTGGGAGATTATTGACCACGACTTTTCTTGTTTATTTCTATATAAACCTGATTCGTTTCAAGCAAGAAACAAGGTCCATTATCAGAGTTATTTCAGACCTAATAGAAGAGGATTCACTATCTATTTCCAAGCTCTCTCTTGTGCAAGAAAATCTCTCTCTTTCTCTTTGAAGCCCTAACTTCTCAAGAGAGATTTTCAATCTTTGTGAACTCCTCTACCTAAGAGCTTGAATCACAACCAGCATCTTCACCATAAGCCATCTCTTGCTGATCATCTTGGTGGTGCTAGGGTTTGTGATCTCATCTTCCTCAAAATCCATTCTTGCCCTATATTGGTAAGTATTTCTCAAGGCATAGGATTTTGTGGTAAGAGCTTTACATTTCATTCTCTATACTATGTAATTGTTGTATACTCTCGGTTGTTGAGAGGATTGGCTTGATCCCAAGTTGTAGGAGTCAAGATTTCAGTTTTGCTCTCGGTTTGTGAGAGTGTGCTTGGTCCCTAGTTGTGGGATTAAGGTCTTTACGTGTTCCAGGGTTGTGGGATACACGGACATCGATTGTAGGTCGATTGCACTTGTGGGGTTTTTGCAAGTGGGCTAAAGGAAAGCTCTAATGGTTTCACTAGAGTATCCGGAGGGGATCAGGGTGTTGCTGGATTAGGGCACCGGGGACAAGTCAGGGAGACTTGGGTGGCACCGAACCACGGTACATTGCTTGTTTCCTTTGCATTATTCCTTGTGTTGTTGTTCACTTCTTTCATTCCGCATTTGTTGGTTATATTAGGGTTTTATTTGGCGTAAATTCCTTATAATTCTATAAAACACTATTCACCCCCCTCTAGTGTTTTTCCCTCATAGCACAGTGTCACTACAATTGGTATCAGAGCGAGGTAATTATAGCTATGGCAACTAACAACAATATCACACGAAGTCCTTTTCCACAGTATCTCATTGGACCCAACTATCAAATTTGGTGTGTAAAGATGAATGCTTATATTCAATCCATTGACGATGATTATTGGAAGCTTGTGGAGAAGCCCCTTCGTGCACTACCACTTCCGAACATGAATGGACAAATGAGCAAAACGAATTGGTGAAGAAACATCAAGAGGTAATGGATATCTTGCTTGAGTATTTATCTTATAACATTCTTATGCGTGTGTCCAAGGCAACAACGATATATCAAATATGGCACATGCTAGCGGAGCAAGAAGAGTCCACCTCTGAGTGTTCTTTCTCTAATGATGAAAGGGATTCATTCATGGGTTTGGTGGGACGAGAGGATGCCACTATGGGTGATTCTAGTGACACATCAAGTGATTCGAGTGGAAGTGATAGCGACGATGAAGAGGTAACTATAGATGAACTTAGATTAGCTAACAGACAAATTTGGTCTATGTATTCTAAATTGGTAAATAGATATACTAAGATTAAAGATGAGCTAACTAGTCTCCAAAGCTCACCTAAGCCTATCATCATCAACAACGACACCGTTGTTGAAGGCTTGAGAAATGAGATTGTAAATCTCAAATCTCAACTTGAGCATGTTCACATTGAGAATTCGGATGAACGCGAGATAGCGGATTTGATTTCTCGAAACTCAACTTTGAGTATTGAGAATGAGAATCTCAAGTCTCGTGTTTGTGTACTCACAACTCAAGTGTCCACTTTGGATACTTCTATACTTTCTCTCACCGAGAAGTATGAGTCCACATTAGGCCGAATTGATAAATTCAACAAAGGCAAGGACCATTTGGATAATATCATAAATGACTTACTTCCGGCCAATAATCACATTGGTTTGGGGTATAAGAAGGGAGATTCATCCAAATCTTCCACCACCTTTGTAAGGCCATCTTCTGAAGCCTCAACTAGTGGGAGTAAACACCCCATGGGTAGTTCATCTACCAATGGTGCTTCCACTAGGTACACACACCCGTTTGGAAAGAAACCCACTTTGGGTGGACCTCCAAAGAAGGGACATGCATTCATGTATACCAATACTCGTAGGAATGCCTCAACTTCTCACATTCCTACAAATGATGGTTTTTATGCTCCACACCCACGAGCACGTGCAAACACTCATTTGAGACACTCTCATGCACGTACGCATGCTCATGCACCTTCACATGCTTATGATCACACATCACATCCACATATGCATGCTTATTCTCATGATCATCCTCATGCATACGAACCTCATATTCAACCACGTATGTATGCAACACCACACCATGGACAGTATGCCCATCATCATGCTTTAGCACAACACAATGTTCCATACACATATCCTCATGCTCTTGCTAGATCTCATGTTCCTAGGCCACATGCACTACGTAGAGATCAACCTTTTGTATATGCAACCACTAGGAAGAGGATACCCAAATCATACAATATTTGGGGTCCTAAGAACACTAGCATTCATGCTAAGGATATGTATATGTAATCTTATATTCATAATATTATTTTGAATGATGATTATGTTGGGAAATCACGGTCCTCTTGGACTTGGCTTCCAAAGGGCTAGTTTCGTTGACCCTTCATTGCTTGGTACCATAAGTTTATTTTCATTTTATGGGTACCAAAGCATTTGTGTTAAGAATTGATTTACTCTTTTGTTTGCATTTTGGTCTTAGATGCTCATGTTTGTTAGAAACGTAAATTCATATTGAATTTGATTTCCATTGCACGTTTATTAGTAAATCATTGTGTTTATGATTTTCATGTCTAAAATGTTTAATATTTTTATGCAACACATGCTTTGGTTCATATTTATATTTTGTTGCATGTGACGCATGTCATGCTTTTGGGTTAATATACATATTTACTTTTGGTACATTTGGTACATGCATGTATATGGTTATATATTTATCTAGTAACATGATTACATGTATCATAAAAATATTGTGTATGTTTACATTAGGATATGGGTTATAATAATTTGAATTTAGTTTGTTAAATTTGTTGCCTAACCCATAGGATCCAAAAAGGTTTTTATTTGATACCAAAATTATGTTTTCTAGGTTCAATCCACTTTGGGATACCAACCCTACCAACTCCTTGATTTGCAAAGACTTTCATTCAAATGGAGTTGATGGTGCTTAAGTGATGCACCAAAGTAGGGGGAGCTTAATGTTGTAAGTATATTCTTACATTTGGTATCCATGTGTGTTCGATGCATGTAGATGTCACTTTGTGTTTGAGACTATCTCATGCATATCCTATGTTTGCATATTATGTGTCTTGTATGTCATTCAATTCTATGTATTTCACGTGTGTCAAATTCTTGACTCATGTGCATTGTGTATTCATAATCCTTACTCATATGTTTATTCGAGGATTATTTATAACATGTGGCTTAAAAATTTTCATGTTAGAACTAATGCTCATTTGCATGTTTCACACACGGGACATGCTTATATTTATGTTCCACTTCACAAGCGTGCATCCCAACTTCCTACTCATGCCACTACACAACCTCTTCTTAAGAATCCCAAATCACTATCTTTTGGATTCCTAAGATTGTTTCTAGGCATGGTATGAACACACATATAGAATCATATATTAGGATTGACATATTCTCATGCGACTATATATAAAAATCAAACTCAGTCTTTATTTGATTTCCACCTTACTTACTCACTCATATTGCACTTCATTGCTTGGGTACCATGCTTGTATGATTACGTTTTGTACCCATATATATGTGAGTTCGTCCACTATTCCCAAGTTTGCATAGTTTGTATGATTGTATGGGAGTATGACATGTTTTGATTGCTATCATGTTATGTTCATCTATATGTCATTGCATTTCATTCGTATTATGTTTGTGCATATAGATTAGTTGATTTCTCTAACCCTTGGTGATTTATTATCAATTTGCACCTTCATATCTTGTTGATATGCCAAAGGGAAAGAGAAATTTGGTTTTGAAAATTAATACTTTATGCTTTTCATGCACACTCTTTGTTGTATTACTTTTCATGCCTTCCTTCAATATGTAAGTGCCGTGAATGTTTATTTTGTGCACATGTGCATATTGAATGTGATATCTTTCTTGCACACACTATTGTATTAGATGTGTGTATTCATAATGATGTTGCTTGACTAAATCATATGCTTAAGAATTATTAGTGTATGTGTATCTAATTTCTAATGGTTGAGAATTGTTAATTCCTTATATGTATGATTTTCGTGATTATAATAACTCCTATTAATGCATGTCATGCATTTCTTCTGATGAGTGTTATTTACAATTGGTAAATGATTGGGCATTGGACTACTTGATTTTGTTCCTTAACCTATTGGATCCAAAAAGTTTTTGGATACCACCAATTGTTGAATTGTCATATTGTTGTGCAAGATGCCTACTCTACACACTCCTTGTTTTACAAATGATGGATCAATTCAAAGGAAAGGATGGTGCATTGGAGATGCACACATATAGGGAGAGCTAAATGGTTGTAAGTATGTGTTTTGTACAATTGGTATTTTAATATATTGGTTTTGACTACCATGTTTACAATTGGTATTTTAATATATTCGATTTGTGTAATATTGCATACTTCTTCATTAGCTCATTCTTATCACACCCTCATGAAGATTGTTTGTTTATGTGACTACCTTGTTCATGTATGTCATATATGTCTTATTACGACTCATGTACCATGATAGCTATAACATTCATATAATTAATTGGTTAGTTGCTTATTGATGTTCATATCTTTTTCATGCCATGAATACGATTAATGATTTAGGATCTTTATGCATATTTGTTCATTGTATCACCACACATCTCATACTTTTCTTATAGTTTGTATGATTATCTTTATGAGACGTACTGATATGATTTGGGGGTGATCAATGTATGTTACTTGTCATTTTATTTACTTCATGACTGATGTTTAGCTATAATTTTATTCAAGAAATCTTTAATGTCTATAGCTAAATAGTTCATGTATGATATTGTAACGACCAGTCTTTTGATGATATTATCTGTTTTCCTCTGGTGTATTTTTGTCCGTATCCGTAATTTTTTTTTCATATCTTTATATTTAGCCTTAGTTAATGTTATTTCTTATTATTTATTACTATTGTTACTATTATTATTATTATTATTATTATTATTATTATTATTATTATTATTAGTGTTGTTTAACTCAAACTTTCAAATGAATACTAACAAATCTGTTAGAATCAAGTTTTTAAAAACAAATTGAAACCAATCTAACTCTAAGCTATCAAATTAGAAACGTTGGCCCAAACTCGCCTACAGCCGCAACCCTTGTTTTATAACCTAGGCTTATATCTATTATTAGAACCCTAGAGCTATACATTTTAAACCTGGGTTGCATTCGCGTGGGCCTCTCCTTCTCCTATATATTTTATTCAAAACCCCAACATCCTAATAAAATTCAACCTAGGCTTAGTTCTCATTTCACCTAGCAACACAACTCACAGCCTATATCTATTGTAAAACCCAATCACGTGCAACCCTACAGCAGCCTACTAAATGGTCACACACGCAAACAGCCCCTACATCAATCTATAAAACCCTAAGCCTATGTGCAGCCTAGACCAATATACACCTTATAAAACCCTAGCCTACTTCTATTTCTTTAAAAAAAACCCTAGAACCCTATAACTCCACAGCCGCCGGCATTCTTCATCACCCCCACGCAAAACCCGCCGCCTGCACCCTACCCTTCTCCCTCGCAGTAACCCGCAGCTACCCCCCTGCCATTATTTCTCCACGCGACCAAGCCCGAGACCCTCACGGTCTCCTCCCCGCAGCCACGCGAACACCCCATCTCCATCCCCACGGCCTGCTGCTCCCTACGGCCACACAACCTCCCGCGGCTCCTTCCTCCACCACCTCTCTCCTCCTTCTCCGAGATCAACCAACACCCCCAGTCCGGCCTCCACAAACCGCAACCCCCAGGCCTCCTACACACAGCCGCCCCTCCCCGTGAGTCTCCAGGCCGCCGGCAACTCCCTAGCACCGCCGGCACAGCCTTCATCCTCGCGCAGGCCGCGATCAGCCGCGCGCAGCCTCCACAACAGCGCCAGGCACTCTCGACTCCCACGCGTCCGCATCCCACATGCCGCCGGCGTCCGTTCTCCTCCACCTGCATCACTAGAGGATCTTCATTGTTAGAGGTTAGTCGTTTATCTTTTAATGTTGTTGGGGTTAGTTTCGCTGGGAGAGTTGAATGCCGTCATCCTCACACGAGTTCATCATAGACTCAGTGTCTTTATAACCACATGCTCATCTAGGTCTATACCAATTATTGTTGGATTTTAGTACCCTTGAAGGAGATACTACAGAGAGGTCTACATGACAAAACTCATAGATATTACAAAGGCTACCTTGTGAATTATGTTTCCCTTCGGGTTACAGTAGTATGTGAGCAATTTACTATGACAAAGGTTAAGATTCTTTCCATTATATTATTTATATGAACTTCGATAAATTGTTATTGTTAGTGGTTAGTGTGTTATCTGCTTAGTTTCTCATACCTAATGGTACACTTGAGTAGCTTATGACTTGGAATAATTATTTTGTACCACTGTCATTATATAGGTGAAGTTTAAATTATAATCAGTTGCATTATTATCAACGGGGCACTAATATTCTTGAATCTTAACAAAACACAATATTTTTAATATGTTGGTAGCTTCATTACTGGCAGTATTTTGTTTAATAATTAGTTTAACGATATAACCCACACCGTAAAGTAGAAAAACCTAATAAAACACGTTGATTAGACGTCGTAGGAGCTTGTACGAATCTGACCTGAACTGAAAAACACTATTTCTGATTTTGTGCTCTGCCAAAACAGCGAACCGAACCTCCCACGTCGTAGTACTCGTCGAGACGAATCCAACGACACCAAGAACGTCAAAAACAGGCAAGTATATAATTTGTTATGATTTTTAGAAGTTTCGGCACGTTTACGCCGCCTTCATGTATTGCTGAATAACCTGAAATTGTGACGTGAAATAACGTAGGAAAGTGACACCATAATGATTAGGACGAAAATTAGGATCCAACGGTATATCATACGATATATCCCAAATTTAAACAACTAGAGAAAGAAATTGTTTCTGTAGCAAATTGAATGAAAAGGACGAAAACGTCATTATTGGAAATTACGGAACCGGTCGTTCGACCCGCTTCCGCTTTGCAGAACTGTCACCATAAAACACTAATTGTGATAACAATGAAATTCAGTGAGTCTTGACATGATTAACAATATGGACATCGTGAAATCGTGCGCCTCGAAGGCAGAATCGTGAATTCGTGATGTCGTGTGAGTCGACTAGGCCGGCTCGTGTTCCGGCAAAACTTTTGGGTGGGGTTAGGGTTGAGCGGCCACTGGGCGTATGAAAGGTACTCTCCTCAAGAGCACCACCCGACGCGGTGGGTTAGTGTCAATCACGGTAAGCCCCCGTGAGAGGAACGACCTTCTCATCACGACCTAAAGGCGAGAACCCTAGATTAGATGTGAAGTCTTGACATGGTCATTGTAACGCTAACTTGTCATCGTGAATATCGAAATACTAACAAACTCTGAGAACTTAACTTTAAACTTGCCATCGACTAGAACTGCATGCTAGGATCGTTTCTTTCTGCTCCGAAATTGCTAATTGTTAAATTACTGTAGTCGTTTCTTTAAGTTATTAAATGCTTCTAAAATTTCATATGCTTGTTATATACTTCGCCTTGGGATGCTAACCCTTCTTGCAGACCCCTAGCTGACATACATTCATGTTTGTGGATGTATGTCAGGTTCAGAGCTCGAGTACTATGAGGACCAGTACGAAACGCCGGAGTTGGAGAGTCAGGAGTTCGCACCTGACGCAGAGCCTCTCCCAGCAGAGGACTAGTGGACCCCGACACCTTTACTGCTTTCTTAGTTCTTTTGTCGTTGTAGTTACTTTTGAGTACGTCACTTTTCTTGTTGCTACTTTTAGCCCAGCTGTGGCATTGTTAAACTCTGTGTACGAACTTTATTTCTGGATGTGGCTATATCTGTGCTGGTTGTGTTTTCTTATTATTTCTGAATGGTAGTTGCAAGGACCTCATCTGTATTTTAAACACAGACATTGAACTCGAGCGTCGCCGCTCCAGTTCAAGCGGACCGCGTAACGCTCTCGCTTCCGGTGTCTTTTGGGAAGCGGGGCGTTACAGGTTTTAGTGGTGGCCCATGCAGGTCCACTTGCAACTGCGAAATTCAAAATAATGAGAACATTTATCATTAGCCAGACATCTAGAATAATCGTATACACGAGATTAACTCGGGCTTTCTTTCTCTTTTGCAGGATGTCCGGAAGACGCATCACCCGACACGGAGACGGAGTCGGAGACGGATCCGGAGCTGCCGGAGGCGGAGAGGACGACATCCGCCAGATGCTGGGAGTTATAAGGGATATGCTGGAGGTTCAGCATCATTTAGTCCAGCAGGGACGCCAGGCTGCACCAGCTGCGCCAGCTGCGCCAGCTGCACCAGCTGCACCAGCTGCGCCAGCTGCACCAGCTGCACCAGCTCCTGGAGCCAAGCAGTTCAGAGAGATGCGTCCGAAGAGTTTCTCCGGACGAGAGGGCCCACTAGCGGCCGAAGAGTGGCGTCAGAGCACTGAGGATGATTTGGGCCTTGCCCGAATCCACAAAGATGAATGGGTGGAACTTGCCAGGAAGCAGCTGACAGATAATGCCCGCAGTTGGTGGACTGCGGAAGAGGCTAGGCTGACCAAGCCGATTTCATGGGATACTTTCAGCAAGAGATTTGACGCCCAGTATTTTCCGAAGTCGGCGAAGCGGATGATGGAGAGTCGCTTCATCAACCTGGAGCAGGGTACCATGACCGTTGACGAGTACGAGGCGGAGTTCACTATGCTGAGCCGCTATGCCCCTGCCATGGTGAAGGAACCTGAGGACTGTGCACACCGTTTCCTGTAGGGCTTAGACCTGGACATTCAGAGTGTGCTGTCCGGGAATACTTTTTCTACTCATGAGGAGGTTCTGGTTGCTGCGAAGAATCAGGAGCACGTGGCCAATCTGAAGAAGGCCCGACAGGCGGGCAAGCGCCCGATGGAGATGCAGAGGAGTGCACCTAGGCCTGGTGTACGTCCAGTCCAGACCACCCAGTTCAAGAGGCCAGCCGCACCTGTTATCAACCGAGCTGAGCAGACTTGCCACTTCTACGGCAAGCTTGGCCATCTGAAGAAGGACTGCAGGAAGATGCTGAATCAGTGTTTGGTTTGTGGATCGTCTGCTCATGTTGCGAGGGACTGCCCCCGAGGTACTCGACCTATGACTGCTGGAGCGCCTGGACCTGTTCAGCGGACAGCGCCTGCGCCTGGACCTGCTCAGAGACTAGTGCCTGCACCTGGACAGCGAGGACCACCTCTGGTACCGCAGGAGCGAGCCTTTCAGCAGGCCAAACCCCCGGCGCGTCGAGCTTACACCATGACAGCCGTTGAGGCTGAAGCTGTTGACGACGTGATCGCAGGTAACCCTTGACCTAGTCTTTACTTTTCTGCATTTATGTTTGATTAGTTAGTTTCCTTGTTTGATATAGTCGCTTGTACCCCTTAGGTATTATCCTAGTTTCTTCTCACCCCGCCCTGACTCTGTTCGACTCTGGAGCTTCCATGTGCATCCTGTCACGGAAGTTCGTAGTCGAACACGCGATCCCCACCTACACACTCCCCAAGTGTTGGAACATCACGACTGGGAATGGCGTGGTGAAGGTTGCACTTGGTTGTAGACCTTGCCCATTGGTGGTTAGTGGACACGAATTGTATGCAGATTTCATCGTCCACGACCTACCCAATTTCGATGCGATTCTCGGCATTGATTGGTTAGGGGCTTTTTATGCCACGATCGACTGCCACCGGAAGAAAGTGGTTTTTGAAATCCCTGGCCATCCGGTATTCGAGTTCGTCAGCGGAGGATGTTCGCTTGGACCTGTCAAGCTCAGGGCCCAGCCGTACAGATTGACAGTTGCATCTATGATAGCAGAGCCGGAGAAGCCAGCTGTAGTGCGAGACTTCGAGGATGTCTTTCCTGAGGACATTTCTGGTTTGCCGCCTGATCGAGCATTGGAGTTCGGCATTGATCTGATGCCAGGAGCTCAACCAATTTCTAAGGCACCGTACCGCATGGCTCCTGCTGAGCTAGAGGAGTTGAGGAAGCAGTTAGACGAGCTGCTACAGAAGGGTTTTATTCATCCCAGCGTGTCTCCCTGGGGTGCACCCGTCCTGCTGGTGAAGAAGAAAGACGGATCGAGGAGGATGTGTATCGACTACCGGGAGCTGAATCAGATCACTGTGAAGAACAAGTACCCGCTGCCCCGTATTGACGATATCTTCGATCAGCTTGGTGGATCGAAGGTGTTCTCGAAGCTGGACCTTCGGAGCGGATACCATCAAGTCAGAGTTAAGAAAGATGACGTGCCCAAGACAGCTTTCCGGACCAAGTACGGGCACTATGAGTTCGTCGTCATGCCATTCGGTGTGACCAACGCTCCTGCTGTGTTCATGAACCTCATGAACCTCATCTTTTACGACTTCCTCGACAAGTTCGTGGTGATTTTTATAGATGACATTCTGGTGTATTCGAGGAGCGAGGAAGAGCATGCAGAACATTTGAGATTGGTATTGGAGACGCTCCGCCATCATCGACTATATGCCAAGTTCAGCAAATGCGAGTTCTGGTTGGACAGAATTGCATTTCTTGGCCATGTGGTATCAGGAGCCGGCATCTCAGTGGACCCGGAGAAGGTCAGAGCAGTCAGTGATTGGCCCACACCGCGGTCAGCTTCGGACATCAGGAGTTTCCTCGGATTGGCTGGCTACTACCGCAGATTTATCAGGGATTTCTCGAGGATAGCTGAGCCGATGACGAGGTTGACCCGGAAGGATGTCAAGTTCAGTTGGTCAGAATCTTGTGAGCAGGCTTTCAGCACCTTGAAGGAGAGACTGACGACTGCACCGATCTTAGCTATTCCGGACAGAAGCGGAGGCTTTGAGATTTTCCGTGATGCATCGGGGAAGGGACTTGGTTGTGTTCTGCACCAGCACAACCATGTAGTTGCGTATGTTTCGCGACAGTTGAAAGTTCATGAGAAGAATTATCCGACCCACGATTTGGAACTCGCCGCTGTCATTTTCGCGCTGAAGATTTGGCGTCATTTCTTGCTTAGTGAGAAGGTGAAGATATTCACCGATCACAAAAGTTTGAAATACATATTTACTCAGAAGGAGCTGAATATGAGACATCGCAGATGGTTGGAGTTGATGGCAGATTACGACATCGACCTTCAGTATCATCCAGGGAAAGTGAATGTCGTACCGGACGCCTTGAGCCGACTGCCAGAGGTGATGATTCTCACAGCCGAGTGGAGATTGCAGCAGGATTTGCAAGAGATGGATGTTGAAGCTGTTCTTCCCGGAGTCACTTCGTCGTTGATGAACATGCAGATTCAGTCGACGATTGTTGATCGGATCAAGAGTGCTCAGGCTGGTGATGCGAAGTTGATGAAGATCAGAGAGCAAGTCGAAGCCGGACTCCGAACAGATTTTCTGATTCACGAGGATGGATCTTTGAGGTATGGCAGCAGGATCTGCGTGCCTTCAGGAGATATCAGAGAGGAACTGATGAATGAGGCTCACAGCTCGCCTTATTCCATTCATCCTGGGGGTACGAAGATGTACAAGGACCTTCGTCGGAATTTCTGGTGGCACGGGATGAAAAGAAGTGTGGCACGGAGTGTTGCCAGATGCCTGGTGTGTCAGCAGGTGAAGGCTGAACATCATCGCACGGCCGGACTACTACAGCCCCTGCCTATCCCAGAGTGGAAATGGCAGCACATCACGATGGATTTTGTGACTGGCTTACCTCGGAGCACCAAACAGAATGACGCAATCTGGGTCATCGTCGATCGGCTGACCAAGTCTGCGCACTTCATACCATTCCGAGTAGGACAATCGACGGAAATACTGGCTAGGAAATATATGGAGCTAATGGTCTAACTCATCCTTTCGTATTTCCTTTCTAGTATCAATAGAGATGTGGATTTGTTGTGTAGGAGATCGTGCGTTTGCATGGAGTCCCTGTGAGCATTGTATCCGATCGCGATACGAGGTTCACGTCTCAGTTCTGGAAGAGTCTGCAGACCAATCTTGGTACCAGTCTGAAGTTCAGCACTGCGTATCACCCGCAGACGGATGGCCAGTCAGAGCGGACCATTCAGATTCTGGAGGACATGCTGAGAGCTTGCATGCTAGATTTCAAGGGGTCGTGGGAGGATCATCTACACCTGGTGGAATTCTCCTACAACAACAGTTATCAGGCAAGCATTGGCATGGCGCCCTTCGCTGCTCTCTACGGGAGGAAGTGTCGTTCGCCCCTGAGCTGGGACGATGTTGGAGATAGAGAGTTATTGGGACCGGAATTGATTGTCGAAGCTGTGGACGTTGTTCGAGATATCAGAGATAAGCTTCGGATTGCTCAGGACCGTTACAAGCATTGGGCTGATGCTAAACGGCGACCTCTGGAGTTTCAACCGGGAGACCATGTTTTCCTGAAGATTTCCCCGAATCGCGGAGTGATTCGCTTTGGGAAACGTGGCAAGCTCAGCCCGAGATACATCGGACCCTTCGATGTTCTGGAGAGAGTTGGCGAGGTAGCATACCGCTTAGCCTTGCCGCCATCTTTGGAAGGTGTTCACGATGTCTTCCACGTGTCTCAGCTCCGTCGGTACATCAGCGACCCATCTCACGCTGTTGACTACTCTGAGATCACCGTTCGTCCAGATCTGACGTATGATCAGCAGCCAGTGCAGATTCTTGATAGACGTCAGAAGTCACTTCGAAACAAGACTGTCGATCTTGTTAGGGTGATGTGGCGACACGGCTCGCCAGGGGAGTCCACCTGGGAGAGAGAAGATGAGATGAGAGAGCGATACCCACTCCTGTTCCCTGATCAATGATTGTTTGGAATTCCGAGGGCGGAATTTTCTTTAAGGTGGGTAGGATGTAACGACCAGTCTTTTGATGATATTATCTGTTTTCCTCTGGTGTATTTTTGTCCGTATCCGTAATTTTTTTTTTCATATCTTTATATTTAGCCTTAGTTAATTTTATTTCTTATTATTTATTACTATTGTTACTATTATTATTATTATTATTATTATTATTATTATTATTATTATTATTAGTGTTGTTTAACTCAAACTTTCAAATGAATACTAACAAATCTGTTAGAATCAAGTTTTTAAAAACAAATTGAAACCAATCTAACTCTAAGCTATCAAATTAGAAACGTTGGCCCAAACTCGCCTACAGCCGCAACCCTTGTTTTATAACCTAGGCTTATATCTATTATTAGAACCCTAGAGCTATACATTTTGAACCTGGGTTGCATTCGCGTGGGCCTCTCCTTCTCCTATATATTTTATTCAAAACCCCAACATCCTAATAAAATTCAACCTAGGCTTAGTTCTCATTTCACCTAGCAACACAACTCACAGCCTATATCTATTGTAAAACCCAATCACGTGCAACCCTACAGCAGCCTACTAAATGGTCACACACGCAAACAGCCCCTACATCAATCTATAAAACCCTAAGCCTATGTGCAGCCTAGACCAATATACACCTTATAAAACCCTAGCCTACTTCTATTTCTTTAAAAAAAACCCTAGAACCCTATAACTCCACAGCCGCCGGCATTCTTCATCACCCCCACGCAAAACCCGCCGCCTGCACCCTACCCTTCTCCCTCGCAGTAACCCGCAGCTACCCCCCTGCCATTATTTCTCCACGCGACCAAGCCCGAGACCCTCACGGTCTCCTCCCCGCAGCCACGCGAACACCCCATCTCCATCCCCACGGCCTGCTGCTCCCCACGGCCACACAACCTCCCGCGGCTCCTTCCTCCACCACCTCTCTCCTCCTTCTCCGAGATCAACCAACACCCCCAGTCCGGCCTCCACAAACCGCAACCCCCAGGCCTCCTACACACAGCCGCCCCTCCCCGTGAGTCTCCAGGCCGCCGGCAACTCCCTAGCACCGCCGGCACAGCCTTCATCCTCGCGCAGGCCGCGATCAGCCGCGCGCAGCCTCCACAACAGCGCCAGGCACTCTCGACTCCCACGCGTCCGCATCCCACATGCCGCCGGCGTCCGTTCTCCTCCACCTGCATCACTAGAGGATCTTCATTGTTAGAGGTTAGTCGTTTATCTTTTAATGTTGTTGGGGTTAGTTTCGCTGGGAGAGTTGAATGCCGTCATCCTCACACGAGTTCATCATAGACTCAGTGTCTTTATAACCACATGCTCATCTAGGTCTATACCAATTATTGTTGGATTTTAGTACCCTTGAAGGAGATACTACAGAGAGGTCTACATGACAAAACTCATAGATATTACAAAGGCTACCTTGTGAATTATGTTTCCCTTCGGGTTACAGTAGTATGTGAGCAATTTACTATGACAAAGGTTAAGATTCTTTCCATTATATTATTTATATGAACTTCGATAAATTGTTATTGTTAGTGGTTAGTGTGTTATCTGCTTAGTTTCTCATACCTAATGGTACACTTGAGTAGCTTATGACTTGGAATAATTATTTTGTACCACTGTCATTATATAGGTGAAGTTTAAATTATAATCAGTTGCATTATTATCAACGGGGCACTAATATTCTTGAATCTTAACAAAACACAATATTTTTAATATGTTGGTAGCTTCATTACTGGCAGTATTTTGTTTAATAATTAGTTTAACGATATAACCCACACCGTAAAGTAGAAAAACCTAATAAAACACGTTGATTAGACGTCGTAGGAGCTTGTACGAATCTGACCTGAACTGAAAAACACTATTTCTGATTTTGTGCTCTGCCAAAACAGCGAACCGAACCTCCCACGTCGTAGTACTCGTCGAGACGAATCCAACGACACCAAGAACGTCAAAAACAGGCAAGTATATAATTTGTTATGATTTTTAGAAGTTTCGGCACGTTTACGCCGCCTTCATGTATTGCTGAATAACCTGAAATTGTGACGTGAAATAACGTAGGAAAGTGACACCATAATGATTAGGACGAAAATTGGGATCCAACGGTATATCATACGATATATCCCCAATTTAAACAACTAGAGAAAGAAATTGTTTCTGTAGCAAATTGAATGAAAAGGACGAAAACGTCATTATTGGAAATTACGGAACCGGTCGTTCGACCCGCTTCCGCTTTGCAGAACTGTCACCATAAAACACTAATTGTGATAACAATGAAATTCAGTGAGTCTTGACATGATTAACAATATGGACATCGTGAAATCGTGCGCCTCGAAGGCAGAATCGTGAATTCGTGATGTCGTGTGAGTCGACTAGGCCGGCTCGTGTTCCGGCAAAACTTTTGGGTGGGGTTAGGGTTGAGCGGCCACTGGGCGTATGAAAGGTACTCTCCTCAAGAGCACCACCCGACGCGGTGGGTTAGTGTCAATCACGGTAAGCCCCCGTGAGAGGAACGACCTTCTCATCACGACCTAAAGGCGAGAACCCTAGATTAGATGTGAAGTCTTGACATGGTCATTGTAACGCTAACTTGTCATCGTGAATATCGAAATACTAACAAACTCTGAGAACTTAACTTTAAACTTGCCATCGACTAGAACTGCATGCTAGGATCGTTTCTTTCTGCTCCGAAATTGCTAATTGTTAAATTACTGCAGTCGTTTCTTTAAGTTATTAAATGCTTCTAAAATTTCATATGCTTGTTATATACTTCGCCTTGGGATGCTAACCCTTCTTGCAGACCCCTAGCTGACATACATTCATGTTTGTGGATGTATGTCAGGTTCAGAGCTCGAGTACCATGAGGACCAGTACGAAACGCCGGAGTTGGAGAGTCAGGAGTTCGCACCTGACGCAGAGCCTCTCCCAGCAGAGGACTAGTGGACCCCGACACCTTTACTGCTTTCTTAGTTCTTTTGTCGTTGTAGTTACTTTTGAGTACGTCACTTTTCTTGTTGCTACTTTTAGCCCAGCTGTGGCATTGTTAAACTCTGTGTACGAACTTTATTTCTGGATGTGGCTATATCTGTGCTGGTTGTGTTTTCTTATTATTTCTGAATGGTAGTTGCAAGGACCTCATCTGTATTTTAAACACAGACGCTTATTGAACTCGAGCGTCGCCGCTCCAGTTCAAGCGGACCGCGTAACGCTCTCGCTTCCGGTGTCTTTTGGGAAGCGGGGCGTTACAGATATTTTCACAAGTGACATAACACTCATTCATATTAGTTAGTGATCTTCAAGCTATATTTCTCACTATGTCATCTCTCATCTCATGCTCATATTTTATGCTATTTTTATGAGATGTTAGAGATAACTTGTGCCATACATGATCATATAAGCTTTATATTGTGTGTGATGATATGTATATTCTGTGATAGATATTCTTCCATGAATATATCTTGATGCACTATGACTTCTTTGATGCTGCCTCCGATTATATTGTGCTTACACAAGCTTTTTATTCTATTCGCACAATTGGTATGCATGCATGCGATGTTCATGATAACTTTATTCGTTTATGTCCTACCTTGTGACTTTAAACATAGACTATCTTCATGCCTTTGCTCAAAAGATGTTTTGTCACATTATGCCTCATGTTGAATCCTTTGTGATAATTGAGCTAGGATGAGATCATGTCTCTATTTGTTCACTTGGTTTCCTTCTTAAGTGATGTCATGATCTTGACATTATTTGCCTGCTTTGCATACTTTGTTAGACTACAATTGGTATCATCTTTACAATTGGTAGACTATTTATATTGGATATCATCTTTACATGCTCTTGCTTGATACTAGTTTTGAGCTTATGATATAGTACTTATCTTCTTTATGCTCATGGCATTCCATGCTTATCATTGACTCATTATGTGAGTATCTATTCTGGAATGCATGCTAGTACTATGGTTCTTTTGAACATTGTTTCAATTAGTATCCTAGTGTGCTAGAATTGTGTATGTCCTAAGTTTTATGATGTTACTATCTCTTTTTGGCATAACACTTTTGCATGATATAGATATTTGTGTATGCCCACATCGCACACTTCACTTAGATTTGGTATGCCCACAATTGGTATCACATGCCATTATACTTAATTTATGTTATTATTTCATAACATAACTTTGTACACATGGTTAAAAATTTCCATAGTCGTGTTTGTTGCATTTTTTATGTTTGACTTAGATCTCAGTTTATTGATATTATTTGTTGATCTATGTCATTGTGATGATTTTGATTCCACCATTATGTATTTAATCATGCTCATGTCAGATGTCATGCTCTTGCTCAAGGACAGTCTATCACATTATGCTTAATGTTATAAATTTTGTGATAATTGAGTTTGTTTGTGTACTTGCCACTATTTGATCACTTGTTTTTCTTTCACAAGTGATGTCATGATTTTTGCATTGTTATCAGTATTCTTTATCATATTTATAGCAAGTAGCCACTGCTAATTATGCTATTGTCACTTTTCTAACACTGCTCACACTACTCTTTACAATTAGTATCTATTGTAATCTTTTATCACATATACTTTTTGCTTATCTTCTTGTGATAATTGAGGGTAGTTGAGTTGTTGTTGGATATGTGCTCTTGCAATTGATATCTTTATTTTGATATCTTGTTTTAAATTGGTTTCTTATCTAGTTTACATTAGATATACCTTTTAGTTTTCCACTCTATTTTTGCTTTTGTAGTTTCTATACCCCCCATGTCGTTTGGATAATGCCAAAGGGGGAGAGAAATAAACAAAGGATGTGCTTATTAAATGTTGAGTGTTAAACAATAACTTGAATCATATAGACTTTATGTATGATCGTTCATGTATATGATTCAGGGGGAGCATTGGTGATTACCTTGGTTTATATTGATTACATTATATATATAATGGTAATCATGCTCATGTTTATGATGTGTATCACCTATATGATTTGTATTGTGTACGCATATTATTTCTGGTCATTCATGCGATATATACACAACCTCATGTGATACACACACTATTAATTGCTGAATGATGCTATTGATTATTGATTTTAACTTGATTGGCATCATTGCAGGGGGAGTAAGTATATTTAATGCACATTTATTTATTTTGTTTATATTTGGTTTGTCATCATCAAAAAGGGGGAGAATGTTGAGTATTGGACTCTCCACCTTGATTTTGATGATGATCAAACACAAATCATTGTGATTAACTCATGTGTTTGCAGTTAGCTAAAAAGTCACCAATCAGATTCAAGAAGATCAAAAGTGATCACACGTGTTGATTCAAGTGGAGGACTTGGTAGATCCACAAAGGTGAAGCATTGGCTTGAAGAACTCAAAGGCTACATCAAACCTCAAGCCAATGGCATCAACAAATGAATGGAGATTCAATCCAAAGAGAAGAAAGGAATGGATAAGTCAAAAGCTTCATAGACTCAAGACCATGAAGAATTATGGTGATCGTCGCCAAAGTACTTTGTTCATCTCAAGCGACGTCCCAAGACTTCCTCAGAATGCGTGATCGTTGTGCCTGGAGCTTCGTTGAAGCTCAAGGAGTTATTCATAAAGTCAAGGGATTCGGATTCTCCATGTTGAAGCTATAAAGACGGTTTGTCGTGTTTACTTTTATGTCTTTTAGCTTCGGTTTAATAGAATGTTAAGCCTTGAGTAGTACTTGCCTAGAAATCTTCATTCATATCATATCTTATCTCTAGGATTGCCTTAGAAGCACTTAGAAACTTTCCCGAAGATTATTGCTTCATTTCTCGGCTTCTTATACATCTTAGTTGGTTCAAGTAGAAGAACCAACCGACTAGATGACGATCTAGTCGGTTGAAAATCCTTCTTGAACCGACTAGCCATCCTAGCTCAACTCAGCCCATTCACTGTTGATCAATTAGTCGGTCCAAGAAGGTTCACCGACGGACTAGATGCCGATCTAGTCGGTTGGAAATCCTTCTCAGACCGACTAGTTATCCTAATAAATTCAAGCCTATTTGTTGACCAATTAGTCGGTCCAAGAAGGTTCACCGACCGACTAGTTGTCCAACTAGTCGGTTGGGAATCCTTCTCAGACCGACTAGTTCTCCTAGTGAAATTCGACTTCTTTGCTGTCAACTACTTAGTCGGTCTAAGAAGGCTCACCGACCGACTAGTTTTCAAACTAGTCGGTTGATGTTTCTTCTTAGACCGACTAGTTCTATCTCTTGATTTCACCATCTTCCCTGTCAACCTTCTAGTCGGTCCAAGAAGGTTCACCGACCGGCTAGTTGCAAAACTAATCGGTCAGTGATCCTTCTTAGACCGATTAAGCTGCTCGAAAATATGACCGTTGGGAGATTATTGACCACGACTTTTCTTGTTTCTTTCTATATAAACCTGATTCGTTTCAAGCAAGAAACAAGGTCCATTATCAGAGTTATTTCAGACCTAATAGAAGAGGATTCACTATCTATTTCCAAGCTCTCTCTTGTGCAAGAAAATCTCTCTCTTTCTCTTTGAAGCCCTAACTTCTCAAGAGAGATTTTCAATCTTTGTGAACTCCTCTACCTAAGAGCTTGAATCACAACCAGCATCTTCACCATAAGCCATCTCTTGCTGATCATCTTGGTGGTGCTAGGGTTTGTGATCTCATCTTCCTCAAAATCCATTCTTGCCCTATATTGGTAAGTATTTCTCAAGGCATATGATTTTGTTGTAAGAGCTTTACATTTCATTCTCTATACTTCGTAATTGTTGTATACTCTCGGTTGTTGAGAGGATTGGCTTGATCCCAAGTTGTGGGAGTCAAGATTTCAGTTTTGCTCTCGGTTTGTGAGAGTGTGCTTAGTCCCTAGTTGTGGGATTAAGGTCTTTGCGTGTTCACGGGTTGTGGGATACACGGACATCGATTGTAGGTCGATTGCACTTGTGGGGTTTCCGCAAGTGGGCTAAAGGAAAGCTCTAGTGGTTTTACTAGAGTATACGGAGGGGATCCGGGTGTTGCTGGATTAGGGCACCGGGGACAAGTCGGGAAGACTTGGGTGGCACTGAACCAGGGTACATTGCTTGTTTGCTTTGCATTATTCCTTGTGTTGTTGTTCACTTCTTTCATTCCGCATTTGTTGGTTAATTAGGGTTTTATTTGGCGTAAATTCCTTATAATTCTATAAAACACTATTCACCCCCCCTCTAGTGTTTATTCCTCATAGCACATGGTCACTACAATACGTCCATAACCAGTAAGGGGTGAAAGTACCCGTAAACATGATATGCACAAAAAAGCCAAACCTAGAAGATGCAAGGCCCATTTGTACAAAATGAATTACTAAAATACTCCTTTAAAATGTTACACATAGCCATCCCATTTAGGAGGACTAGTCATTGCCCGAGTCCATAGGGCACGGTTTATTTAATGGCTGAGTGCCCGTGCCCGTGCCCATAGTGCCCTAACCCAAATTTCAAGTTCCCCCTAATTTCAAGTTTCCCCCCAAAATTTCAAGTCCCCCCCCAAATTTAAGTTTCCCCCCAAAATTTAAGTCCTCCCAAATTGTCATTGCCACCTAGGACAAACTTGCCACGTATGACAAAGTTTTGTCCTAGTAGGATAAGATTCAAAATTTTCATGTTTTATAGAATAGATGTGAGCTCATTAACATTCTCAAACTCTTTCTCTATGTTAGTTTACATATTTTATCATCTCTTAAGCTCTCATTTAAACGTCAAAGGAGTCAGGTGCATCACTTAAATTCGACTCGCTAATGCTCAGGATATTGTGATGTGTAGATCATGTGACATCAAGTGACAGATCAAAGGAAAGTTCGTCTAGATCCAGTTATGCACTACGATATCATTGGTGCATATATAGGAACTCGATGTGACCATGTAAAACATATGAATTACTTACGAAAGGGCTCATGCAAATGTAGAGGAGCACGCTAGCCACAGCCCAGGATGATAAAAGAATAAATGATGAACAAGGTGCTCTGCCGACACCTCCATCGATATTTTTGGTTACGTGACCTTGAATGCATTCAACGCTTTACATGGGTAGTTACATGGATAATTTAATGCATTACATGCTCAACTCGCCCAAATATTACACTAGTAGGCTCATCATAACATCGAGTATATTACTTATCATTAGCAAAATCAGGACTCCGCTAAACAAGAGTCATATTCACACTATGCTCATCATAGCAACAACACTCTCAATACTAGAGTCAAGTGGGATATGTATGCCTTTAGGTTAATAATTGTAATCAATATATCTTGTTCAAAAATAATAGCCAGCTATTTAATAATCTTTATATGTGTAAATTCTTCATACATTTTGAGTATGTATGTGCATAGTCATGTGATTGCATGGATAAAGCCGCTGAATTTTATGCGAACATTAGGATTATGATGAGATCATGATAATAAGACCTAATTGATCTGCTTAGGCACAAATCTAAAGTGTTCATGTTCATAAAAATATCAACACATGACATTAATATTTTGGATAGACTAGTGTGCATTGATCTCTACCATGGTGATAGTAGTGGCTAGTCTCATAGCCATTCGATGTAGAGACATTGTGAGAAAGTGCACATGTTCTTGTTGGAGAAAAAATTCAAAGAACGACCCACTGAGAATATTTCGTACGGTAAACATACTCTCACCATCAATAGAAGATTTTAGGTGGTAGTTGGTTCAGATGACCTCAGACGTGCTAAAGAACCTTACATGTGGAGGAGGGTTATGATTTGGCTTTTACTGACCAACGATGATTGCGATCGTCGTTAGGTATTCGCTAGTTAAATCCAAAGCATGCAAAGGGAGGTGGCGATCAATAAGGGATTTGTCTCCTCCGATATAGGATGTTAGTGTTGCATGGAGTAACTATGGATCCATATTAAGTCTTTGGCTAAGGCAGAACAGACAAATTTATTAGTGTAATAAGTTTGATCTATCTTTGAATATGGTATCACATATATGACTCATGACTCATATCCTAAACACCTTAGCGCCATAGTAATAGCGAAGAGACTCGACTTAATGGTAGCTATCATTGACAGATGTTGTGATTCATATGTCAGCTTTAAATTTATAAGCCGCAAGCGCACGGTATTGTTGTAGCGCTACACAGCTCGTCCTATGAGAGGTAGCTGTTGCTACTAATTTCTTCCTAAGTTAAATAGCTATGTGATTGAGTATAAGGTTGAGGATTATAAAAACTAATGAAAACTGTCAATACTAAAAAGCTCTAGGACTTGGATATCCCCACCATTGGACTAAGCTAGGATTGATTGGTAGTAATCAATTGTTGAGTCCACGAGGTTCGAGAGAGGTCGTATAATCTAAGGGTATTCTCTTACCCCACCATTCCCGTGGTGCATGATAAGATATCCCCTTGTATTAACCCTATCCCCTACTCCCATGGCGCATGATATGACTACCTAACCCGTATTAATACCAACTCCTGTCATGCATCGATACACGTTAGATGCATTACGTCCGACGAATGTCCTCAATCTTCCTCCATGCCACTCCCGTGGATTAGGATTTGGATATATTTTAGGAGGGCCTAATCGATGCCTGACTCCCATCAGTTGCATCGATAGAATCGATCAACGCATTCGGAAACCCTAGATTAACCCTGACGGTAATCGTGAATTAATCTAATTACCTACAAAGGGGGAATTCAAATTACATTGATAATATTCATCCTAACATACCCCTCATCCTCAATTACCCAATAATTAATCCATAGTTATCAATCCATAGTTTCATCCAATGGGGTTCAACCCATTGGCCCTAGATGAACCTACAATCCATGCAATAAAGGATGATCAAATTCATTAAAAGGGCATTCATTGCAATAGAAATGGCGGAGATTCAAAAGCAAACCAACCTACAATCACAAGAGAAATCAATTGATGGATTCACTATTGAAAGATTAAACTAGAAAACAGAAGAGAACAAAATGAACAATTAAAAGTAGAAGGGAATAAGAAGTTTTACACCTGAATTATTCTCTGAAAAAGAAGAAAAAGTCTTCAAAAAGGCATCCTTGGGTACAGAGCCTACAGAAAAGTATTTATAGTCTCTCAAAAATACCCAAAAGCCCAAAAATACCCCTTGACGGTGCCCATTCGGGCCCAAAACCCTTGGCAGACACGACTATGGCCAAATCTGCATAAAAGAGGCCTAATCTGCTACAAGCAACGCGACCGTGTGGTTAGGCCACACGACCGCGTCATCTGAGGGTTTGCAGCTCCAAATCTGATCTAAAACAGCCCGTGGAGCGGTCGTTTGGCTTCAATTTAGGTTGGGAGGATGCGGTTGTTTTGGAGCTCCAATGACGCGATAGCATCGCTGCACATTTCTCTTCCTTCAGCTCGTTACGACGCGACCGTTTGGATTCTGAGGATGTGACCGTGTGGCTTCAGATGTATCTCTCCTCAGCTTTGGCAACGCGGTCATCTAGCACTGTTGACACGACCACATGGCTTCACATTTCCTTGCTGTTGGGTGTCTTGGTCGACACGGCTGCATTGCTTAGTCCACACGACTGTGTGAGAGATAATTGAGCTCTTTCTCCATGTTTTGATCCACAATCGCTTCTCGCTTCATCTTATCCTCTTTTATCCCACTTTTAAGCTCAAAAATCCATGGTTTCTACTGCAATACATGAGAAATACCAAAAGTGCAAAAGAGGAAACAAAAACGGGAAAAATAGCGTGAAACGGGGATGAAATGATATGGAATGCATATGAAAATGGTATAAAATGTGTAAATGTGGCACACATCAAAATCCCCCAAGCTAAAACTCTTCCTTGTCCTCAAGAAAGACAAGAAAGGGTAGAGCTTGGAGAAATGCAGGCAAGCAAGAAAATGATGACATGAAGCTTGAGAATTTCACCATTTCGAGCGTATATACGTGATAGAGTAGAAATTCCAAATTCAAAGAAATAAGATACACCAATTCATCTCCATTGGTTAGGATATAATCTTAGGACATTTCTTCTAGCCCAAATTGTCAGATAATATGTTAAAGTCATGGCTACACTCAAGTCCTAGGATATTTGCTCTAACCCGTCTCTAGGTCGAAAACAAATGAATCAAAGTTATACGATGGTCGATGGAAGGATAAGTCTAGTATAATGAGTTATTGGCCCATCGAGGAAGTGGTTCCTACAATATATCAATGTTCCTTAATTCATGAAGTTGCTCTCTCATTCATGCTTCCAAAATTTTCTTCTTTTCATTTTTTCATTTTTCAATCAAATATATTTGCTTTCTTTCTTTTTTTCTTTTTCTTTTGTTTTGGGATTGTACTTGGTTTGTGTAAGGAGTATTGGTTCAATGACTACTAGGTCAGACGATCTTAGGGCACCAGGCCAAGAATGACCCCTCGAACCTACTAGCTCAAGCCAATACAAATCCTTATTCGAATGCACTCCCGCAAGCTAAACCTTTTGGCACGAGGCCCCGACGCTTCCTAAGGCGTGGAGATCCGGCTACTCAATGTCGCTAGGAGAATAGTGCATTTATTTTTTTATATACACGCAAGCAAATATTTTTTTCTTTTCAAAAGCATAGGTAGATCAAGTGACAATAGTCCTCAGTACTAAGTGATACATCGTTATACAAGTCCCGAAGGGTTATAAAACATTATTCTTAAATATCAATCCATCGCTCCATGTATAAAGTGGACTCCTAAGAGAAATTCAACTTAGCATCGATTTCAAGTACTTCTATCCTAAAGGCTATAAGGATAGTCCTAACATGCATATTAAGTGAGATTCGGAGCTAAAAGTTTATCCTTATCAAATATCCTAAACAACGTTGAGAAATTGAGCGTAAAAGAGGAAAATGAAATTCAACTCGATATATCACGCATATAAAGTCTCGAATTCGGAAAATTCTCAAGGCGAATGTAAGTATATACAAATGGATGCGAGATGATGCAAGAAGCATGATGCAAATGCAAATATTTTTGTTGATTTTGATTTTTGAAAATTTTATGGGTTTTTCATTGCATATAATTAATAAAATGAGCATGATGCATGGTGAAAGGGAAAAAGATGAAAAAGAGAATGAAAAAGGAAAAACAAAATGCATAAGGGAAATATGGACATGTGAATGATGAAGGAAGAAAATAAAAGAAAGGTGGGCATGGAAATGCTCCTCCCCCCAAGCTAAATCACGCATTGTCCTCAATGCGATGAACTCGTAAGTGTATGAGGATGAAAAATGTGAGGGGGAAGTGAATGGTAATCTCATTAAGCAGAGCCACCATCAGGTGGTGGCAATGTGGGTGATGGGGGTGGAGAGTGTTCGTCAGAGGGTGGTGGGTGATTGACACGTGTTCATATTTCACCTTTTGCACACGCTCTTCATCATGTTTTCATTTGTGTTTCATCTCATTTCATGTTATATATATATGACATTTTGGTTCATATTGACTATTGGGTGTATTGTTTGTATTTCAGGTAAATGTCGGCATTTCAGTGTCTTCTAGAGTCAACCTTGCATGTCGAAACCAAAGCGCACTTATACGGCAAAGATCCGATGGCCAAAGATGAGGAGTTAAAGTTTTGGAGCTTCACCCGATTGTGTGGATGAGCCACCCGACCGGGTCGTATCATGGTATCAGTCCTGCGCTCCACCCGGGCAACACACTGCGCCACCCGATCGGGTGAATGACCTGGTGGTGAGGAGACAGAGTGGCATTAATGGAGGACCCTTCCACCCGATCGGGTCATCTCCTCGGGTCATTTTGGGGAAAAATTCACTCGACCGGTTGACACTCCAACCGATCGGGTGGCCTTTTCTTCCCCTTTCATGCACTGCTACTGCATTCATTGAAGATCTACTATCATTACAGTGGGAGTTTGGGTGATCTCTTATTTTTCTAGCGTCGGCATCTTCATCAGCTTTCCAACGATAGGTCGCATGCCCAAATCCGATTTTTCTACATTTTAAGGAATTATTTTAGCGCAGCTGGGTGCTGAAATTCTGGGCTGTCTGGAATTTGACCATCAACCGATCGGGTGGGCTATCCACCCGATCAGATGAGCCCATTTTCAGCAGTTCAGTGTCTCTGTTTCTTTCCACCTGATCGGGTGAACTTCCACCCAATCGGGTGGCACTTATTCAGCAGTTTTAGTGGATATTTGAACCCGAACTGTTAGGATTTTGTGGGGGCCTATTAATATGAGATGTTGGACTACTTGTAAGGGGTTCCCCTCTTTTTTTCAGGAGCTTTGTCCCTTTCATAGGAGCCTTATATTAGGTTAGATTAGGGTTTCTATTTCAATAAATCTTGTAATGGATTGATGGATTCTAATGCAAGATAAGTATTTCTTTTCTTATTTTCATTGCTTTGTGTTATTTGCAATAAACTTGATGGTGAGTGTTTGTTTGTCCTTTTATTGCTTGCTATCATGTTCTTCATCATTGAATAGTGTTTGATGAATCCTAATATGGGTTAGAGTATGATTGATGATTGGGATATTTCATTTGACTTGATTGTATAGCAAGTGTTTGATGGAATGTGTTAATGGGGATGTCTAGCAATCTGAGACCAACTCGTATATCAACACACTAGATGGAGTTGGGCGTTATGCTCCAGATGCTTGTCCAGTCAAGATCCGCTTTGATGTATTGCTAGAAATCACATTCGACCTATTTGGCCCTTAGGGTTACGCTAGGGAGTTTCATTGTTATCGGCGGGAGAAAGACCACCTTTGACCGTTGGGCCAAGAGGAAATAAAACGGGAGTTTGATTCTCTAGACGTAGCTCATGCCCTAGCGTTGACATTGAGTCCTTGCACGTGGAAACGGCTTGGATGAAATGTTGGGAGCTATCTTGTGGCCTTAATGCTCTCGGTTGTGGAGGGTGTTGGACATGGGAATGCCCATCGTCCGAAACTGGGTAGACCTAGCTATCATCCTGGGCACCGACCAGAGTATCCGGCCCACGGGGCACTAGGTACCACCTTTTAGGGCAATGTCTCACCCTGGGTCGAGTCGAATACCAAGTGTCATGAGTGCTCTATCCCGTGTTAGCCGGATTCATTTCTTGTCTTTTACATTTCTTTCCTTTATTTCTACACTACCCACTCATATCATCCGCGTAGCTCTCACACAACCTAGGCGAGACTAGTAGCCTTCAAGACATCCACTTCTCTGTGTTCGATATACCCGCACCCTACACTGACCGTGTACACTTGCGGTAAAACGACACCGTGCCCTAATCATAAACGGGGCACCGGTCAAGTTTTTGGTGTCATTGCTGGGGAGGCGTTCAGTTTGATATTAGCTTAGCTTAGGTTCGTTAGACTATGCATAAAAACCTTAAAACAAAAAAACAAATACAATAACCAAGAAATTTTTCCCCCAACCATCATATTAACTTTTTGTTATTCTCTTGTACTATTGACGCTCCTCTCTAGTTTTCTTATTTTTGTTGTCCATATATCTTTTCTATTACCATGTGGAGACCAAATTTCAATGTTCAGGCGGAAGGCTATGATCCTTATTCATTTGTGGTTTGTGAGATTTGTGGGATAGTAAGGCACGTGCATAATGATTGCCCATTTACGCTTGAGAGCCTCATTCTAAACCAAGGCCAAACATTTTCCCACAATCTTAGCCCAAACACCTCCCATCCATTTCCTCAACTTTATATCCCTTCACCAACACAAGAAAAATCAAGCCTTAAGTCTCTCCTTGAAAGTGCCATTTTTAACCAAGGCCAAATATTGCAAACCTTTATGGTACCAATCACCGAGCCTACACCGAGGAGAGGGGATAGAGGAGAGGATATACCCACTTTCATGGTTGAGACCACCATCCCATCGGCCACCATAGACACATCTCATGCCGATGTCCCATTTTTCCCACACTACCACTTGGATGACGAAGCATTTTTTGTTGATGATAGGGAGGTGGGCTGATTTCTCTCGGATCTGTGGGAGAGACTTCTCATCTTGATTTGGATACCCCACATGAGTCCTACAAGAGCACCGAGGAGACTACAGAGCTTATTCATACCGGTGAGGAGGATGTGCGTGAGGACGAGAACACCACAACCTCATATGAGTGGTCCGCTCCATATCCACCTCCACATCCATCTCTGTTGGTGCTTCTTCCTTTGTCTGTGGTCAAGCACGATGATGTCATTCAGGACATCGGGCAGATGGTGGAGCATGAGCATATCATCGAGGAGAATGTGCATGAGGGCTTGGATACGGTGGTCCACTTCATGGAGCCCGAGTCACATCTACCTCTATCGTCACTCTCCACTTCTTCTGCGGCTGAGCATCTACTTGAGCATATTGCCCATACTTAGGGAGATTTTCATACTCACTCTCACTCTACTTTTGAGTCTCACTTTTCACTTCCTATTTCTTTAGACTCATATATATTTGACACACCATATCTCTCACGGGACACATGATCTACTTCCCTTGAGGTATGCTGTGGTGCGTCACCACCTGGAGAGCCACTTCTCATGGAGAGCGAGGATTTGGTCGTCACTAGCACAGAGGATAGCGACTCATTCTCAAGAAGTATTTATCACCCTTTTATTATTTTTCCATCTTATGTTGACGATTATCTCTGGGATACATTTATTTTGGGAAATAATTTCTTGCCATGGGCTAATGCACCTCATCCTTTGCAGGTTACAGGTGGACACCTACGAGGGAAGCTTGGATGTGCATTGCTTGGGTCCATTGGCATACGTGCCACAACTCTTCTGGTGGAGCCACATCAGGAGCAGTTAGAGCAGCTACCTGCCCTACTCCAAACTCTGGATCTTCCTATGCTCAGGTGTATCCTAATCTAGTAGTATAAATATTTACTGCTTTCTAGTTTAGATTAGAATAATCTCGTCGCCTCTCATTAGCGAGAGGAGCGTATCTAGGGTTTGCTTTTGCATCATAATAACCCATCATGTTGTGCCCTTCTATCATTTCACCCCCATCACCCTATCCTTGTTCTTTTGGCACTTTTCTTGGCCCCGTTATCATTTTTCTCCATGAGACCCCTACCACCTCCAAAGGGTGGTGATGCCTGTTTTGCCTATTGTTCACTCTCCCCTTTATCTTTTATGCCTCGTATCAGATTTTCATATTTTTTGGGTATATCTTATAATAGCTTGGTGGAAGTATCACCCATAGTCATTTTTGTTATTTTTGATGCATTTCCCCTCCCATTTTATCTTTGCCCTCTTATGAATGATCTTATTGCAACGAGGGCAATGCAAGCTTTAGCTTGGGGGAGTTGCATTTCATGCATGTTTCCTTTATTTTCTTCCATTTTTCACCTTTTCATTCATCAAAAAATTTTCTTTTTATTTTTATGCATCATTCCCATCATGCATTTTTCTTTCTCCATTTCATTCTGGCCTCTTTCTAGAGATGAACCCTCAATGATATTTTGCCACTCATGCTTTTTTCGCATTTGAGCACCTTTTTCCTTCATGCTATTTCTTTGATTATTCAATGCTCATATATGTGTTTTGCCATCTTTTGGGTTTATTTGCTATATTTCGAGATTGTTGGTTGTGATTGTGTTTAAGGCATAATTCTAGCTATATATCATAGTTTAATATGCCCCTCTATTTGAAGTTCCTAGATTATCACGCTTCACTTCCAAAAAACGGTTATTTTACCATCCTACCCCCCGTGCTTCTAACTCTTGCATGAAATACTATATGTGTACTCTTATCGCGTGTGTTAGCTACCTTTCAACGGGATTAGGATATCCACACCTATGTTCCGTGCTTTAATTCATGGAGGATTTTCTTGCCATGTTTGGATTTCTCAAAAATTCTTTTTTGTTTTACTTTGTACATTCACCCTCATCGTGCATCGGTCTCCCATTTGGGGGAGTGCACACTTTTCATTTTCAAAAAAAAAAAATTACCCAAATAAACGCTTTTGTACATATTTTTGTATAATGGTCCTTCGGGGTTCTTCATAACCCGACGCCCTAAAGCCATCTAGCTTGGGATGCGTAGGCCGCCCTTGCATTCCATTGCAATTGCACAAGTTTGCAAGACAAAAATATTAAAATCAAATCAAAAACAACAAAAACAAACCAAAAACCAAAAAATATGTATATATGTCACATTCTTCCCTTTTTCTTTGTTATCCACATCTCCTATATTTGAGAGCACCAATGTATATAAGGAAGGCGAGATTTTTTACAAAGTGATCTTTCCACATCTTCTCCATCTCCTTTTGAAAATACAAGCAAGGCAAGAAAGTGTTTCAAAAATCAAAAAACGACAAGTGTGTCTGGTGATTCCTTACATCTTAGAGATTGATAGTTATTCCTATGATTCATATCTATTCTTTCTTACTTCTTCATGCATATATGGGTATATCGTATTCATCATTTGGAAGATTTGATATGAATTTTGAGCTTCCTCATATTTGGGCATACTATCTACAATAACATGCTATGATAGCTATGCCTTTGCCAATGTCACACATCTATCTCTTTTGTGCTCTATTGATATGAACCCATGATGCTATATTATGAGATTGAATTCTTGATTTAGCTTGTGATATGCTTTTTCCTTGTGCTTAATTGTGTTGGTGATTACATTTGTGGTTTGGTGAGGATGATCAAGGATTCTTTGCTTTCCTTTCTTGCTCTCGGACCCGATCTTCATTCCAACTCGTCTTCCTTGGGACGAGGAAGAGTTTAGCTTGGGGGATTGACACGTGTTCATATTTCACCTTTTGCACATGCTCTTCATCATGTTTTCATATGAATTTCATCTCATTCCATGTTGTATATATCACATTTTGGTTCATATTGACTATTGGGTGTATTGTTTGTATTTCAGGTAAATGTCGGCATTTCGGTGTCTTCTGGAGTCAACCTTGCATGTCGAAATCAAAGAACGCTTATACGGCAAAGATCCGATGGCCAAAGATGAGGAGTTAAAGTTTTGGAGCTTCACCTGGTCGTGTGGATGAGCCACCCAACCGGGTCGTATCATCGTATCAGTCCGACGCTCCACCCGGGCAACACACTGCGCCACCCGATCGGGTGAATGACCGGGTGGTGAGGAGACAGAGTGGCATTCATGGAGGAGCCTCCCACCCGATCGGGTCATCTCCTTGGGTCATTTTGGGGAAGAACTCACCCGGCCAGTTGACACTTCAACCGATCAGGTGGCCTTTTCTTCCCCTTTCGTGCACTGCTGCTGCATTCATTGAAGATCTGCTATCATTCCATTAGGATTTTGGGTGATATTTTATTTTTATATGTCGTCATCGTCGTCAGCTTTCCAACGATAGGTCGCATGCCCAAATCTGATTTTTCTACATTTTTCTGGAATTTTTTGAGCGCAGCTGGGTGCTGTAATTCTTGGCTGTCTGGAATTTGAACTTCAACCGATCGGGTGGGCTATCCACCCGACCGGGTGAGCCCATTTTCAGCAGTTCAGTGCCTCTGTTTCTTTCCATCCGATCAGGTGAACTTCCACCCGATCGGGTGGCACTTTTTCAGCAGTTTAGTGGGTATTTGTACCCGAACTATGAGGGTTTTGTAGGGGCATATAAATATGAGATGTTGGACGACTTGTAAGGGGTTTCCCTCTATTTTTCAGGAGCTTTCTGTCCCCTTCATGGGAGCTTTATATTAGGTTAGATTAGGGTTTCTATTTCAATATATCTTGTAATGGATTGATGGAATCTAATGCAAGAAAAGTATTTCTTTTCTTATTTCCATTGCTTTGTGTTATTTTCAATAAGCTTGATGGTGAATGTTTGTTCGTCCCGTTTATTACTTGCTATCATGTTCTTCATCATTGAGCAGTGTTTGATGAATCCTAAATGGGTTAGAGTAGGATTGATGCTTGTAATGTTTCATTTGACTTGATTGCATGGCAAGTGTTTGATGGATTGTGTCAATGGGGATGTCTAGCAATCTGAGACCAACTCGTATGGCAACACACTAGGTGGAGTTGGGGGTTGGGCTCCGGATGCTTGTCCAGTCAAGGTCCGCTTTGATGTATTGCTAGAAATCACATTCGACCTATTTGGCCATTAGGGTTATGCTAGGGCGTTTCATTCTCATCGGCGGGAGAAAGACCGCCTTTGACCTTTGGACCAAGAGGAAATAAAAAGGGAGTTTGATTCTCTAGCCGTAGCTCATGCCCTAGCGTTGACATTGAGTCCTTGCATGTGGGAACGGCTTGGATGAAATGTTGGGAGCTGTCATTGTGGCCTTAATGCTCTCGGTTGCGGAAGGTGTTGGACATAGGAATGCCCACCGTCCGAAACTGGGTAGACCTAGCATATCATCCTGGGCACTGACCGGAATATCGGGCCCACGGGGCATTATGTACCACCTTTTGGGGGCAATGTCTCACCCCGGGTCCAGTTGAATACCAAGTGTCATGAGTGCTCTATCCCGTGTTAGCAGGGATTCATTTCTTATCTTTTACATTTCTTTCCTTTAATTCTACACTACCCACTCATATCATCCGCGTAGCTCTCACACAACCTAGGCGAGGCTAGTAACCATTAAGCCATCCACCTTCATGTGTTCGATATACCCGCACCCTACACTAACCGTGCACTTGCGGTAAATTGACACCGTGCCTTAATCATAAACGGGGCACCGGTCAGTGATCACTCACGGATATACACCCGAAAAACAATGTAGCTTTACCACAAGTGCATGGTTAAGTGGAAAGCAGATATCGAATCACAGGGAGGACTAATGACAATACTCTATTTTGGTTACTAAGCTATTTGGTGGAAAAGTCGTTTGAGAATGGATGGTGTAACAATCGTTTAAGTATCAATGCAAATTCAATATAATAACGATGTCTAGAGCTAGCGAATCCCTACTATGGATTTTCAAGTCATTGACGTGAGTTATGAAATACCATGCAATCAAACTTGAGTTAAGGTGAACTTGCCGCAACTAATTGGAGAACCAACTCACACTGTCGTACTATTGTAAGTCTATAGCAATCTAGACTAGAGCCTCGCTGTCGCACAAGCTAGTCTAGACCACTAGCATTAAGATCGGCAATTTCATCCAATCCCAACTCAAGCTCGATGTCGTACAACTTGAGTTCGGATCTAGATCTTGACAATTCGTATCCGTTCACTGTCGTGCAACGAATATGAGTACAGGAAAACAATAAAAATGCTAGCTTTGGTCGGCATCACACACCAAATCTAGGAAATTTCGATTTTAAACCTAAATCGAATATCTAGGGCTTTCCTTGGATCAAGATCCTCTGTCGAGCTCACGAGATCCAAGAGAAATCCCTATCTATCCGTAGTAAATCAATCAAGATCTAACCTTTCAATCAAGCCTAACAGCATAACAATTCAATAGATCTCACAATTCAAACATTAGATCCATAGGGTTCATCCCTTTGCTCTAAAGCAAAGGAACTACTCACAAATCATATTAGAAATCGATATGAAAACAAGATCAACAATGGAATTCATCATGCAACAAAGATTCAATGAGAGATATAGCATAAAAATCAAAACTTGCAAGAGATCAAGACAAACCAATGTCGCCAAAGAAACTTTCAATAAAAAATTAAGATCCAATCTTCAATCTCTCACCAATACAAAAGCTTAACTATGATTAGAAAGTAAGGAAAAACTATTTTAAGAAGTCTATCTGGTCTCTCCTGTGGCTGGAGGGAAAACTGGGCTAAATACATACCTAAAAGAACTAAAAAGTACAGATCAAACTGCCCATACACCGCCAGAAACCCTAGTTTTCCCGACTGGGCGTCTGTACCACTCGACCGAGTGGAACTATTACTTGGCCGAGTGAGAATTCTACTCGATCGAGTATGACAGTCTGCAGATCGTCCAGAAAAATAGGGAAGTCGGCTTGGCTCTCTTCAAAATTTTGACCTCCACTCGGGCGAGTGGAATTCTTACTCAGCCGAGTGGCATTCACCACTCGACCGAGTACATTATGGTACTCAGGCTGGCAGATGTCGTCGTGTCAGTCTTTCTCGGCCAAGTAGGCTGATTCACACGACCAGTGAGCTGCCTTGCTCGGTCGAGTGGCCTGTTTTAGAGCTCATTTCTTCCCCTCCTCGCTTCCTCGTTGATTTCTTTGATGCCCTTCTTCTTCCACTCATCCTCCAGCACCGTTAACTATCCGATATGATCACGAGCGATGCTCCGGCATGCGTGCAAGTCGTCTAGGTTCCAAATTGCATCCGATTGCTACATATATCATGAAATCAGAAGAAAAACAAGAAATAGTTAAAAGTATCGAAACATCGTCAAATAATCGTGAAAATCGCGATATGAGCAATCGAAATGACATGCAAATATGCAGAAATAAAGTGTAAACTATGAACCTATCAAAATCCCCCAAGCTTACCTCTTACTCGTCCTCGAGGAAGATGAGTAGAAAGGCAAACTCGGCGAATAAAAATAAAGAAAAGGGATGAACGAAAAAGAAGGTGAAGAAGTCAAGATGCTAGATTATTCTCTCAGAACTTAGAGTTGCATACTCAAATAGCATGACCAATGAATATAAACATGCTAAAGCTTTTCACTTCGATACCATTTCATATGGGTGCTTTTGATAGAAAAACTAAGAACATCGAAAATCATATGAAATATGAAATCATTTTAGAATCAACATCGTCAAGGGCATGTAAAACAATATACACAATCATAGATCACACAGTTTTCAATTGACTGCTTTCTGCTTGGAGTATAAGAGATATCACACATTTCAAATCGATAAGAATAGAAAAAGATGGATTTCATGAATTTCATGCCAATATTCAATTCATAGACGTCATTATACTCTAAGTAGTCTCTCTAAGTATCAAAAGTACCTAGCTTAGGTTGTCATGCACATATAGGTAGTCACTCTCTCACACGTCATTGGATCCCCTCTCCCAAGCTTATTTATAAGCGTGGTGGCATCGAATATATAAATACGTCTTTTTCCCAATTTTTTGTGGCTCCAAAGAAAAATAAGAAAGAAAAGAGGAGAGAAGGGATTGTGTATGTACAATGGAACTCCCATATTTTTTCTTTTTCTGTTTTTCTTCTTTTTTTATATACACAAGTACAATCCCAACTAAGATAAAAGGATATGAATATAAAATGATATGTATATATATATATTTATATATATATATATATATATATATATATATATATATATATATATATGGGTGGACGAGCTTGCCTGAAACTGGATCTACGGAAGGCTTTTGATTCTGTTAATAGGGACTTTATCCTTTATTTTATGGGGCAAATGGGTTTTCCTTCTGCTTTTGTGAATTGGATCAGGGAATGCGTTTCTACTCCTACTTTCTCAGTTATGGTAAAAGGATCTCCAGTGGGGTTTTTTAGGGTAACAGGGGCATCAGGCAGGGCGATCCTCTCTCTCCGTACCTTTTTGTTATTGCTATGGAGGCATTCTCTATCTTAATTTCCAAAAGACTTGGATGTGGTGCCCTTCAGGCTATGCGGCGAACAGGTTCTATCTCCCACCTTCTGTTTGCTGATGACTTGCTAGTTTTCTGCAGAGCCAATCTCAAATCCTTTAATTGCATTAAGTCCTTACTTCTGGAGTTCAAGGATTATACGGGGCTTCAAGTAAATTGGGACAAGAGTTCGGTTCTTTTTAGTAAAGGCACTAAAAATAGAACCGTGCTGGCAGATTCTTTGGGTATCAGAATTTCCACTACTTTTTCTACTTATTTGGGCTTGCCTTTGTCGTCGAAATACCCAAAAGCGCCCATGTACAGTCGGCTTCTTGATAGGTGTAAGAAGCGGCTCATGAGCTGGTCTTCAAATTTGTTATCAATTTCGGGTAGGATTGAGCTTGTGAAATCGGTAATTTACGGTATGGTCGCTTTTTGGATGCAAGCATTCCACATGCCGTTTTCCATTGTTAGAAAGATTTCTTCCCTATGTCGACGTTTCATTATGGGGTCCTCTCGTGCTTGGGCATGGAAAGATATCTGTACCCCAAAGCCTGAAGGTGGTGTGGGATTACGGTTGTTGGAAGATTTAAATGTTGCTGCGGGGGTGAGGCTGACATGGAGATTCCTAACTTCTAATAGCCTCTGGGCTAAATATATGAGAGCTAAATATGATAGGGCCGGATTGTTCTTTGCGGCTAAGGGCACTGTCTATCATTCCGGCACATGGAAACACATGTTGAATTGTAGAAATGTCTCTAATAAACTGGTACGAAGAATGGTAAAAGACGGGAGATCGACTCTTTTTTGGCATGACTATTGGCTAGATTGTGGGCCTCTAAAGAATCTTGTTGCAGTACCGCCGGAAGATGCGATGAAGCGTGTTTGTGACTACTGGCTCCATGGGGCTTGGGCTGATGTTCCTGCTATCTCTCAAGTAAAGCATCACCTAGCATCTGTCGTACTCACCTTTGGCCATGACCGTTGGGTCTGGGCAAAATCAAACCGGAATGCTCCTACAGTAGTGGATGGCGTCACTCACATCAATCGCCAGGCTCCTTATGGTGTTGATGGCGTCATCAACCGTCAGCACATGAGGGGATTCGGAAATGATGCGGGTGGGAGTACTGGACAGGGGCCGGCTGTTAGTAGAGGCTCGGGTGCTTTCAATTTTGCCGAAGCCTGGGAGGGTGTTCGAAACAGGGGTCCTTCTTTTCGATTCCAAAAGCTTGTTTGGTTCCCAGGTCATATTCCTAAATGGTCTATCACCCTTCTCCGTGCTCTAAGGGGTAAGCTTCTAACTCGTGATATTATTGGCAGATGGGGCCTTAACTTGCCTGTGAATTGTGTTCTGTGCGAGGGGAACAACATCGAAGACATTACCCATTTATTCTTCAACTGCAGTTTCTCGCAATATGTCCTTAAGAGGTCGTTGTTGAAGTTAAATATTCTCAATCACTTGGCGCCATCTCTTGAGGCTATTGGTGATTACTATTTGGGCCACTTTGGTGGGAAAGGATTTTTGAGCAGATTGGCACATACGGTTCTTTCAGCATTGGTATGGCATATTTGGCAAGAACGAAACATGCGAATCTTTGAATGTAAAAGTAGAGGGAAAGTGGAGTTTTTTGGGGTATTGGCAGCGGATGTTCGAGTGGCAATATGTGGGCTTGAACCATCCACTATAGAGGAGACTTCAGTCCTTGAGAATTGGGCGTTTCGAGATTTGGGCTGAATCTTTTTTTCTGTTTTATTCTTTTGTATAGTTCGCGTAGGGTGGGAGCTCTTTATTAGAGAGTGACGGCGCTTGTGCCCTCTCCTCTTTATATTGATGTCTCATTCCTATGCTCTATAGTTCTGTATATTTTTACTCAATAAAGTTTTTCTAGCTTTCCAAATATATATATATATATATATATATATATATATATATATATATATATATATATATATATATATATATATATATATTTCTTTTGGGATTCATAAAGCTTATTCTTTTTAGCATGGGGAAGATGCAAATATAGGATTCACTAGGGGAGATTTACCAACGACTATAAGTATAGAAATGATGTTCAAGATTTGTGGAGAAAAAAATATACATAACGCTCGGTTCACTCTTTGCATGTGCACAACAACTTCAGCAGGGTAATTAAATCTACTCAGTTTGATAACAGAAAAGTAAACTAATCCAATCATATCAAATGGCAATCATTCATTCAACCTGGAAGTTCAAAGCACATTTCATGCAAAAAGAAGCGATAATAGAAAAGCAAAGCAGTACTCCAAGTATGGGCAATCAATGCATGAAGCCTGGCGTGTTTTCTACGAATGGTATTTAATAATAGTTCCCAGACTCAGTTAACGCTAAAATTTCATTCAAATTCATATTATGAGCGATGAAAGTTCTTTTTCTCAAATGCATATCAATGTATCGCATATGATATAAGAAATGAAAGCGATAGCATGGCAAGAAAATACGTGCATATGAGTAAAGCAAACACCAAGATATAGTCATCATAGGGAATTCTATAACGGCTGCTTTCCGACCGTTTGTATTTTGCGCATATTTTTCTCTTTTTATATGCGTATTTTTCTTTGTCCTTTCTTCTATCAGGAATACGCGATGTTATATATCGTTGGTACCGTATGAAAGAGTAGAATTTTGTGGGATTTTTAGTGAACGTCATTTCAGGTGTTTTTTTTCCACAAATCAGCTTTAAATGAAGGTGTGTTTTAGCCTTTAGACATCAACGCTTAGTTTTTATTTTTATTATCATTCTCGGTAGGCTTAGCTTGTGACCGAACCCTGTATTCTTGATCCTCCCGTCGTCACGGTCGTCTCGATATTTTCCTCATAATTTTCGGACACCATTAGCCCGACCTATCACACTAATTACTTTCAAACCCAATTAGCCTAATCTAATTTGAATTTCAAATTTTAACCTAAATCTAATGGGATTCATATGTATCACATGAATGATTCTTCTAACTATCCTCACCCTAAATCTACTCTCCTGCTCTTACACACCCTCTCTCCAATCAACTTAATGTACACCCCTTTTTAACCATATTTAGCAAGATATCATGTTATAACACAACCCAAATGCAACCTAGGGTTTTCACGCATACCAGCCGCCACCCCTTCCAACTCACGCATCCAACCACCTCCATGCCGCCGGCCTTCCCAAGGGCTCCGGCCACTACCCCCAACTTAGGCCATCCCTCCTCCCTCTACTCCTCCACACAAAACATCAAAACACCTCACAAAAACTGTCGTTAGCCGCTGAAAATAGCCGCCCAGACCCTCTAAACCTACGGCCTGCCTAGTTTTTGTCGCCGACGACCCCCTCCTACTGCCGGTGACTCCCCCTACAGCCCTTCTACCCACTGTCGGTTCTCCCTTGCTCCCCCTCAGCCGTGACAACCTCGCAACGACCCGAAACAGCTCGACAACCACCAAAAATGTCCTTTTCTCCACAAAACAGCCGGCCTCTTCGTCGCCGGCTGTTGCTCCGGGCACCCCTCAGGCGAGTGCGACCCCCTTTGGCCTCCACCTATCCTCGACAGTCCCCATGCGTCTAGGAGTGTAACGACCTGTATTTTTCAACACTTCAATTTACGTGCTTAACGTATTTTTAACATTTTAAAATCTCTTTATAAATGTAGTCAAGAGTCTTATAACAAAAATGATTTCAAAAATTTCCTATAAAAATATTTTGGAGTACCAGACTAGTTATGGAGTATTTTAGTAAGATCGGATTTCATCAAATACCTCTAAAAGATCTAATAAAAATTCATTTTCAGATATTGCTGTTTTGACTCAATGAATTTATTTTCTATACAAATATTTTAAAAACAATTTCAAACTTCTAAAGTAGCATCCTATGATCATTTAGGACTCTCCACATTAATTTTGTAATTTTCTGATATCATTTCAATAGAGAATCAGCAAACCCGCTTTCTAAATGTTTTGGCCTAAAACTAGTATCTCTATAGCTCAAACCCTGTAACAGACTTCGTATCACGATCCTCGCGACGATACGATCCCGTGGGTATGTTTTCGTAATTTTTCGGACACGTTTACTAGTAGGGACAAAATCGTAATTTCGTTACACTAATGACTTTCATTAATGGATGTTTACCTATTACCTTAACCTTAATTAACTTCATACCAAACCTAACAGTATCTGCCCTTAATCACTTTCATCCCAACAATCCCATTAACCCACACACTTTGGTAGCTCAAATCCAACAACCCCCCTCATCAGCACTTTCTTAACCCTATATATTAACTACCCAACCCAAACTCACATACACTGTCTCTCTCTCCCCCTCTATATTTTCGAACCCAGGCTGCTCGAAACTAAAACCCATCCTGCCCTCCTTTCTCTCCCGTCCGCTCTCACTCAGCTCGAACCCACGCACGGCGGAGCACCTCGCCGTTGCCGCCGTACTCGGACTGCCGCCACCCTCTCGACGACACAGAGCAGCTCACGACGCCACAAAGCTCTCGGCCTCTCCGAGCTCGCACCCATGCCTGCCCCGATGAGGTTGCACGACCCCTGAGGCACCTCCGACGGCCTCCACTCCACGGCGACACCACCACCCCCAACACCGCTTCCCCCGAGCTCCGAATGCCGCTGCCGTCGTCACAGCCTTCATCGCAAAGCCCGAGCACCACCCGTACACCTTCCCGCTGCTGCAGCACCGCCCCATCGGTGCACCGCCCCCACCACCGGCGTAGCCACCGTCGCCCGATCCCTCCGCCTTCCCCGCCATCGGACGTCGCCTTGGCCGCCGCCGACGTCGAGCAAGAGACCCCCTCCCCGTTCACTGCAAGCTGAGAACGAAGAAGCGACGGTATATTCTAGATGGCAAACTTGTAAATGCGAATATTAATTCGTATTTTCGTATTTTATTAATTATAAATATGGTTTTATGGTAGTAAATTGATAACTTCAAATATAAGCCCCAAAAAATGTGAGACTAGCTCCAGAAAATCAGAAATAATATACTGGACCCAACGGCGCTAGTTTCATCTCGATCAGACGCTTATTTTCTCCAGAATTAATTTTTAAGCCAAAAACTTAAATATGTTATTTTCATTTTAAAATACATAACTTGTTATTTTCACGTAAACTGATATGTGAGAAAAGTATATGTAATAGTACTCTTCGATGGTCATTTTGACAGCTCATTTGCAACTTTTCGACTAGTATTGCACCCAGAAGAAATTATTGAAAAAATACGTCACTAATTGAAAAATAGTTTTTAAATTTTTTTTGAACTTTTATAAATTCTAAAAATTACTATAAGCTTCAGAAAAATATTTCCTCCTGCAGTAAAATTATTTTCTTCATATATAGCCCATAGAAAAATTTAGAACGCTTTTCGACAACGTTTCAATCAGTTTTAAAAATCAAAACCATCAGGCTTAATAAATAGAAAATAGTGTGTGCTTTAACCAATTGTTTCTTGTGTTTGCATGTATCAATCCTCGTGCACCGGCTTCTCTAGCTCCAACCTCGTCTAGAAACGACGAGCTCGAAATTAGTAAGTCACGACATATTCTAAACTTAGAAAACTAGTCTTATGTGCTTGTACGAACTCGTAACACTTCACCACTTATAGCCTCCGAATGGCTATTGACTTGTACCGAACAAGAGACCTAACCTAATGGGAAAGTAATCTACCAAAGATTACTTTGCCAACTTTCAACTTTGGTGGTTGTAGCACGCAACTACCAACTTGGGTAAATTGTATGAGAAACCACACTACCACGTGCTCAAAGCACGGAAGTAGCAGCTTTTGGTGTTGGACTTGTCTTTATCCTGCTTTCTGGTTTTCAATGAGGAAGTCAACCAGTTGGCTTGGTTTGATTAGTAACGTGTGGAACATCGTGTGGAATATTATGTGTGGAATATCTAGTGGAACATCTTGTGGAACATCTCGTAATAGATACATGTCACTGGGTTTGGGGGTAACTCATTGTAGAGAGAGTGTGGGAGCTATGACTAGGGGTTCATCTCCTTGCATGCTTGTGTCGGAAAAACTACAAGGTCTGCCTGCGTCGGCAAAACTACAAGGTCTGCCTGCGTCGGAAAAATTACAAGGTCTGCATGCGTCGGTAAAACTACAAGGTCTGCCTGCATCGGCAAAACGGTCCCTGGCAATAGATGAACTCAATGGTTGCATATCATACTCTCCTACATGAGTCACGTTGTTACTTTTGCACAGTCACATTTACTTTACGCATTACAGTCACCTTTGATTTACACATTGCATGCGCTTTACTTACTACACTTGTACAGTCACAATACTTTACTTGTTGTATTTTTAGCTACAGCAGCAACATGTTTTCACTTGCCTAGCCTGCTTTACACTTACACTCCCACACACAGTTGTCCTTTCCCTTCAGTGTTGTTACTTTTACCACTCAGTTGTGTACAATTACTTTACTTTTCACTTTGGTCTGCTTGTACGTAGTTACCTTTGTCATACTTGTACAGTAACTCTTTTACTTTATTTAGAATTATTGTGACTTACCTTCGGTTCCATCTCCGTGGCACCGCAGACGACGTACATTTGAAGGCAGATGATTTTGAGTTAAAAGCGCCAGAGTTCGACCCTGAGACAGCATCTTTCAGTTTTATCTTTGCTATGTACTTTCTTTCTTCCATGTATCATTGTTGGAACATTTGTACATGATGGATTGTAATAATGGATACTATTTGGGTATTTTGTACATCTCTGCATCGTGGCTATTTTGGTTTCACTGGTTAACTGCAGGACCTGCGTAATTATCAAATAAATAACTGGCCCCCGAGAGCGGGTCGTTACCAGTTTGGGGCCCACGCAGGTCCTCGCTAACTACCTCGTGAACAAAATAGCAAGATCAGGATGTACAATATAAAATACTCAAATTAACCTCGAGTACGGGATGTCTCGGGTGTTCATCTGTATTGGATATACGGGTGAAGCGTCCTTATTACCATCTTCATTAGGTCTTCCTTACTTCCTTTGAACTCTTAACCCTTTCTTAGGAACTCGTGTTCCATTCTTGGTTATACCCTCCCTAGTAACCTCTTTTGCTAGCAGTTATAGTTATTTTTCATAGGTTAGACTAGCTACCCACTTCATCAACTTTCCTTCAGTTGATGATGGCACACATATAAATGATAAGCTTCCTTCCATGGACCATGATCTGGTCAATGTGCTTGGCTAAGTTTGTTGGATCACCCTAGCTAAATTGGGGGTAAGTGATCCTGGCTTAGTCACTTCCCTGGCCGTGTCTGCTGGACCGCAAGGACTTGAATCATGATTAAGTAACGCCATCGATTTTCATCACTATTCCCTCCTATAGCTTGATGACCTTTCGATTGACCTTCTTAGAATCTTTCCACTTTTAGTTCGCTTGAACTCTAGCTACGTTTATTTTAAGGAGGGTAGAATTCGATTTTCGATCACCAGAAGTTCAAGTTCGACAACGAAAGCGAATCAAAGGACGCTCAGAAGTATTGGAGGATGGTGCTGAAGAATTTAAGACGAGTCAAACCTGACGTGTAAGTGTAGGCTGTTTGTGTCTTTTCATCCTTCTTGAGCTTGTATTTCTCTTCTAGCCCCTACTTCTATCTTGTATCCGATTTTTTTCCAAGGGTTTGATTTCATTTCCCACCGACCACCTTCCCCCCTCTTTAAATCCTTTGTATGCTTCCCCCCTCGAGACCCGTGCCCACCTATCCCTACCCTACCCTAACCTGACTTTCGGTGCCCCCTTTTCTTTTTAACCCCTCTCCTTCCTCCCCAAGCCACCCCGTGGCTTCCCCTTTCGCTTTGACATCGCCCACTCCTCCTTCTGGCCTCTTCCCCAAGAGAGCTCGACCCACCTCACCTGAAGCTCTGCCAGCTTCCGCTCCACCCCACATCAGAGGCCCCACCACCACGGATCGATAGCCAGTCGCAGCCCTCATCGCCATGGATCGACAACCAGTCACAGCCCTCACCGCTATGGACCCGCAGCCGCCGATGGCCCACCAACGACCTTGGGGTTTGTTAGGCTTGGCAACAACCCTCGCTGCCACCCTCGCTTTTGCCGCATGGTTGAGATCTTGGGAAGTCACCATTCTTGGCGTTCTTTCAAGCTTTGTTTCCTGGGGCTTTCCCCTTGAGATGTTCCGCCTCGTTTCCTTCTTGGGACCACTCCTTTATATTTGTTGGATTGTGAGCTTTTGGTCATTGAGTTGTTTAGGGTTGATGGTGATAACCGTAGATGTCGACCAATGGTGTTGGCAAGGACTATCTTTGGGGATGAGTATTGGCTTGCTTTTGGGCATAGGTGTTGAAGTTGGATGTCAGTCTTGTGCTCGGATTTGGGAGATGGCTAGTATGTTGACTTCTTGTTGGATGTTACTGATATTGATGGAAGAAGTGGTAGCGATGATCCTGACCCTTGAGAATTGGCCGTATCTTTGCCTATTAGTGTTGATCTGGATATTGGCTTGTAATTTGGTAGCGTGGCAGATGAAGTCCTTTATTTCAGCTGGTTAAGTTGTAACAGCACGGATGCACTAGGTTTAGCCCTTACGTTTATGTATGCTATGACGATGATTTACATGATTAAGACCATGTAGTCATCATTTATATGAGTTGAAAATTTTAGACGTTCTGTTCTTCTTTTTGGTGTGCTTACTACTGACTTATCACCTCCAGTTCCAAGTTCGAACAGATGTCATCATCATCATAACTATCATTTTCAAGTAGTGCCATTATTTTATATTTTGGCTACTTGATAAATCGAAAGTAACTATGGTGATGATACCAGGTTTCGAAACTAGTTATGGAAGCTATGGTGATGTCAATAATGTGTATTCATACATGACATCATCTCTTGTTTTTTTGATGCTATAATATCACATTTCATGTTATTTACAACATGACTTACTAGATTACTATCTTTTCTATCATTTATTTGCTTGAGCTTCTTCATAACATCAATTATTTGTTTCACAAGATTTTTAAATTCTGAGGACGGAATTATTTTTAAGGAGGGTAGGATGTAACGACTTGTATTTTTCAACATTTCAATTTACTTGCTTAACGTATTTTTAACATTTGTAAATCTTTTTATAAATGTAGTCAAGGGTTTTATATCAAAACTGATTTCAAAAATTTCCTATAAAAATATTTTGGAGTACAAGACTAGTTATGGAGTACTTTAGTAAGATCGGATTTCATCAAATACATCTAAAAGATCTGATAAAAATTAATTTCAGATATTGCTGTTTTGACTCAATAAATTTATTTTCTATACAAACATTTTCAAAACATTTTCAAACTTCCACAGTATCATCCTATGATCATTTTGGGCTCCCCACATTAATTTTGTAATTTTCTGATATCATTTCAATAGAGAACCCGTAAACCCGCTTTCTAAACGTTTTGGCCTAAAACTAGTATCTATGTAGCTCAAACCTTGTAACGGACTTCGTATTCGCGATCCTCGCGACGATACGATCCCGTGGGTATGTTTTCGTAATTTTTCGGACACGTTTACTAGTAGGGGCAAAATAGTAATTTCGTTACACCAATGACTTTCATTAATGGATGTTTACCTATTACCTTAACCTTAATTAACTTCCAACCAAACCTAACCGTATCAACCCTTAATCACTTTCATCCTAACAATCCTGTTAACCCACCCACTTTGGTAGCTCAAATCCAACAACCCCCTTCATCAGCTCTTTCTTAACCCTATATATTAACTACCCAACCCAAACTCACATACACTGTCTCTCTCTACCCATCTATATTTTCGAACCCAGGCTGCTCGAAACTATAACCCATCCCGCTCTCCTTTCTCTCCTGTCCTCTCTCACTCAGCTCGAACCCACGCACGGCGGAGCACCTCGCCGTCGCCGCCGTACTCGGATAGCCACCACCCTCTCGACGACGTAGAGTAGCCCACGACGCCACCGAGATCTCCGCCTCTCCGAGCTTCCACCCACGCCTGCCCCGACGAGGTTGCACGACCCCAGAGGTGCCTCCGATGGCCTCCACTCCACGGTGACGCCACCACCCCCAACACAGCTTCCCCTGAGCTCCGAACGCCGCTGTCGTCGTCACAACCTTCGCCGCAAACCCCGAGCACCACCCGCACGCCTTCCCGCTGTTGCATCACCGCCCCGTCGGTGCACCGCCCCCACCACCAGCGTAGCCGTCATCGCCCGCTCCCTCCGCCTTCCCCGCCATCGGACGCCGCCTTGGCCGCCGCCGACGTCGAGCAAGAGACCCCCTCCTCGTTCGCTGCAAGCTGAGAACGAAGAAGCGACGGTATATTCTAGATGGAAAACTTGTAAATGCGAATATTAATTCGTATTTTCGTATTTTATTAATTAATAAATAGGGTTTTATGGTATTAAATTGATAACTTGAAATATAAGCCCCAAAAAAGTGAGACTAGCTCCAGTAAATCAGAAATAATATACTGGTTTCATCTCAATCAGACGCTTATTTTCTCCAGAATTAATTTTAAGCCAAAAACTTAAATACGTTATTTTCATTTAAAAATACATAACTTGTTATTTTCACGTAAACTGATACGTGAGAAAAATATATGTAATAGTACTCTTCGAGACAATCATTTTGATAGCTCATTTGCAACTTTCCGACTAGTATTGCACTCAGAAGAAATTATTGAATAAATACGTCACTAATTGGAAAATAGTTTTTAAATTGTTTTTGAGCTTTTATAAATTCTAAAAATTACTATAAGCTTCAGAAAAATATTTCCTCCTGCAGTAAAATTATTTTCTTCATATATAGCCCATAGAAAAATTTAGAACGCTTTTCGACAACGTTTCAATCAGTTTTAAAAATCAAAACCATCAGGCTTAATAAATAGAAAATAGTGTGTGCTTTAACCAATTGTTTCTTGTGTTTGCATGTATCAATCCTTGTGCACCGGCTTCTCTAGATCCAACCTCGTCTAGAAACGACGAGCTCGAAATTAGTAAGTCACGACATATTCTAAACTTAGAAAACTAGTTTTCTGTGCTTGTACGAACTCGTAACACTTCACCACTTATAGTCTTCGAATGGCTATTGACTTGTACTGAACAAGAGACCTAACCTAATGGGAAAGTAATCTACCAAAGATTACTTTGCCAACTTTCAACTTTGGTAGTTGTAGCATGCAACTACCAACTTGGGTAAATTGTGTGCGAAACCACACTACCACATGCTCAAAGCACGGAAGTAGCAGCTTTTGGTGTTGGACTTGTCTTTATCCTGCTTTCTGGTTTTCAATGAGGAAGTCAACCAGTTGGCTTGGTTTGACTAATAACATGTGGAACATCGTGTGGAATATCATGTGTGGAATATCTAGTGGAACATCTCGTGGAACATCTTGTGGAACATCTCGTAATAGATACACGTCACTGGGTTTGGTGTAAATCATTGTAGAGAGAGTGTGGGAGCTATGACTAGGGGTTCATCTACTTGCATGCATGTGTCGGCAAAACTACAAGGTCTGCCTGCGTCGGCAAAACTACAAGGTATGCCTGCGTCGAAAAAATTACAAGGTCTGCCAGCGTCGGCAAAACTACAAGGTCTGCTTGCGTCGGCAAAACGGTCCCTGGCAATAGATGAACTCAATGGTTGCATATCATACTCTCCTACATGAGTCACGTTGTTACTTTTGCATAGTCACCTTTACTTTACGCATTACAGTCACCTTTGATTTACACATTGCATGCGCTTTACTTACTACACTTGTATAGTCACAGTACTTTACTTGTTGTATTTTTAGCTACAGCAGCAGCATGTTTTCACTTGCTTAGCCTGCTTTACACTTACACTCCCACACACAGTTGTCCTTTCCCTTCAGTGTTGTTACTTTTACCACTTAGCTGTGTACAATGACTTTACTTTCACTTTGGTCTGCATGTACGTAGTTACCTTTGTCTTACTTGTACAGTACCTCTTTTTCTCCATTTAGAATTGTTGTGACTTACCTACGATTCCATCTCCGTGGCATCGCAGACGACGTACATGAAGCAGATGATCTTGAGTTAAAAGCGCCAGAGTTTGACCCTGAGACCGCATCTTTCAGTTTTATCTTTGATATGTACTTTCTTTCTTCCATTTATCATTGTTGAAACATTTGTACAATATGGATTGTAATAATGGATACTATTTGGGTATTTATGTACATCTCTGCATCGTGGCTATTTTGGTTTCACTGGTTAACTGCAGGACCTACGCAATTATCAAATAAGTAACTGGCCCCCGAGAGTGGGTCGTTACCAGTTTGGTGGCCTACGCAGGTCCTCGCTGACTACCTCGTGAACAATATAGCAAGATCAGGATGTTACAATATAAAATACTCAAATTAACCTCGAGTACGGGATGTCACGGGTGTTCACCTGTATTGGATATACGGGTGAAGCGTCCTTATTACCATCTTCATTAGGTCTTCCTTACTTCCTTTGAACTCTTAACCCTTGCTTAGGAACTCGTGTTCCATTCTTGGTTATACCCTCCCTAGTAACCTCTTTTGCTAGCAGTTATAGTCATTTTTCATAGGTTAGACTATCTACCCACTTCGTTACAAGTTGCAGCCCTCGCCGCCATGGACCCGCAACCGCCGATGACCCACCGACGACCTTGGGGTTTGTTAGGCTTGGCAACAACCCTCGTCGCCACCCTCGCTTTTTCCGCATGGTTGAGATCTTGGGAAGTCGCCATTCTTGGCGTTCTTTCAAGCTTTTTGTCCTAGGTCTTACCCCTTGAGATGTCCCGCCTCGTTTCCTTCTTGGGACCACTCCTTTATATTTGTTGGATTGTGAGCTTTTGGTCGTTGAGTTGTTTAGGGTTGATGGTGATAACCGTAGATGTCGACCAATGGTGTTGGCAAGGAGTATCTTTGGGGATGAGTATTGGCTTGCTTTTGGGCATAGGTGTTGAAGTTGGATGTCAATCTTGTGCCGGATTTGGGAGACGGCTAGGATGTTGACTTCTTATTGGATGTTACTGAGATTACTGGAAGAAGTGGTAGCGATGATCCCGACCCTTGAGAATTGGCCGTATATTTGCCTATTAGTGTTGATCTGGATATTGGCTTGTAATTTGGTAGCATGGCAGATGAAGTCCATTGTGTTCGGCTGGTTAAGTTGTAACGGCGCGGATGCACTAGGTTTAGCCCTTACGTTTATGTATACTGTGGCGATGATTTACATGATTAAGACCATGTAGTCATCATTTATATGAGTTGAAAATTTTAGACGTTCTGTTCTTCTTTTTGGTGTGCTTACTAATGACTTATCACCTCCAGTTCCAAGGTCGAACAGATGTCATCATCATCATAACTATCATTTTCAAGTTATGCCAATATTTTATATTTTGGCTACTTGATAAATCAAAAGTAACTATGGTGATGATACCAGGTTTCGAAACTAGTTATGGAAGCTATGGTGATGTCAATAATGTGTATTCATATATGACATCATCTCTTGTTTTATTGATGCTATAATATCACATTTCATGTTATTTACAACATGACTTACTAGATTACTATCTTTTCTATCATTTATTTGCTTAAGCTTCTTCATAACATCAATTATTTATTTCACAAGATTTTTAAATTCCTAGGACGGAATTATTTTTAAGGAGGGTAGGATGTAACGACCTGTATTTTTCAACACTTCAATTTACGTGCTTAACGTATTTTTAACATTTTAAAATCTCTTTGTAAATGTAGTCAAGAGTTTTATAACAAAACTGATTTCAAAAAATTCCTATAAAAATATTTTGGAGTACCAGACTAATTATTGAGTATTTAAGTAAGATCAGATTTCATCAAATACCTCTAAAAGATCTGATAAAAATTCATTTTCAGATATTGCTGTTTTGACTCAATGAATTTATTTTCTATACAAACATTTTCAAAACGTTTTCAAACTTCCACAGTAGCATCCTATGATCATTTAGGGCTCCCAAAATTAATTTTGTAATTTTCTGATATCATTTCAATAGAGAACCCGTAAACCCGCTTTCTAAATGTTTTGGCCTAAAACTAGTATCTCTGTAGCTCAAACCCTATAACGGACTTCGTATTCACGATCCTCGCGATGATACGATCCCGTGGGTATGTTTTCGTAATTTTTCGGACACGTTTACTAGTAGGGGCAAAATCGTAATTTCGTTACACTAATGATTTTCATTAATGGATGTTTACATATTACCTTAACCTTAATTAGCTTCCTACCAAACTTAACCATATCTACCCTTAATCACTTTCATCCTAACAATCCCGTTAACCCACCCACTTTGGTAGCTCAAATCCCTCAACCCCCCTCATCAGCTCTTTCTTAACCCTATATATTAACTACCCAACCCAAACTCACATACACTATCTCTCTCTCCCCCGCTATATTTTAGAACCCAGACCGCTCGAAACTAGAACCCATCCCGCTCTCCTTTCTCTCCCGTCCGTTCTCACTCAGCTCGAACCCACGCACGGCGGAGCACCTCGCCGTCGCCGCCGTACTCGGACCGCCGCCACCCTCTCGACGATGCAGAGCAGCCCACGACGCCACTGAGCTCTCCGACTCTCCAAGCTCGCCACCACACCTGTCCCGATGAGGTTGCACGACCCCTGAGGTGCCTCCGACGGCCTCCACTCCACGGCGATGCCACCACCCCCAACACCGCTTCCCCCGAGCTTCGAACGCCACTGCCGTCGTCACAGCCTTCGCCGCAAAGCCCGAGCACCGCCCGCACGCCTTCCCGCTGTTGTAGCACCGCCCCATCGGTGCACCGCACCTACCACCAGCGTAGTCGCCATCGCCCGCTCCCTCCGCCTTCCCCGCCATCGGACGCCACCTTGGCCGCCGCCGACGTCGAGCAAGAGACCCCCTCCCCGTTCGCTGCAAGCTGAGAACGAAGAAGCGACGATATATTCTAGATGGAAACTTGTAAATGCGAATATTAATTCATATTTTCGTATTTTATTAATTAATAAATAGGGGTTATGGTATTAAATTGATAACTTGAAATATAAGCCCCAAAAAATGTGAGACTAGTTACAGAAATCAGAAATAATATTCTGGATCCAACGGCGCTAGTTTCATCTCGATCAGACGCTTATTTTCTCCGGAATTAATTTTTAAGCCAAAAACTTAATTACGTTATTTTCATTTAGAAATACATAACTTGTTATTTTCACGTAAACCGATATGTGAGAAAAATATATGTGATAGTACTCTTCGAGACGGTCATTTTGACATCTCATTTGCAACTTTTCGACTAGTATTGCACCAAGAAGAAATTATTGAATAAATACGTCACTAATTGAAAAATAGTTTTTAAATTGTTTTTGCGCTTTTATAAATTCTAAAAATTACTATAAGCTTCAGAAAAATATTTCCTCCTGCAGTAAAATTACTTTCTTCATATATAGCCCATAGAAAAATTTAAAACGCTTTTCGACAACGTTTCAATCAGTTTCAAAAATCAAAACCATCAGGCTTAATAAATAGAAAATAGTGTGTGCTTTAACCAATTGTTTCTTGTGTTTACATGTATCAATCCTCATGCACTGGCTTCTCTAGCTCCAACCTCGTCTAGAAACGACGAGCTCGAAATTAGTAAGTCACGACATATTCTAAACTTAGAAAAGTAGTTTTCTGTGCTTGTACGAACTCGTAACACTTCACCACGTATAGCCTCCGAACAGCTATTGACTTGTACTGAACAAGAGACCTAACCTAATGGGAAAGTAATCTACCAAAGATTACTTTGCCAACTTTCAACTTTGGTGGTTGTAGCACGCAACTACCAACTTGGGTAAATTGTGTGCGAAACCACACTACCACGTGCTCAAAGCACGGAAGTAGCAGCTTTTGGTGTTGGACTTGTCTTTATCCTGATTTCTGGTTTTCAATGAGGAAGTTGATTCGGGTTCAATATTACATATTCAACCCCCCATTTAGCCCTACTTTGTGCTCATGTGACGCTACATTATTCTCTAATTCATACGTATTTTCTACACATTTATTTATTAGAGAAAACACACTATTTAAGCACAAAACAGTATTTAATGATGCATTTCTGCACTTTTTATATTTTTTCTAGCTTGGTCTTGATCTCACGATTCCAACGACTATTTATTTGTATTTTTCTGAGATCTGTACTAATTACTGTGTATTTTTGAATGCAGAATACAATTTAATTGGGGAAATACGCAAGAAATACGAGAAATACGGAAGACAGCCTATCAGAGCGCGCCACGTGTCAACAATCCAGCGGTTCCGCCAGATCGCACGGCGGACAGGCGTTGATGCGTGGAATTTTAATAGCCGTTGGATTAAGATCCAACGGCACGCAACGAAGTCCAACTCCTTCGAGAATGCGGGCGACGTGGCGTAACCATCGCCGTGCGATGGAGATCCAACGGCACGCAACGAAGTCCAACTCCTTCGAGAATGCGGGTGACGTGGCATAACCATCGCCGTGCGATGGAGATCCAACGGCGTGTGAACGAAGAGAAATTGCGGGGCGACGTGGCGTGAGGGGAACCGTTGGATTCTCATCCAACGGACATAAATCACCCAGCAACTTCGTTTTCGCGGCCGATTATAAAAGGCGACGTGGCAGATTGTGAACCGTCGATCGAACATCCGACGGCTGCGAAGCGCCCCGAAACGAATTCAGATGAGATCGGATGCGGATGCGGGTCTTGCGTGATTTTTGAAGGCCACGTGTCGACGTCTGGCTCGATCCCGCTTTGATCAACGGTCAGTAATTGCCCCGCTCGAGATCAGCGGCCCAGAATGATTCGGGTGCGGGTTTTGCAAACCCAATAAGCTTTTAAAACCCGCAAGCCTATTATATAAGCGTATTTAGGGTTTTTTGAGCGTATTCAAGCAGATTGGGGCGTATTTTGAGCGTATTGGAGGCTCTAGGAGCCGTATTTTCCCCCTGAAAAATTCTGTAAAATTCCAGAGGCTTGTTTTATTATTTTCAGAGAGTTTGAAGACCTTTCAAGGAGAATTGGTGATATATTTCTAAACTTCTACCTCGTATTTTAGTGTTTTTCATCGTATTTTGCTATAATCTTGATGTATTTGGCTATGGAACTTGTTTATTCTGATATTATGAGTAGCTAAAACTTAATTGTGCTTGGTATGGAGTAGTTAGGGGATATTATTTGTGTTTATTTGGTTGAAATTCCTTGTGCTAAATCGTTAAACGTCGCTAAAATTGTAATCTTTGTTCGTAAATCGACTTTTTTTAGATTCCAAAAGAATTAATTTAGTTGATGATCGCCCCAAAAGGGTGAGTTTTGATCTCCCCAAAAGGGAGTTTCATACCGTAGTTTTGATCTCTCCAAAAGAGAGTTTCATATCATATTATAGCTTTAGCGACGATCTTTTTGAATATCGTGTTTGAACCCCCAAAAGGGCATCTTCCGATGAATTGCTCCCAAAAGGAGAATTCATTGAGTTATATTGGATATTTTTCCCGGTGAATTGCTCTCAAAAAGAGATTTCATTGTGATATATTCATCAACCAAATTAATACGAATCATTGATCCTAACGAACCCATACCATGTGCATACTCTTTATAGGTATTTTCGTACACGTATTTTTCTTTGTTCATATCGTTCACGTGTTCACATCACCATCACCGTCATTATTTGTGAAGTGGTTAGTCTCTTTCCGATAGATTTCTATTTGATTTGAATTGTGATTGCAACAGATTTCTTCCCGTGGATTCGACATCTGGACTCCCAGATTTTACTACTTGTACGGACTCTTGCACTTGAGAGAGAGCACCTTTTCGGAGCCCACCAAGTTTTTGGCGCCGTTGCCGTGGAGGAATGGTTTGTGACTATGGTTTATTTCATTTAGAGGACCGTCGGTGAGATCTTTCCACTTTACTGTACATAAACTTTTTTTTATTATTTTATTTTATTTTATTGCAAAATGGAATATATGAACTTCTATTGCACAAACAATCTTTATGATGCACGATATGCTAATGCACACAAACATAGGATGGAAAAGCTCAAGATTGTAAATTTTAATCAAACTGATTGTGAAACTTTCTTTCAGGCCTGGAGAAGGTTCACAAATATCGTATCGAGCTATCCGCAGCATGGTTTCACAAATGAAGAGCTTATGGAGTTCTTCCTAGAAGGACTACAACCTCAGCTGCAGGAATTATTGGGAAGCATGACACCGACAGTGGCGTGGGAATACATGGAGTCTCTGCAAGAAAACGAAGAAACCGGGGAAGAGACTTCAGAGAGCGATTCAACGGAGCCTTCGTGCCTCGACCAAGAAGAGCAAAGCGTAGACGTACCTTTGCAATCCTTGAAAGAGGAAGCTTACCAGACTACTCAGACACAGGAGGCCACATCCCTTCAATTCCAAGCGAATTTCCTTGCTCGGAGTCGGCAGATTCATAAATCCATCGAAGATCTTAATTTGATTGCCTCTTGCTTAGAAGAAAATAATTATTTTAAAATTCAACTTCAAGAATCTAATACGAATTTATCTTCTATTGCAGGTATATCGAGCGAGCCATATCACGTTGATGACACGAATAAAAATATATACATGGCAGGAAGTGTGTGCAAAAGAGAGGATGAGCTAGCAATCTTGGATGAACGAGAGGAGGAGACAGCTAGGGACAAAGGTTTTGAGATTATCGCCATGGAGCCAAAACCATTCCCTCTTCCAGTTTTATCCCAAAATCATTTACCACTCTCTCCAACGATCGAGCATCGTACGGGAGTAGTGCAAATCTTTCAGGGAGTAGTCGTCAACTTATTTTAATTTCTTTCACGTATTTTGATGACTACATTTGGAATAATTTTATTTCGAAGAGTTTTAAACTAAAATGGATTGACGTGACTCATCTCTTGCAGGATACATGTGGACATCTTATAGAGATGCTGGGAGTTACGTTGCTGGGATCCAGTTTAGTCGTTGGAGGAAGAATAATCGCCGAGGAGCGCAATGAGCAAATTGAACAACTTCCTCCACCATCAAAGATTCGGGATCCGCCATTTGATCACGGTGTGTTCTTTCCAGTAGTGTAGTTTTTATATGCTTTCTAGGTTGCTTGATTGAATAAACTCGTACCCCTTTCGACATTGAGGACAATGTCCATCTTTAGTTGGGGGTGTGTATGAGACCTTAGGATTTTTTTTTTGAGAAGAATAAACCACCAAATCTCATCATTTTAAAACTCATTCATATGCCTCGAATGCGGATGATTATACATTGATTTTGTTCTTAAAATTGTTTATGGCGTGATTAAATTATTATTCCTTCATGGAATTACCGTTAATATACTATTCATGAAAGCTTTCAATTTCCATGATTAATATCTCGAAATAGTTTGAATTGATTTCATGCATGCTAATGTGATGGAAAAAAGCTTAAGTATACACGATTTTTAAGAATAGTCTTCAAGTTGAAGAGGAATTTGGCCTTTGTTATTCATGTTTGTACTCAAAGAAAAATGGGTGTTGAGTTGCTTACAAAGAAAGAAAAGAAAGAAAGAAAAGAAAAGAAAAGAATGAAAAATGAGGAATGAAAAAAAAAATGAAATGAATAAGTATGTCACTAATAAATAACTTGGTTGGCTCGAGTAGTACAGTCCGAGGGGTCCTTTTTGGCCTAATGCCCTATGATCGTCTGATTTGGGAGCCATTGACCGGAAACTCACTCATTTGATGGAGCGATCCAAGTTATACTTTTTTCTGCGAATGTTGCTTGATGCGCGTTACGCGGAACGAATAAAAGAAAAGAAATGGTGAATATACTAAGCAACTTCAATACCCATGTCTTGAATGATTGTTTTGATAGGCCAATTCCTTGGAAACACGAAAACTAGTTTATAACGACGTGTTATACTTTCGCTTGTGCAAAACGATGCTTGTATGTTATTTATTCATACTAAATTAGAGAAAATTTCATGTGATTGATTTTGTTCATGGATGTGTATATTGATGGCCAAGACCATGTTGGAATGCGTATTATTGAGCCATGCCATAAGCAATTCAAAAGAACTTATTGTTTTATTGATCGTCCGTATTTATCGCTATTTTCGCTAGAGACTAGCAAATCGCTAGTTGGGGGGTGTGATTCGGGTTCAATATTACATATTCAACCCCCCATTTAGCCCTACTTTGTGCTCATGTGACGCTACATTATTCTTTAATTCATACGTATTTTCTACACATTTATTTATTAGAGAAAACACACTATTTAAGCACAAAACAGCATTTAATGACGCATTTCTGCAATTTTATATTTTTTCTAGCTTGGTCTCGATCTCACGATTCCAACGACTATTTATTTGTATTTTTCTGAGATCTGTACTAATTACTGTGTATTTTTGAATGCAGAATGCAGAATACAATTTAATTGGGGAAATACGCAAGAAATACGAGAAATACGGAAGACAGCCTATCAGAGCGCGCCACGTGTCAACAATCCAGTGGTTCCCGCCAGATCGCACGGCGGACATGCGTTGATGCGTGGAATTTTAATAGCCGTTGGATTAAGATCCAACGGCACGCAACGAAGTCCAACTCCTTCGAGAATGCGGGCGACGTGGCGTAACCATCGCCGTGCGATGGAGATCCAACTGCACGCAACGAAGTCCAACTCCTTCGAGAATGCGGGCAACGTGGCGTAACCATCGCCGTGCGATGGAGATCCAATGGCGTGTGAACGAAGCGAAATTGCGGGGCGACGTGGCGTGAGGGGAACCGTTGGATTCTCATCCAACGGACATAAATCACCCCGCAACTTCGTTTTCGCGGTCGATTATAAAAGGCGACGTGGCAGATTGTGAACCGTCGATCGAACATCCGACGGCTGCGAAGCGCCCCGAAACGAATTCAGATGAGATCGGATGCGGATGCGGGTCTTGCGTGATTTTTGAAGGCCACGTGTCGACGTCTGGCTCGATCCCGCTTTGATCAACGGTCAGTAATTGCCCCGCTCGAGATCAGCGGCCCAGAATGATTCGGGTGCGGGTTTTGCAAACCCAATAAGCTTTTAAAACCCGCAAGCCTATTATATAAGCGTATTTAGGGTTTTTTGAGCGTATTCAAGCAGATTGGGGCGTATTTTGAGCGTATTGGAGGCTCTAGGAGCCGTATTTTCCCCCTGAAAAATTCTGTAAAATTCCAGAGGCTTGTTTTATTATTTTCAGAGAGTTTGAAGACCTTTCAAGGAGAATTGGTGATATATTTCTAAACTTCTACCTCGTATTTTAGTGTTTTTCATCGTATTTTGCTATAATCTTGATGTATTTGGCTATGGAACTTGTTTATTCTGATATTATGAGTAGCTAAAACTTAATTGTGCTTGGTATGGAGTAGTTAGGGGATATTATTCGTGTTTATTTGGTTGAAATTTCTTGTGCTAAATCGTTAAACGTCGCTAAAATTGTAATCTTTGTTCGTAAATCGACTTTTTTTAGATTCAAAAAGAATTAATTTAGTTGATGATCGCCCCAAAAGGGTGAGTTTTGATCTCCCCAAAAGGGAGTTTCATACCGTAGTTTTGATCTCTCCAAAAGAGAGTTTCATATCGTATTATAGCTTTAGCGACGATCTTTTTGAATATCGTGTTTGAACCCCCAAAAGGGCATCTTCCGATGAATTGCTCCCAAAAGGAGAATTCATTGAGTTATATTGGATATTTTTCCCGGTGAATTGCTCTCAAAAAGAGAATTCATTGTGATATATTCATCAACCAAATTAATACGAATCATTGATCCTAACGAACCCATACCATGTGCATACTCTTTATAGGTATTTTCGTACACGTATTTTTCTTTGTTCATATCGTTCACGTGTTCACATCACCATCACCGTCATCATTTATGAAGTGGTTAGTCTCTTTCCGATAGATTTCTATTTGATTTGAATTGTGGTCGCAACAGATTTCTTCCCGTGGATTCGACATCTGGACTCCCAGATTTTACTACTTGTACGGACTCTTGCACTTGAGAGAGAGCACCTTTTCGGAGCCCACCAAGTTTTTGGCGCCGTTGCCGGGGAGGAATGGTTTGTGACTACGGTTTATTTCATTTAGAGGACCTTCGGTGAGATCTTTCCACTTTACTGTACATAAATTTTTTTTATTATTTTATTTTATTTTATTGCAAAATGGAATATATGAACTTCTATTGCACAAACAATCTTTATGATGCACGATATGCTAATGCACACAAACATAGGATGGAAAAGCTCAAGATTGTAAATTTTAATCAAACTGATTGTGAAACTTTCTTTCAGGCCTGGAGAAGGTTCACAAATATCGTATCGAGCTATCCACAGCATGGTTTCACAAATAAAGAGCTTATGGAGTTCTTCCTAGAAGGACTACAACCTCAGCTGTAGGAATTATTGGGAAGCATGACGCCGACAGTGGCGTGGGAATACATGGAGTCTCTGTAAGAAAACGAAGAAACCGGGGAAGAGACTTCAGAGAGCGATTCAACGGAGCCTTCGTGCCTCGACCAAGAAGAGCAAAGCGTAGACGTACCTTTGCAATCCTTGAAAGAGGGAGCTTACCAGACTATTCAGACACAGGAGGCCACATCCCTTCAATTCCAAGAGAATTTCCTTGCTCGGAGTCGGCTGATTCAGAAATCCATCGAAGATCTTAATTTGATTGCCGCTTGCTTAGAAGAAAATAATTATTTTAAAATTCAACTTCAAGAATCTAATACGAATTTATCTTCTATTGCAGGTATATCGAGCGAGCCATATCACGTTGATGACACGAATAAAAATATATACATGGCAGGAAGTGTGTGCAAAAGAGAGGATGAGCTAGCAATTTTGGATGAACGAGAGGAGGAGACAGCTAGGGACAAAGGTTTTGAGATTATCGCCATGGAGCCAAAACCATTCCCTCTTCCAGTTTTATCCCAAAATCATTTACCCCTCTCTCCAACGATCGAGCATCGTACAGGGAGTAGTGCAAATCTTTCAGGAAGTAGTCGTCAACTTATTTTAATTTCTTTCACGTATTTTGATGACTACATTTGGAATAATTTTATTTCGAAGAGTTTTAAACTAAAATGGATTGACGTGACTCATCTCTTGCAGGATACAGGTGGACATCTTATAGAGATGCTGGGAGTTACGTTGCTGGGATCCAGTTTAGTCGTTGGAGGAAGAATAATCGCCGAGGAGCGCAATGAGCAAATTGAGCAACTTCCTCCACCATCAAAGATTCGGGATCCGCCATTTGATCACGGTGTGTTCTTTCCAGTAGTGTAGTTTTTATATGCTTTCTAGGTTGCTTGATTGAATAAACTCGTACCCCTTTCGACATTGAGGACAATGTCCATCTTTAGTTGGGGGGTGTGTATGAGACCTTAGGATTTTTTTTTGAGAAGAATAAATCACCAAATCTCATCATTTTAAAACTCATTCATATGCCTCGAATGCGGATGATTATACATTGATTTTGTTCTTAAAATTGTTTATGGCGTGATTAAATTATTTTTCCTTCATGGAATTACCGTTAATTTACTATTCATGAAAGCTTTCAATTTCCATGATTAATATCTCGAAATAGTTTGAATTTATTTCATGCATGCTAATGTGATGGAAAAAAGCTTAAGTATACACGATTTTTAAGAATAGTCTTCAAGTTGAAGAGGAATTTGGCCTTTGTTATTCATGTTTATACTCAAAGAAAAATGGGTGTTGAGTTGCTTACAAAGAAAGAAAAGAAAGAAAGAAAAGAAAAGAAAAGAATGAAAAATGAGGAATGAAAAAAAATGAAATGAATAAGTATGTCACTAATAAATAACTTGGTTGGCTCGAGTAGTACAGTCCGAGGGGTCCTTTTTGGCCTAATGCCCTATGATCGTCTGATTTGGGAGCCATTGACCGGAAACTCACTCATTTGATGGAGCGATCCAAGTTATACTTTTTTCTGCGAATGTTGCTTGATGCGCGTTACGCGGAACGAATAAAAGAAAAGAAATGGTGAATATACTAAGCAACTTCAATACCCATGTCTTGAATGATTGTTTTGATAGGCCAATTCCTTGGAAACACGAAAACTAGTTTATAACGACGTGTTATACTTTCGCTTGTGCAAAACGATGCTTGTATGTTATTTATTCATACTAAATTAGAGAAAATTTCATGTGATTGATTTTGTTCATGGATGTGTATATTGATGGCCAAGACCATGTTGGAATGCGTATTATTGAGCCATGCCATAAGCAATTCAAAAGAACTTATTGTTTTATTGATCGTCCGTATTTATCGTTATTTTCGCTAGAGACTAGCAAATCGCTAGTTGGGGGGGTGTGATTCGGGTTCAATATTACATATTCAACCCCCCATTTAGCCCTACTTTGTGCTCATGTTACGCTACATTATTCTCTAATTCATACGTATTTTCTACACATTTATTTATTAGAGAAAACACACTATTTAAGCACAAAACAGCATTTAATGACGTATTTCTGCAATTTTTATATTTTTTCTAGCTTGGTCTCGATCTCACGATTCCAACGACTATTTATTTGTATTTTTCTGAGATCTGTACTAATTACTGTGTATTTTTGAATGCAGGATACAATTTAATTGGGGAAATACGCAAGAAATACGAGAAATACGGAAGACAGCCTATCAGAGCGCGCCACGTGTCAACAATCCAGCGGTTCCCGCCAGATCGCACGGCGGACAGGCGTTGATGCGTGGAATTTTAATAGCCGTTGGATTAAGATCCAACGGCACACAACGAAGTCCAACTCCTTCGAGAATGTGGGCGACGTGGCGTAACCATCGCCGTGCGATGGAGATCCAACGGCACGCAACGAAGTCCAACTCCTTCGAGAATGCGGGCGACGTGGCGTAACCATCGCCGTGCGATGGAGATCCAACGGCACGCAACGAAGTCCAACTCCTTCGAGAATGCGGGCGACGTGGCGTAACCATCGCCGTGCGATGGAGATCCAACGGCGTGTGAACGAAGCGAAATTGCGGGGCGACGTGGCGTGAGGGGAACCGTTGGATTCTCATCCAACGGACATAAATCACCCCGCAACTTCGTTTTCGCGGTCGATTATAAAAGGCGACGTGGCAGATTGTGAACCGTCGATCGAACATCCGACGGCTGCGAAGCGCCCCGAAACGAATTCGGATGAGATCGGATGCGGATGCGGGTCTTGCGTGATTTTTGAAGGCCACGTGTCGACGTCTGGCTCGATCCCGCTTTGATCAACGGTCAGTAATTACCCCGCTCGAGATCAGCGGCCCAGATTGATTCGGGTGCAGGTTTTGCAAACCCAATAAGCTTTTAAAACCCGCAAGCCTATTATATAAGCGTATTTAGGGTTTTTTGAGCGTATTTTAGCAGATTGGGGCGTATTTTGAGCATATTGGAGGCTCTAGGAGCCGTATTTTCTCCCTGAAAAATTCTGTAAAATTCCAGAGGCTTGTTTTATTATTTTCAGAGAGTTTGAAGACCTTTCAAGGAGAATTGGTGATATATTTCTAAACTTCTACCTCGTATTTTAGTGTTTTTCATCGTATTTTGCTATAATCTTGATGTATTTGGCTATGGAACTTGTTTATTCTGATATTATGAGTAGCTAAAACTTAATTGTGCTTGGTATGGAGTAGTTAGGGGATATTATTCGTGTTTATTTGGTTGAAATTCCTTGTGCTAAATCATTAAACGTCGCTAAAATTGTAATCTTTGTTCGTAAATCGACTTTTTTTAGATTCCAAAAGAATTAATTTAGTTGATGATCGCCCCAAAAGGGTGAGTTTTGATCTCCCCAAAAGGGAGTTTCATACCGTAGTTTTGATCTCTCCAAAAGAGAGTTTCATATCGTATTATAGCTTTAGCGACGATCTTTTTGAATATCGTGTTTGAACCCCCAAAAGGGCATCTTCCGATGAATTGCTCCCAAAAGGAGAATTCATTGAGTTATATTGGATATTTTTCCCGGTGAATTGCTCTCAAAAAGAGAATTCATTGTGATATATTCATCAACCAAATTAATACGAATCATTGATCCTAACGAACCCATACCATGTGCATACTCTTTATAGGTATTTTCGTACACGTATTTTTCTTTGTTCATATCGTTCACGTGTTCACATCACCATCACCGTCATCATTTGTGAAGTGGTTAGTCTCTTTCCGATAGATTTCTATTTGATTTGAATTGCGGTTGCAACAGATTTCTTCCCGTGGATTCGACATCTGGACTCCCAGATTTTACTACTTGTACGGACTCTTGCACTTGAGAGAGAGCACCTTTTCGGAGCCCACCAGAAGTCAACCAGTTGGCTTGGTTTGACTAGTAACATGTGAAACATCGTGTGGAATATCATGTGTGGAATATCTAGTGGAACATCTTGTGGAACATCTCGTAATAGATACACGTCACTGGGTTTAGTGTAACTCATTGTAGAGAGAGTGTGGGAGCTATGACTAGGGGTTCATCTCCTTGCATGCCTATGTCGGGAAAACTACAAGGTCTGCATGCGTCCGCAAAACTACAAGGCCTGCCTGCGTCGGAAAAATTACAAGGTCTGCCTGCGTCGACAAAACTACAAGGTCTGCCTGCATCGGCAAAACGGTCCGTGGCAATAGATGAACTCAATGGTTGCATATCATACTCTCCTACATGAGTCACGTAGTTACTTTTGCACAATCACCTTTAAATTACGCATTACAGTCACCTTTGCTTTACACATTGCATGCGCTTTACTTACTACACTTGTATAGTCACATTACTTTACTTGTTGTACTTTTAGCTATAGCTGCAGCATGTTTTCACTTGCTTAGCCTGCTTTACACTTACACTCCCACACACAGTTGTCCTTTCCCTTCAGTGTTGTTACTTTTACCACTCAGTTGTGTACAATTACTTTACTTTTCACTTTGGTCTGCTTGTACATAGTTATCTTTGTCATACTTGAACAGTACCTCTTTTTCTTTATTTAGAATTGTTGTGACTTACCTACGGTTTCATCTCCGTGGCACCGTAGACGACATACATATGAAGGCAGATGCTCTTGAGTTAAAAGCGCCAGAGTTCGACCCTGAGACCGCAGCTTTCAGTTTTATCTTCGCTATGTACTTTCTTTCTTCCATGTATCATTGTTGGAACATTTGTACAGAACGGATTGTAATAATGGATACTATTTGGGTATTTTTGTACATCTCTGCATAGTGGCTATTTTGGTTTCACTGGTTAACTGCAGGACCTGTGCAAATATCAAATAAGTAACTGGCCCCCGAGAGCGGGTCGTTACAAGGAGTCCACGCACGCTGCAGATCTGGCGCATTTCCCCGATGTCGTAGCTGTCGCCGTGTCGTTTCATTACGCTACTCGCAACCAAATCGATCCCGATGCCGTACCTGTTGTCGTGGCATCTCGCTTCGATATCCGCAATCGAGACGATCCCGAGACGACCCTTACTGCTCTACCCACAGTCGAGGATACGAGCACCGCCACCGTTTCCAGACCCGACGTCAGACTCGTGCGCGTTCGTCGCACCAGGTTAGCACTCTCACTTGTAGCAACCCAAACATTAAGTCATCAAACCATAATTAAAAATCGTCAACTCAAAAAACTAAGTTTATTTTACGCTCCTTTAAAATGTTGTGAAACCGTAGATCGACGATCGGACTTCTTAACTGTGCACATAAGATACAATCGTCGGATAGGCTGAACGGACATCTTGACATGGAACTGTTAGGGTAGCCACGTTTAACCTAGAAATAAACCCTAATAGTAGTACTGATAAGCATGACCTGACACTGTCACTTGACTCGTTTCAGACGACCCCTTACCGACGCTCCACCTCGACGAGACGCTCCCAACGGACGTACCGCTCACCACCGCAGGCAAGTGTGTTCACTTGCGTAGTTTTGGCCATGTTTAGGCTATTGTATCCTTTAAACAATAAAAAATATAAACAAGAGTACCAGATGTGAAATGATAGCGTATGGGACGCCCCACAACGGCCTGGACTTGACGACGAAGTCTGGGCACAACAACAACAACAACTGACATCATAGGTTTTACCTATGTGTGCGTGCGTGTGGACCCCTAGAATGAACAAATTTCATCCACTTTCGTCTTGTCATGTCATGTCATGTGTTGCATAAGCCTACGGGCGAATAGGGCACTCTCCAAGTTAGAAAGAGTGATCCCTTATAATGGATAAGCCTACTGGCGAATAGGGCACTCTCCAAGTTAGAAAGAGTGAACCCTTGTCATGATACACAGGCCTGCGGGTGAATAGGGCACACACCTAGTGGAGTGAGTGATCCCTTGTAATGATTGTCGTGTGCACCTTGGGTGGGGTAGGGTTGAGCGTGCCCTCGGTTTAGTGGGTTTGATCCCCCTCTATTCGAAAGGCATGAACCCTCTTGGCGTCACATGGTGCTTCTTGTCTAGTCTTGTCTAGTCTAGTCTTGTAGCCATAGCACACGCTACGGCTATTGCCTGTCACGTTTACTTTTCTGTGTTGTCTTTACCTTCTTGCACATATATATATCTGCCATGCTGTTGCATCATCATCATGTAAACAACCTTTAAAATGTCATCCTTAAATTGTTATACACCTTGCAGTGGAGTCTTCTCACGTTTACTTGTAGACTTCACCTGACGTACAACCACTTTCTCTTGGTGTTTGTACGTCAGGTACCGAGAGAGAGTTAGTAGACCAAAAGCCAGTACCAGAGGACTTGGAGCAGGAGTATGCTGCTGATCAGGAGTAAGACCCGGGTAAGGACCAGTCTTAGGGGTTTCTCAGTTGCTGACCTTGGATTTTTCCGTTGTTTTTGGTTTGGGTGCATAGCACCTTTTTTACTTTCAGTTTTAGGTTGGGTGCGTAGCACCATTAGTTTCCTTTTCTGTTGTTATAGCCATGTTTGGGGTTTCTTTTATTAAACTTGATGTATCGTTGGATATTATCTCTTATATAAATGAATGCAGTATCCTTACGTGTACTCTTATTTCATTGTTCAGAACTTTTATATGCAAGAATCTGAAACTACATGGTATCCCTACAGACGCTTATTGGGCCCGGGCCTCATAGCCCCGGCACATGCGGACCTTCGTCTCGTCCTTACACCCATTTTGGGAAGCGGGGCGTGACAAATTCATCTCTAGCAAGGAAAGCAGGAAAAAATAAAGAAAAAAATAAAATAAAAACTAATTATACATATGCAAGTCACTCCAAAAGTAAGAAAACGTGAATCATGGCAAGAAAATGAAAAAGTGAGAGAAAAAGAGTGAAAAATAAAGAAGGGTGAAAAATAAAGGTAAAAATGAAGAAAATAAAAAGTGCATGTGTGAACACACTCCCCCAAGCTAAACATCACATTGTCCTCAATGTGCTACGTGTGGCACAAGGACGCATACAATGGGGGGTCGGTGTGGATGCATGCATGGTAAAAGGAAAAATAAAGAAGGTAAAATATGACATGATATATGTAAATGATGGATGTAGCAGGCATGAAAATGATGGATGGACGATGCAAAATTGGTTATAAAAATGTGGGCCAGAAGTGCATACTCTCCCCCATACCGATATATAGAATAGTGCCAAGCAAAAAGTGATCAAAACGTGTCGGTAAGCAAAATGGTGGCAAACTAATGGGGTAAGAGGTGGAGCAGTAATATCATGGCAGGCAGTAGGTGTATGTGCCGAGATTGGTGGTGGAGCGCCATCACCTCCCTGTGGTGGGGCGGTGGTGGCAGATGTGTAGGCTCTTGAGGGATGGGCCGAGGTGCAGTTGGTGGACGCTGAGGCAAGCGCTCAAGGATCTGGTTCAGCGTGTGCTGAATACCAGGCAGAATGGCAACGCGTGCCTGCACAGATCTAACGGTGGCGACAAGAGCCCGAAAATCTGCTTTGAGCCCACTCACGGCCCCCTCGACAGCACAGAGATGCTGGACAAGGGCGTCACGAGCGGGAGCAGAGGGTCGCACGGGAGGAGGTTGGGGCTGACGCATACAACCACCGTAAACAAGTGGGGCCACTAGTGGGTGTGGGTGAGGGGCGGTGCTTGCTAAAAGACACTCAGCCTCTATGGGAGGCTGAGAAGCAGGAGTGCTCCGAGAAGTGTGAGCAGCGACAAAAGAGGATGAGGCAACGACGGAGGACGAGACAGGTAGGGAGGTCGTGGACACAAGTGATGACAGACGTCACGATACTCTTGGTGAAAATGGCGGCAGCAGAGATAGAAGGGTCGACGATTGGGAGGGTCATGAAAGCAACAGAAAATGACTCCCCAGGGGTCGAGAAATCGAGTGAGGATAGGGTCTCGGCCGTCGAAAAGAAGGAATGCTTGCCTCTCTCAAATGCTACGGGGGTGGCGCTCTCAAGTCTCATGTAAGAAATGGGATCAACACTCAACTACGCAGAGGAGGAGGAGGAGGAGGTGGTGGTGGTGGTGACAGACACAATAACAGAGCTTTCGACACTGGCAGAGGTGGGGACAGAAGTGTCGAGGGCTGGAATCAGATTAGGTGTAGGCTGTGGGATAGGGATCTCTGCCGCAAGAGGGCCGAGAAGGGGCTACTTCTAGGCGTCCTTGGGCTCGAGTACATAGGCAGCTGAGATGAGGAGCTCCATCTCTGGTCTCCACTCCCTACCTGCGGGACCAATGTGGGTTCGAGCAGACTCAGAAGCACCATATAATCCGTTGAATATAGACACTAGCCAAAATTAGTGGTGATGACCATGAGGACACAACATCCTCATACGGTCCATAACATCTATAGAAAGTGAAGTGGGGCCCGTAGGTCGGAGCAAGCCAGCAGGAAGCTCAATCTCGCACATAGGATCAAGCAAGGTGATCAGACCGTCACAACAAATCGCCGTCCTGGAGATGACAGAGGAAACAATGCAGTCAAGATACCCGCTAGCTATATCAATCTGAATGACGGGGACTAAAACGTCTCAGTCGCCCTCGAAGGCTCTCTCTCGTCATCACATAGAGCATATAGAGCTCAGGTGTAGACATCGTCCTAGGCTCATACCTTGCAAGAATGGTGGTCTCCATAAGATGCTGAGCAATACGTAGGTAAGGGTAGACGATAGAGGAGGCATTGGCCTGGCTAGGGTCAAAGGGAAGTGGGAATTCCGTGATCAAGGTACAGCATGTGTGATAATCAAAGGAAGCAGGGGTGTGGTGCGTGGGACCATAAGCGCAGTCGGAGTTGGGGACAGAGGGGCAATGGAAGAAGGCACAGAGCATATCAAGAGTGATCTCGCACTCCCGATCCATCAAGTGAAAAGTGCACCCCCTGGGAGTCCTACGAATAGAATTCAAGACCTCGAGGGTCGGATGGACGTAGGTGTCCATCGACACCGAAAGAAAATCACGCCACCCCATGTTGTCGTACAACTGTAGTAGCCCCTGAAGTACCCCAATGCGCTTAAGGTCATCTATGTGCGCGAACGTAGATGGGACGATCGAACAATGGGAGAACCTCTTAAATTTGACGTGGTGTGCGTCATCTCTAAAAGTGATCCCCATCGTGTCGATTGCCGTGGTGGGCTGTGTTGGTGGGGGTGGAATGGGTGAAGTGGAAGCCGGTAGTGTGGGAGGTGGATCTCTATGAGGCGGAGAGTCTGCTCTAGCGAAAGAAGGACCGGGGCCGTCGGTCCTCTTCCGCTTAGAACACGAGACCTAGTGCGTGGGGGCATCATGGTGCCGTGAGATGCGCAGACAATCACAACGTGCTGAAAATAAAATAAGGAATGGGTGTACTAAGCACGATGCGACTCCTCGTAAGCAACCTGAGTGAGAGACGCCTCCCTGCAGCTCCAAATCAGCGCTCGATCTCCCCCAAGCTACCCTGAAGCACAAAAACAATAGATTAGAAATTAATATCACATAATTGAGGGGTTGCTCGAGAGAAATAGGTGTAAATATGGTTCAATTTGGAATTCAACGTGAATTGGGCTTACGAAATGGGAAATATGAGAATAGGATCGATTCTGGGCATGAAGGACTGTCGATCGTCGGCCGGCAACGAGGGATGCATCGGTGGAGGTAGCTCCGGTGACGGCGGGGTCGCATCTCTCGGGCGAGTCGGCGGTGGCTCGGGGAGTCAAGATGGGGGCTCGGGCAAGTCGCAAGAGAGAGGGGGAAATTTGGGATTTGCGGCGAATGATCCGAGCATCCCTCGATTAAAATTAAATAGGGTTAAGTCAGTTCAAGTCACTCGGCCGAGTGACGATCATCACTCTGTCGAGTCGCAATTAGAAACAGAGTAGGGTATTTTCAAAAAAATTGTGTCAGTCTCCGACTCGGCCGAATAGAAATAGTCACTCGGTCGAGTAGACAGAGTTACTCGACCGAGTAGACATGCTTCTTAGAGCATTTTAAGAGCTAATGGTGTTAAATTCACTCGGTTGAGTGACAACGTCACTCGGCCGAGTAGCACATAATTTCCAGAGAGGGGGGTTTTCGAGACTTCCCTGTACAGTACCCTACTTGGTCGAGTAGGGTCTTCACTCGGCCGAGTGGGCTGCTCTTTTCAGCTCCAGACTCTCTGTTTTGCGACACTTTCTGTTTCCTTCTCTCCCGTCAGTTTCTTCCTCCCATTGGCATTTGAGCGCACCGTTGGAGTGCTCTCCATCACCATGGCCGTTCTCCATTCATTTGGACTCCTATCATCTTCTTCCTGAAATGAAAACCGTAGCCCGTTATCAGATTCTTCCTAGACTCTTGACTCTATAGACTAATAAAGATCTAAAACAAAAATTAAAGTAAAATTCAACTAAAAACAAAGATAAAACCGTCGGGTTGCCTCCCGACAAGCGCTCGTTTAAGGTCTTGAGCTCGATCCCTTAAGATATGGCGTTTAGTGCATGATGTTTGACGCATAGGAGATGCACATGTCGAACTTTACGGGGAGGCCGTGAGGGTTCGGGTGCGGTGATAGCTCTTCTTTGGCCTCCCTAATATGCGTCTCCTCTCTAAGGATGTTGAGGGATGACTCCCCCAAGCTTGCATTCTTGTATCTTTCCTTTTTTCCAACGATTAAGGTGTATTCACCAGTGGCACCTTCTCCCTTTGCTTCACCATAGAAAGTTTGCATAGCTCTCTAATCCTTGCGACATCAGTGTCATTCTTCTCTTCATCGGTGAGCGTGATTAATTCCTCAATGGGAGGATCCGGTGGTTCTCCATTTGGAATGCCGTCCTCGGTATTTGGGGCTCCATCAAGGATCTCCGTGTGCAAGGCTCCAATGGCATAAGGCATGGCTTCATCTATTACCTCATCAAGAAGGTCCACATAATCCGCTTCTTCCAGCCAAGGTCTTTGCTTCATTATCTTAGGAAGATGGAATTCAACCGCTATGTTGCCAACGTTGAGAGACAACATTTCTTCTCTCCCACATACTATGACTCTGGCAGTGGATAAAAAGGGGCGTCCAAGTATCAGTGATGTATCACCCTTTTATTTTATGTCCACGACGACGAAGTCACATGGTACACAAGTACCTCCCGGTATTTGAAGTGGCACGTTCTCGACAATCCCCATCGGCCTAGTAATTCATCCATCGGTAATTTGGATCTTCATATCAGTTGCTTTGAGGTCGGTCTCCGTGTTGAGCTTCTTGAACATAGTGAGTGGCATAAGACTTATGCTCACTCCTAAGTCTACCAAAGCTTTCTGGAGGGGGACTTTGCCAATGGTGCATGGAATCCGAAAGCTTCCGGGGTCGTTCATCTTCTTTGGCATCTTCTCCTTGTTGGCGAACCAAGTTCCTTGCTCGGCTAGAATGATCTTCTCCATTCACTTCTTCCCCGTGATTAAGTCCTTAAGGAACTTGGCATATGACGTGATTTCAATTATCGCGTCCAAGAACGGGATGTTTAGGCTAATCCCTTGCAAGTACTCCAGAAATTTGGGGAACCACTTTTCCATCTTGGCCATTGCCAACCGTTGAGGAAATGGTATTGGTGGCATGTAGGATCGCTCCCTTTGAGGTTCATCCGCTTCAGATTTTTCTTCGTTATTTGCCGTCTTGGGGCTCTCTTCTTCATTTATTTGCTCCTTTTCAACCGGAATTTTCTCTCTTTGGCCTTTAGCTTGAACCATAGTAGGAGTGGTATCCTTCCTGCCTCTCGTAGTCACCGCCACTACTGCATTTACATGGCTGGTGTTGCTCCTCAAGTTGTGCTCCGGTTGATCCGGCAATTGCTGTTGAGCCTTGTTGAGCAAAGTAATTTGTTCTGCCAATTTTGCCACAATAATATTGAGAGAATCTTGGCCGTCGTCAATTTTGCATTAATCTTCTTTTGTTCGGCCATGAACTCCTCAACTCTAGCTTCATGCTCAGATCTTGGTGGTATCGGTGGTGGGTTTTGTGATCTCCATCATTGATTATATCTAGGGGTCTATAAGGCCGCTTGTTGCTTGGTGGATATTGTTTTTGTTGGGGCGGCCTTCATTGATACAGTTGTTTTTGTTGAGGGGGTTGGGCTTGTTGGTGTTGCGGTGGTGGTTGTTGATGAGGGGGAGTCAAGGCTCCCTCGTTGTTGGCATAGGAAAATCCGGGGTGACCCTTGGTAGCCACTTTCACCCAATATCCGTTGTTATTCCCACCGACGACGTATTGCACTTGCTCCATGGCTCCTTCATTTTGCTCGCTTCCAATAAACATGACTTGGCCTTGGTCTTGCCATTCCCTCATGCTCCCTCCAGATGTTGGTGTGTTGGGCATTCCATATGACTCGCACATCCTCTTTTCAATCCTCTCCACAACTTTGGAGAGAGAGTCAAACTTTGTGGTTAACTCGGCCACTGCCTTTGCTTCATAGATACTTGACGGCTTCGATGACGATGACAATTGCCCCTCTCATCAGCCCACTGCTGATTGTTGGAGGCCATCTCCTCTAGCAACACTGTAGCATCCTCCTGTGTCTTTGATAGAATAGCTCTGTTGGCCATGGCATCAATTATCATCCTTGTGACCGACCGCAATCCATTGTAGAAATTGTGAACAAGATTCCAATCGTCGATGCTATGGTGGGGACATTGATGTTGGAGATCTTTAAACCGCTTCCACGCTTCATAGAGAGACTCTTGAGACCCTTGCTTAAAAGACATTAATGAGTTTCTTATCTTCCGGTCTTGGATGGCGGGTAAAATTTGTTGACAAACATGCTCACTAGCTCGTCCCAAGCAGTGAATGTCCCATGCACTTGCGTCTTTATCCAATACAAAGCTTTGTCACGAAGAGTGAAAGGGCAGAGACACAACCGGATAGCGTCCTCCGGCACATTCGGCATCTGAAAGTAGCGCACTTTGTCAAGAACATTTGTAGGTGATAATACGGGTTCTCTTGAGAATTCTCATGAAAGGGGTCTTGTTGCATCAGTACAATAAGCCCCATCTTTAGTTCAAAGTTCTTATTGGCTGCAAACTCCGGCATAAGTATGGAAGATGTAGTAGCCGAATTGTTCGGGGTAAGCCTATCCCGGATGGAGACAAGCCTAGCGGTCCGTCGTAATCGCTCATCTCTAGTTTCCTCTGCCATTTGATTCTCCTCTATAATTATCTCTTTTCTGCTCTCAGTTTCCTTGTCGTGCACTCGATCTCAGGATCAAATAATATATCTTCTTCGGATGCCTTTGATCTCGTGTTCATGCACAGAAAAAGAGAAACTAAAAAGATTTGTTAGCACAATAGAGGAATAAAAGAGAATAAAAATAAAATAAAGAAAGAAAAATAGCTAAGTAAAGAAAATAAAATACCGTCTCCTCCCCGGCAACGACGCCAAAAACTTGATCGCTCCCGGATATACACCCGGAAAACAATGTAGCTTTACCTCAAGTGCACGCTTAAGTGGCAAGCGGGTATCGAATCATAGGGAGGACTAATGACAATACTCTATTTTGGTTACTAAGCTATTTGGTGGAAAATTCGTTTGAGAATGGATGTGGTAACAATCGTTTGAGTATCAATGCAAATTCAATATAATAACGATGTTTAGGGCTAGGGAATCCCTACTATGGATTTTCAAGTCATCGACGTGAGCTATGAAATACCATGCAATCAAACTTGAGTTACAATGAACTTGCTGCAACTAATTGGAGAACCAACTCACGCTGCACGCTATTGTAAGTCTATATCAATCTACACTAGAGCCTCGCTGTCACGCAAGCCTAGTCTAAACCACTAGCATTAAGATCAGGAATTTCGTCCAATCCCAACTCAAGCTCGCTGTCGTGCAACTTGAATTCGGATGTAGATCTTGACAGTTCGTATCCGTTCACTATCGTGCAACAAATATAAGTATAGGAAAATAATAAAAATGCTAGCCTTGGTTGCCGTCGTGCACCAAATCTAGGGAATTTCGATTGTAAACATAAATCGAATATCTAGGGCTTTCCTTGGATCTAGATTCTCTGTCGAGCTTACGAGATCCAATAGAAATCCATATCTATCTGTAGTAAATCAATCAAGACCTAACCTTTCAATCAAGCCTAATAGCATATCAATTCAATAGATCTCACAATTCAAACATTAGATCCATATGGTTCATCCCTTTGCCCTAGAGCAAAGAAACTACTCACAAATCATATTAGAAATCGATATGAAAACAAGATCAACAATGGAATTCATCATGCAACAATGATTCAATGAGAGATATAGCATAAAAATCAAAACTTGCAAGAGATCAAGACAAACCAACATCGCCAAAGAAGCTTTTAATAGAAAATTAAGATCCAATCTTCAATCTCTCGCCAATACAAAAGCTTAACTGTGATTAGAAACTAAGGAAAAATAGTTCTACGAAGTCTATCTGGTCTCTCCTAGGGCTGAAGACAAAAATGGGCTTAAATACATGCCCAAAAGAACCAAAAAGTATAGACCAAACTACCCCTGCGCCGCTAGAAACCTTAATTTTCCTGACTGGGCGTCTGCGCCACTCACCCGAGTGGAAACATGACTCGGTTGAGTGAGAATTCTACTCAGCCGAGTATGATAGTCTGCAGATCGTCCAGAAAAACAGAGAAGTCGGCTTGGATCTCTTCGAAATTTTGGCCTCCACTCGGGCGAGTGGAATTCTTACTCGGCCGAGTGGAATTCACCACTCGGCCGAGTACATTGTGGTACTCAGGCTGGCAAATGTTGTTGTGTCAGCCTTGCTCGACCGAGTAGGCTGCTTCACACGGCCGAGTGAGCTGCTTTGCTTGGTCGAGTGGCATGTTTCAGAGCTCATTTCTTCCCATCCTCGATTCCTCGTCGATTTCTTCGACGCCCTTCTTCTTCCACTCATCCTCCAGCGTTATTAACTCTCCGATATGATCACGAGCAACACTCCGGCACGCAAAATTGCACCCGATTGCTACATATCTCCTGAAATCAGACGAAAATCAAGAAATAGTAAAAAGTATCGAAACATCATCAAATAATTGTGAAAATCACGATATTAGCAATCGAAATGGCATGCAAATATATTGAAATAAATTGTAAAATACGAGCCTATCAATGGGTCTGTAATGAGTGTGGATGGTGAAGTGGGTGGAGCAACAATGGATGGTGTGGGTGAAGGTATACGTGTGGATGGAGTAGGGGATGATGGTGCTTTAGATGAGGGTGGTGGTGTTGGTGGTGGAGTGGGAATATGGGGTGTGGATGTGGATGGCTTTGTTGATGATGATGGGTAAGGTATGGGTGGCTTGAGGAGAAGAGTGGATATGGCTGCAGGATAGTGTCCCTGAGCGTGGTGCCAACAGTAGACGACATCGAACTGCGACTGTATAGTTGTGACGATGGATGTGAGGCCATTGACTGGGGATCATAGTGTGCCCAGGGAGCTAGTCATGGAGGTATTGAAATCCTGGAATGACTCCTCTAAACGTGTAAGTCTCTCATAAGAGGATATGGGTGGAGGAGGGGTGTGGCTGGTACCCTCTCCAGGTTGGCGAGATCTCCATGAAAACTGACGATGGATGTTTGGTGAGGTGCATGTGGTGGAGGCCTAACGGGGCCAGAGAGTGTATCAACAAAAGGACCAGGAATAGCTGGGATCTGAGCAGGATGAGGCTGAGGCTGGGACTGTGCAGCGGCAGGAAGATCTGGCTCTACTGGAAATGCACATTGTATTGCTCCAGCCGCAGGAATCCTAAAGCGATTAGGATTGGGGAGAATGGTGTAGGGTGTGAAAGAAGTGTAAGGATCGCTTTACCCTTGTAATACTAACAACAACATACTAAGGGGGGTGAATAGTGTAATGGCAATAAATTGTACAATTAAAATTAAACTTGCAAATGTGGAATAATAAGTGCAAGAGGAATTAATCAACACAAGCAATCCAAACGCAAACACAAGAATTTCCCTGATTTCCCAAACTTGGTTACGTCCAGCCACACCAATATCCACTATAATTCTCACACAGAGAAGTGAATACAATCTCACACAGAGGTACCTCACACAGAGGATTTGGATTCTCACACTGAGAAATCATTGCTTTCACACAGAAAGATTTATGCTCTCACACAGAGAGACTCAAACTCTCACACAGAGAGATCTCAACCAACCCTCACATAAAAGGTTATACTCTCACACAGAGAGTAACTAGCTTTCACACAGAAAGCTAGGGTTTTAATGAAATAACAAAGTAAAACAAATACTCTTACCTATGCTTTGAGATGAACTTACTCATTAATGAATGTAAAGCACGGAAGAGGGTCTCCAAGTGATGAGATTTGCTAGAAATGCACTTGGATGATTTCCTTGAGCTTGACTTCAATGCATGAAGGAGAGAATGAGCTCTAAGAGGGAAATGAGAGAGTTTGAGAGTGGATTAATCAATCTCTAATGATTTTCAATAGCATCAAGAAGTTCCAATGAACTCAGCCCTCTCATATATATAGGACCCCTATATCAACTCTCAAAACACAAGAAAACAACTAAAAACAAAAAGCTGCAACGGCTAGATTTTAGCCTAAAACGTCACCGACAGTCGACTGATGAACAAAGGGCAGTCGAATGTTCAACGGCTAGAAAAATCCCAACGGCTATAATCTGAGCCTTGACAGTCGACTAATGAAGTCGATACAGTCGACTGTAAATAGGACAGACGCCTGTTAAACCTTCAGCATGCGATTGCTGCATGTGATGGAATAAAACTGAGAGTTGCACTCTTTCTCCCAATATGCATACAGGCGACTGAAAAACAAATGACAGGCGACTGTAAAATAGACATGCGACTGTTAATCCTTCATCAGTCGACTGTTGCAGGAGATGGAGAAAAACAGAGAGATGCAGTATTCGCACTTACGCCTTTCAGACGACTGTTGACCATTTCACAGGCGACTGTAAATATACAGGCGACTGTAAATTGAGCATCAGTCGACTGATGCGAAAAGCTCAAGTAGAGTCAATAGAAATGTTGATTTGAGCAGTGGACCACAGTCGACTGTAGAAGGCTCGACAGGCGACTGGAATCTTCCAGTCGACTGTAAGTCCTTCAGCAGACGACTGTTGGAGAGCCAAAGACTCCAAATGAGTCTTTGGACAATGTCACGACCCGCTTCCCTAAAATGGAGACGAGACGTGAAAAGGTCCGCACGAGAGTGGAGCTGTGAAGCCCCAAACCCGATAAGCGTAAATAAAACATAAGCAGGTCCCTGTAACCACAACGGAACAACAATAATAATACAAGAAGAGACTGAAATAAAATCTCACATCTCGAATATTGTCCAACATGAAAATAAGTCCAACATCCAGAAAAGTCACCAGGCTAAAAGAAAAGAGTCTAAAGGCCCAGAACAAGGCCAACCAAAGCAACAACATAACAAAGTATAGGTGCTACGCACCGATAACAAAACAACTGTCTAAAAAAAAGTAAAACACAACGAAGACACTAGGACTGGTCCCCAGTGTCCACGTACTCCCCGTCAAACACAAGCTCGGGCTCGGCGTCAGCAAACACATCGTCCTCAACAAGGTACTCGGGCTCAGGATCTAACATGTGTCACCCAAAAGAGTAAAGGGGCACATGTCAGCAAGTCTACAAGACTTGGGCAAGGAAACTGAAAGTAAGGCAACTAGCAACCTAGAAGTTTAGTATGCATGACATGGCAGTTATAACATGAGTGCACAATTGAAACATGGCAAGACAATTTGTACAAGAGAACAATCATCGGGACAAGACAAGACAAGAGTAGCCACGCTACTATCAATCTCAATCAATTCACTATTCACGTTGTTTTGTAGATGTTTACGCCTTACAGCTGAATGGTTTCACATTCGCTGATTGGCCGCTTAACAACTACCCCAAAACCCAGAGTTTACGCCTTCCCACTGCAATTGCTGATCGGGCAGACTCCCAGTTGATTGGTCGCTTAACTCTTACCCCCAATACCCACACGTAATGGAGCCAGGGTCCCCGCACATGGAGCTCAGCTAGTGAGCCTGGGGTTGCCCCGCACATGAGCTCGCATTCTTAAACATTTGGCGTCAGGGTGCACCTAGCCGGAAACAAGCAATTCGGGCATTGGCTATCAACCACCACATGGCCCGCTTCTGGAACACGAGCCAAGAACACAAGCATTGTAGAGAAGCTACGCAATCACAGAAAAACTTAAGGAATGCAATGACATGACAATTAATTTGCGTACCGTTAATGGAAAGTAAACATGACATGGTAATTGTGCAACATGCTAAATGTCGGAACTAGCTTCGTTGTCAAGCTAGTTCCCCAATTTGCGCCTAGGCGAGTATCATTTCGTCGCCTAGCCTCTTTTACGCCTACAACAAGCAAATGGCCTAAAACATGGCCTAAACCCTAAGTGGCAAGTTTCACTTGCCTAGCACCGGGGATGACGACCACTTCGTCTCACGGATGCTAATCTACGGGGAAATCGCTGTTATGGGGGAAACAAACACCAAACAACATGAAATTTATTAGGGTTTCATAAAATTATAAATAGGTTATAAAAACAACGGTAGATCGATTTCTTACCGAGAGGAGGCGGAAGAAACACTCCGGGGAACCCTAGGATCAGATCTGGAAGCAAATGGAGAAGTTTGGGGAAACTAGGGTTTTGGGGGATTTGGGGATTTTGATGGATTTGGGTGAGATTTTGGGGAAGATGAGAGGTAAATAGAGTGGATGGATGGTTTGGATGATGGATTTAGGGCTTGGAATGAAGGATTGAAGCTTGGAGGAAGATGGGGGCTCAAAGGGGAAGATTTTAGGGTTTTGGGTCGTGTTGAGGAAGAAGAAAACGTTTGGGTTGGGTTTAAATAGGATGGGCTGGCGGCTGCCCAGAAATTAGGGTTTTAACACTGGTTAGTCGGTCAAAGAACAACCATTGACCGACTAGTTTGGCAACTAGTCGGTCGGTCGACCAACGCAGACCGACTAAGTGTAAACAGTAACTCCTGAACGAAAATAGGATTTAGAGTTAGTCGGTCCATGAACAAATACTGTCCGACTAGTTTAGCATCTAGTCGGTCGATGAACGTTCTTAGACCGACTAAGAGTAAACAATAACTCAACTAAAATTAAGATGATGTGTTAGTCGGTTAAAGAAGCATTGCCGACCGACTAGTTTGCAACCTAGTCGGTCAACCAACGTTCTTAGACCGACTAACGATAAACAGTAACTCCTGAGAAATTTAGAAAGCTAACTAGTCGGTCCAAGAAGGATTGCCGACCGACTGGATCGTCATCTAGTCGGTCGGTGCCCCTTCTTATACCGGCTAATGAGCACAAAAAGTTCCGATACGGAGCGCGGGGCCCCGGGATCGATTCCTAAGACTCCTAGGCTTGATCTAATAGTAAGATACGACCGTTGTGAAGTCCGTCACGAATGACATACTTCGAAATCGACGATCCTAAGGAAGAAACGAGAAAATACGACGAATCGATCGAAAATGAAAGCTACGGAGACGAAAACCACACATGAGGAGAAAATCCACCAAAACATATATTATATTATAATAAATCCAGATACATGAAAAGCAGTCGTTACATCCTCCCCAACTTAAGAAAAATTCCGTCCTCGGAATTTCCAAAAACTCACGAGTCCGGAAACAAAAGTGGGAAACGCTCTCGCATCTCATCCTCATTCTCCCAAGTAGACTCTCCAGGTGAGCCATGTCGCCACATCACCCTCACAAGATTGACAATCTTGTTCCGAAGCGATTTCTGATGCCTGTCCAGAATTTGCACTGGATGCTGGTCATACGTCATATCGGGGCGAACGGTAATCTCCGAAAAATCCACAGCATGAGATGGATCGCTAATGTATCGACGAAGCTGCGATACATGGAAAACATTGTGAACTCCTTCCAAAGATGGCGACAAGGCCAAGCGATAAGCTACCTCGCCAACCCTCTCCAAAATGTCAAACGGTCCAATGTATCGCGGGCTCAACTTCCCACGCTTCCCGAAACGAATCACACCACGATTCGAGGAAATCTTCAAGAACACATGGTCGCCCGGCTGAAACTCCAAAGGACGACGTTTAGCATCTGCCCAATGCTTAAAACGGTCCTGAGCAATCCTCAACCTCTCCCGAATATTCCTGACGATCTCCACGGCCTCCACGATCATCTCAGGTCCCAACAACTCCCGATCACCAACGTCATCCCAACTCAATGGCGATCGACATTTCCTCCCATAAAGAGCGGCGAAAGGCGCCATGCCAATACTCACCTGGAAGCTGTTGTTGTAAGAGAACTCCACCAAATGCAGATGGTCCTCCCACGAACCCTTAAAATCCAACATGCACGCCCTTAGCATGTCTTCCAAAACCTGAATCGTCCTCTCGGACTGGCCATCCGTCTGCGGATGGTACGCCGTGCTGAAACTCAGACGCGTACCCAAACTCTTCTGCAAACTCTGCCAGAACTGAGATGTGAACCTCGTGTCTCTGTCAGACACGATACTCACGGGGACTCCATGAAGTCACACAATCTCCTGCACGATTCACGTTACATCACTATCCAAACTAGGAAAGGAAAATAAAACGGAGAGTAAAAGAATTTTACCTCCATATATCTCCTCGCTAGCGCCTCAGTGGACTGTCCTACTCGGAACGGAATAAAGTGCGCAGATTTGGTCAATCGATCTACGATCACCCAAATCGCGTCATTCTGCTTCGGATTCCGAGGTAGTCCAGTCACGAAATCCATAGTGATGTGTTGCCATTTCCACTCCGGAATCGGAAGCGGTTGTAGCAACCCGGCCGTACGCTGATGCTCCGCCTTCACTTGCTAGCAAACCAAGCACTTGGCTACACTCCGAGCCACGCTTCTCTTCATACCATGCCACCAATAATTCAGACGAAGATCCTGGTACATCTTGGTGCCACCAGGATGCACAGAATACGACGAACTGTGTGCCTCCACCATCAACTCCTCTCTGATATCCCCAGCCGGCACACACAACCTGGCTCCAAACCTCAGCGAGCCATCCTCATGAATCAAAAAGTCAGTCCGCAGACCGGCTTCCACCTGCTCCCGAATCTTCACCAGCTTCGAATCCTCAGCCTGGCCAGCCTTATTCCGATCCACGATCGTCGACTGTACCTGCATGTACATCAACGACGAAGCCTCTCCAGGAAGAACAACCTCCACGCCAGACTCACAAAAATCCTGCTGCAATCTCCACTGCGAGGTCAAAATCATCACCGCTGGAAGCCTACTCAAAGCATCCGGAACCACATTCACCTTGCCAGGGTGAAACTGCAAATCAATCTCATAATCCGCCATAAGCTCCAACCATCGACGCTGTCGCATGTTGAGCTCCTTCTGAGTGAAAATATACTTCAAGCTTTTGTGATCGGTGAAAATCTTCACTTTCTCACTCAGCAGGAAGTGCCTCCAAATCTTAAGAGCAAACACAACGGCAGCCAACTCCAAATCATGCGTCGGGTAATTCTTCTCATGAACCTTAAGCTGACGAGACGCATACGCCACAACATGCCCATGCTGATGCAACACACAACCGAGACCCTTGCCAGAAGCATCGCAAAAGATCTCAAATCCACCGCTGCGATTAGGCACAACAAGAATAGGGGCAGTCGTCAACCTCTCCTTCAGAACGCCAAAAGCACTCTCACAATCACCCGACCAAACAAAAGAAACATCCTTCCGCGTCAACCTGGTCATCGGCTCAGTAATACGAGAAAAGTCCTCAATGAATCGCCGATAATAACCAGCAAGTCCAAGGAAACTCCGAATCTCAGACGCTGACGACGGAACAGGCCACTCCCTGATGGCCCGAATCTTCTCGGGATCCACTGAAATACCATCTCCAGTCACCACATGCCCGAGAAAAGCAACTCTATCCAGCCAAAACTCGCACTTCGAAAACTTAGCATACAACCGATGCTTCCTCAAAATCTCCAACACCGTCCTTAAGTGCGAGGCATGCTCTTCCTCCGACTTCGAATAAATCAGAATGTCGTCAATAAAGATAACGACAAACTTATCCAAAAAGTCGTAGAAAATCAGGTTCATCAGATTCATGAAAACTGCGGGCGCGTTAGTTACGCCGAAAGGCATAACCACGAACTCATAGTGTCCATACTTCGTCCTGAACGCTGTCTTCGGAACATCATCCTTCTTCACCTTCAACTGATGGTAACCACTTCTCAGATCCAATTTAGAAAACACCCTCGAACCTCCAAGCTGATCAAAAATATCATCGATGCGAGGCAACGGGTATTTATTCTTAATGGTCACCGCATTCAACTCCCGATAGTCCACGCACATGCGACGCGAACCATCCTTCTTCTTTACCAACAGCACCGGCGCTCCCCACGGAGACACACTAGGATTAATATAACCCTTCTGTAAAAGCTCATCCAACTGCTTCCGCAACTCTTCCAATTCTGTAGGTGCCATACGATACGGCGCCTTCGAAATCGGCTGCGCACCTGGAACAAGATTGATAGAAAATTCCAGAGCTCGATCAGGCGGCAAACCAGACATCTCCTCGGGGAAGACGTCACCGAAATCTCGCACCACAGCTGGCCACTCCAGCTCCATCTGCATAGCCACAGCCTCCACCGGCCTGGCCCGAAATCTGACAGGACCAAGCGAACTGCTACCACGACTGAACTCAAATACTGGATGTCCGGGAATCTCGAACACCACCTTCTTCCTCCGACAGTCGATCGTAGCATAGAAGCTCGTAAGCCAATCCATCCCAAGAACTGCATCATAGTTGATGATGTCGTGGACAATGAAATCAGTGAAAAGCTCATGTCCACAAACCACCAACGAGCAAGAATTGCAACCACGATGCACCGAGACCACACCATTCCCCGTGACGATATTCCAACTCTTGGGAAGAGGGGACGTCGACAAGGAATGCCTCTCCACGAAGCTCCGAGAAATAATGCACATCGATGCACCAGAGTCAAAGAGGACTCGTGCAGGAAATGTGCACACCAAAACCACACCTAACAATCAATTAACAATCAAACCCTAGTCTAGCAAACAACCATGTTCAAGCAAACAACACAATCTAACAATCAAAACCAGCTAGGAAAGTAACAGCTAGATTGAGGATTACCTGCGATAACCTCATCCACAGCCTCGCTCTCCGCAGCGGTCATCAGAAAAGCCTGCCTCCTCGGTGGAACAGCCTGCCGAAAAGCCTGCCCCTGCGGAACAAGAGCTGCTCCACGACCAGCAGGAACAGACGCTCGCTGCTGCAACGGCTGTGCTGCAGCAGGAGCCCTCCGCAGCTGATTTGCATGCCGACAATCCTTCGCGACATGAGAAGCATCACCGCAAACCAGACACTGGCCCAAAAACTTCTGACACTGATCCTTGACATGGCCAGGCTTGCCGCAGAAATGGCAAAACTTCAGAATAGGCCCTCCTGGCCTCTTAAACTGAGCGGACTGATTAGGCCTGAATCCAGGTCTAACCACAGCTCTCGCCTGTTCCACAGGCCTCTTCCCAGCACCAACAACAGACCCCCTCCTCTGGTTCACGAGCAGCTCCTGCCTCTTGGCAGCGACCAGAACCTTCTGATAAGACTCCCGGTCAGAGGAGGTCACAAAACTCTGGAGCTCCGAAGCAAATCCATGCAGGAACCTCTGAGCTCTCTCCTCAGCGTCCTGCATCATCTTTGGTGCAAACCGACTCAGCCTCATGAACTCCTGGTGATACATGTCCACCGACGAGCTCCCTTGCTTCAAATCGATAAAACGCTGCAGCATCTCCTCCCTGGCAGCTTTCGGAAAGAACTCACCCTCAAATCTGGCCTTGAAGGTAGCCCAAGCAATCGGCTCCACCAACATCTTCTCTTCCGCATCCCACCAATTCCGAGCATTATCCTTGAGTTGCCTCTTCGCCAAATCAACCCATCCAGCAGGGGTGATCTTGGCCATCTTCAAATTGTCCTCGATGTTCCGAATCCACTCATCGGCAGCCAGAGGACCCGCAGAACCATCAAAATATGCGGGACCCAGCTCCCGAAATTGCTTCGCTCCTGGCTCAGAGCGAGGGGCATCCGGAAGAGCCCGGGCAGCTCGAGCAAGTGGAGCATTCTGGACTTGCAGAAGCACGCCCTGCTGCACTTGCATCATCTGGAGCATCATCCGCATCATCTCACCGCTGGTGGGTTCCCGCTCAGGCTCCTCATCATGAGGGAGCGCACCACTGCCCCCACCACGGGTGAAACGCCTTCCTGCCATCTAATGACACAGAGAACGAATCAGATTAGACTCATAGCTTATGACTCGGACGTCAAACTTAGTTTATTGGACATTCTAATATTATTATCGCTATTCCAAAAATCGCAGTTACAGAGGGACCTGCATGGGCCACCAACAAAACCTGTCACGACCTGCTTCCCTAAAATGGAGGCGAGACGTGAAAAGGTCCGCACGAGAGTGGAGCTGTGAAGCCCCAAACCCGATAAGCGTAAATAAAACATAAGCAGGTCCCTGTAACCACAACGGAACAACAATAATAATACAAGAAGAGACTGAAATAAAATCTCACATCTCGAATATTGTCCAACATGAAAATAAGTCCAACATCCAGAAAAGTCACCAGGCTAAAAGAAAAGAGTCTAAAGGCCCAGAACAAGGCCAACCAAAGCAACAACATAACAAAGTATAGGTGCTACGCACCGATAACAAAACAACTGTCTAAAAAAAAGTAAAACACAACGAAGACACTAGGACTGGTCCCCAGTGTCCACGTACTCCCCGTCAAACACAAGCTCGGGCTCGGCGTCAGCAAACACCTCGTCCTCAACAAGGTACTCGGGCTCAGGATCTAACATGTGTCACCCAAAAGAGTAAAGGGGCACATGTCAGCAAGTCTACAAGACTTGGGCAAGGAAACTGAAAGTAAGGCAACTAGCAACCTAGAAGTTTAGTATGCATGACATGGCAGTTATAACATGAGTGCACAATTGAAACATGGCAAGACAATTTGTACAAGAGAACAATCATCGGGACAAGACAAGACAAGAGTAGCCACGCTACTATCAATCTCAATCAATTCACTATTCACGTTGTTTTGTAGATGTTTACGCCTTACAGCTGAATGGTTTCACATTCGCTGATTGGCCGCTTAACAACTACCCCAAAACCCAGAGTTTACGCCTTCCCACTGCAGTTGCTGATCGGGCAGACTCCCAGTTGATTGGTCGCTTAACTCTTACCCCCAATACCCACACGTAATGGAGCCAGGGTCCCCGCACATGGAGCTCAGCTAGTGAGCCTGGGGTTGCCCCGCACATGAGCTCGCATTCTTAAACATTTGGCGTCAGGGTGCACCTAGCCGGAAACAAGCAATTCGGGCATTGGCTATCAACCACCACATGGCCCGCTTCTGGAACACGAGCCAAGAACACAAGCATTGTAGAGAAGCTACGCAATCACAGAAAAACTTAAGGAATGCAATGACATGACAATTAATTTGCGTACCGTTAATGGAAAGTAAACATGACATGGTAATTGTGCAACATGCTAAATGTCGGAACTAGCTTCGTTGTCAAGCTAGTTCCCCAATTTGCGCCTAGGCGAGTATCATTTCGTCGCCTAGCCTCTTTTACGCCTACAACAAGCAAATGGCCTAAAACATGGCCTAAACCCTAAGTGGCAAGTTTCACTTGCCTAGCACCGGGGATGACGACCACTTCGTCTCACGGATGCTAATCTACGGGGAAATCGCTGTTATGGGGGAAACAAACACCAAACAACATGAAATTTATTAGGGTTTCATAAAATTATAAATAGGTTATAAAAACAACGGTAGATCGATTTCTTACCGAGAGGAGGCGGAAGAAACACTCCGGGGAACCCTAGGATCAGATCTGGAAGCAAATGGAGAAGTTTGGGGAAACTAGGGTTTTGGGGGATTTGGGGATTTTGATGGATTTGGGTGAGATTTTGGGGAAGATGAGAGGTAAATAGAGTGGATGGATGGTTTGGATGATGGATTTAGGGCTTGGAATGAAGGATTGAAGCTTGGAGGAAGATGGGGGCTCAAAGGGGAAGATTTTAGGGTTTTGGGTCGTGTTGAGGAAGAAGAAAACGTTTGGGTTGGGTTTAAATAGGATGGGCTGGCGGCTGCCCAGAAATTAGGGTTTTAACACTGGTTAGTCGGTCAAAGAACAACCATTGACCGACTAGTTTGGCAACTAGTCGGTCGGTCGACCAACGCAGACCGACTAAGTGTAAACAGTAACTCCTGAACGAAAATAGGATTTAGAGTTAGTCGGTCCATGAACAAATACTGTCCGACTAGTTTAGCATCTAGTCGGTCGATGAACGTTCTTAGACCGACTAAGAGTAAACAATAACTCAACTAAAATTAAGATGATGTGTTAGTCGGTTAAAGAAGCATTGCCGACCGACTAGTTTGCAACCTAGTCGGTCAACCAACGTTCTTAGACCGACTAACGATAAACAGTAACTCCTGAGAAATTTAGAAAGCTAACTAGTCGGTCCAAGAAGGATTTCCGACCGACTGGATCGTCATCTAGTCGGTCGGTGCCCCTTCTTATACCGGCTAATGAGCACAAAAAGTTCCGATACGGAACGCGGGGCCCCGGGATCGATTCCTAAGACTCCTAGGCTTGATCTAATAGTAAGATACGACCGTTGTGAAGTCCGTCACGAATGACATACTTCGAAATCGACGATCCTAAGGAAGAAACGAGAAAATACGACGAATCGATCGAAAATGAAAGCTACGGAGACGAAAACCACACATGAGGAGAAAATCCACCAAAACATATATTATATTATAATAAATCCAGATACATGAAAAGCAGTCGTTACAGACAAGATGAACCTATTAGGTTGGATTCTATGATAATCCTAAGGCTCACTAAGATGGTTAAATGCATATGCATGAATGAGTAGACCATCTATCAAGGCATTACATTAAACCTAGACTCAAAGAGAGAGAAAGCAATAAATAAAATATTACATGGATTACATTGCTTTCCATAGAGTCTATAGCTTCAATCATGATGCCTTGATTCTCCCCATCATCTCCAAGCTTTGGCACCCCTTGAGTCCAAGCTTTGGTCCTATTCCACTTGATGTCCATCCTTATACCAAGTGTTTAGTCTCCAAAAATGATATTCTTGAAATGTTAACTATGAGACTAAAACAAGGAAGTCATTAGCAACAACATAATGTTGTGATCATCATCAAAAGAACATTGGTATGAAACACCAATACTCAACAATCTCGCCCCTTTTGATGATGACACATATTATGTAAAGCATAAAGAAATTAAGCACAATGCTAAGGAGCTCCCCTACTTATATGCACCAAATTTGAAATGAGATACAAAATTGAATTACTCATTATACCAAATGAAATAATGAGACAACATGGTGACATATAATAGGCATGGATTACATAAACCAATTGCAATAGAAAATAATCATGCACACATGAATGGTTTATACAATCCCATATATCTCTCCCCATAGATATATATCTCCCAATATGCATATGTATGAAATACAAGATTTACATAATGCATATATCTCTCCCCCTTGACATCGTCAAAAAGGTGGACAACAAAAATATCCCCTTGACATCTTAATCAAATATGTGACTATATGCAAAAGTAAAGAAATATATGATGCCAAATTGTAAAAATGTAGTGGGCATCAATCACTATCACATGCTTCCCCTAGATCATAGAAATGGTCAAATTTTGACTTCTAGGATCTAATACCAATTGTAAAGTAGGAGATAAATAATCTCTAACAATTGAGGTAATACTAATTGTAGAAAAGGAATCTTAGAAAATAATCCTCTTTACCAATTGATAAACATAAATTGGAGCCATGGGCCTAACATGTATCAAAGCAATAGAAATGAAAAAATCAAGCTTCATTGATACACAATGACATTGCTAAAAAGAAATATAACATGAAACATGTTGGCAATATCTAAGGGGTTTAGTTTGAGACCAAAAATAACCAATTGTAAACAATGATCTCAAACACACCCCGAAATGAGAGTCAAAATATGTTTAAAAATATTTTAAGCATACAATCATATTAACTCCCCATTGACATGCATATGGATTAACAAATTCATGTATGCCAATGTATTCCCCAAGGTCCACATTTTCATGAAAAAATACATTTAAAAATATTTTCAAAATCATGAAACACACACAAACAATGGGTATGCTAAAAATACACATTTAAGCACAATACCCATGCAATATGCATACGTGTGAGGAACCTAAACATTAGGGATCCAAACCCAAGATGAGTTTGATTTCCTAATGTAATCACATGAGGTGATCACATCCCTAACTAGAGAGTTGATATAACTATCCCTCGCTTGCACACTACACTTAGTGGGAATCCATAAATTCAAGGATTTCCTAGGCAAGGGTTTTGCCTTTGCAAAAGGGGTAGATGTGGCATGCTCAGGTGTAGAAACAATTTTCTTCATGCATAAAGTGAGGATTTTGCTTCTTATCAAAAAATGAAGAGTATTCATTATTCCTCACTACCTAATGATTTACACGCTTCTTGTTGGTGTTATTGTTATACAAGAAGGCATGGTGATTCTTCTTAGGTGATTTAGCAATATTTCTTGTATTTGCACCATAAGAGGAATTAGAGGTGGGTTTGGGTACCACATTTTGAATATACCCCAAACCTCCTCTATGGTTTACCGGATGTTGTTTTTTAAGCAAACAGTGGAGTGAATCCCTAGCATGAACAAAGCTAATAAGCTTATGGGATTCCTCTTCGCATTTCAACGTAAGTTGTTGAATGTGAGTTTCTAAGCTAAGGTTTTGAGCTACTAATTTTTTATTGATTATGCTCAATTCCTTAACTTGAGAGAGAAGCGTGTCTCTCTCACTAGTGTCACAAACATGCAAAGCATCATGATTATTTACACTAGTAGATTCTAAAGCATACACCCTACTCATAGCATTCTTAAATTTAGCTTTCAATTTATCATATGAGTCGACGCACTTACTTGCCAAGTTGGAGGCCACATTGAAGCGGTATTCGAGCTCCTCGTAGGATATCTTTTCCTCCTCAACTTCCTTATCACTTTCCTCCTCGCTAGAGCTTGACGAAGACTCTTCCCCATTAGCCCTGAAGCACACTTCTTCATTGGAGTTGAGCCACACCTCTACCTCTTCATCGCTTGATCTTGAGGACATTAATGAAGAATCTCAAAAGCTGTGAAGCACATGTGAGCTTGCTCCTTGTCATCCTCTTCTTAATCACTTGATGTGTCCTCATCGGAATCATCAAATGTGCTGACAAGCCCCTTCTTTTGGTTCTTGAATTTGGACCTACCTTTCCCATGTTTCTTCCCTTTCTCTTTGTAATTTTCTTTGTCGGGCTTGGAAGGGCAATCGGTAGAAATATGACCTTTTCCTCTATAATTGAAACAAATAGAATTGTTAGGCTTGGAGGTAAACTTTGACAAAGATTTAGCTTACTTGCCCTTGAGGAATGCCTTGAATTGCTTAGAAAGCTCGATGTAATCATCATCACTAGCATCATCTTCTCCATCATCTTCACTCGGAGCTTCCCGATGGAATTTCTTTCTCCACTCTATTGGCTCCTTCTCGGCATAGAATGCAACCCCCTTTTGCTTCTCGGGCTTGGTTGGTTGAATCTCTTCTTGTGTTGAAGCTTGACTTCATACGCCATGAGATTCATAATGCACTCCTCAACAATTTATTTGGACATGTCATTTGACTCCAAAATCCCGTTGGCCTTTGACTCCCATTGAGATGTAAGCGAGTCTAAGATCTTCTCCACTCGATCCTCTGTGGAAATCACCTTCCCAAGTCCTTCCAAAGCGTTCACAATTTCAGTGAACCTTGTGAACATCTTCGAGATGTTTTCATCTTCCTGCATCTTAAACAACTTATATTTAGATCTAAATACATATTGTTTAGATTTCTTTACCTTCGAAGTTTCTTCATGAGAAATCTCCAACGTATGCCAAATTTCGTTGGCCGTTTTGCACATGGAGATGCGATTGAACTCATTTGAAGTGAGGACGCAATGGAATGCATTCATAGCCCTCTCATTGACTTTGATCGAGTCCTTCTCTGCCTTAGTTCTTGCAGTCGTTGGTGAAGTAGGCTCTTCAAATGGAAACTCCGTGATGTCCCATAGATCTTGACCCTTCATGTAGATCATCATCCCGATCTTCCAATTTGGGTAGTTGGTTCCGTTAAAGAGCGGGGGTCGAACAGTAGAGTGACCTTCTTCATGAGACTGATGAAGCGTTATATGACATCGTTGTAGTATGCTATAACCTCGCTCAGATACCAATTGTAAGGATCGCCTTACCCTTGCAATACTAACAACAACACACTAGAGGGGGGTGAATAGTGTAATGGCAATAAATTGTGCAATTAAAATTAAACTTGCAAATGCGGAATAATAAGTGCAAGAGGAATTAATCAACACAATCAATCCAAATGCAAACACAAGAATCACCCTGGTTCTCCAAACTTGGGTATGTCCACTCACACCAAAATCTACTATAATTCTCACAGAGAAGTGAATACAATCTCACACAGAGATACCTCACACAGAGGATTTGGATTCTCACGCAAAAAGACTTATGCTCTCACACAGAAAGACTTATGCTCTCACACAGAGAGACTCAAACTATCACAGAAAGAGATCTCCACCAACCCTCACACAGAAGGTAATACTCTCACACGGAGAGTAACTAGCTCTCACACAGAAAGCTAGGGTTTCAATGAAATAACAAAGAAAAACAAATACTCTTACCCATGCCTTGAGATTAACTTACTCATTAATGAATGCAAGACATGGAAGAGGGTCTCCAAGTGATGAGATTTGCTAGAAATGCACTTGGATGATTTTCCTTGAGTTTGAATTCAATGCATGAAGGAGAGAATGAGCTCTAAGAGGGAAATGAGAGAGTTTGAGAGTGGATTAATCAATCTCTAATGATTTTCAAAAGCATCAAGAAGTTCCAATGAACTCAGCCCTCTCATATATATAGGAAACCTATATCAGCTCTCAAAACCCAAGAAAACAGCTAAAAACAAAAAGCTGCAACGGCTAGATTTTGAGCTGAAACGTCACCGACAGTCAACTGATGAACAAAGGGCAGTCGAATGTTCAACGGCTAGAAAAATCCCAACGGCTATAATCTGAGCCTTGACAGTCGACTGATGAAGTCGATACAGTCGACTGTAAATAGGACAGGCGCCTGTTAAACCTTCAGCAGGCGACTGCTACAGGGGATGGAATAAAACAGAGAGTTGCACTCTTTCTACCAATATGCATACATGCGACTGAAGAACAAATGACAGTCGACTGTAAAATAGACAGACGATTGTTAATCATTCATCCGTCGACTGCTGCAGGAGATGGAGAAAAACAGAGAGATGCAGTATTCGCACTTACGCCTTTCAGACGACTGTTGACCAATTCACAGGCTACTGTACATATACAGTCGAGTGTAAATTGAGCATCAGTCGACTGATGCGAAAAGCTCAAGTAGAGTTAATAGAAATGTTGATTTGAGCAGTGCACCACAGTCGACTGTAGAAGGCTCGACAGGCGACTGGAATCTCCCAGTCGATTGTAAGTCCTTCAGCAGGCGACTGTTGGAGAGCCAAAGACTCAAAATGAGTCTTTGGACAAGATGAACCTATTAGGTTGGATTCTATAATAATCTTAAGGCTCACTAAGATGGTTAAATGCATATGCATGAATGAGTAGACCATCTATCAAGGCATTACATTAAACCTAGACTCAAAGAGAGAGAAAGCAATAAATAAAATATTACATGGATTACATTGCTTTCCATAGAGTCTATAGCTTCAATCTTGATGCCTTGATGCTCCCCATCATCTCCAAGCTTTGGCACCCCTTGAGTCCAAGCTTTGGTCCTATTCCACTTGATGTCCATCCTCATACCAAGTGTTTAGTCTCCAAAAATGATATTCTTGAAATGTTAACTATGAGACTAAAACAAGTAAGTCATTAGCAACAACATAATGTTGTGATCATCATCAAAATAACATTGGTATGAAATCAATACTCAACAAGAAGGCCCGTGAAGCTAATAGATACTCTCGTCCCTGATCTCTTTAATTATGTGCATATTCGTGAGTACGGAGAGATAAAGTGAGGTGGGGGCCGAGGACGGGCATCCAGTCATCGGGAATCTTGAATGAAATGGGTGGGAGGTTGGTAATAACGATGGTTAGCCCTCTGCAGGAAATCTTGACGCGGGGTCTACTAACATTGTGGAAGAACCTATACCCCAAATAAGAACCAACATGAATAAGAAAAAAGGAGAAGTGTTGCCATTATTAGAGACGTTTCAGGGTTGGTTCATCACCCACAGAAAGAAGAGCTCATCTCGAGACACTTGGCCAATCTCTTCCCGATAGAAAATGGTGTTTACGATAATTCAAAGGGCTATGCGAAGGCATGTGTGTAGATGACGCGTTAGCCCTAGGGACGGGAATTCTTCCTTGTCAATGATCTGCTTCCAGAAAGCATCAGAATCATAGGCTTGGGGTCTACCATCTTTGTATCTAAATGAGCCAGATGTGATGGCTATGGGCCACTTGAAGATGGTATTCAGAGAGTCATAGGACATACCATAGTCCTTGTTCATCAATGGAAATTGAAAGCCATTTTTTGGTGCTTGAGTGAACTCAGAAACTCTAGAGTGAATCTCTTGTAGGTGTGTGCCTCACACTCTAGAAAATCACCCCAACCTATATTGTGTAATAGGGGTTGGACACTCAGATTTTGTGAACGGGACTACTAAATATTGCTAACAACAACTTGTAAGCATGTTGCTTAAGCTTAATGAACTTGGGGACATGGTTGGTTGCTTTTACATTCAAATATTATTGCTATAACACACATGTAATACTCTCATTGCTTGCTGTGCCTTTAATCATGGATCGTTCACCCCTATTGAATTGTGATATTGGGCCTTCAGGCATTTACGGACTGTTGTGCCTCGGGCATTACGAATATTAGGCCCACGGGGCATTTACGGAATGTTGCCATACGACAAACATTGGACTATACGGATATACATATGGACACTTTGAGTGGGGTAGTCCAATGTAGTAGAGGTCGGAATGCTGGGTTGCACTTTATTGGTGAACTTGATCGACACCTGGACGGGTCGGTGAGAATAGAGCCAAGGGTAGCTCCCGTTGGCTTGGATGTAATTCTAGTCACTTTCTCCTCAAACACTGGGCTTGTTACTAGATTAGGAATTTGAATGTCACACTATCTTGCTTCTGTTGTTACTAATGAGAAATTGTGTAACATGCCAGGTCATTTACCTTGCTCATGTACTAATGACATGCTTTTACATTGCACACTACACTTGCCATGCTTGTTACTTTACACACTACACTTGCCATGCTTGTTACTTTACACACTACACTTGCCATGCTTGTACTTTGCACACTACACTTGCCTTGTTTGTACTTTACACACTACACTTGCCATGCTTGTACTTTGCACACTACTCTTGCCATGCTTGTACTTTGCCCACTACTCTTGCCATGCCTGTTACTTCACACACTACTCTTGCCATGCCTACTACTCCGTACACTACACGTTGTTATGCTCAGATGTTCTCTTACGCTGTCATGCTTTACCTTGTCGTGATCATATTGTGTTACCTACCTTCAATGTTTTGCAAAACTATACTTTATTATTATACTACCTAGCCGAGGGTTCAGTTTTCCTAACCTTTTAAATCTTGCCGAGTGACCCTCGCTGACGTATATTTCCTTGTCTATCTTGTGAAATATATGTTAGGTTTTGAGACAGAGGCCACTAAGGAGTTTACTTGGATATTGAGCAGAGTGACCAGGAGTACCAGGACGCTGAGACCCACTGCTGAGAAATGATGTGTTTTCGCAGCGCTGTAATAAGACTATTGATTTTGCTGTTGTAATTTTATTCAGGTGTTCTTCCACTTTGTGTAACTGTTTGTAATGGCCATGCTAGGCCTTAATTATTTTGTGTACATGTAATCTGGACAATTATGTTGTAGTAATGAAATTTTATATTATTCTGAGTTAGCATGCAAGGATCTGCATATGGTTTATGCACAGACGCTTATTGGGTTGGAGCTCCACCGCTCCAGCCCATGCCGACCCGCTCGCGTCCTCGCTCCCAAGTATAATGGGAAGCGGGGCGTGACAGGTTTTAGTGGTGGTTTATGCAGGTCCGCTTTCTGCGAAATACTCGGAACAATATGGATATCATTATTAGCTAGACTGTCTAGATAAATCCTGTACGCAAATGTTTACTTTGTTTGTTTGCAGCATGGCAGGAAGACGTAACACCCAACATGGACCTGGAGCTGCTGGAGGCAGAGAGGATGACATCTGCCAGATGCTTGGAATCATGAGAGAGATGCTAGAGGTTCATCACCATCTAGTCCAGTAGGGACGACAGGCTACACCAGCTACACCAGTTGCACCACCTCCTGGAGCCAAGCAGTTCTGAGAGATGCATCAAAAAAGCTTCTCCGAAAGAGAGGGTCCACTAGCGGTCGAGGAATGGCTTCGTAGCACTGCAAACGACTTGGGTCGGGTCAACCTGAACGAGTGGGTGGAGCTAGACAAGAAGCAATTGACGGATAATGCCTGCAACTGGTGGGATGCTGAGGAGACCAGGCTGACTAAGCCAATTCCATGGGCTACCTTCTGTCAGAGGTTTGACGCCCAATAATTTTCCAAGGCTGCGAAGAGAGAAATGTAGCAACGCTTCATCAACTTAGTTTAGGACACCATGACTGTCGATGAGTACGAGGCCAAGTTTGCCATGCTGAGTCGCTTCGTCCCTACTCTGGTGATAGACCCAGAGGACTGTGCGTACCTCTTTCAGCAGGGCTTAGATCTGGACATACTGGCTTCGATGTCCGCGATCACTTTGACCACTCATGAGCAAGTCCTTGTAGTTGCGAGGAAGCACGAGCTGATCGTGAATCAGAAGAAGGCGCGTCAGGCAAGCAAGCGTCCCCAGGAGCTACCAAGGAATAATCTCCGACCGACCCAGACCACCAACTTCAAGAGGCCTACAACTCCAGTCGACCCCAGATTTATAGTAGTATGTCATCATTGTAACCGGATTGGGCACGTCAAGAAGGATTGTCGCGTGTTGTTGAACCAGTGTTTGTCATGCGGGGCACTTGATCATATTGCAAGGAAATGCCCTCGTTGTACTAGCAATTCTGCGACCCAATCTATGGTAGCATCAGGATTGACCTAACAGGGGCCGCCTCTAGCTCCCCAGCGTCAAGTTCTCCAGCAGGCCAAGGCCGAATACGATCGGCACCAAAATTACTCTATGGTCGCCGAGGAAGTTAGGGATGATGAACCAGTGACGAATGATGACGTCTGAATCCTATCATCGCATTTAATGGTTCATACCATAAATGCGTCTATCTTTGCTTTGTAACATCCTAGGTGTTGTCTTGATTGTAGTTGTTCCAATCTTGGACCCTTTCAATTCAGAAGTTTTCGTTCCTCTATATGCCTCTTGCCTTCTTGATGTTGTGATATCACTTTCATGATTCGTCTATCAGGCTTTTTCTTGATAAATACCTAACTTAAGAAATTCCGACGACGGAATTTTAATGAGGTGGGTAGGATGTAACGGCATGTTTCTATATGTACGTATTTCATACATAATTCTAGTTTTGCCTTGCAACATTCCATGATTCGTACAGTATTTGTATACATACCTGTATTTCGTGCATATTTTAACTAGCATTATCTACTTATATACGTATTTTAATTAACTACGATTATATGTAATCATATAATTATATGATTACATATGTTTAAATCATTTTAAATTCGAAATCAAAATATCATTCCCTATTTAGATAGGAGACCTTTTTAATGACAATAAAAACTCTATTTTAAATCACAATTGTTCTTCTTGTTCCTTCCTTTTTCTTTAAGTTTTTAAACCCTACCATTTCTCAACTTTCATTTCTTCCTAGCATTAATCCCCACTCTTAATTTCAATTATATTTCTTGTTTCTTCATTTCTTTCCCTAACATTAAAACCTTTTTAATTATAATTAAATGAGTTCTGAATTCAAACTTTGAATTAACTGCCATATAAGTTCTAGGTGACTTTTTCCACCATTTTATATAACAATAAAATCATATTCTTAACTATAATTATTTCTTGTCCTTTCCTTTTTCTTCCTTGCAATTACATTCTGCTCTTAATAACAATTAAGTTCTTATTTCTTTCCTTGTTCCCCTAAGTTTTAAATCTTTTATTTAAAACAAAATTTTACATTTTAATGTGAAAACCTATTTCCTTTAACCCCAGGCTGCCACTTTCATTTGACCTTTTTTTTTATTTTTCGTTGCTGGCATTTTAAAACCCAGGGCCAAAGTTTCATGCACACACATTCCTATATTAATTAAAACCTTAAACTAAATCCTAAGCTACCATCTCCTCTCTCCTCTCTCCTTTCTCAGCCGCACGACAGCAACCCCCTTAAACGCAGCCGCACACCATTGCAGACAACGCCCAGCTCGCTCCGACTCCACCTCGCTCCTCCGACCTCCTGTCGTCCGACACCGCCTCTAGAATCACCGTCGATGCTCCGCTTGAACTACCGCTCACCGCCCACTCGTCTTCGGTTCCCTGCCGCTCCGCCTGAGATCTAAGCCCCGACATCCGTCCCCTCCTCCCAACGCCCTCACCTTCCTCCTTCTTCAGACCCGTCCACAGCAGACCTCTGGCGACCACCCACACTGCCCTCAACCCTCCAACTTCGACGACAGCCCCAGTCTATAACTCCGACGTCTGTGCTCCATCTCCTCACCTGCAAGCACAACAAACGGCGACGAACGAACTTGTGAGTTTATGTAAACACTTATAAACAGTTTATTATATTATATATATGTTATATTATATAAACACTAATATATACTATATATTAAGTTAGTGTAGATGTATAATAATTAGTATTAGATGTTTGGTATTAAACAGATAGTGGGATATGTGTTATATAAAAATTATATGGTGTACTTATACTTGCAGTATAATTGGATATATATGTATTACGTGTATAGCTATATAACTAAAGTTAAACTGTTAACTTATTATCATGAATCTGTGGATGCAAATATTTTCCGCCTTATCGCCTGGTTGCTCAACTCACATCGCTTCAAGCAAGTATTTATCACCCACAAGTTTTAAACTATACCACTCAGATTTTGTGACCGGGACTACTAAATATTGCTAATAACAACTTGTAAGCATGTTGCTTAAGCTTAATGAACTTGGTGACATGGTTGGTTGCTTTTACTTTTAAATATTATTGCTATAACACACATGTAATACTCTCATTGCTTGCTGTGCCTTTAATCGTGGATCGTTCACCCCTATTGAATTGTGATATTGCGCCTTCGGGCATTTACGGACTGTTGTGCCTTCGGGCATTACGGATATTGGGCCTGCGGGGCATTTACGGAATGTTGCCATATGGCAAACATTGGACTATACAGATACACATATGGACACTTTGGGTGGGGTAGTCCAATGTAGTAGATGTCGGAATGCTGGGTTGTACTTTATTGGTGAACTTGACCGACACCTGGCTGGGTCGGTGAGAATAGAGCCATGGGTAGCTCCCGTAGGCTTGGGTGTAATTCTAGTCACTTTCCCCCTCAAACACTGGGCTTGTCACTAGATTAGGAATTTGAATGACACACTATCTTGCTTCTATTGTTACTAATGAGAAATTGTGTAACCTGCCAGTTCATTTACCTTGCTCATGTACTAATGCCATGCGTGTACATTGCACACTACACTTGCCATGCCTGTTACTTTGCACACTACACTTGCCATGATTGTTACTTTGCACACTACACTTGCCATGCTTGTTACTTTGCACACTACACTTGCCATGCTTGTTACTTTTCACACTACACTTGCCATGCTTGTTATTTTTCACACTACACTTGCCATGCTTGTTACTTTGCACACTACTCTTACCATGCCTACTACTTTGTACACAACACATTGTTATGCTCATATGTTCTCTTACGCTGTCATGCTTTACCTTATCGTGATCATATTGTGTTACCTACCTTCAATGTTTTGCAAAACTATACTCTTATTATTATACTACCTTGCTGAGGGTTCAGTTTTCCTAACCTTTTAAATATTACCGAGCGACCCTTGCTGACGTATATTTCCTTGTCTATCTTTTGAAATATATGTTAGGTTTTGAGACAGAGGTCACTGAGGAGTTTACTTGGAGACTGAGCGAGAGACCAGAAGTACCAGGACTTGAGACCCACTGCTGAGGAATGACGTGTTTTTGCAGCGCTGCAATAAGTCTATTTATTTTGTTGTTGTAATTTTATTCATGTGTTCTTCCACTTTGTGTAATTGTTTGTAATGGCCATGCTAGGCCTTAATTCTTTTGTGTACATGTAATTTGGACAATGATGTTGTAATAATGAAATTTAATATTGTTCTGAGTTTGCATGCAAGGATCTGCATATGGTTTAATCACAGACGCTTATTGGGTTGAAGCTCCACCGCTCCAGCCCATGCGGACCCGCTCGCGTTCTCACTCCCAAGTATAATTGGAAGCGGGACGTGACAGAAAGGCAAACTAACTAAATTAATTCTCCAATTTTAATTTAGTCCCACATCAGATATGATGAGAAGTGGAGGACCGACCGCCATATAAATCAGGGCCAACACTCTCCTTGAAAACTTGCACCAAGTTTCTAAATTTGAGAAGCTCCAAAAGTTTTGAGCACGCTCAATTTGAGACAGAAAGACAGAAAATTATTCTCTCCTTCTTCTTCCTTTTCCTTCGTGTTCGTTCTAGCAATACAACGAGAAGGATTTGGATTTGATCTGAAGTCTAAGATGTCGGATCGAGCTCAAGTGAAATCTTCTTCGGCAAGTGGTTGGCCCAGAGGCACGGTGTCGGCTCGCTACAGGTGAATCAGTTCGGGAGAGCAGAGGCGGTAAGCTTGGGGAGCAGAAGGCGGTTTGATGCACCTTGCCAATGCAAGCAAGGTTCAGGGTATGTAGTTTAATTAGTTTTCTTTTAATTATGTCGCAATAGTTTATCTTTCTTGGGGTGATCAGATCCACCCCAAGTTAGCAGAGATCTCGGCTCATGGTCTTGTTTCCTTAGGGTTGTTCGTTAAATTGTTTAACGATTTATTTTTCCGCTGCATGATATTCTGCTTCTATCGTTTGTCTGATGTAGGACGCGCATAGAATAGTGCCCTAAGGGTCCATCAAAACCCTTCACTTACAACCATTTAGCTCTCCATATATGTGTGCATCTCCAAGGCACCATCCTCTCCTTTGAATTGATCCTTCATTTGTAAACTAAGGAGTGTGTATGGTATGCATCTTGTACAACAATCTGACAATTAAATAATTGGTGGTATCCGAAAACTTTGTAGATCTAAGGGGTTAATGAACAAAATCAAGTAGTCCAATACCAATCATATACCAACTGTAAATAACAACCTTCAATAAAAATGCATGACATGCATTGATTGGAGTTATTATTATAATCATGAAAATCATACACACAAGGAATTAAAAATACTCAACCATTAGGAATTTAGATACACCTAGACTAAGAGTTCATATGCATATGATTTAATCACAATACATAATGCAAACAACATCACTATGAATACACACATCTAATACAATAGTGTGTGCTAGAAAGATTCCCCGTTCAATATGCATATGTGCAAAAAATAAACATTCACGGCAGAACACATATTGATGGATGGCATGAAAAGTATTACCACAAAAAGAGTGCATGAAAAGCTTATGGTATAATTTTTCATAACCAAATTTCTCATACCTTTTGGCATAGCAACCAGATGGGAAAGTGCAAATTGATAATTAATCATGAAGGGTTAGGAAAACCTACTAATCTATATGCACAACATAATATGAATGAAATTCAATGACATATAAATGAAAATAACATGAAAGCAATCAACCATTTCATACTCCCACATATTCATACAAAATATGCAAACTTGGGAGTAATGGACGAACTCACACATATATGGGTACAAAAAGTAATTATACAAGCATAGTATCCAAGCAATGAAGTGCAATGTAAGTGAGTTAGCCCTCACTTATTCTATTGGTTGGAAGTTCTATTGATTGTTGTAACGATGAATAACCCTTACTTACTCGAGGTCCTCTTGGTAAAGAGGTTTTGGTTCTTGTATAAGCCCCCCTGTTGGAGAAGAGGCAAAGTTGAAAGTTGCCCTCTAATTTGAGGCAAGATAGCTCTCACCTTGAGAGTTGGGCAGTGGAAATCCAAGTTGTTGGCTTGGAACTGGACATAGCCCACGAGAGGATGAAACATGATAAACTCTATCATGTTTGCATTTGTTCTTTGTCTCTCATACACATACCTCTTTATTACTTGCTTGATTGTTGAATTTCAAGGTGCATGATTATTTTATTGCAGGTAATCTATATAGTTGATTAAGTACCCAGTTGAATAACATCCGTAAGAGACTTAGGCTTTGCTAGAAGAGTTTTTATTAAATGATTATTTTTTAGTAACACTATTCAACCCTCCTTCTAGTATTACTCGTCGTCTATAAAAATCCTAAGAAGTACGAGTATTGGTGAGTCAAACTCAGAAAGATCGCCTCAATTTTGACCCCTATGATGTTCAAGTTAGAACTTGAAAGATAAAATCTATAATCTCAAATGTAAAGAGAGAGAATGCGAAGAAAATAAAAAGCTTACCACCTCCCAATTGGAAGTGTTATATATAAGATTGTGAAATGGGTATTTTAGTAATTTCTTTTAAATGATGTGTCTATGTTTGTGTGTTTCAGGCTTTTTGTGGCCCTTTGCGAGTTAGGTCATTGGGCATTCTTATATTGGGATTGTGAACATCCTTTAAGGTGGATCTTTTTAGCATTTGAGTGATAATCAACAAAATTTGTATGTACGTTAATTATAATTTAAGATATCTGTAATGACCCGTATTCATCAATACATCTATTTACATAATTGATGTATTTTCACATTTTAAAATTATTTTATAATGGTTGATTAGGAGTTTTAAATCAAAAATGATTTCAAAATTCGTTATAAAAAATATTTTGAAGCATCAAATTAGTTATGGTGTATTTTAGTAAGTTAGAGTTTTATCAAATACCTCTAAATAATTTTTATAACAATTCATTTTCAATTGTTATTGTTTTAGCTGAATGAATGAATTTATATACAAACATCATTAAAATGATTTCAAACTTCTATAGTATGATTCTATGATCATTTAGGGCTCTCCATATTAAATTCGTAATTTTCTGAAATCAAATCGACATAGAACCCGCAAACCCGCATCCTAAACGTTTTGGCCTAAAACTAGTAACTCCGTAGCTCAAACCCTGTAATGGATCTCGTATTCGCGATTCTTATGACGATACGATCTCGTGGCTATGTTTTCGTAATTTTTCGGAATCGTATGCGAAAACAAGGTTGTATTCCTCTGATTTTACTAATTACAATCGTGTATGACTTTTACTCTTACTAACTACCCATTTACTAAATTACTTTTACCCTAATCCCCTAACCATCGCCCTTTAACCCACCGAATGATCTGGTTGAGATCCTAAAATTTGGGATCTCAACCAACCCATTCAAATTCTTTGTCCTCTATGATAACTATGATGTTAATTATACATTTCTCTAAACCCTATATATATAACACTCTCCACCCTCTTAAAAATATAACCCAGGGTCACTCAAATTAACCCAGTCACCCTCTCACCCCGAACTCTCGTTCGAACCCCCAAGAGCCCGCTCTCCCTCACTCTCTTAGCTCTCCCCATGCAATCATCCCTCTGAGAGGACCTCGTCGCCACCGTCGACGACCGCCGTCCTCCGACTCTGCGCCACCCCCCGAAGTTGCGCCCCCTCTCCCCGCACCTCACACCGCTGCTTCAGTCCGCCAGGCCTGCAGGACCTCGCCGCCACCGTCGGTGACCGTCGTTCTCCGGCACTCCACCACCCCTCGAAGTAACACCCCCTCTCCCCGTAACTCACACCGCTACTTCAGTCTGCGAGGCCCGAACGAAGATGCCGCCTCCCGCTCCTTCGAACCCCGCTTCACTGTCGTCCTCCTTCGCCATACCTCATAGCAGTCACCGCCGTCGATCACCGCCATCTATGCCACCGTAGCACGTCGAACACCCCCGAGCGCCCAGCATCCATCATGCTCCGCCATTGCAAATCGCCATCGCCGCCACTCCTCCTTCCCCGAGCATTCACCTGACGCCGCCGCCATCACACCCCATATCTACCTTACCGCCGTCGCTGTTCGACGTCGAAGAGCCCACAACCCCCCGCTGCATGCACACGTAAAAGAAACGAAGGGGTAAGTTTTTATACGTTTTTTTAAATACGAAAACTATAAACATATTTTGCAGGTATTTTTAATTATATAATATTGGTTTTTGATTAAAAAAATTGATAATTAATTATATACTGATCAGAAAATTACAAGACCAGCTCCAGAAAATCAGAAATGATGTTCTGGACCCATTGGCGCTAGTTTTATCTCAATCAGACGAGTAGATTTTCCACAATAAATTTTTAAGCCTAAAATTTAAATATGTTGTTTTCATTTAAAAATTCATAACTTGTTATTTACACGTAAACTGCTATATGGAAAAAAAAATATATGTTGTAGTACTCTTCGAGACAGTCGTTTTGATAGCTCACTTGAAACTTTCTGATGCATATTGCATCCAGAAGAAATGTTTGAACAGATACGATAACAAATTAAAATTAGTTTTTAAACCCATTTTGAGCTTTTAAAAATTATAAAAATTACCAAAAGCTTCAGAAAAATATTTCCTCCTAAGTAAATTATATTCCTCATATGTAGCCTATGTAAAAATTTAGAACGCTTTTCGACACCGTTTCAATCAATTATAAAATCAAAATGATCAAGTTATCTAGATAGAAAATAGTGTTCTTTAACCAATTATTTCTTGTGTTTGCAGGTACCAATTCTCGTGCACCAACTTCCGTAAAAGCTCTAGATCTAGTCCCGGATCACTACCACAACCTCGAAATCGGTAAGTCACGATGAATTCTAGATTTAGAAAATTCGATAAGTGTACTCGTACGAACTTAAACATCACATATAGCCTCAGAACGGCTATTGACTTGAACCAAAACTAGAGACCTAATCTAATAGGAAACTAATAACTATCTAATTGCATTGCCAAATTTCAACGTTGGTGGTTGTAACACACAACCATCAACTTGGGTAAATTATGTGCTAACGAAACTACCACATGCTCAAAGCATGGGATCAATATCCCGATATGTTGGACTTGTCTTTATCTTCTGATTTCTTATCATCCACTGTGCTTTGGCACAGTCTGCTTTGAAATGAGTTCCTACCTTTCTGCTTTTCAATAAGAAGGTCAACCGATTGTCTTGGTTTGACTAGCATCATGTGATACATAGTATGGAACATCTTATGAAAACATTGTCACGCCCTGCTTTCCATTATGCATGGGAGCGAGAACGTGAGCTGGTCTGCATGTGCAAGTAAGGAGGAAGTACTTTTGCTTTTCTTTTCTCCTTAACTTAACACAATAAGAGTCTCTGTGAAAACTTTGCAGATACTTGCATGCATACTCAGAAACAGCACATATAAGCAAAAATATTATCTTTTATTACTATCTCAACATTTCAAACTGTTTTACAACAATGAAGGAAAGGAAAAGGTGGGTCTGATGATCCATACAACAAGGTAAAAGATTACAAATGATGGTTCATAGATTCAACAACTCCTGATCCACTGGTTCAGCTACCTCAACTAGTCCTCCTGGTGCTCTAGCTCGGGCTCTGACATACATCCAAAAACATGAATGTATGTCAGCAAGGGTCTGCAAGTAGAGTTCAGAAACCCAAGGCAAGGTGTACAAAATATTATTGAATTACGAAGCATTAATAGTTTTAATACAAGATGTCAACAAAAAGTTTAAGCATGGCAGTTCTAAGCGAAGTAAAGTAAAGCATTTCTAACATGGCAGTTCTAAATTGTTTAAGAAGTAAGTATGAGCAAGGCATTTTATATAGACATGGTAGGAAAGTAAAAACGGTGCAAGAAGGTAAACGTGACATGGCAATGGCCATAGCATGTGCTACCGGCTACAAGACAAGATAAGACAAGACGGTGTGTGTCTAGAGGTTTCACGCCTTACGGTTAGAGGAGGACCAAATCCTCTAAACCGTGTGACCGCTCAACCCTACCCTAAACCCGTGCATAAGACAAGACCAGACAAGGGATCAGTCTCTCTATATTGGAGATTGCCATATTCCATGCAGGTTGTATATTCCAGACAAGGGATCACTCTCTCTATCCTGGAGAGTGCCCTATTCCCTGCAGGTTGTGTATTCCAGACAAGGGATCAGTCTCTCTATCCTGGAGAGTGCCTTATTCCTGCAGGTTGTGTATTCCAGATAATGGATCACTCTCTCTATCTGGAAGAGTGCCATATTTCCTGCAGGTTGTGTATTCCAGACAAGGGATCACTCTCTCTATCTTGGAGAGTGCCATATTCCCAGTAGGTTGTGCAAAACATTTCAAGAATGATGTTACATGTCATGACAAAGGTAATATGTGTTCTCTTCATTCTATGGGGTCCACACGCGTACACACAGATAGTTCCTAGCATGGCAGTTATAGCAGTTTATACATAGACTTCGTCGTCAAGCCCAGGCTGTCGTGAGGGTGTACTAGATACTATCATTTCACGTCTGGTTCTCTTGTTCAACAATTTTCAAACTAAGTAATGGCCTAAAACATGGCCATAACTATGCAAGTGAACACACTTGCTGTTATGACGATTTCGGGTACCAGGTGATTTAATGAACATGCTACATATATCAATTTTCTTTGCCAATGTTCAAAACTAAAGCAAATCAAGTTATATGTTGATTGGCCACATTTTAAGTCTAGAACATCATGGTATTATCTTCCTGCATCATTTCACGTGTAGATTTCGAGTTATACAGCTTTAAATGAACATGACTACAAAAGCATCCAACTTCAAAAATTTACAATAAATTGTACACTTGCCTGATTTCAACGTTCTTAGTGTCGTTGGGTTCATCTTGACGAGCACTACGCTACTGTGAAGTCAGTTCTTGACTACACACCCGTTTGGCACTCAAATCGGGACGGAGATACTAGGATTAGAATTTGTAAACCGAAAGCGCACGGTGTCGAAGTGTGGCTTGGGGGTCGAACAGAGGGAGGCGTGTGTTGTGCTTGTGAGCAATCGGGATCCGGATCACCTGGTGGGTGAGCTAGCTTAATCGCTTGGTGGTTGTCACGATATTAATCTAATGAAAAAGGTGTAAGAGATAAAAAGGTAACCTAGGACTTTGGCTTCTGCCCTATCATGAGTTCTCACTATTACGACCGAGAGATAGGAATGTGATCAAATTCTAGGGTTTAGCAGTGAGACGTTGCCTCTAATAGCGGTACCTAGCGTCCCATGGGCCCGATATTCCAGTCGATGCCCAGGATGATACGCTAGGTCTACCCGGGTTCGGATGGTGGGCATTCCCATGTCCAACAGCGACCGACTCCGGGAGCACTAAGCTCGCAACGATTGCTCCTGACATTTCATCCAAGCCGTCTCCACGTGCGAGGAATCAATGTCTATGCTAGGGGTGTGAGATATGGATAGAGAATCAAACTCCTGTTTTATTTCTCCTTGGCCCAACGGGTCAAAAGCGGTCTTTCTCCCACCAATGACAATAAAACGCCCCCGCGTAACCATCTAAATCCCTATATCCTATCGAATCCATAATCCTATGGCCGTTCTAGGGAGAACCCACGAAGGGACTTCCACCAATGTCCCAGATTAAAGAACTACTCATTAATCATGGCATGAAAAGCGGTAAAACAGATTTTAGCCATCAAAATAGAAATCCAGCAATAGATTACTGTAGCAAACAGTAATATAAACGCAATATCAAAGTATTAGAAAGATCAAAGAACTTACAAAATATGTTTAATTGAAAGCAGCCAAAATCCCTAAAAACAGCTTTAAAATGGGGATTTTGTCTCTGGGAAACCTAGCCCTATTTATACATTTTGGCAAGATGTCAGGGAATATTCCCACTGAAAGACAAAAATAGACGTTCACCCGATCGGTTGAAACTTCACCCCGTCAGGTGAAACGATGAGAAGATCGGTCTTCAGCTTCTGATAAACCTCACCCGATCGCTGAACCGATCAAGTAAGTCTTTGAATTCTCGAGATTGGGGAAGCAGCTGCTACAGGTGACCCGATCGGTTGACAAGTAAACCGATCGGGTGGACTTTGGCTCTCAAAAATAGAGAGTTGTGTCACATCCACCCGATCACTGAACCGATCAGGTGGAGTTTCTTCTTCCTCGTGTCTGATACAGTCGCATGAATCGATCAGGTGGACCTGTCCACCCGATCAGTTGAGAGCTGATACATGAGCTAACTTGAAAATTGGCTCTCAGGATCTCGTGCGACACCTCCCGTTGCTCCGGGGACTCATGATGTGGGCTTTGTATGTCCCCCGCACCAGCAATATCCTGCAAAAGCATACAAACACAACGAAAGTGAAAAGGAACTAAAAATCACAAAAGGACAGAATCAAAATAACGAAAAATGACAGGAAATTACGGAGAAGACGTGCGTGAATATATAAAATATAAACGAACGTCAAAATCCCCTAAGCTGAACCCTTCCTCGTCCTCGAGGAAGACGAGTGAGAATAGGAGCTCGGAGGGAAAAATAGAAAGAGAGAAACAGAAAAAGAAAAGGAAATCCTAGATTACCCGTCAGAGCCAACGAAAACTAACATTCCACACTAAGCAAGCAACGCGATAAGCATAGCACTAAACCCAGGAATACGAGTCCCTACTAGTGTTGTGGGTCCACGAGTGAAGCGCAAGTGAGTGTGGTTGTGAGCTAGCCAACGGTGTAACTTTCTAAATCGTGCAATCGAGCTCCATATATACATATCTATGGAATGACCCAAATATCGAATCAATTCAAATTAGGGGTAAATAATCGTTCAAGCATGCATGAGAATAGAGTAAGAATAGAAACCTATCATATGTCGGGGGCTCTACTGCTAGAAACTAGGAAATCGCCGCACGATTGCCAAGATGATTGCTTGAAAGCTCCTATGCCAAGTGTGTCCGAATACGAAAGGGGTTGAGTAGGTGTGGAGGAGAGCACTTGATGTAAATTCTAGCCTTCCCTTTATTCATGGCGGCCGGAGTAATATTCACAACAACAAATTTTTGGGGTTTTGGATATTTTGTATATTTTTTTGGATTTTGGCTATACAAATTCTTTCTTTTCTCTTTTTTTGAAGTGGGATAATGTGCATTCTCCAAAAGCGGGAGAACGTTGCACAGGTAAGTGGCAAAATTGTGTACTCTCCCAAGTGGAAGAACAGTACACGACGAGAGGATTTGCACCAAGTAAAACAAAAAAGAATTTGAATCCTAAACACTTGGTCAAAAGGAAATTTTTTTCGCGAATCAGAGCGTAAGCAACATGGGTTATACTAGTGATCGGATGCCTGAGGTGCGCGCGAACACGCAACCGGGGCACGCGACTTGCTAGTCTTACCGCAAGCGCACGGTGTAGAGACAAGCAGGTATCGAACACGAGGAGGCCAAATAACAGTGTCTTCTTCAACTCACCTGGCTATAAGAACAGTCTAGAAATATTCGCTATAAAGCGGTCACAGTTGTTCAAGTTTATAAAAGGACTATCAAATTAATAAAGACGCCTAGGGGTAGGGAATCCCCGCTACAAACCGTATCTCGTCATTGTGATTCGTAGGTGTCACAATTGCTAGACTTGAAAGTCAGGTGAACTAGTTGCAACTAAATGTAGAACCAAGCTCACGCTCTCGCGCTATTGCCGGTCTATAGCAAACCTAGGGTAGGGTCCAATCTCTTGCAAACCCTAACCTAGGCAAGCTAGCGTGAAGAACAACATCATCGTTCAATCGTATCTCGAGCCCACTCTCGTGCAAACTCGAGCTACGACCTAGGTTGGGATAGTTCCTACCCGTCCAATCTCTTGCAAACGGTTATTGGTATAGAATTGCAATCGAAAACCCTAGTTTCGGTCCAATCTCTTGCAAACCGATTCCGGAGAAATCCAATTGTAACCCAATTCGAATTTCTAGGGCTTCCTATCGAGTTGGGATCTAATCTCTTGCAAATCCCAATCGGTATGAATCCCTAGCTATTCGTATTAAATCAATCCCAAACTACCCCTAATCAATTCTAGCAATAATTTCATTAATTCATCACAAATTAGAAATAGGGTTCGTAGGGTTCATCCCTACGCCCTAAGACGATAGAACTACTCACAATTCATAATAAAATGCAATAGAAATTCACAATCAAAATCAATAGAATTCATTGCAATATTCAATATATCAATAAAAATAGAGTTTTCGATAGGGAGAGAGACAAACCAATGAAGAACCAATAGCATCCAACAAAATTACACTTTTCTCTCCTCCCTAAAGAACTAAATCTAATCTCCTAAAAGTAATCTAAAAAGGCTGTAAAAAGTTCTGAAAAAGCTCTCTAAACTAGGTTAAAAACTGGGGTTAAATACCCCCCAAAATCACCTAAAAAAACTGTGACGAAAATGCCCATGTGCAGCCTCAAAATCACAGTTTACGCTACAGGCAGCGCGGCTCACTCGGCCGAGTGACAAATGTCATTCGGCCGAGTGACAAACCCTGACAAATTCCAGTAAGTTCGGACTTTTGGGGGTCGGCTCCTCGGAAGTCACTCGGCCGAGTATTTCTTTGCTTCGGCCGAGGGGACTTCTTCACTCGGCCGAGTCGGAACTCGGGATTCTACTGACAATTTACAGTAACTCTAGACTTTTCGTTGCCGTCGTCTTGATGCCACTCGGGCGAGTGGTGTCTCCGTGGTTCGGCCGAGTGGGCTGGCGATGCTCGGCCGAGTGCACGCTGATACTCTATCGTCTGCGTGTCCGATCTGGCCGGCCGAGCGGGCTCTCGATGTTCGGCCGAGTGACTCCTTCACTCGGCCGAGTGACATGCTCAAAATGCCCAATCTCCATATTTTTGCTCCCTCGTCGCTCCTACGACGTTCTTTCTTCTTCCACTCCTCTCCAATAGCAAAATTCCCCTCGAAGGAGTCACTCGTAACGTCCCGGAGTGGGTGCATCTCAGAATCACTCCAAATCGCTCGAAATCTCTTGAAATTCGACAAAAACAAGAAATCGTGAAAAGCATCGCAATATTGCCGAAAAATCGTAAAAACGCGATTCGAGCGATCAAAATGACATGCAAACATGCAGAAAAAAGGTGTAAAATATAGAGTGATCAAAATCCCCCAAGCTTACCTCTTACTCGTCCTCGAGGAAGATGAGTAAAAAGCGAACCCGGCGGATAAAGAAAATAGAAACGATGGAAAAGTGGAAAATGAAAATAAAACGAAAAACGAAATAGAAAACGAAGAGAGAAGCTGCTAGATCATTTTTCTCAGGACGTGGGTTTTGCTTACTCATATAGCACGCATCGAATGTAAAACACATGTCAAAGACTTTTATTTCGATATCATAGTATAATGGTGCATTTGAAATAGAAAACCCAAGAATATCAATATAGCATGAAAGATGGAATAATTCTAGAATTAGCATCGTCTGAAGCATCTAAAGCGGTATACAATATCGTAGATCACACACTTTTCAATCGAATGCTTTCTATAAGGAGTATAAGAGATTTCACACAATAGAGTAGTAAGAATAGAAAAGTGTGGTTTTCATGAAATGAATGCTAAGCGTAGATTTCTGGATTTCGTGAAACTTTAGCGATCTCACCGAGTATAAAATATTACTTAGCCTAGTTTGTCATGCACCGTCAAGTATCCACTCTCTCACACATCATTGGATCCTCTCCCCCAAGCTTATCCATAAGCGTGGTGGCATAAACAAAACAATATCTACATCCCCGTTTCTTATGAAGCTCCAAAAATCAAAGAAAACAAAAATAAAAGCAAAAGAGGGAAGAAAGAGAGAAAGTATATGAGATGGGATCATTTTCGAACTTCTTTTCTCTTTTCTTTTCTTATTCTCAAACTTTTTTCTTTTTCTTTTTCTTTTTTTCTCTTCTTTTTTTTGAATAACATATATACACAAATGATCCCAAATCAAAGAGAAGGATATACGAGAATTTTATTCTTTGGGTTTTGGGGAATTTGCAGCATGTGATATAATAAGGGGGAATGCCAATAATAGAATTGCCAAGGGGAGATTCACCAATGAATTTAAAATAGAGAAATAATGTTCAAGATATGTGGAGAAAGAAATAAATGTAACTCTCGGTTCACTCTATAGGACGTGCATGACAACTTCAGCAGTGTAATCTAATCTACTCAGTTTGATCTCAAAAAGTAAACTAATCCAGATTTATCAATGCTAGCAAACATTCAATCAACCTGAAGTGAAGCGTACAAATCATGAAATAAGAAGTGATATGAGAAAAGAAAGCAGTACTCCAGATATAAGCATCAATGCGTGAATCTTGGTGTGTTTTCTACGATAGCATACATATGAATCATCAGACATCAGCTAATAATAGGATTACATCCATTTTCATACGGAAAAAGAAGTGGGTTACTATTTCTAAATGCAAACAGGGCATAGCATATGATATCAGAAACAAAAGCTATGACATGACAAAATTAGCATGCATATAGAGAAAATCTAACACCACGTCATCGTCATCACAGAAAAATCATCTCTAGCAAAAGATGAAAGAAATAAAGATAAAGAAAAACAAAGATATTTACAATGCAGTACACAAAGAAAATAAGAAAAACGTGATGCATGGTTAAAAAAATGAAAAAGTGATGAAAAATGGGTGCAAAAGCGGAAAAACGTGAAAAAAAACTAAAAATAAAGGTGATAAAAGCAAAAAGTGTGAGAACTCACTCCCCCAAGCTAAAGTGCACAGTGTCCTCAATGTGCAAAGTGTGGCACATCGAGAGACGTGAAATGGGTGGGGAGGGTGAGGATGCATGCATGATAAAAATAAAAAAAGGTAAAAATAAAAGGAAAATATGATGATGTGAGTGATGCATGCAAAGATGGGAGTGATGCAAATATGTGTCACCAAAACTAACTCTCCCTCTCTCCCAAAATGGATACAAAATGATGTGATCAGAGTAGGGACAAAAATAGTGGGGGGAGGAGGGGGAAGGTGGGCAAAAAATATATCGACAGGACCAGCAGAGAATGGGCAGCATAACGACAAAAAAGATCAATGGCATCAAGGGTGTGCCTAAGCTGGTGGTGATGCACCATCTCCGTCCTGTTGTGGAGGTGGTGGTGGTGGGTGGGTGGGTGGTGGACGTGGAGGGAGTCGCGCCACTATTTGATTCAGGCAAGCCTGAATATCGGGAAGTATGGCGACGCGGGACTCCATGGAACTGACCGCGGCAGAGAGAGCCCTAAAATCGCCCCTGAGTCCACTCACCGCCCCCTCAAGAGCACGAATGCTCTGAACTAAGGCGTCAGGGGGTGGTGGAGCGGAGGGACGGACAGGTCTAGGCTGTGAAGGTCGGGGCTGTCTGATATGGGCAGTGTAAGTAATCGGGCCAGCCGGTAAGTGTGGAAAGGGTGCTGTGCTCACTAGTGGATGCCCAGCCTCAGTGCGAGGCTGGGATGCAGGCTGGGACAAGGAGGCAGCAACAGTGGCGGTGGAAGACAAAATCGGCGACGAGGCAGCAAAAGAGGTCTGTGACACAGGTGTGAGGACAGACGTCACGACACTCTCGGATAGGACAGCTGCGGTGGAGACGGAAAGGTCGACCGTTGGGGAGGAAGTGTAAGGACCAAAAGGTGACACCCCAGCGGACAACAAACTAGACAGGGTCCCCACGACGGCAGCAAAGGAAGGCTCGATGCTCTCAAGTATGGTGGGTGGACGCTCGGGAAGAAGTGAAGAAATAGGCTCAACCGAGATATGCACAGCAGTGGTGGGGGTGGTGGTGACGGTGGTGGACGGCTCAGGAGGGGTACTCCCAACACTGGCAGAAGTGGGGACAGAAGTGCCAGGAGGTGCAGAAAGTGCAGGCTCGGGCTGAGGGATCACGAGGTCAGCAGGAGGTGCAGGGTGCGCAGGGGGTGCCTGCTTAGCGCCCTCAGCCTCAAGAACGTAAGCAGCTGGGATGAGGAGATCCATCGATGGGATCCAATCCTCGTGGGCCGGTCCTATATGTGTCCGAGCGAGGCTCGGGAGGATCATGTAATCGGCACTGAAAGGACCGTGCAACCACACCTAGTGCCGCTGGCCGTGGGGACGAAGCATCTTCATCCGGGCCATGACGTCTATCGAGAGTGCAGTGGGGCCCGGGGCTCGTCTAAGGTCAGCAGGTAGGTCCACGCCGGTCATCAGGGCTAGCAAAGTAATCAGACCGCCGCAGCAAATCGGTGAGCGAGCGCCCACCAAAATGATGATGCGGTCTAAGAACTAGCTAGCAATATCGATCTCTACGGCGGGGACCAGGTCATCGCTATCCCTATCGAGAACTCTGGGGCGAGTCATCGCGTAGAGCATATAGTGCTCAGGCGTAGACATCGTCCTAGGCTCGTACCTCGCCAAGGAGGTGGTCGCCATAAGGCGCTGGGCTATGCGGAGGCAGGGGTGTAGGATGGCTGAGGCCTTGGCCCTACTAGGGTCAAAGCCATGGTGGGAGCCCGTGATACGTGTCCAGAACGTGGAAGTGTCAAATGATGGTGGTGGGATATGAGTGTGTGCGTAGGCTCGGTCGGGGATGGGGACAGCAGGCCACTGGAAGAATGCACGAAGCATGTCGAGAGTGTGGGATCCTGTCAAAACAGCGATGTTAGGATCGAATAACTTAGACTTACGCTTGCATATGCGGCACAGTAGTCTCTGAACTTCACCCTCGGATTCGTCACAACGGTCGGTACTTCGTCACGGAGGATCGAAGCAGAGTTTCACCGCCTAAATCTCTATTTAGAAGAGGATTTTATTGGAAGGGAGAAGAAGAACATAAGATGCCTTTTGCAAACTTATGGCATGGAAAGTGTAGTATGAATGCCTTACCCTTGGGTCCTATTTATAGGCTTTAGGGGTAGTTATTGTTGGAAATAACTAAATATAAGCTTATTAGCCTATATTAGCCCATTCATTTATCCTCTTCTTCATTCATTTATCAAGTGCCTTTATGCACTTATAAAGTGACTTTTTCCACTTATCAGGTGGCTTTTTCCACTTATCAAGTGCCTTCGTGCATGCTTTCGTGCACGCGACATCTGAGGTCTGTATACCCTCATACATCCCCTTATGGGTATATTCATGTCGTCCATATCCAACATCTCCCACTCACACTTGAGGGGATTGTAAGGAAACATCTTTCCTTTTACTCTTCTGTTTATCATACCGAGAAATAGGCCGTGTGACCGTCATGCGCATAGAGTCCGCAGTTGTGCACTTGTTAGAGATACACAACACCCCTCGAGGTGCAAAGTTGAGTAGATCAACGCATGATTTACCCTAGATTATTTCTTCACATTTCTTATACTTTATATTCAACAATTGAATCCCATCTGGATTACAATTGGCTGGCCAGCTTTGAATCTCTAAAGTCCAAATGTGAATATGAAATTAATCTTCCTCTTCTTGCAATCCTTTTGATCTTGACTTGACTCGCTTTTCTAACATGCCCCGCCGGACCAAATTGACCATAGTTCATAAGCAACATGCTAAGATAGCAATCACCCGGTCAAATCTAAAGGAACCAATTAGAGTCCATAAGGGTAACGAGTTAAGACCCATGTGGTCTTTGGGTCTCACATAATAGTAAACACAATTACTATTCTAACCCAATGGTCAAAAATGCATACGTAGTATGAATACGTATTACAACATCACTCCTTTCCCAGGGAGCGTATGTCTTAATGATGTTGTAAGGATGATGATCAGACACCACAATGTCTAATTTTGAGTCCCTTTTACTACTCAAATAATCTTCTGGACCCACATCCCGCATAAGACAGATAGGATTTAAGAATCCTATTAGATCTTTTATAAGCATCCATATGATGCAGATCTTTCATACGACCATTTTGTTTAAGTCATGACTCTAAATCATCCGACTGACGATTTTGACTTTAAACAGGTCTCATCTTTATTTTATCCGTCTGATAGAATAAAGGCGGTTGCTCATGTGAGAGAGCCAACCTTAATCTGTCCGACATACTAGAAAGTATAGCTGAGATTTCAAAAATGTACACAAACATTTCTTAAAAATTCATATGCAATGTTGAAAAGAACTTATTCTTTTATTAAATTTGATCATTTACAGACATGGGAATTTACATTGGTACAACTCAGCTCTTACGCAATCCTTGAGATGATAAGTGTTTGTAAAACATATCTCTGGGGATCGCCTTCGTAAGCGGATCCGCTATCATCTCATGCGTAGATATGTACCTTATGTCTACCTTCTTGGTCTTATCATAGTCTTTTGCAAATTTGTAGCGGATATCTATGTGTTTGGTCTTACAATGGAATTTAGGATCTTTGACATAGGCTATAGATGCTTGACTGTCGCTGTGTATAGGTACAACACCTGAGTCACTTGCATCAATTAGCCTGTCTAAGAACTTTCTAAGCCAAACAGCCTCTTGGACTGCCATGCTAAATGCTACAAACTCGGCTTCCATAGTTGAAAGTGCGATGCAGGATTGTTTCTTTCTACTCCAGGATATTGCAACGGATCCTAGTAGAAAAACATATCCTGAGGTCGATCGTCGCTCATCAAGATCACCCGCCCAATCAGCATCAGTGTAGCCTTCGAGCCTCAAGGCATCTCCTTGGTAGCATAAAGCATAGTCCGCAGTTCCTTTAAGATACCGCATTATCCTCTTAACCGCTTTCCAGTGTACTTGCCCTGGGTTGGATTGGTAACGACTTACCATTCCAACGGTAAAACAGATGTCCGGTCTTGTACACATCATAGCGTACATAAGACTACCAACTGCACTGGAATATGGAACTTTTTCCATAATTTCCTTTTCCTTTTGGTTCTTTGGACACGATTTCAGACATAAATTATCGCACTTGCTTATAGGAGTATCAATGGACTTGCAGTCCTGCATATTAAAACGTTCTAGAACCTTATTTATATAAGTCTCTTGTGAAAGAGAAAGAAGTTTCTTCGAACGATTCCTTGAAATCTTAACTCCAAGGATATATGCGGCTTCTCCCATATCTTTCATCTCAAAACTGATGAAAGCCAAGCCTTGATATCCATCACAAAGCCCTTGTCATTTCCGGCTATTAAAATGTCATCTACATATAGAGACATAATAACATACTTGCTCTTAATCCTCTTACTTGCTCTTAATCCTCTTGATATATACACAGTTATCTTCATCAAGCATGGAAAAACCATTTGATAAGACAACTTCCTGAAATCGTATATACCATTGCCTCGAGGATGGTTTAAGACCATATATGGACTTACGAAGTTTACAAACCTTATGTTCGTTTCCTTCTTTTACAAACCCTGTTGGTTGTTCCATATAGATCTCCTCGTCCAATTCTCTATTGAGAAAGGCAGTCTTTACATCCATTTGATGTAATTTGAGGTCTAAGCAATCTACTATAGCCAGAATCAGGCGAATCGAGGTAAAACGAACAACAGGTGAGAAGGTCTCTTCGTAGTCTATCACTTCCTGTTGTGTAAAACCTTTCGCGACAAGGCGAGCTTTATATCTATCTATAGAGCCATCAGCCTTATGCTTGATCTTGAGAACCCATTTGTTCACAATAGCTCTACGTCCTCTGGGTAAGTCAACTAAGTCCAGACTTGGTTAACTTTCATGGATTCCAACTCTTCCTTCATCACTTCCATCCATTTGTCTTTCGCAGGGCATGATACGGCCTGTTTGAAAGTAGCAGGCTCGTCATCATCTTGTAGTAAAGTCATAAAGGTTTGCAGAAATTCATCCTCAAATCTTAGAGGAGCCAACCTTGTACGACTACTACGTCGTATTTGAGATTCTTCAAGTCCTTGTTGACTCGAATTTAGATCAATTCTAATATCACTCCCACTTGGAATGTCGTTAGAAATGCTCCCACTTGGATCATTATTCCCGTATGGAATAGGATTTGCGTCATTCGTATCATCCATTGGTGAAGTTTGAAACGTATTTTTGTCTTCACCAAGAATTCTCCCACTCGAATGAGGTAATCCTTCTTGATCATTAATCTCAAATAGAGATAAGTCCTGACTTATCTCACCCTGTCTTGGAAATTCGTTTTCCAAGAAAGTGACATCCCTCGACTCAAATTCAATTAGACCTCCATTGTCTTCCTGACCAATGAAAACATAACCTTTGGAGTTTTCTGCGTATCGTATGAAGATACATTTCCGGCCCCGTGGCCCAAGTTTGCCATACTTATGGGAGGAAATATGTACGTAGGATGCACATCCCCAAGGTTTTAAAATGTTTAAGTCAGGAGACCTTTGGTTCCACAGCTCATAAGGAGTGGAGCTAACTGATTTCGAAGGTACGCGGTTTAATATGAAAGCGGCTGTCAATAATGCATCACGCCAAAAGGTGATTGGCAAGTTAGCTTGCGCCATCATTGAACGGACCATTTCCATTAAAGTCCTATTTCTCCTTTCTGCAACACCATTTTGTTGAGGAGTATAAGGCATAGTTACCTGATGTACTATGCCCTTTTCATCACAAAGTTCCTTAAAACTTATTGATTGATATTCACCGCCCCTATCGGTTCGCAAGACCTTAATCTTGCGATCTAATTGATTCTCCACTAAACTCATATAGTTTTTAAAGTAGGTTAATGCTTCACTTTTGTGGGATATCAAATAGATATGTCCGAATCGGGTGAAATCATCAATAAAAGTGATGAAATAGGACTTCTCGCGTCTTGTCTTGACATTCATCGGACCACATATATCCGAATGGATGAGCTGTAATAGAACCTCGGCCCTTGTGCCGGTTCCAAATGGCTTGCGACAAGATTTCCCCACAAGGCAATGTTCGCAGGTCGACATTTCAACCTTTGAAACATTGGATAGAAGGCCACGTTTGGCAAGTCTATCCATACGCGTTGGTCCAATATGACCAAGCCTTGCGTGCCAACAAATTATATCAGACTCATAAGTCGAAGAATTTGCAACAAGGAAATTTTCATTACAATCAGAGGAATCATACATTGTATTTAATACAATAAATCCTTTAAATACATACCCAGTACCAATTAAGGAATTATTACAAAACAAGTCCACTTTACAATCATGAAAAAACCAGTTATAACCAAGACCCATTAACACGACCACAGATATTATATTCCTTCGAATATCTGGCGCGAAGAGAACATCATGAAGTAGGAGAGTGCGGCCGTTGTCCAAGACTAGCTTGGAAGTCCCAACGCCTTTCACTTTAACACGAGTGTTGTTTCCTACATAGATCCACTTTGTTACTTGGGGTATCCGGTGATACTCCACGAAGGACCGTCTGTCCCTTGCTATGTGGTCGATGGCACCTGAATCAATTATCCAAAATGGATTAGATTCCACAAGAAATATTGAACTAAAAACACATGTGTAACTAGTATAATTACAAGTTACCTCGTCGCCTCCACTCGTACACGAACGAGCATAGTGACCGAGCTTGTTGCACTTGAAGCACTTGATCTTCTTCAAGTCTTTCTTCTTGTGCCATTTCTTGTGCCCACCCTTATGTTTGGGTTTCTTGGAAGACTCAGATTGCTTATTACGTTCATTAGTAGACTTCTAACGATCTTTCCGTTTCTTTCCCCCGTGTGAGGAACTAGCAACCATGTGCACTTCTGCACTTGGCTTGGCAGCCGCAAGCCGCTCTTCCTCTAACTCGAGGTGTTTGGAAACATCGCTGAAGGTCTTGATGCTCTCATTATGAGTGAGATGCATCTTCATTTGGTCCCACCCATTTGGTAGGGAACGTATGACTGCTTGGATTTGTTGCTCATCTGTGAGCACATGACCTGCATCCTTTAACTTTGAGATTAGATTCGCCATATGTCGCAGATGTTTCCCCATGGAATGATCTGGACGTTTCTTGTATGAATCAAATCTTATAGTTAAAGAACGAAGTTTGGACACCGATGTGCCACCAAACTTCTCCTCAAGCTTGGACTATATGTCCATGGCTAAGTCATGCTCTCGGAAGATGCGCATTATGTCATCGGCCATACTGCTCAATAACGTAATGTGAGCTATCTTGTTCTTCCGAGACCAAGCATCAAAAGCTTCCTTGTATCGTCTCTGTTGGGCCGTAGTGCCCAACTCAGGTTCAATCATTACATTCTTTAGAGTTTCGAGCACTTCTTGCTCCTCTAGAACGTATTGTATCTTGATGGACCATAGTTTGTAATTATCACCGTCGAGTTTTTCACCTCTGTTTAACTCAGCGACGATATTCTTTGAAGCGGAAGACATTTTACTTTTAAAATGCTGCAAAAGACACAAAACCGAAGGTTTGATAAAAAACATTGCATTAAAAATTCTTAAAATATAATTCCCACTTGAAATGATAATAGAATATCCCATTTGGATAGTTCTAATTTCAACTCCCACTTGGAATGATATTTACAATTTGATAAGTTACTTTCGAAAAATATTGAAGATGTTACTCTAGAATTGGAAAGGTCACTATGTTTCCAATCACCATCTAGAACAATCCTTCAATATTTCCCCCTCACTTATCAAACGATATAGTACTCTTATAGTACTTCGCAGTGGAAAAGCGTTTTTGAAAACGTATTTTTCAAAACGTGTATTTTAATCTAGTACCCTTATGATACTAGCGAAATATTCGGCAATCCCTGGCCATTACCGGGGTTGTGCCGTAGCCGTGCCAAGGCCGGATCCCCCCTGAGGGGATTTTTCTGCAAGCCATTATCGCCGGCTCCCGTATGGATCCAGGCACTTCTCCCCGTATAGGAGAATTTTGCTGCAGATGACTGTCGTTGGCCCCGTATGGGCTAGCCATGCATGTCACATTCATGCAAGCCCCGCCCCCCAAAACAGGGTCAACCGGGGCTCGGCACTGGCCGAGGTCGGCCAATGCCGGCCAAAAGTCCCTTACTGGTCGGCCAGGGCCTCTGCCCTGGCCGAGGCCGGCCAGGGCCAGCCAATGCTTGGCCCTGGCCTCTGCCAGGGCCAGCCATGGCCCTGGAAGAGGCTAGGGCGCCGGCCCTGGCCTCTGCCAGGGCCAACAAGGCCCTGGCCTGAGGCCGGGGCGCCGGCCCTGGCCTCTGCCAGGGCTGGCAGGGCCATGGCCGGGCCCTGGCTCCTGGCCAGGGCCGGCCAGGGCCGGCCTGGCCCTGGCCTGGCCGCGGCCAGGGGCCCCTGGCCCTGGCCGAGGCCGGCCAGGGCCCTCTGGCTCTGGCCTGGCCGCGGCCAGGGCCCCCTGGCCCTGGCCGGGGCCGGCCATGGCCGGGGCCGGCCATGGCCCTTTGGCCTTGGCCGGCCACCCCCTTGTATGGGTTTGCCGCACACACTCCCCCCCCCCCCCCCGACGGGGTGGTTTTCGTTGTCATTTGGCCGTAGCCGACCCCCTCCGCGTGGGGAGGGGGGATGCATTGCCTCCATATCCCATTTGGCAATGGTGATCATGCACCAAAGGTCATCTTCTCCGATGGGAATAACCACCATCTTCTTCTCTGATGAGACACCCGTTTGTCGAGAAAGTAGTTATTCTCTAATGGTCGTGTGCCAAAATGAAAAAAAATAACATACTCAAAAATTCGCAAACTACACGCTCCACATGAAGAGAGCACACATTCTCAATTGAATGGAGACTCAACATCCATGAAGAGTGCGAGTTTGGCGATATGAACGGTCGGTTCTTCCCGTCATGGAGAGTTCCTGCCATATCCGTAATAACAGAAGACCCTAACGTGAAAAGAACAACCGCTGCGTTCTCTCCGTCACAAAGCGTTCCTACCATATCCATAATGGTAGGATACCCTTTCGTGAAAAAGACAACGCCTCGTTCATCGGTTCGACGGGGCGACGGTTTGACCGGGGCGAACCCGTATGGCTCCGATACCAATGTGGGATCCTGTCAAAACAACGATGTTAGGATCGAATAACATAGACTTACGCTTGCGTATGCGGCACCGTAGTCTCTAAACTTCACCCTCGGATTCGCCACAACGGTCGGTACTTCGTCACGGAGGATCGAAGCAGAGTTTCACTGCCTAAATCTCTATTTAGAAGAGGATTTTAATGGAAGGGAGAAGAAGAACATAAGATGCCTTTTGCAAACTTATGGCATGGAAAGTGTAGTATGAATGCCTTACACTTGGGTCCTATTTATAGGCTTTAGGGGTAGTTATTGTTGGAAATAACTAAATATAAGCTTATTAGCCTATATTAGCACATTCATTTATCCTCTTCTTCATTCACTTATCAAGTGACTTTATGCACTTATAAAGTGACTTTTCCACTTATCAAGTGGCTTTTTCCACTTATCGAGTGGTCCTTTTCACACGAGAAAAGGTTCCCTTCGTGCATGCTTTCGTGCACGCGACATCTGAGGTTCGTATACCCTCATACATCCCCTCATGGGTGTATTCATGTCGTCCATATCCAACAGAGAGTGACCTCGCACTCTCGATCCATAAGGCAAAATGTGCAGCCTCCAGGGGTCTGGGCGATCGAGCTAAGTACCTCAAGTGTCGGACGGACGTAGGTGTCTGCCGACACTGACAAAAAGTCGCGCCAACCCACGTTGTGGTACAACGTGAGCATCCCCTGTAGCACCCCTAGGCGGTCCAAGTCTGCTAATTTTGTGAACCTAGAGGGCACTATAGATCGCTGGGCGATACGCTCAAATCGGACGCACTGTGCGTCGTCTCTGAACGTGATCCCCAGCGGCCCGAAAACAGGAGCCGGTGGTGGGATAGGACCGGCGGGGATGGGCTGTGCATGGATGGGATCGGCGGGAAGCGGCTATGTGGGGGGTGGTGGACTAGGTGGAGGGGAGTCCGCCCTAGCGTGAGAGGGACCGGCCTCATCGGTCCTCTTCCGCTTGGAAGAGGCTCCCCGCGTGCGTGGCCTAGTGCGGGGCGGCAAGTGTGCCGCGAGTGCTCACCCAACTAAAATCTAATGCGGCATGCTCAATAAAGGGAACGAGTGTACCTGTACACGCCGTGAGTGCAAGCCAGCAAGTGCGTGCGAAGAGCGCCACCTCCGCGAAGCTAAAAATGCATCCTGAAGCTCCCCTAAGCTCCCCCAAGATAGCCTGCAAATCAAACAACGATATCAACGGGTAATATTCAAAATACATGGGGGAGATGGGGTATAATAGATAGATAAACAATTTAATTTGATTTTTGGGCTCAACGGGTCTATGGATCGAGAAAAATAGGAGAAAAATGAATTTTGCACGGAATAGGGGATCACCGGAGGTCGGCCGGCGGTGGGGGGTGTCGCCGGAGGTCGGGGCGTCGGTGGTCGGACGATCACCGGTGGTGGTCGACCGAGCGGGCCAGCAGCAAGGTGAATTGGATGAGGGGAGTGCGGTCACGGGCGAGGGAGTTGAAAGGTCTCGGGGGCTCGGGCGAGATTTGGGAATAGCTATGTTGAAATTCGTGCCGAGCTCGCGCGATATATATAGGGGTAGTTACGACTCGGCCGAGTGATTATATTGCTCGGACGAGTGACGTAACGAAAAAATGAGTTTAAATTTCTCCCTGCCACTTACGACTCGGCCGAGTGGCTTCTGTTCACTCGGCTGAAGGGAGAAAACTCCTTCGGCCGAGTGGCACAAGCTACTCGGCAATATTCAGGCTAGGAGGGTATCCGTTTCCCTCGGGCGAGTGACTAAACGTACTCGACCGAGTGACAGTTAACTCGAAATGCACAAAAAAGATAGAGAGTTGGGTTCAGCAGACTTCCCTCGTTGGTGCCCCACTCGGCCGAATGGGGTCCTTTGCTCGGCTGAGTCACATATGATACTCGACCGAGTGACGTGTTGTTTTCTGCTTCGGGGCTCCGTTTTCGCTCTACTCTCTGTTTTTCTTCCTCCAGTTGGTTTCTTCCTCCTCCCAAGGCCTGAGCGCATTCCTGGAGCGCTCTTCCTTGCCCCTATCTTCCTCCATGTGAGAGATCTCCTTTTCTCCTCTCCTGTCATAGAAATCAAGACCCGTTGTCACGATTTCTATGGGCAAAAAAGACTCAAAACACTAATAAAGTCTAAAACAAAAATAAAAACCAAAATAAAAAGAATGCAAAAACCATTGGGTTACCTCCCGATAAGCGCTCGTTTAAGGTCTTGAGCTCGACCCCTTTGGATTTTCAATTAACGCTTGATGTTGGGTGCATATGAGATGCACCCGTCGAACTTGTCGGGAAGACCGCTCGGATTTGGATCGTGGTGGTGTGTGGCCTTCCTCAGCGCCCCTTCATCATGAGAAATGTTGGGAGATGGATCCCCCAAGCTTGATCTTGTTTCGGTCTTCGGCTTCGCCGGTGACACAGATCTTTGAGTCGGTGGAGCTTTCTTTGGACTCTTCAATGTCGAGAGCTTGCAAAGCTCCCGTATTCTCGCGACATCAGCATCGCCATCATCATTCGCCATGGAGCTATTGGGAGAGTCCTCCATCTTCTCTTCTTCGCTCAAATCTTGGCTTCCTTCAAAGCCGTCATCATGGAGTGCACCGATGGAGTAGGGGATAGCCTCTTCAATGACCTCGTCAAGGAGGTCCAAGTAATTTAGCTCCTCATGACACGTCATGTGCTTCATAGCCTTCGGTATATGGAGCTTGACTTCAATGTTGCCTACATTCAAGGTAAGAGTCCCTTCCCGCACATCGACGATTACACCGGCGGTGGCGAGGAATGGGCGTCCAAGTATGAGCGATGTGTCACCCTCTTCCTTGATGTCCATGATCACAAAATCACAAGGCAAGCATATGCCTTCCGGAACTTGGAGTTGGATATTCTCCGCGATCCCAACCGGCCTTGTAATCCGACCGTCCGCGAGTTGAATCCTCATGTCGGTTGGCTTTAAATCCGTGCCGGTATTTAACTTTCGGAACATGGTGAGAGGCATGAGGCTCACACTAGCGCCCAAATCGACCAATGCTTTTTGTAAGGGGACGCCTCCGAGTGTGCAAGGAATCCGAAAACTCCCGGGATCTTTAAATTTGGCGGGCTCCTTCTCTCTCCTAGTAAACCAAGTCCCTTGTTCCGTGAGCATGATCTTCTCCTTCCTTTTCATTCCCGTAATCAAGTCCTTTAAGAACTTCGCGTAGGACGGGATTTTCACTAAGGCATCAAGAAAAGGGATATTGAGGCTCACCCCTCTCAAGTATTCGAGGAACTTGGCTAGCCTCTTCTCGATCTTGGCTATAGCTAGCCGTTGAGGGAAAGGCACCGATGGCATGAATCGGCGTTCATCAATGGGTTCCCCCACTCTAGATTTTGCTCCTTCTTGCGGCTCCTTCTCCTTTTCCACCTCAATTGCCGGCTTGCTTTCTTCTAGAATCTCCACCACGGGTTCCTTGATTTGAGTCATGGGGGGAGTGGTATCCTTCCCACCCCTTGTCGTAACCGCAACAACTGCGTTGATATGGCCGGTGTTGCCCCGTGGATTTGGCTCGGGTTGAGCCGGCAATTGTTGGTTGTTTCTATTGAGCAACACAAGTTGCTCCCCGATTTGAGCGACGACGGTGCTGAGAGAATCTTGGCCCGCTTTCAACGTGGCATTAATCTTTCTTTGCTCCGCCATAAACTCATCCACCTTAGCTTCAAAATCCGAACGCGGTTGGGCTTGCGGAGGGTTCGGATTTCTCCACCCTTAATTATACCCGGGTGGCCTATAAGGTCCCACTTGTTGCCTCTGTGGGAAGTTTTGTTGCGGTGGCCCCCTTGGTTGATAATTCGGTTGTGGTGGTGGTGGAGCCCGAGCTTGAGGAGTTTGTTGAGGCGGTGGGTTCAAGGCACCATCATTATTAGCATAAGAAAAACTCGGATGGTATCTAGCGGTCGGGTTGGCCCAATATCCGGAATTCCCTGCAACATACTGAATTTACTCCAAAGCTCCTTCTCCTTGCTCTCCTCCTACATACATGGCTTGGGATTAGTCTTGCCAATCACTCATATGATTTGTCGGTACGGATGTAGTAGGGGCTCCTTGCGGCTCGGTAATGTATTTTTCCAACCTCTCCACTACCTTGTGGAGAGAGTCAAACTTGATAGCAAGCTCCGTCACGGCCTTGGCATCATAAATACTCGTGGGCTTCAAGGAGGACGAAGAATGTCCTCGCTCGTCCCCCCATTGTTGGTTGTTGGAGGCCATCTCCTCTAGCAAGGCTGTAGCTTCATCGGGGGGTCTTTGACAAAATGGCTCCATTTGCGCATCAATTATCTGCTTTGTGCCCGGTTGGAGTCCATTGTAGAAACTGTGGACAAGCTCCCAATCTTCAATGCTGTGATGGGGGCATTGATGTTGCAAGTCCTTGAAGTGCTCCCATGCCTCATAGAGAGTCTCCTGCAGTCCTTGCTTGAAGGACATAAGAGCACTTCTTATCTTCACCGTCTTGGAGGGCGGGTAAAATTTGTCGACGAAGGCACTCACCAATTCATCCCAAGTGGTGAAGATTCCTTCAGCTTGCGCCCTCAACCAATATAAGGCCTTGTCCTTGAGTGTGAAGGGGAAGAGGCGCAGTCTGATAGAATCTACGGAGACGCCTGGCATTTGGAAGGTGGCACATTTTGATAGGAAGAGCTGGATGTGGTAATGAGGGTTTTCATGGGAGTTCCCATGAAAAGGATCTTGTTGCATCAGAACTACCAATCCGGTCTTCAATTCGAAATTTTTATCGGCTGCCAACTCCGGCATAGCTATGGATGAGGTCGTGGAGGAAGTCTTAGGCCGAAGCCTATCTCTTATGGAAATGATCCTCGCCATTCGCTCTGCCAATTCGTCGGGTGTCTCAGGTTGGGTCATAAAATTCCCTTCTGTAATGGGTCTCCTCTCCACTCGGATCCTCCTCAATGTATGCTCGATCTCCGGATCGTATAGTATTTCTTCGGGGTTCATCGAGGATCTCGTGTACATGCAAGGGAGAATAGAGTTTCAAAGAAATAGTTAGCACAAAGGAAGGGTAAAATAAAAATAGAAATAATAGAAAAAAAAAGAAAAATAGCTAGGTAGGTAGAATCAAACACTATTGCCTTCCTGGCAACGGCGCCAAAAACTTGATCGGATGCCCGAGGTGCGCGCGAACAAGCAACCGGGGCACGCGACTCGCTAGTCTTACCGCAAGCGCACGGTGTAGCGGCGAGCGGGTATCGAACACGAGGAGGCCAAATAACAGTGTCTTCTTCAACTCACCTGGCTATAAGAACAGTCTAGAAATATTCGCTATAAAGCTGTCACAGTCGTTCAATGGTATAAAAGGAATATCAAATTAATAAAGACGCCTAGGGGTAGGGAATCCCCGCTACAAACCGTATCTTGTCATTGTGATTCGTAGGTATCACAATTGCTAGACTTGAAATTCAGGTGAACTAGTTGCAACTAAATGTAGAACCAAGCTCACGCTCTCGCGCTATTGCCGGTCTATAGCAAACCTAGGGTAGGGTCCAATCTCTTGCAAACCCTAACCTAGGCAAGCTAGCGTGAAGAACAACATCATCGTTCAATCGTATCTCGAGCCCACTCTCGTGCAAACTCGAGCTACGACCTAGGTTGGGATAGTTCCTACCCGTCCAATCTCTTGCAAATGGTTATTGGTATAGAATTGCAATCGAAACCCCTAGTTTCGGTCCAATCTCTTGCAATCCGATTCCGAAGAAATCCAATTGTAACCCAATTCGAATTTCTAGGGCTTCCTATCGAGTTGGGATCCAATCTCTTGCAAATCCCAATCGGTATGAATCCCTAGCTATTCGTATTAAATCAATCCCAAACTACCCCTAATCAATTCTAGCAATAATTTCATCAATTCATCACAAATTAGAAATAGGGTTCGTAGGGTTCATCCCTACGCCCTAAGACGATAGAACTACTCACAATTCATAATAAAATGCAATAGAAATTCACAATCAAAATCAATAGAATTCATTGCAATATTCAATATATCAATAAAAATGGAGTTTTTGATAGGGAGAGAGACAAACCAATGAAGAACCAATAGCATCCAACAAAATAACACTTTTCTCTCCTCCCTAAAGAACTAAATCTAATCTCCTAAAAGTAATCTTAAAAAGGCTGTAAAAAGTTCTGAAAAAGCTCTCTAAACTAGGTTAAAAACTGTGGTTAAATACCCCCCAAAATCGCCCAAAAAACTGTGACGAAAATTCCCCTGTGCAGCCTCAAAATCACAGTTTACGCTACAGGCAGCGCGGCTCACTCGGCAGAGTGACAAATGTCATTCGGCCGAGTGACAAACCCTGACAAATTCCAGTAAGTTCGGACTTTTGGGGGTCGGCTCCTTGGGAGTCACTCAGCCGAGTGACTTTCTTTGCTTTGGCCGAGGGGACTTCTTCACTCGGCCGAGTCGGAACTCGGGATTCGACTGACAATTTACAGTAACTCTGGACTTTTCGTTGCCGTCGTCTTGATGCCACTCGGGCGAGTGGTGTATCCGTGGTTCGGCCGAGTGGGCTGGCAATGCTCGGCCGAGTGCACGCTGATACTCTATCGTCTGCGTGTCCGATCTGGTCGGCCGAGCGGGCTCTCGATGTTCGGCAGAGTGACTCCTTCACTCGGCCGAGTGACATGCTCAAAATGCCCAATCTCCATATTTTTGCTCCCTCGTCGCTCCTACGACGTTCTTTCTTCTTCCACTCCTCTCCAATAGCAAAATTCCCCTCGAAGGAGCCACTCGTGACGTCCCGGAGTGGGTGCATCTCAGAATCACTCCAAATCGCTCGAAATCTCCTGAAATTCGACAAAAACAAGAAATCGCGAAAAGCATCGCAATATTGCCGAAAAATCGTAAAAAAAAGCAATTCGAGCGATCAAAATGGCATGCAAACATGCAGAAAAAAGGTGTAAAATATGGAGTGATCAACTAGTCCTATTGGTAGAGTCCCGACACATGCGATTTGAAGCGTAATATATAGATAATTCATGCATAATGAAGCAAAAAGTGGAGGCAATATATCGCATATTCGAAATTGAAGCTTGATAGTCTAGGGGTCATCCAAGGACATGCATATAAAACAAGATCACAATGTAGAAGCACACTAACTAGCTAGTCACAACACACAACTCAACACAAAAATCAAAGTGAACCCACGGAGCATAAAATGCAAACTCGGCTTCCTAGGGTTAGTGAAGATAAGTGTCGTTGCTTAGCTAAGTGTATGTGTGGTTGAGTGGCAATTTCATCATGTGGGGTCATCTCTAGGAAAGTGGGAATAAAAGAAAAGAAAAAAGAAAAACACGACGACAACGACTAAAAACGGTAAAAAACACGACTGATGCACATAGTGCGACTCCCCCAAGCTGAACGTTGCATTGCCCTCAATGCAATAGGATTAAATGCGAGAGGGCAACGAAAGATGGGAGGAAAGTACGCACCGACAAAGAAACGGGAAAAACATGAAAAACACACAAAACGAGACGTAGAAAAATAAAGGAAATAAATACCGAAAACAACTATACAACAGAAATACACAGGAACACACAAAACAAACACACCATAAACAAGTGACACGACAACAAACATAAAAAATTAATTTCCCCCAAGCTGATCTCAATAATGCCATAAAGAAGACGTGATCATGGTGGATCAGAAAAATGGCTAGGGGAAAATCAGAAAAAAGGGAAATCAAGGTGCAGGAGCGGGAGGCTCCTCATCCTCCTTGGAAGAGAGTGGAGGGGTATGGTCGGGAGATGTGACATGTGTGCGAAGAAGTGGAGAAAGAGATGGAGATGGTGGACGGATGGGCTCGGTGGGAATGTGAGCGATGGGTGGGGTGTCGGTGAGAACAGGGGGTGGTGTGGATACGTCGACTGATGAGGAGGGTGTGGGTAATGGTCTCGCACGTACAACGGTCTGTTTCCTGCAACGTGAGTAGGTTGTGGTGATGGAAGTGAAGGGTGGTGGGAGTGAAGGGTCAACGGTAGTGGTGGTGGACGGGGAAGAAGTGGCGGGAAGGAAACCAGTGGTGGTGGGAGGGGATGAGCGTATAGGGGGTGATGGAGGAGGTGATGGGGGTGGAGATGGGGGGTGGAGATGGTGGTGGAGGACCATGGATATGGGTAAGAAGACGGAGAATGGCGGCGACGTTTCGCTCGAGAGCAAGGAAACATGGATGTGATAGGAAAGAAGTAGATGGATCCGAGGAGGTGGAGGAGGATGCACCAGCATGCAAGGTAGCCATCTCGGCATCGAGAGCGAGGCGAACTGAAGTAGCACGGCGCACGGAAGAGTGTGTGCCAGTAGCAGTGGACGTGTCAACATGAGAGGCCAAGCCATGCAGGGCCAGGATCAGGGCCTCAGAAGAAATGGCAGCAACAGCTGGGGTGGTGACACTGGGTCCAGCCCCGGGGTCTCCTCTGAACTCAGGGATATCCTACTTGCCTAAGTAGATGGTAGGGGAAGGTGGTCTGGGAGCGTCAGGGAGAACAAACTGAAGGTGTAGCCCCCAAAAAATTCAAGATCTGGTGGAAAAAACCAATCTGCCTGAAGCTCAATGGACATGCGGCCCAAGTTTGGCAGAATGGTATATGGTGCAGGGGGATGGCCGTAGTAGAAAGCAAACCGACCGTTTCCTCACGGCTTGATCATATGGGTGTGCCCCAGGACATCGAGATCAAGTTATGTAGATCCTGGGGCACGGGGCAAATCGGGGGAAGCTCGATGTTGAAGGGAGGGTGTAAGGCAGTGATAGTGATGAGGCCGCAGCAGCAATATTTTCCTTTGTTTACATGGCTAATATCAACAAGCTTTTGAATTAGCCACGCAGCGACGTTTACGCGAATGCGCGGGGCCTTGAAAGAAATCCTCTCAACACTGGGAATGAAAGGGAAAGTCATCGCCCATAGGATGAAAAGATCTGGGATGGTCACGGTACCGAACTCATCCCTTGGAAAGAAAGTGCTTGATATGATACGATGAGCGAGATGGAAGACTGGGTGGATGATAGAAGAGGCCTTGGCCTTGCCTCTAGGACAATGATCGTGTAATGTGAGGCGTCCCCAACAGAAGTCGACATCAAAGTCGGCGTGTAATTCAAGGGGGAGGATGCCGCCTTCAAGATTGGGGAAACCGAAAATATCATTGATGGTGGTCAAAGGGGCACGGAAGTTTCGGTTTCGAAGGTGAAAATCGACATATGACCCCGCCTCAAATTTAATAGTGGAGAGAAATTCTAGTGTGAGAACGGGGTAGGATAGGCATGGGAGTGCAGGAAACTAAGCCAATCTAAGTTTTCGAATAGGGATTCGACTTCGGATAAAACTCCGAGATCGAGTAGGGTTCGATCGTGTGCGAACTTGGTGGCTAGGTGAGAACGTTGGCTGAGGTAAGAATAGAAATCTTTGTGTGCTTGGCTCATGAAACGAACTCCCTGCGGTCCCAGCAGTGGGTCCACCACAGGTATGATAGGTTGGGGTTGTGGTTGGGTAGGCAGTGGTGGAGAAGCGCGTGCATGCATAGAATGTTTGGGTCATTGTCTCTTGCAGATGGCTCCTCTTCCACCATGGGACGCTTACCCTTAGCTTTATCTTTTGCCATGATGTTGTGGCGATTTGGTGAGATATGCAAGATGACATGAGGGTGCATGCAACAAATGACAAAGGAGAAAAATAAAAATTCTTGGGCAATTTAATAATCGAGTTATGGAGCGAGTTTACCCAGCGTGATGTGAGTCCTAGCTCCCAAAAGATCCCACGATGCACGATGGAGTGATTCGGGGAGCTGCCGCATGCTAATCCAAAGAAAACTGAATTTTTGAAAATCTGGGGGATTAGGGCTAGGGTTTTAAGGAGATTGCGGTTAGAACGTGGTCGATGGGAGGGCTTTGATGGTTGAAAGTAGTGGAGGAAGTGGGGGAGTGTGTTTAGGAGTAGTGGGAGTGATGGGGGAGATCGTGTTGGAAGAAAGTGAAATGAACCGTTCGAATGAATTGCGTGGAGGTCGGGTGAAATGAAATCGGGTGGGGGATGATATATATAGGGGTTGGGTGAACCGATCGGGTGAAAATCACCCGATCAGGTATATCAATTTTCAAAAATTTCTTTGGATCAGCTACTACAGGTCACCCGATCGGGTGAGATCTCACCTGATCGGTTGACCGCTCTCCAAAAACATCCGAAGCCTCTGTCATCATCACCCGATCAGCGACCCGATTGTCGATTTTATCACCTGATCGGTTCACTCATCTGTTGAAGATGGCCACTTACTGAAACTAACCATCCGATCGGTTAATGCATGAACCGATCAGATGGGGCAATCCTGCACAAAAAGTAAAAATACTATAAGTGTCCCAACAAAAATCCCCACAGTGGTATTTATTCACAAAAATTATTAAACTAATCCTGTCAAAAACCAACAGAAGTTTAGAACATGGGTTGCCTCCCATGAAGCGCTTGGTTATAGTCGGCAGCTCGACCCCTCAGTTCGTGATCAATGCGGATCCGGAGGATTTGCAACGGAGCTGTTGGTTGTTAAGCTTCCGACCGGAGAAATTGCAGGCTCGCTGATTGTATAGTGTTTCAAGGGCTGCCCATTGACCTTAAATGATTCTTCTCTCCACATGATCTCGATGGCTCCATGCGGGAAGACCTTGGTGACTCGGAAGGGTCCCGACCACCTAGACTTGAGCTTTCCGGGCAACAGCCTCAGTCTTGAATTGAATAGGAGAACTAAGTCTCCTTCCTTGAATTCTTTCTTTAAAATGCACCTGTCGTGCCACCTCTTCAACTTCTCTTTATAGATCCAGGCATTCTCGTATGCGTTGAGCCGGATCTCATCAAATTCATTTAGGTGGAGTTGTCGGTGGCTCCCCGCCTCCTTGGCGTCGAAGTTCAGATTCTTGATAGCACAAAATGCCTCATGCTCCAATTCCACAGGCAGGTGACATGCATTCCCGTAGACAAGTCGATAAGGGGTCGTGCCGATCGGAGTCTTAAATGCAGTTCTATAGGCCCAGAGCGTATCTGGAAGCTTGGATGACCAATCCTTCCTAGAGCTAGCCACAGTCTTCTCAGGATGCTTTTTATCTCCCGGTTTGAGACTTCCACCCGGCCACTAGTTTGCAGGTGATAAGCACGCCCGATTCGGTGCTGCACTCCGTACTTCTTCAAAAGGGATTCAAATTTCTTTTCTATGAAGTGGCTCCCTCCATCGCAAATTAGGACTCGAGGCATGCCGAATCTCAGGAAGATGTTGTTTTTCAAGAATTTGGCCACCACCCAGGAATCATTCGTGGGGCTAGCTATCGCCTTCACCCATTTGGATACATAGTCCACCGCCACCAAAATGTACTGGTTACCAGAGGAAGATGAAAACGGCCCCATGAAGTCGATTCCCCAAACATCGAAGATCTCGACTTCCAAGATGTAATACTGTGGCATTTTGTTTCTCTTGGATATGTTTCTCGTCCTTTGGCACTTGTCGCAAGCCTGGACATAAGCATAAGTGTCCTTGAAAAGAGTCGGCCAATAGAATCCAATCTGGAGAATCTTCGCCGTGGTCTTATAAGTACTTGCATGGCCTTCGCATTGTTAATCATGGCAATGAGAAATTATGGAGGTCGCCTCTGTTTTGGGGATACACCTCCATATCACCCCATCATTGCAAGTGTTGTATAGGTAAGGGTCATCCCAATAAAATTTCCGGACTTCGTGAAAGAGTTTCATCTTTTACTGATAACTCACATTGTGGGGTACGATGGCGCACGTGAGATAATTGGCGATGTCAGCATACCATTGAGTCCAAACAGAGGAGATAGAGAAAAGATGCTCGTCAGGGAGTGAGTCATCAATAGGAGTGGCATCTGGGTCAAAAGTAGACAACTAGATAGATGGTCGACGCCGACATTCTCCGCCTCTTTCTTGTCCTTGATCTCCAAGTCGAATTCCTGGAGGAGGAGAATCCACCTTATGAGGCGTGACTTGGCCTCCTTCTTGCTTAAAGGTATTTAAGGGCGGCATGATCGGTATGCCCGATAACCTTAGCACCCACAAGATACGACCGAAACTTGTCCATGGCATGGATGACGGCTAGCAGTTCCTTTTCCCTCGTCGTATAGTTCCTTTGAGCTTCGTCGAGGGTCTTGCTCGTATAGTAGATGACGTGCAGATTTTTTCCCCAAGACGGCCCCAACTGCATAGTCGCTAGCATCGCACATCAATTCGAATGGTAGACTCCAGTCGGGCGGTTGAATCACAGGTGCAGAAATAAGGGCTTGCTTCAAGAGGCGGAAAGCTTCCATACACTTGTCATCGAAGACGAAAGGTGTATCCTTCACGAGGAGCTGAGTCAAGGGCCTAGAAATTTTTAGAGAAATCCTTTATAAACCGACGGTAGAATCCTGCATGCCCTAAGAAACCACGGACTCCCCGAAGGTTAGATGGAGGCGGAAGATTTTCGATCACATCTACCTTTGCTTTGTCCACCTCAATCCCCCTTGAAGAGATAATGTGCCCTTATACGACTCCCTCTTGCACCATAAAGTGGCATTTCTCCCAATTTAGAACCAGCCCTTTATCTTGACATCTTTTCAAGACTTTAGCCAGGTTACAGAGACACGAGTCAAACTTCGTTCCATAGACGGAAAAATCATCCATGAAGACCTCCATTATGTCCTGGGAGAAATCAGAGAAAATTGCGGACATCAATCTTTGAAATGTAGTCGGGGCGTTGCAAAGCCCAAACGGCATCCTCCAATAAGCATACGTCCCAAACGGACATGTAAACGTGGTCTTTTCTTGGTCATCATTCTGGATGAGAATTTGCAGGAAGCCAGAGTATCCATTCATGAAGCAGAAATAGTTGTGCTTGGCCAGTCTTTCGAGCATTTGATCAATAAAGGGGAGAGGATAATGATCTTTCCTTATGGCTTTGTTTAATTTCCGGTAATCGATGCACATCTGATATCTGGTGACTGTCCTTGTAGGTATAAGCTCGTTTTTCTCATTACGAATGACTGTCATTCCTCCCTTCTTGGGCACAACATGTACTGGGCTAACCTAATGACTATCGAAAATAGGGTAGATAATCCCGGCTCGGAGAAGTCTAACAATCTCCTTCTTAACTACTTCCATCATAATGGGGTTCAATCTTCGTTGTGACTCAATGGAAGTGGCTTGCTCATCTTCAAGAAATATCCTATGCGAGCAAAGCCCCAAGCTTACTACCTTCAAGGCCTCAATTGCATACCCGAAAACATTCTTAAATCTTTTTAGAACATCAAGTAGTTTGGTCATTTGGTCTTCAGGTAGCGAGGAGTTCACGATGACAGGCTGCGTCGAATCCTCCCCCAAATATTCATACTTCAATCTCGGAGGTAACTCATTCATCTCGACTTCGTATGGCCCCGATACATATTTCTCAAGATGTGCATCTTCCAATGAAAGTGTCTCTTCCCCGATCTTCAGGATGTCAACATCCGGAACTTCACTTTCAACCATGGGTTCGTGGCCCGAAGCCTTGCAAGGTGGTGAGAAGACCAGGGAGGAAGACTCCGGTTCCATCTCAAGTGTATGATAACTATCCGGCAAAAAAGCTTCAACATGAAAGCAAGTCTCAATAGTAGTTAGCTCTTCACCACCACCTCTAATTCCATCATGGTGCCAAATTTTAGGGTGCTCTGTAGAGGACTGCAACGAAAGGGTAGATTCCTTATCACTGTACTCGACAAGTCCTGCCAGATGATCCTTTGGACAAATCTCTTGATTAATGTGTAGATCATCCTCACTGAAGTCGGTATTGGATGTGTCAATAAGCACCGCTTCATCAGAAGGGAAAAAGAATGTCGTGTCGGGTGTTACTGAATATCATGATTTCTCTTTTGATTTTTTACTGCATCTGACAAAAAGGATAGGATGCTTGAGGTGCTTAGAGATTCTGCTAGACTCTGGACCAAATAACTGGCGTAGGATACATGTACCCAGATATCCTCTGAAACAGAACACGACATTCTTACTGTAGAGTAGAAAACCTGTAAGAAAAGGAGAGAAAGTGGACTGCAAGGATAGAGAACACGTTAATAGCACAAGTTGTAGGAATGGAGAGATAAGAAATGATGATGATGGTATGGATGCATAGTTTACCAACCCTTTACAACGAATATGTACAATATGCCCATGTAAAATTAAAAGGGGTGAAGAATGTGAAAATTATCATGGGGTAAGGATGCGAGCTAGTCTCGAGGGATTACATGGTCCTAAATGTAACAAGCACATTGCCTCCCCAGCAACGATGCCATAAAGCTTGACCGCCCACCCGTTTGGCACTCAAATCAGGACGGGGATACTAGGATTAGAATTTGTAAACCGCAAATGCGCGGTGTCGAAGTGTGGCTTGAGGGTCGAACACAGGGAGCCGTGCGTTGTACTTGTGAGCAATCAGGATCTGGATCACCCGGTGGGTGAGCTAGCTTAATCGCTTAGTGGTTGTCACGATATTAATCTAATGGAAAAGGTGTAAGAGATAAAAAGGCAACCTAGGACTTTGGCTTCCGCCCTAACATGAGTTCTCACTATTACTACCGAGAGATAGGAATGTGATCGGATTATAGGGTTTAGGGGTGAGACGTTTCCTCTAATAGCAGTACCTGTTGGGAGCAACGATCTAGGATCTTGGTTTGATGATGACAAACATGTCGTTATATCTGACGTGTGTGCTTAGTGTGTTTCAGGACTGGCGAAACGATAATTGCTATTCGTATAGCATCTTAGGATAGGAAGGAAGTGTGTGTACAAAGGAGTTAGACTTGGTCAAGATAAAGAGATGAGGTGAGACCAATTCAAATCAAGCAAATTGGACTTGGTCCAATGTGGGATGAGATGGAGCCAATTCATATCTATTGGATTGAATCAAATCAATTAGGGAGATTTGTTGCTATCCATTTCCTATTCAAACTTCAATTCAATCCCAATACAAATTTTCTATTCCTTAAATCAAGAGATTCTTTTTGATCCTATCTTTTTCAAAGACCTAGGTCTCCTCCTATAAAAATACTTTCATCCGATGCATCTGATTATGCGGAAATCACAAAAAAGAAGAGGCTACATAATTCTAAACTGCGGCCTACTCAAAAGCATCTCCCAAGCAAAGTTTTATCAAAAAAACCCTAAATTTTTATTGCCGCAGCCTTATATATCCAAAACCCGAAGCACACAACTCCCCAAGGCCAAAGCTTGAAAAATCTCAAAGCAATCCACGCACCCAAAGTTTCCCTCTGCTACCTCCTGATCTTCGTGCTTCCGTCTCCGAGCGATCAAGAAGCCACGCCGTGCTCTCTTCCTACTGATTGGAGATCCCGCCGCTCGAAGTCGTCGTTGACGAAGCAAAGTCGAAGGAGCGATGTCGTGGAGTCCGCCTCTCATCGGAGTCCGCCGTGGACCTTCCGCCATTGATTCGAAGAAGAAGAGGGTGGAGTCAGAATTTCCATCGCTGCTGAGATCCTCATCGCCGTCGAGTTCGAAGTAGGTGTCGCCGTGAAGATCACCGTTGCACGTCATTACTGAAGACGAAGAGGCCGTCAGAGAAACCCACCACCGCCGAAGTATTTGCTGTCGTTTGAAGATAGCCCCGTCGAGATCACCACGAAGGAGGAGAACGCCAAGAGTGCAGCTGTTGAAGACAAGGAGCGTTGTCGTCGTTGCAAGCCACGCTGCAAGTCGAGAGGTCGTCGGAGAAGTCCGTTGCTGCCGTTCAAAAGCATCGCCACTGCTGTCGTGTAAAGAAGGTGCTGCCACCGCCGTTGCAAAGGAGAGTCACTGCCATCCGTTTGCTCTCGAAGTTCATCATCCTTGAAGCTCGCCGTTGCTTGAAGTTCTCGTCGCTGCTGCACAAAACACCACCAACGGAGCTGCTGCAGAGTTCGCCGCCGCCGTCACCATCGAAAGCTCGCAGCCGTTCATCACCGCCTCGGAGCAATCGCTGGCCGCTGCCGAAGACAGAGAGTCGAACGCCTCGGAGCGCCTGCATGCCCTAGTTATAAATGGAGAAGGCGGAAGGAAAACAACTCGACGGTGCTGAACAAATCGCTTGCTGACGTGGCGAGGGTGAGAGAACAGCGAGATCACGTGAATTCGAAGAGAAGCGTAATTATGGTGCTGACGTGGAATTAAGTTTTAAAGGAGTTGCTGAGTGAACAGACTGCTTCTATTTAAGATTTGAACTGAACTTTCTTTACACACAGACCAGTGTGTATTTTGCAATCCAGGAGCCGGATTGAGACATCGTTTGTGTCAGATTGGAGCTGACGACGTGCTGATTGACAGAGACGCCTACACAAACACGAATTGAGCATTTCTAAACCCTTAACTCTTTTATTCGTGTCTTAGTGTAATGTTCTCTGTAGGGGAAACTTTACCATCTTTGGGGACTATTTTGGGACTTGTCTAGTTGGGGCTAGACAAGTGAGACCCAACTAGTTTGGGACTAGCTGGTAGAAAGCTTTACTAGGATTGATAGTAAGAGAAAACACTGTGTGTGGGGTACTGAGAGCCTGGCGAGTGTAGAGACGTAGAGGGTGCTCTGAGCGTGCTCTAACTTGTTGTTTTGTACCAATTGCGCTATTCAAGACTAGTATCTGCTTTGGGGGCTGGAGTAGGTCGTTGGGACGACCGAACCAGGGTAAATCTGATGTGTACTCTGTGTCCGCATTTTATTTACTCTACTGCTGCTATAACTGCGTGAGTTTGTTCGTGGGTTGCACGAATTATTTTATAAGCCTATTCACCCCCCCATAGGCTAGGATCCAGATCCAACAAGTGGTATCGGAGCAGGTTAGAGGATCTAGTCTAGTCTAGCTATCATGAAAACCCCAAAGTATGTCCTTCCTCTTGGCATGCCTATTGATCGTCCTCCTCTTTTTAGTGGCCATGATTATATATACTGGAAGGCTAGGATGAAAACTTTTTACTATCTGTTGATGTTGATACCTGGTACATTATTGATAACGGATATTCTATGCCTGAAAGTAATCTGAATTTAAATGATAAAAATGTGTGTGCTATAAATGCTAGAGCAATGAATATCTTATTGTGTGGGTTGAGTATAATAATATTTGATCGTATCTCACATTGCTCTTCTGTGCAGGATATATGGAGGACCTTGGAAACTGCATATGGAAGTGAGAAATCCCTCAGCCGCAATGAAAAGAATCAAAAGGGAAGAAACACTCCTTTAACTAACTTTGATGCTCCATCTTGTGACAATACTAAGCATAAAGTTATTTGTTTTAAATGCAGAAAGCAAGGACACTTCGCGAAACATTGCCCACAAGAAACAGCTCGTGTCATAGAAAAGAAAGGAAAAGATGTAGTGTGAACATGGGACATGGATAGTGGAGATGAGCTCAAGGAGAATGAAGCACACTCCTCCCTCTGTTTGATGGCAAAACATAACGAGGTAAAATCTGGTAGTAAAGCTGAACTTCTTATCCTTTGTAAAGAAATGCAAGATAAAATAGTAGAGCTCGAATCCACTATAGATGATTATCAAAATGAGAACTTTGACATGCAACAATCTGAATATGTCTGAGGAGATTGAAAAACTGAAAATTGAAATTGATGCTCGTGACTCTACTATTGACATATTGAAAAAGGAAAAGTCCAGTTTTAATGATGAAGCACCTTGTCTTTCTTGTCCTTCATTAATGAACAATATTAGCGTGCTAAAACAAGATCTTTTGAAACTAGAAGGTGAAAAAGATTATGAAATAAGAGAGCTTAAGGATAAATTTTGCATGCTAGATAATGATCTTAAGAGAAAAACAATTGATTTTGAAAAGAAGGAAAAGGAAAACAAGTAAGCTTTTATAAGTAAATGCACGTTGCTTGTGGAAGAAAATAAACATTTAAAAAACAAAGTTTCTAATCTTGAAGTGGCCATTAAAAAATTCTCTATGGGAAAACAATCGTTGGATATCATTTTGGAGAATCAATTATATGGCAATAATAGAAGAGGACTTGGATTTGGTTTGAAAACGTTGAAAAGCCAAAATTCAAGAAATTCCACAATGTACCCTCTATTGCAAAGAACTTATATGCAAAGTGCTTTACTTGTGATAGTGTAGGCCACACATCATATTATTGTAAATTTAGGAACAAAAATATCAAGTTTAAACAAGTGTGGGTTCCTAAAACAATATTGGCTAACACTAGTGGACCTTGTTGGATTCCAAGGTCACACTTAACACCTTTCATGTAGGTGTGATGGAGGTTTGACGAGGAGCAAATTTTTAAAGTCTCATTCTATTTCTAGTTCCATAGCCAAATAGCGACACGAAGGTATATTTCTCTTCCCTCTTTGCATTTCATTGCATACCTTCATAGATTGTGTTGTGTGCTTGATTTATTTTTTGTTTGTGTGCTTGTTTGCTTGATTTTTATTGTTTTTATTTCTTAAAAAAAATAAATAAAAAATTTTGAGCTTAAAAGAATACCCTTTATGATTTATCTTAAGTGGTATTGTATGAATGTTCAAATCTATCCCTTGTAGAAGTCAATTCATTATTGTTGTAACTATATGAACATGATGTTATTCTTTTTAGTAGCCATGACATGTCTCATAAGTTTTAAACTTGACTTCTACACCTACATTTGCACTTTCACAATAATTGACTTTTTAGTGCTTTTGGAGATTCTTTTGAAAAATATTGGAAAGTGAATGTAGGAATGATTAATTTCTGAATTTTCTAAGGGATATGAAGTATTTAGCCCTGAATAAAAATTGAGCACAAAAGAATTGCAAATGAAAAAAAATGAAATTGCTCCGTATGAAAAATGGATACACTTCATGGCTAATACACAACCCACGAGTATCCAACTTATGCTAAATGGGTAATCATTAGTGTTGGTGTATATAACTCGTCAAGCAATACCACCCCACATTTAAAAGTCCTTTTAGGCGATGTTTTGGGGCTTGGTAACTTGAACTCATCTTTGATGAGGTGGAAAAAATTAATCCTAGTGATAATCGTGAAAATTGGAAAATGTGGATTGATTTGGTTGATTTTCTTAAATTGAATCTCCCTTAGTACTTTATTGTCTATATCATTACACTTACACGAAGGTGGAGAAGTCTTGTTATGAAATTCTATGAGCTTGAATTCTCTATTCTTTGGAAAACTCATGCAAATTGCACGCTACATTTAATAATGGTTTACTTTTGCATGGAATATTTTTGCGACTTCATTAATCCACTTTTGGTGATTACAAAGGGGGAGAAAGAAAAGATTTTGCAGATTTGATGTCGGGAATTATTTGTTGAAGGGGGAGCATGGAAAGTACTTAAATATATGTTGAAGGGGGAGCTTGAGAGAAGGGGGAGCATGCTCTTATATTTGTTATAATGATGTAATCTCGTTCCTTGATTCATATTGCATCACACCCTTCAACACACTTCACACACCCATACTTATTGCTCAAATCTTTTATGGGTTTTTCATCACCAAAAGGGGGAGATTGTTGGGAGCAAAGATCTAGGATCTTGGTTTGATGATGACAAACGTGTCGTTATATCTGACGTGTGTGCTTAGTGTGTTTCAGGACTGGCGAAACGATAATTGCTATTCGTATAGCATCTTAGGAGAGGAAGGAAGTGTGTGTACAAAGGAGTTAGACTTGGTCAAGATAAAGAGATGAGGTGAGACCAATTCAAATCAAGCAAATTGGACTTGATCCAATGTGGGATGAGATGGAGCCAATTCATATCTATTGGATTGAATCAAATCAATTAGGGAGATTTGTTGCTATCCATTTCCTATTCAAACTTCAATTCAATCCCAATACAAATTTTCTATTCCTTAAATCTAGAGATTCTTTTTGATCCTATCTTTTTCAAAGACCTAGGTCTCCTCCTATAAAAATACTTTCATCCGTTGCATCTGATTGTGTGGAAATCACAAAAAAGAAGAGGCTACATAATTCTAAGCTGCGGCCTACTCAAAAGCATCTCCCAAGCAAATTTTTATCAAAAAAACCCAAAATTTTTATTGCCGCAGCCTCATATATCCAAAACCCGAAGCACACAACTCCCCAAGGCCAAAGCTTGAAAAATCTCAAAGCAATCCACGCACCCAAAGTTTCCCTCTGCTGCCTCTTGATCTTCGTGCTTCCGTCTCCGAGCGATCAAGAAGCCACGACATGCTCTCTACCTGCTGATTGGAGATCCCGCCGCTCGAAGTCACCGTTGACGAAGCAAAGTCAGAGGAGCACTGCCGTGGAGTCCGCCTCTCATCGGAGTCCACCGTGGACCTTCCACCATCCATTCGAAGAAGAAGAGGGCGGAGTCAGAATTTCCATCGCTGCTGAAATCCTCATCGCCGTCGAGTTCGAAGTAGGTGTCGCCGTGAAGATCGCCGCTGCACGTCATTGCTGAAGACGAAGAGGCCATCAGAGAAACCCACCACCGCCGAAGTATTTGCTGTCGTTTGAAGATAGCCCCGTCGAGATCACCACGAAGGAGGAGAACGCCAAGAGTGCAGCTGTTGAAGACAAAGAGCGCTGCCATAGCTGCAAGCCATGCTGCAAGTCGAGAGGTCGTCGGAGAAGTCTGATACTGTCGTTCAATAGCATCGCCACTACTGTCGTGTAAAGAAGGCGCTGCCACCGCCATTGCAAAGGAGAGTTGCCGCCATCCATTTGCTCTCGAAATTCATCATCCTCGAAGCTCACCGTTGCTTGAAGTTCTCGCCGCTGCTGCACGAAACACCGCCAATGGAGCTGCTGCAGAGTTCACCGCCGCCGTCACCATCGAAAGCTTGCAGCCGTTCATCATCGCCTCGGAGCAGTCACCGGCCACTGCCGAAGACGGAGAGTCGAATGCCTCTGAGCGCCTGCATGCCCTAGTTACAAACGGAGAAGGCGGAAGGAAAACAACTCGATGGCGCTGAACAAATCGCTTGCTGACGTGGCGAGGGTGAGAGAACAGCGAGATCACGTGAATTCGAAGAGAAGCGTAATTACGGTGCTGACATGGAATTAAGTTTTAAAGGAGTTGTTGAGTGCACAGACTGCTTCTATTTAAGATTTGAACTGAACTTTCTTTACACACAGACCAGTGTGTATTTTGCAATCCAGGAGCCGGATTGAGACACCGTTTGCGTCAGATTGGAGCTGACGACATGTTGATTGATAGAGACACCTACACGGACACGTACTGAGAATTTCTAAACCCTTAACTCTTTTATTCGTGTCTTAGTGTAACGTTCTCTGTAGGGGAAACTTTACCATCTTTGGGGACTATTTTGGGACTTGTCTGGTTGGGGCTAGACAAGTGGAACCCAGCTAGTTTGGGACTAGCTGGTAGAAAGCTTTACTAGGATTGATAGTGAGAGGAAACACTGTGTGTGGTGTACTGAGAGCCTGGCAAGTGTAGAGACGTAGAGGGTGCTCTGAGCGTGCTCTAACTTGTGGTTTTGTACCTATTGCGCTATTCAATACTAGTATCTACTTTAGGGGCTGGAGTAGGTCGTTGGGACGACCGAACCAGGGTAAATCTGATGTGTACTCTGTGTCCACATTTTATTTACTCTGCTGTTGCTATAACTGCGTGAGTTTGTTCATGGGTTGCACGAATTATTTTATAAGCCTATTCACCCCCCTCTAGGCTAGGATCCAGATCCAACAGTACCTAGCGTCCCGTGGGCCCGATATTCTGGTTGATGCCCAGGATGATACACTAAGTCTACCCGGATTCGGACGGTGGGCATTCCCATGTCCAACACCGACCGACTCCGGGAGCACTAAGCTCGAAATGATTGCTCCAGACATTTCATCCAAGCCGTTCCCATGTGCGAGGAATCAATGTTTACGCTAGGGGTGTGAGCTGTGACTATGCAATCAAACTCCCGTTTTATTTTCCCTTGGCCCGACGGTCAAAGACGGTCTTTCTCCCGCCAATGACAATAAAACGCCCCCGCGTAACCATCTAAATCCCTATATCCTATCGAATCCCTAATCTTATGGCTGTTCTAGGGAGAACCCACGAAGGGGCTTCCACTAATGTCCCAGATTAAAGAACTACTCATTAATCATGGCATGAAAATCGGTAAAACAGATTTTAGCCATCAAAATAGAAATCAAGCAATAGATTACTGTAGCAAACAGTAATATAAACGCAATATCAAAGTATTAGAAAGTTCAAAGAACTTACAAAATATGTTTAATTGAAAGCAGCAAAATCCCTAAAAACAGCTTTAAATGGGGATTTCGTTTTCTGGGAAACCTAGCCCTATTTATACATTTTGGCAAGATGTCAGGGAATATTCACACTGATGCCTGGGAATATTCCCACTGAAAGACAAAAATAGACGTTCACCCGATCGGTTGAAACTTCACCCCATCGGGTGAAACGATGAGAAGATCGGTCTTCAGCTTCTGATAAACCTCACCCGATCGTTGAACCGGTCAGATGAGTCTTTGAATTCTCGAGCTTGGGGAAGCAGCTGCTACAGGTGACCCGATCGGTTGACAAGTAAACCGATCGGGTGGACTTTGGCTCCCAAAAATAGAGGGCTGTGTCACATCCACCCGATCACTGAGTCGATCGGGTGGAGTTTCTTCTTCCTCGTGTCTGATACGGTCGCATGAACCGATCGGGTGGATCTGTCCACCCGATCAGTTGAGAGCTGATACATGAGCTAACTTGACGATTGGCTCTCAGGATCTCGTGCGACACCTTCCATTGCTCCCGAGACTCATGATGTGGGCTTTGTATGTTCCATGTGCCAGCAATATCCTGCAAAAGCACACAAACACAACGAAAGTGAAAAAGAACTAAAAATCACAAAAGGACGGACTCAAAATAACGAAAAACGATGGGAAATTACGGAGAAGAAATGCGTGAATATATAAAATATAAACGCAAGTCAGTTCTCTGGTTTGATTAGACATAATAATAGAATTAGGTCTTTTTCAACATATTATGAGTATTAAAATGATTCTTACGACGTCTAGTAATCTGGTTTTATTAGATCTTCTATCCTAGGATGTGGGTTATGACTTAGTAAAGGATAGATCTACTAACCAGTGATGTAGAGAGGGGTCGACACGTGGCGAAGGGCATCAGCGATGTGTGTGTCCTCAAAACAGCGACGTATGCGGAAACCGGCTATGGTAGCAAGCTGTCGGAGAGCAGCAGAGGGCGTGGCGAGCCCAACAGCAGTAGTAGCCACTCGGGTGTGGGCAGGGGCTGTTGTCGACAGACCTGGAGCATAGCAGGCCTTGGAGAAAATATTGGGGCTCCTAGGTTGCACGAGGGTCTGGGCGAGAGAAGGAGGAAGGGCTGGGCTTTGCTCTCGAGATCAGAGAGCCCCGGGGTTCTGCACACGTGGGAATGGAGCTTAGGGCTGGCTTTTGTATGGGTTTCTTTGTAGTTGAAGAAGGAGGCACCCAGGGCTCCTCGGGTTGCTGCTTGGGGTGGCCTGGGAATGGTAGAGGCCGTGAGTTCTGGGTTGCACACGCCGACATGGGTGAGATCTGGGCGGCGCGACTGTAGAAGAGGGGCTGATATGCAATGGAGATGAGTGACGGTCGAGTCTCCGATGGTTAGTAATAGGGGCCGATGCGACCGTGGGTTGGGCATGAGTGAGGGGATGTGCGTGAACTGTCTAGCGTGGAGGAGGGGGTAGCACACGGGGGAAGAAGATGGCCAGATCTTGGCTTGCGTGTGGGGAAAATGGGGCTGATGCGCACAGCTTCGAGTTGGTGTGGGTTACGGATGCTGTTGTTTAGGGGCGGAAGGGTTCGATAAGGGAGTGGCAGCTGTGAGATAGAGGGAAAGAGACCTAGGCTAGTTAGGGTTTAATAGGGGAGGTGCGACTGAGTGATAGGGCCATAGGTTTAAAGTTATTCTGTTTTGGGTTTTGAATGCAAGAAGTGCACATGATAGCTAGCCTAGGGTTTATAGAGTGCTATTTACTGGGCTTGTGAGAAATGTAGCTTAGGGTTGGATGCATGTGAGCCTGGGATCCGTTGGGTTTGTGTTGTGGGGTTCTAATTTAGCAAGCTTTGTTTTAATATTTGTTTCGGTTGGGTTCATGAGTGTAAAGGGTCTGGGTTTGGGTGGTGCACGTGAAGAGCCCAGATTGAAGAAATGGGATTTTAGTTATAGCATGCAATGAAGACAATGAAAGCCCAATGGAAAATATTGCGGATGTCCTAGGGTATAGCTAGGGTTTGAGATTAGAGAAGGAGATATTAGATCAACTAAGAGGGATTTAAACTTTGCGATGAAATGAAAGAAACAAGAGAGTTAATAGCAATAAGGAAAGAGTTTATTAGCTAATTAAATGGAAATAAAAGTCTCCCATGCCGAATATGGGAGGGAGATTAGAATTTGAATTTTGAAATGACGTCTTAATTAAAATTATAATGATTGGTTTAAAAAGATTATAGCTAATACGTACTCAAGGCATGTAGCTAATACGAGTACGTAGTATGAATACGTATTACGAATATACATTAATCGCGAATACGGAAAGAAATACAACAAAGGATAGGGTAGGAATAAACTATGTTTTACCAAAATACTGGTCGTTACATTCTACCCATCTTAAGAAAAATTCCGTCCTCGGAATTTCTTAAGATTTGAGTTTGTCAACCAGATGTCGATAATACTTATGTACCTCATAGAATTCCTATGAGGTAAACTATGATATGAAATACTTCAGGCGAAGTAATGAGGCAAGTAAGAAGTGTTGTAAGTGTCGAGGTTAAGATTGAATTTTGAAAGGGGGGTTATGGATGACTATGTACCACTGATGGCCTCAACCATTAATGGGCAAGCAAAAGCTAGTGACGGCTACCCACGATGTGCAGGGACAAGGATGAGTGAATAATAATAATAATAATAATAATGTATATATATTACTCCTAACTGCAGCTCCCATATTCTAACACACTGGTTGCTAAACCCATAGCCTCGATCAAGTGTCCCTAAAATAAGTTATCACTTCTCGTCTCGACACTGAATAATACTATAACTGTAAGCATATCCCAAAACTAAACTATAGATTCAACATCTTTTTCTTAACTCATAATTCTTGCTTTAAACAATCAATACTTCGTAAAAAAGTAATCTGTGAAGGAAAATAATGAATATCCCCAATCATACCTTTTGTAAATTTCCTCACTTCTTTGCTTATTATTCGTTATTAAAACAGTAACATCTTCCTGGGAAATCTTTAAGGTACAATCTCTTCTATAACTAAGCTATCCAAAAACTATACATTCTCATAAGTTGTCTTATCTGTCATATGTCATCCACGTCCATTGTGTAACCTAACTCGTAACACTATAATTGTGACATCCTCTAACTCTAATATTTTTCTTATATCAAGCAATCGATATAACGATGCTTTACCAATTACTAATATATAATCACAAGAAAAATTATGCCTAGCATACATCACTATTTACAATCAAAAATTGGCCTGCTCCCGACTCATTCTTCATCGTCACTATAAATTATATTATACTTACATAGCTACTCTCAGCAGATACTAACCTGAGTTTCAAATCAGTAATGTACTCATCTTCCTGTGTACCACTCCTAAAATGAAACTCTATTGAAATTGTTATACAAGGTTATAATCCAAATATGAAATATAAATCTTGAACACATCATTCTATGTATCACCTTTTAAATGGATTAATCTAAGTTCTTTGTGTTCATAGTCAACTAATTACAACTGCACCTCACAACATCTCAACTACACTTAACCGTAAATACAATCCCCTAATAATAATAATCGTATACAACGTTCTAACAGTATAAGGTATAATAAAATTAACTCTGCTGATGATGGAAAAAAATAAAGAGGAAAAACATTTAAAGGATTATAACGCAAATTTAAAACTAATCTAGCTAAAGTTGTAATAAGTAAAGACACACACTAATGTGATAACTAAGAAGTAGAGTAGGGTTCAGAGTTGAATGGTTTAACGAATCAAGGTTGTGATGAACGGTTTCAGATGAGACATGGAGAGGGAGGTAGAGTGATTAAGTAGCATAAATATGAACGATCAAGTAGGAGAATGGAAGACATGTGTAAAATATGATAATATCATTATAACGTATATAAGAATAGTGAGCAGGTGGTATGAGTTAAAACAGAAGATAAGTAATAGACGAAAGAGTAATGAGTATAGGAAAATAGTGATTGTTTTGTAAATGGGGATAGATTTATACAAAAATTCTTAGAGTATAAATACGATGAATACATAACTGATATACTGCAATAGTTGGAGTTCTATTTAGCATAAAAGTATTTAAATTTGTATTTGATCGGTTAATTTAAAATACGTTGTAGTAGGAAAAGAAAATGCTACATTGAATCTGTAAAATAGAAGTAGGGTTCCAAGACGAAGATTTCCATATGTAGAAAGTAAGATAGATATATGAGTCTGGATGATATAGGTTAGAAATTCATTATAAGATAGTGACTAAAGATTACGGCGAAGGAAATTTCAAAATCAAAGAATGAATTTAAGTCATCTGAGACCTAGGTATATACTAAGATTTCAAGGAACTTAACTGGATGAGGAATTCAATGAAAAGGATATCGAAAGTAGAATCAGGATTGTAATGTGGAGGATTCGAAATGATAATGATGACGGTCATGTGGGGATCACGTGAACTGATAGCAAGGAATAGAATAAAATGACCAAATGTAAATACGACTAAGAAAAAAACTTTGTGAATATGCTACGATGGGTTTCTATGGTCATTAACGTAGGAAGTACTGTTAAGGAAGATTAAAACTCAAGGGTATACTTACTTGATTGACTGCGGGTTAGGAATCTTAGGACTGGGATTTTCTAATGAGTTAGATTGGGGTAGGGAAAATTGAAGGAAGGCGTTGTTGAGAGTCAAGATTGTAATACTATCTATGCTGTTTCTTGGGTATTTTGCACGTGCATTGACCTGCATGGGCCACCACTAAAACCTGTCACGCCCCGCTTCCCATTATGCTTAGGAACGAGGACGTAAGAGGGTCCACATGTGCAAGTAAGGAGGAAGTAATTTTGCTTTCCTTTCCTCCTTGACTTAACACAATAAGCGTCTGTGTGAAATCTTTGCAGGTACATGCATGCATACTCAGAAACAGCACAGATAAGCAAAAATATTATATTTTATTACAATCTCAACATTTCAAACTAAATTACAACAATGAAGGAAATGAAAAGGTGGGTTTGATGACCCATACAACAAGGTAAAAGATTACAAATGATGGTTCACAGATTCAACAACTCCTGGTCCACTGGTTCAGCTATCTCAACTAGTCCACCTGGTGCTTTAGCTCGGGATCTGACATACATCCAAAAACATGAATGTATGTCAGCAAGGGTCTGCAAGTTGTAATGACCAGTTTTTTTCAACACATCAAGTTACGTATTTTTAAATTTTCTTTATAAATATTAGTCAAGAGTTTTATAGCAGAACTGATTTCGAAAAATCCTTATAAAAATATTTGAAGCACTAGACTAATTATAATGTATTTCAATAATTTCAGATATCCTCAAATACTCAAAAAAATTCCATAAAAATTCATTTTCAATAATTACTGTTTTGACTTAACGAATTAATTTGCCATACAAACATTTTCAAAACGTTTTCAAACTTCTACAGTAGCATCCTATGATCATTTAGTGCTCTCCACATTAATTTTGTAATTTTCTGATGTCATTTCAACCTAAAACCTACAAACCCGCTTTCTAAATGTTTTGGCCTAAAACTAGTATCTCCGTAGCTCAAATCCCAAAATGGTTTTTGTATTCATGATCCTCGTGACGATACGATTCCGTGGATATGTTTTCGTAATTTTTCGGAGTCGTATACGAAAACGAGTTTGTATTCCTCCGCTTTGCTAATTACATTCACTAATGACTTTTTACATTTACTAATTACTGTTATCTAACTACTTTTACCCCTAATTAATACCTAGATCTACCCCCCTAATTATTTTCCCTAACCACCTACCCCATTAACCCACCTCCCTTTGGTAGCTCAGATCAAACATCCTTTCCCCCCGAATTCATTTCCCTATTAATTATTAAAATATTATTCTTTATCTACGTTTCAATTTTGCTAACCCTATATATATCTATCCCTTCCTCCTTCGTTTTCGATACCCAGATATCTCTCTCAGCTCTCTTTTTTCGCCAGGCTCTTTCCCTTAACCCAGGCTGGACCGACTTCTCATTAAACACGCACACACAGTCTCACCATCTCCACTTCTCTCTCATTTCGAATCGAACCCAACCCACACTCAAACACTCACCCTCTCTCTTTCTCCCCATATCATTTAAACACCCCACTCCTCCTTCTCTCCCTCTCTCTTCTTCCCCGGTGAGCCCGCCAGTGACCCACTCGCCCGCCACCGCCAAGAGCGCCACCACCTCCTCGAGGCGCCCCGAGACCCCTCCGGCGATCCGCCACCCCAGCAGCAGTACCCCGCTGCTGGCCTTGCCACTGCCATCGCGTCAACCCCGAGCACAGCGCTGTCGTCTCATCGCACTATCCCTCCTCCGACGACGACGTTCGACAACAAACCCCGGATGCCACAGCGCCACCTGCGCCTCTCCACGAGTCGTCATCACCCCGCCAGGATCCCCGCACCCCCTCAGTTGACGTCGTCGCTGCGAGAGATCCCCTCTGTTCGACTATACCGCTCGAGCAACCAACGAAGGCGCCGCCACCGCTTCCGTGTCACGCAGCGACGCCGCCGTCGCCTCTCCGATACAGTCGCCCCGTCGCCTCCTCTTCCTCTCCGCTCGCCTGCAAGCCCAGCACCCACGCTCTGCCTTGCCACTACAAGATCTGCTCTAACCACCCACGAGCACTGCCGCCTCCAGAGGCCTCTGCTGCACGCAGCCACCAACCCCCACCGCTGCCGTCCACCGCCTCGACGTGAAGATACCCCATGCACGCACGAGGACGAAGTGAAGTGGGGTTTTTTTATATAACGTATTATTATAAACGTATTAAGATACGCATAAATACGAGTATACCGTATTTCAATAATTACAAAAAGGATTTTATTGGTTTTAAATTCATAACTAAATATGTAAGCCTCAGAAAAATGTGAGACTAGCTCTAGAAAATCGAAAATAATATTCTGGATCCAATGGCTTTGGTCGCATCTCAATCAGACGCTTACTTTTTCCAGAATCATTTTTAAGCCTAGAACTTAATTACGTAAAATTCATTCTAAAATCTGTAACTCTCTGTTTTCACGTACACTGATACGTGATAAAAATATATGTAATAGTAATCTTCGAGACGGTTGCTTTGACTGCTCATTCAAGTATTTCCGACTAGTATCGCTTCCAAAATAAATTATGGAAGTTAAACGTTACTTAAGTGATTTGAGTTTTTAAAGTTATTTTTGAGCTTCTGAAAATTATAAAAAATAGCATGAGCTTCTAAAAATATTTTCCTTTTGTAGTAAAACTATAATATTTATTTTCAGCTTATATATAAATTTTGAACGATTTCCGACACCGTTTCAACCGGTTTTAAAAATCAAAGCGACCTAATTATTTAAATAGGAAAAGTCATGTTCTCTAACTGATTATTTTTGTGTTGTAGGTACAAACTCTTGTGAAATCCCAATTACCGCTCGACCCGAGTCACAGTGAAATCCCAATTACCGCTTTTCTATTCGATTTTCTGACGTTTAGATGGTTTCATTTGGCAGGTACTCTGTTCTTACGGCAGTAGCAGTTGCGTGGATCATCTTGGTGGATCTTTTGCGAGTCCGCATCACCCGCACATTCGATACACTCTTTCCTTGCTTTATTTTTCGTACCGCATTATTTTTCTGATCACGTCACCATGGTCCGCACTCGCGGATCGACGACCCCTCCCATCTGTGGGAAGAGGCCGTCTTCTGGCACATCCTCTTCACGTCCACAGCGACGTGCACGCACCACTTCCACTTCCACGCACCCTGTCACATCCACCATCCCTGCCACTGACACCACTACCGCCGCGACCATCCCCTCCACCAGTCCACCCATTCCATCCGCTTCCATCCCTTCCACCACCTCCGTCGCATCGCCACCACCTTCCTCACCCCTAGAGACGACCCCACAGCTTCCATCCCCACCCACGGCATCACTTTTCACGATAGAGCGCACAGATTACGCTATGCTAGACTGCACCAACGCCGTCTTATCCCCACCGTTTTGTGCACGTCCCAGCCATTACGTCCCTTGGCATTCTCCAGGGTGTCCACCACCTCTACCAGGCGATTGGTTTCGACCGATTCCTAGGAGTTCACGCCCCTACATACACCCGATTAGCCTTTGAGGGTCTTAGCTCCCTCACTTTCACCGACGCAGGTGACGGCATTACTTTTCGGCTCCTGGATCACTAATACACAGTCACTTTCGCTATGATCCGGGACTACTAGCACTTCCCCGCCGTCCCTGACCCTAGGGCAGCTTTTTCACCCACACATGACCTAGGCGACTTTCACGCTCGCACATTTTGGCAGCGTATCTCTGGACTGCCCGAGTATCGCCCCAGCCGGGCGAAGGCCTCGTGCATTGTGCACCTGTGCCTTCATTTCGCTCAGAGGCACCTAGTGTGCACACTCTTTTGCAGACCTGAGGTCGGAACTATGTCCCTTCCCGAGCTTACCCACCTTTGGGGTATGACCCGACCTCGTAGACTCCACCCAGATGGCTCCGCATGACCATTCATGCTGTCTGACGCTGCCTCCTGGCTGTGTCAGAGACTCTACCAGACAGCCACCTCTTACCCCGCTACGGATATTTGCTGTGGTGGCTTCTTTACCATCTTCGCTAGGATGTTAGGTATCCCATTCCCCGATGACTTGCACCGCCCTCCTGGCCCGACACGCCTCACCATTGGCATGCTCGAGCATATGCAGATTCTCCGCCCCTACGGTGCTCGTAACTGGCGTTACCTCGTCGGCACTATCCATGATACCCATATGATCCTTCCTGCCCCACACCTGACGCATATTCCTGCTGTCCAGTTAGACTGGATGATTCCTCAAGTTTTCCCACTCCCTCAGATTCACGCCCTTGAGCCCCCTGGGGCATCGGTCGAGCCAGCCGCCGATGACCCCGGCCCCCACTCCTCTGATTTCGAGCTCCTTGATTTAGCTACCCTGGTTGCCGGTCTCCCTATCCCTCCCACACACACATCTTCAGGAGCCACCTCCACCATCCCTGCTTCCTCAGTTTCCACGGTCGTCGAGTCATCGGGGACTGTCCTCACTTCCTGCCCCAACACTCATATCACTTCAGCTGCTGTGTCTGTGCCTGACGACACAGACCTACCATTTTCCGACGACGTGATAGATTTGGATGCTCCTTCACTCGATCATATCCCCACTCTCCCACCTCTTTCAGAGCTTATGGATTCTGCCCCACTACTTGGCACCACATCCCCTCACCGTCGGTCATTTTCACGGACTCTGTCGCGACGTCTGTCCACACTTCTGTGTCGTCGACAGCTCTAGCTTCTCTCACTAGCTCACCCTCGCCCACATTCCACGCTCGGCCCGGTGCCTCTACTGCATTGGTCCGCTTATCATGAGTAGTGACCTACCAACATGCCACCCGTACCCACCCTGAGCCTCGTTCCTTAGACTCTCGCTTGACCTCCCTCGAGGAGTTGACCTCCCGCTTACAGCGGGAATTCGATGACTTTTACGACGAGTCTAGGACGCACAGATCTAGGGTAGAGTCTGATCTCACATCCATTCTCGGCCTGTTGAGATACCGTGGCCTGCCTACAGTGGTACTTGCTCACCCTCCTCCTCCTAGGCCGTCTACTGTGGCTGACCCTGCACAGCTCAGTTCTTCACTCCCGCAGGCTTCTGCAGAGCCTGCGTCTTCCATCCTAGAGCCATCAGCCACAGTTGATCTTCTCACAGCCATGGTCCCACACACTTCAGATCCTTCCTCCTCCACCATAGACCCCTCCTGCAGCCCTCCCCACGTGTCCCAGCCACCAGACTCACCACCCACCGGCCCAGGTCCACAGCAGAGGGACCCATCACCACCCCCAGAGGGTGGTGCCTCTGCTTGATATATTCTTATCCAGTTTTTGCCTCCCTCTTTATTTTTAGTGCCCATCTGTCTCTTCGGGGCCCTGCTTTACCACAGCTTGGGGGAGGATACGCACGCATGCATTTGCATTGCATCATATCGCATTTTTATTCGATCTTTATTTCCACTTTTCTCTCACTTTTATCTGCACAGTTTTATTTTTTTAATTATCCCACCCGCTCCACCCCTCAGCATCATCTCCCTCTCACAAGCGATTTCTTAGCAGTGAGGACACTGCTAGGTTTAGCTTGGGGGATGGGCGCTACCGCTTTATTTTTATTTCTATTTCTATTTTCGCATTTCCTCCCTTATTTTCAGTTTTTATTTCATTTTTTCGCCACTTTACCACCCCATTTTATTTTTCTCATTTTGCATCATATCTTCTGTTTTTCCTCATGCATGCATCCGCTTTTTGTATATTTCCACTTTCTCTCTTTTTCTCCTTACTTCTGCTGAGGATGGTTTGAATGATGATATCTCTCTAGGCTTTCGAGTACACCCTGAGCAGCCTTCCGAGTCGCCCATCCTGAGATCGAGCAGCGTGCGACGCGGGCCGAACTTCTGCCCGAGCAGATCCGACTCGGGCCGAGTCACATACTCGACCGGCACCCCCTGGGCATTTTTGGAAGTTTTGCGGACACACGTGGGGGGCGTGATTTTCTGAGCCGAAGCTCGCAATTGCGGGCGCAGCGAAGGAAGAGATCAATTTCATTATTTTTTGGAGATTTTTGAATGAGGATTTTTTTGGAGAGAGTTCTAGTGAGAATTTTGAGAGAAATATTTTTGGATTAATCTTGTAGCAAACTCTGGATCGTTTATCGAAGACTATTGTTTTCTGATTTCTCTAGATTTGTTCTTCGCTCGCTCTCATTGTAAGTAACTTTTAGCCCTAATCTCTTTTGTGGCAAGAAATGTTTTCCTACGAAATTTCGATATTTTCGTGCGTCCCGACCACCATGAGTAAGTAGATTCCCTCTAGGGCTGATGGGTGAACCCTAGGATTTTATGGGAAAATGTAGATCTAGATCTGTACATCGAGTTGGGGATCTAGGGTTGTATTTCGGAAGATACTACCGAATCCGTAGATAACCCGTACTGAGATCATGCCCACGGTCTGTGGAATTGATATTCTTAAGGGGTATCTAGGGATTCGAATAGAAAAATCGGTGGATCCCACCAAGGCACGTGACCATGCCCGGCTCGTGCCTTGAGGGGATCCGTCGACGAACTATATCGCTACGTCGATGGCTACCGCCATTGCATCGACGAGAGCCACCGAAATACCCCGCAATTCTAACCCACGAGAGTGGTACGAATTGGGGGATTAATTCCCTAGCCCTAATGCGATGTGAGGAAACTATCCAACATCAACCCCAACAATCATAGCGGCGATCCATAAGGCCCTAGGTCCTCTTATTAAATTACACAACAACAATCATCAACGCAAACCTTCTCCTCCGACCGCTACATTACTTCTAGATTTAGGAATAGATTGAGATTACCACGGACACTATCACCGTCCCTGTGGGATTCGACTATCTTATATACTATAATTCGACACCGTCCGCTTGCGGATTGATCCCGTAGTCGTAACCTAGGAGCCATATCATGCCTGGCGATCGTGACACCGCCAGGTGGATCCTAGGTATAGATTGCGAGCGCGTTAACCAACTTCAGAGGAAGCCTTAGATCCAATTCCAGCTTCCTACGACAGCCTCGGAATTAGTAAGTCACGACAGGTTTTAGATTTAGAAAATTAGCTAATGTACTCGTATATACTTGTAAAACACCACTTATAGCCTAGGAACGGCTATTGACTTGTACCGAACTAGAGACCTAATAGGAAAGTAATCTACCAAAAAATACTTTACCGACTTTCTACTTTGGTGGTTGTAGCACACAACCATCAACTTGGGTAAATTGTATGCTATACCACACTTCGGGTAAATTGTGTGTTATACCACACTACCATGTGCTCAAAGCACAGAAGTCACAGTTTTTGCGTTGGACGTGTCTTTATCCTACTTTCTGGTTTTCAATAAGAAAGTCAACCAATTATCTTGGTTCGACTAGCAACATATGGAACATCCTGTGGAGCATCCTGTGGAACATCATGTAAAGAACTTGCACTTGACACATCACTGGGGTATTGGGGTAACTCACAGTTAGAGAGAGTACGGGAGTGACTAGAGTTCCATCGTCTTGTCCTCTCGCTTGAGTTTCAGCATCCCGTCATGCTGCCTAAGTTTTGACAAAATACAAGTACTGCTGCCTGGGTTTCGGCATTTGTCTGGGTAAGCGCACCCGGGCAAGAGATGAACTGAACGGTCACATATTGTACTCTCATACTTGAGTCACGTAGTTCTAGTGTAGCTTACATAGTCACCTCTTTACAGACATGCACTTTACTTCCTACACTTGTACAGACACTGCACTTTACTTTCTACACTTGTACAGACACTGCACTTTACTTTCTACACTTGTACAAACACAGTACTTTACTTTCACTTTGGTCCGCTTGTACGTAGTCACCTTTGTCATACTTGTACAGTACTCTTTTTCTTTATTTAGAATTGTTGTGACTTACCTTCGGTTCCACTTATGGCACCGGCAGACGACGACCTGATTGAGAAGATTGCTCCAGAGTTCGAGGAGCCTGCATTTGACCCAGACGCCGTTGAGTTTTAGCTATTTGTGCTTGTGTACGTGTTGTGATATGTATTTACTTTCTGCATTTCTTTCAGTACTTTCCTTTTTATGTATTTGCGTGTGTGAGTGTTGCTGCTTGTTTGTACTTTTATTTGAACTGTAATAATGTTGTACGCTGGTTGAGTGTTTGGTACATCTCTGAGTTGTGGCTATGCTGATTTCACTGGTAAACTGCAAGACCTGCAAATAAATCAAATAAGTAACTGGCCCCTGAGAGCGGGTCGTTAAAAGTTTGGCGACCCATGCAGGTCCGTGCAAAATACCTCGTGAACAGTCTAGTAAAACCATGATGTATCGTATACGATACTCGACTAAGCTGATAGTTTTCTATGAATACAGGTTTAACACTCGAAAGATGGACATGAACATCTCGGAGAGCCCCAATGGAGCTGACCAATCTGGAGCCAGCAACCAAACCAACAACAGACCTCCTCCCACGGTGCATCAGATCTCCAATCTCGCATTGCGAGAGATAGTCCAAGCTATCAAGGAAGAACATAACCCTGTAGGAGGCATTCAACAATTCTGATCACTCCACCCGAAGACCTGAAATGGTAAGGATGGTCCGATGACGGCCAAAGAATGGCTGGAAAGTACCGAAGAGAATTTGATATCCGCTCAGATCCAAAAGCATGCTTGGGTGGACACTGCCTGGTCCCAACTGATGGATGGAGCCAGAGTCTGGTGAAACTCTAAAGAAGATCGTCTTCAACGACCAATCGATTGGGCGACGTTCACTGAACATTTCTGTACCCAATATTTCTCCATCGAGGCTCAGATGGAACTTCAGGCACAATTCGTTGGGTTGAAACAGGGTTCCATGTAAGTGGAACAGTATGATGCCCGATTCACCTTGCTGAGCCGTTTTGCTCCCGAAATGGTTGCCACTCCTATAGCCCAAGCCCAACGCTTCAAGCAGGGTCTCAACATAGAGATCCGAAGGAACTTAGTCGGACGTCAACTGTGCACCCACACCGAGGTCCTAGCTGCTGCTTGTGAACATGAGTTCATTGAGAGAGAAAAAAGGCATCATATGGCTGCCCCTTTCAGAAGGCCGAAAAAGGCGTCATATGGTTGCCCCTTTCAGAAGGCCACCACCTCCAAACACTGCTGGTGGACCCAGTCAATGGCCTTCGCCCAATCAGGTGTAACGGCCCACTCAGCAAACGCAATTCAAGAGGCAGGCCCCACCACCGTGATAAGTGTGTCATCATTGCGGGAAGCCATGGCACTTTCATTCAGAATGTCGGTCCTTTCTCAACCTCTGCCTGATCTATGGGTCAAAGGACCACACTGCAAGGGACTGTCCTGAGAGGAAGTCTCAGTCTTCCAACCCTGCTCCAACCAATACCCCTGCCAGGAATGCACCATAGCGACCACCACCATCTGCTTAGCAACGTCAACCACTCCCTCCTCCGCAGCAACTGTACCAGCAGACTCGATGACAGGCGCCATCCCCGAGGTGACAATCTTATACAATAACAGTGGAAGAGGCCGAGGCTACGGCCCAAGTAATCATAGGTACGAGATATCCCACTAAGCTACATACTCTATTATTTAGAAATCGTAAGCTTAGACATGATTCTCTTAACCGTAGGTACCGTCTTAGTAGCCGGTAAACCTTCCCTCACATTGTTCGACTCGGGAGCTACACATAGCTTCTTGGCAAGTCGTTTTGTCCAAACACATGCCATCTCTGTTGAACCTCTGACTTCCTGTTGAAAGGTCGAGACCGCTGGCGGTTTCCTACCGGTAATCAGCGGATGCCTTTACTGCTCTATAGTGGTTTGTGGACGAGACATTTTTGCCGACTTCATGGTGATAGAGATGCCGAGCTTCGATGCTATCCTTGGAATGGATTGGTTAGGGACATTTCATGCCACCATTGACTGTCGTCAAAGGAGGGTAGAATTCGAAATACCCAACCATCCTAAGTTCGAATTCCTCAGCAGAAGCCGATCAGAGGGACCAGTGAAGTATCGAGCCAGACTTTCAGAAGCAATGGCGACTACAATAGAAGATGAACCAGAGAAACCTGAAATAGTTCGAGAATTCCTGGACGTATTTTCGGACGACCTCTCAGGTTTGCCTCTGGATTGCGGCCTCGAATTTACTATTGATCTTATGCCAGGTGCACGACCGATATCTAAGGGACCATATCACATGGTACTGCCTGATCTTGAAGAGATTCGAGCTCAGTTGGACGACCTCATCCAGAAGGGATGGATACGACCCAGTGTATCTGCATGGGGTGCCCCGGTGCTACTCGTGAAGAAGAAGGACGGATCTCAATGCATCTGCATCGACTACAAAGAGCTGAACAAGATGACGGTGAAGAACAAGTATCATCTACCCCGCATCGACGACCTTTTCGACCAGATTGGAGGATCGAGCTTCTATTCGAAGCTGGACCTGAAGACCGGATATCATCAAGTGAAGGTGAAGAAGGACGATGTCCACAAGACTGCTTTTCGGACCAGATATGGATACTACGAATTCTTGGTGATGCCATTTGGTGTGACTAATGCACCTGCTGTATTAATGAGTCTCATGAACCAGGTCCTGTACAACCATCTGGACAAGTTCATAGTGGTCTACATCGACGAAATCCTCATCTACTCGAAGGACGCCAAGGAGCACAGAGTACACCTGAGGAAGGTCTTGGAGACACTAAGACAACACCAATTGTACGCCAAGTACAGTAAGTGTGAGTTTTGGCTCGACAAGGTGGCTTTCCTGGGCCACATCATATCTGGAGAAGGGATATCCGTCGACCCTGAGAAGGTAGCTACTGTTCAGAACTGGCCAGCCCCTAAGACTGTGACCGAGATTCGAAGTTTCCTGGGACTGGCTGGTTACTACAGACGTTTCATCCAGGACTTCTCGAAGATCACAGAGTCCATAACGCGATTGACGAGAAAGGACGCGGTGTTCGTCTGGTCGAAGGCTTGTGAGGATGCATTCCTGGAGCTGAAGAGAAGATTGACTTCTGTCCCGATTCTGGTAATCCCAGACAGAATCGAAGGGTTCGAAGTATTTTATGACGCTTCTGGCAAAGGACTTAGGTGTGTGCTGCATCAGCATGGCCGAGTCGTCGCTTATGCATCCAGGCAACTCAAGATCCATGAGAAGAACTACCCCACTCATGACCTTGAGTTGGTGGCAGTTATATTTGCTCTGAAGATATGGAGGCACTTCTTGCTGGGTGAACATGTGAAGATTTTCTCGAATAACAAGAGTCTCAAATACCTGTTCACCCAGAAGGAGCTCAACATACACCAACGACGATGGATCGAGCTGATGGCAGATAATGATATTGACCTTCAGTACCATCCCGGGAAGGTCAATGTCATATCGGATGCTCTGAGTCGTCTCCCTATAGTGAGGACTCTCACATCACAATGGAGACTACGGCACGAGATTCGAGCCATGAAGATGGATGTCATACTGCCTGGAGTAACATCTTCGTTACTCAACCTTCGGATCCAGTCTGACTTGGTGGACAAGATCTAAGCTGCCCAAGCCGGAGACGAGAAGCTGCAGAAGATCAAAGACATGGTGTTAGCAGGCCAGAGGCCGGAGTTTAAGATCCATGACGACAGATCTTTGAGATTCGACAACCGCATCTGCGTACCATTTGAAGACGTCAAAGAAGCTTTATTGGAGGAAGCCCACAGCTCTCTATATTCCTTTCATCCAGGCGGTACCAAGATGTACCAGGACTTGCGAAAACACTACTGGTGGCATGATATGAAGAGAAGCATCGAATGCAGTGTGGCGAAGTGTATAGTGTGCCAGCAGGTGAAGGCTGAACATCACCAGACTGCCGGTTTGTTACAGCCTTTGCCCATCCCAGAGTGAAAGTGGCAACACATCATGATGGACTTTGTGACGGGACTACCCAAGAGCACAAAGCACAATGATGCTGTCCTGGGTGATCGTTGATCGATTGACCAAGTCAGCATACTTCATCCCTTTCAGAGTTGCCCAGTCAACCGAGGTGCCTGCCAAGAAGTACATGGAGGAGATCATGAAGTTGCATGGCGTCCCTGTCAGCATTGTTTCAGACAGAGACACTCGATTCACATCTCATTTTAAGAAGAGCTTGCAAGAGTGTCTGGGAACCCGCTTAAGCTTCAGTACAGGTTATCACCCTCAGACCGATGGCCAATCAGAATGCACCATTCTGATCCTGGAGACATGTTGCATGCGTGTATGCTGGACTTGAAGGGAACTTAGGAAGACCATCTACATCTTGTAGAGTTTGCTTACAACAACAGCTATCAGGCCAGCATCGGTATGGCGCCTTTTGCATCGCTATATGGAAGGAAGTGTTGTTCCCCCTTGAGCTGGGACGACGTTAGCGATCGAGAGCTCATCGGTCCGAATTTGATTGTGGAAGCAGTGGAAGTAGTTCGGACCATCAGAGAGAAGCTACAGTTGGCGCAAGATCGATACAAGCATTGGGCAGATGCAAAGCGTCGACATTTAGAGTTCTAGCCTGGTGACCATGTATTTTTGAAGATCTCGTCGAATCGTGGGATGATTCACTTTGGACGAAGAGAGAAGCTCAGTCCTCGATACTTTGGTCCATTTGATATTTTCGAGCGAGTACGCGAGGTGGTCTATCGCCTTGCCTTGCCACCTGCATTGGAAGGAGTATATGAAGTATTTCATGTCTCACATTTTCGATGCTACGTGAGTGATCCTGGTCATGTTGTGGATTACTCCGAGATTGTCGTTTGTCCAGATCTATCTTATGATTAGCAACCAGTCAAGATCATGGATCGACGACAGAAGACCCTCAAGAATAGAGTGATCAATCTTGTCAGGGTCTTGTGGCGTCACGACTCACCTGGAGAGTCTACTTGGAAGAGAGAAGATGATATGCAGGGACGCTACCCTTACTTGTTTGCTGAGTCTGAGGATCTTACCAGTCTTGAGGCTATTCTCGGAAACAATGTTGATGATAGTATGTATTCATAAACAGCATCTCTTGTTTTCTAGATGCTGTGATATCACATTATTTTTCATATTAAATTTATATCATTTATTTGCTTGAGCTTCTTCATAACATCAATTATTTATTTTATTAAGTTTGAAATTCCGATGACGGTATTATTTTAAGGATGGTATGATGTAACGACCAGTTTTTTTCAACACATCAAGTTACGTATTTCCAAAATTTCTTTATAAATGTTAGTCAAGAGTTTTATAACATAACTGATTTTAAAAAATCCTTATAAAAATATTTTAAGCACTAGACAAATTATAATGTATTTCAGTAATTTCAGATTTCCTCAAATACTCAAAAAAAAAATTCCAGAAAAAAATTATTTTCAATAATTACGGTTTTGACTTAACAAATTAATTTGTTATTCAAACATTTTCAAAACGTTTTCAAACTTCTACAGTAGCATCCTATGATCAGTTAGGTCTCCGAATATTAATTTTGTAATTTTTTGATGTCATTTCAACCTAGAACCTGCAAACCTGCTTTCTAAACATTTTGGCCTAAAACTAGTATCTTCATAGCTCAAATCCCAAAATGGTTTTTTTATTCGCGATCCTCGTGAAGATACGATCCCGTGGGTATGTTTTCGTAATTTTTCGGAGTCGATGCGAAAATGAGTTTGTATTCCTCCGCTTTGCTAATTACATTCACTAATGACTTTTTACCTTTACTAGTTACTGTTATCTAATTAATTTTACCCCTAATTAATACCTAGATCTACCCCCTAATTATTTTCCCTAACCACCTACACCATTAACCCACCTCCATTTGGTAGCTCAGATCCAACATCCTTTCCCCCGAATTCATTTCTCTATTAATTATTTAAATATTATTCTTTATCTACGTTTCAATTTTGCTAACCCTATATATATATATATATATATATATATATATATATATATATATATATATATATATATATATATCCATTCCTCCTTCATTTTTGATACCCAGCTATCTCTCTCAGCTCGCTTTTCCCCCAGGCTCTTTCCCTTAACCCAGGCCAGACCCACTTCTCATTAAACACGCACACACAGTCTCACCCTCTCCACTTCTCTCTCATTTTGAATCGAACCCAACCCACGCTTAAACACTCACCCTCTCTCTTTCTCCCCGTATCATTCAAACACCCCACTCCCTCCTTCTCTCCCTCTCTCTTCTTCCCCGGTGAGCCTGCCGGCGACCCACTCGTCCGCCACTGCCAAGAGCGCCACCGCCTCCTCGAAGTGCCCCGAGACCCCTCCGATGATCCTCCACCCCAGCAGCAGCACCCTGCTATTGTCCTTACCGCTGCCACTGCCGCCACGTCAAACCTGAGCATAGCACCGCCATCTCGTCGCACTACCCCTCCGACGACGACGACGTCAACAACAAACCCCCGCTCCACGAGTCATCGCCGCCCCGCCACGATCCCCACACCCCCTCAGTCAACATTGCCACTGCGGGAGCTCCCCTCCGTTCGACTGCACCGCTCGAGCGACCAACGAAGGCGCTGCCACCGCTTCCGTGTTACGCGGCGACACCGTCGTCACCTCTCCGACAAAGTCGCCCCGGCGCCTCCTCTTCCTCTTCGCTCGCCCGCAAGCCCAGTACCCAGGCTCCGCCTCGCCACTGTAAGATCTGCTTCGACCACCCACGAGCACCGCCGCCTCCAGCGGCCTCCGCCGCACGCAGCCACCAACCCCCGCTGCTGCCGTCCGCCGCCTCGACGTGAAGATACCCCATGCACGCACGAGGACGAAGCGAAGTAAGATTTCTTTTCATATAACGTATTATTATAAACGTATTAAGATACGCATAAATACAAGTATACCGTATTTCAATAATTACAAAAAGGATTTTATTGGTTTTAAATTCATAACTAAATATGTAAGCCTCAGAAAAATGTGAGACTAGCTCCACAAAATCGGAAATAATATTCTGGATACAACGGCTCTGATCTCATCTCAATCAGAAGCTTACTTTTTCCAGAATCATTTTTAAGCCTAAAACTTAATTACGTAAAATTCATTCTAAAATACATAACTCTCTGTTTTCACGTACACTGATACGTGATAAAAATATATGTAATAGTAATATTCGAGACGGTTGTTTTGATTACTCATTCAAGTATTTCTGACTAGTATCGCTCCCGAAATAAATTACGGAAGTTATACGTTACTTAAGTAATTTGAGTTTTTAAAGTTATTTTTGAGCTTCTGAAAATTATAAAAAAATAGCAGGAGCTTTTGAAAATATTTGCCTTTTGCAATAAAATTATAATATTTATTTCTGCTTATATAAAAATTTTGAATGATTTCCGACACCGTTTCAACTGGTTTTAAAAATCAAAACGACCTAATTATTTAAATAGAAAAAGTCGTGTTCTCTAACTGATTATTTTTGTGTTGCAGGTACAAACTCTTGTGCACCAACTTCAAAGAAAGCCCTAGATCCAATTCCGTCTTCCTACGACAGCCTCAGAATTAGTAAGTCACGACCGGTTCTAGATTTAAAAAATTAGCTAATGTACTCGTATGTACTTGTAAAACACCACTTATAGCCTCCGAACGGCTATTGACTTATACAGAACTAGAGACCTAATAGGAAAGTAATCTACCAAAAATTACTTTGCCAACTTTCTACTTTGGTGGTTGTAGCACACAACCATCAACTAGGGTAAATTGTGTGCTATACCACACTACCACATGCTCAAAGCATGGAAGTCACAGCTTTTGCGTTGGACTTGTATTTATCCTACTTTCTGGTTTTCAATAAGAAAGTCGACCAATTGTCTTGGTTCGACTAGCAACATGTGCAACATCCTGTGGAGCATCATGTGGAACATCATGTAAAGAACTTGCACTTGACACATCATTGGGGTATTGGGGTAACTCATAGTTAGAGAGAGTACGGGAGTGACTAGAGTTCCATCTTCCTGTCCTGTCGCCTGAGTTTCGGCATCCCGTCCTGCTGCCTGAGTTTTGGCAAAATACATGTATTGCTGCCTGGGTTTCGGCATTCGTCTGGGTAAGCGCATCCGGGCAAGAGATGAACTGAACGGTCACATATTGTACTCTCCTACGTGAGTCACATTCTTCTAGTGTAGCTTGCACGGTCACCTCTTTACAGACATGCACTTTACTTTCTACACTTGTACAGACACTGCACTTTACTTTCTACACTTGTACAAACACTGCACTTTACTTTCACTTTGGTCCGCTTGTACGTAGTCACCTTTGTCATACTTGTACAGTACTCTTTTTCTTTATTTATAATTGTTGTGACTTACATGCGGTTCCACTTATGGCACCGGCAGACGACGACCTGATTGAGGAGATTGCTTCAGAGTTCGGGGAGCCTGCATTTGACCCAGAAGCCGTGGAGTTTTAGCTATTCGTGCTTGTGTACGTGTTGTGATATGTATTTACTTTCTGCATTTCCTTTCAGTACTTTCCTTTTTATGTATTTGTGTGTAAGAGTGTTGCTCCTTGTTTGTATTTTTACTTGAACTGTAATAATATTGTACGCTGGTTGAGTGTTTGGCACATCTCTGAGTTATGGCTATTCTGATTTCACTGGTAAACTGCAAGACCTGCAAATAAATCAAATAAGTAACTGGACCCCGTGAGCGGATCGTTACACAAGTAGAGGTCAGAAACCCAAGGCAAGGTGTAGAAAATATTATTGAATTACGAAGCATTAATAGTTTTAATACAAGATGTCAACAACAAGTTTAAGCATGGCAGTTCTAAGTGAAGTAAAGTAAAGCATTTCTAACATGGCAATTCTAAACAGTTTAAGAAGTAAATATACGCAAGGCATTTTATATAGACATGGTAGGAAAGTAAAAACGGTGCAAGAAGGTAAACATGACATGGCAATGGCCGTAGCGTGTGCTACCGGCTACAAAACAAGACAAGACAAGACGGTGTGTGTCAAGAGGGTTCATGCCGTACGGTTAGAGGAGGATCAAATCCTCTAAACCGTGTGACCGCTCAACCCTACCCCAAACCCGTGCACAAGACCAGACCAGACAAGGGATCACTCTCTCTATCTTAGAGAGTGCCATATTCCCTGCATGTTGTGTATTCCAGACAAGGGATCACTCTCTCTATCTTAGAGAGTGCCCTATTCCCCGCAGGTTGTGTATTCCAGACAAGGGATCACTCTCTCTATCTTGGAGAGTGCCATATTCCCTGCAGGTTGTGTATTCCAGACAAGAGATCACTTTCTCTATCTTGGAGAGTGCACTATTACCCATAGGTTGTGTAAGGATCACTCTCTCTATCTTGGGGAGTGCCCTATTTCCCGCATGTTGTACAAAACAGTTCAAGAATGATGTTACATGGCATGATAAAGGTAATGTGTGTTCTCTTCATTCAATGGGGTCCACACACGCACACACACGCACACAGATAGTTTATAGCATGGCAGTTATAGCAGTTTATACCTAGACTTCGTTGTCAAGCCTAGGCTGTCGTGAGAGTGTACCGGACACTATCATTTTATGTCTGGTTCTCTTGTTCAACAATTTTCAAACTAAGGAAGTAATGGCCTAAAACGTGGCCGTAACTATGCAAGTGAACACACTTGCCTGTTATGACGATTTCGGGTACCAGGTGATTTAATGAACATGCTACAAATATCGATTTCCTTTGCCAATGTTCAAAACTAATGCATATCAAGTTATATATCAATGGGTCACATTTTAAATCTAGAACATCATGATATTATTTTCATGCGTCATTTCACGTGTAGTTTTCGAGTTATACAGCTTTAAATGAATATGACTATAAAAGCATCCTACTTCAAAAATTCACAATAAATTGTACACTTGCCTGATTTCAGCGTTTTTGGTGTCGTTGGGTTCGTCTTGACGAGCACTACGGTACTGTGTGGTCGATTCTCTTATTTGATTAGACATGTAATAGAATTAGGTCCTTTTCAACATATTAAGAGTTTCAAAATGATTCTTACGCCGTCTAGTAATCCGGTTTTATTAGATCTTCTATCCTAAGATGTGGGTTATGATGTAGTAAGGGATAGATCTACTAGCTAGTGATGTAGAGAGGGGTCGACACGCAGCAAAGGGTATCAGCGACGTGTGCGTCCTCAAAACAGCGACGTATGCAGAAACCGGCTACGGTAGCTAGCTGTCGGAGAGCAGCGGAGCGTGTGGCGAGCCCAACAGTAGTAGTAGCCACTCGGGTGCAGGCAGGGGTTACTGTCGGCAGACCTGGAGCATAGCAGACCTTGGAGAAAATACTGGGGCTCCTCGGTTACGCGGGGGTCTGTAGAGGGAAGGAGGAAGTGCTGGGCTTTGCTCTCGAGATCAGAGAGCCTCGGGGTTCTGCACGCATGGGGATGGAGCTTAGGGTTGGCGTTTGTATGGGTTTCTTTGCAGATGAAGAAGGAGGCACCCAAGGCTCCTCGGGTTACTGCTTGGTGCGGCCTGGGAATGGTAGAGGCTGCGAGTTCTGGGTTGCACGCTCCGGCGTGGGTGAGATCTAGGCGGTGCGACTGCAGAAGAGGGGCTGATCTGCAATGGAGAGGAGCGGCAGTTGAGGCTCTGGTGGGCGACAGCAGGGGCCGACGCAGGTGTGGGTTGGGCACGAGTGAGGGGATGTACGTGAACTGTCTAGCGTGGAGGAGGGAGTAGCACACGTGGGAAGATGATGGTCGGATCTGGGCTTGCGCGTGGGGAGGATGAGGCTGATGTGTGCGGCTTTGAGTTGGTGTGGGTTACGACTGTTGTTGTGTAGGGGAGGAAGGGTTCGATAGGGGGTGGCGGCTGTGAGATAGAGGGAGAGAGAACTAGGCTAGTTAGGGTTTAATATGGGTGGTGCGGTTGAGTGATAGGGCCCTAGGTTTAGAGTTATTCTGTTTTGGGCTTTTAATGCAAGAAGTGCGCGTGATAGCTAGCCTAGGGTTCATAGAGTGCTATTTGCTGGGCTAGTGAGAAATGTAGCTTGGGGTTGGATGCATGTGAGCCTGGGATCCGTTGGGTTTGTGTTGTGGGGGTTCTAATATAGTAAGCTTTGTTTTAATATTTGTTTGGGTTGGGTTCATGAGTGAAAGGGGTCTGGGTTTGGTTGGTGCACGTGAAGAGCCCAGATTGAAGAAATGGGATTTTAGTTATAGCATGCAATGAAGACAATAAAAGCCCAAAGGAAAATATTGTGGCTGTCCTAGGGTATAGCTAGGGTTTGAGATTAGAAAAGGAGATATTAGATCAACTAAGAGGGATTTAAACTTTGGGTGGAAAGGAAAGAAACACGAGAGTTAATAGCAATAAGGAAAGAGTTTATTAACTAATTAAAAGGAAATAAAAGTCTCCCATGCTGAATATGGGAGGGAGATTTGAATTTGAATTTTGAAATGATGTCTTAATGAAAATTATAATGATGGGTTTAAAAATATTATAGCTAATACATACTCAAGGCACGTAGCTAATACGAGTATGTAGTACGAATACGTATTATGAAAATACATTAATCACTGATACAGAAAGAAATACAACAAGGGATATGGTAGGAATAAAATATGTATTACCAAAATACTGGTCGTTACAAACATCCCATATAACACTTGACACTTCACTGGGGTTTGGGGTAACTCATAGTTTAAGAGAGTGTGTGAGTGACTGGAGTTCATCTTCCCGTAACATTGCCTGTATTTCGGCATCCCGTCCCACTGCCTGTGTTTCGACAAATACATGTACCGCTGCCTATGTTTCGGCATTCATCTGGGTAAGCACACCCAGGCAAGAGATGAATTCGATGGTCACATTTTATACTCTTCGACTTGAGTCACGTAGCTCTAGTATAGCTACTACTTGCACGATCACCTCTACTTTATGCATTACATGCACCTTACCTACCATACCTGTGCAGTCACCAGTACTTTACTTGTCGTACTTATAGCTACAGCGGTATCATACCTTACTTGCTTAGCCTGCTTTACACTTACACACCACAGTACATTTTGTTCTCCCCTTTCAGTTCTGTTTACCTTTACTATTCAGTTATGTACAGTTGTTGTTCAACACTTTACTTTTAACTCTGGTTCGCTTGTACGTAGTTACTTTTTGTCATACTTGTGCACTACTTCTTTTCTATGTTTAGAATTATTGTGACTTACATACGGTTCTATTTATGGCACCGGCAGACGACGACCAGATCGAGGAAGCAGCCCCAGAGTTTGACCAAAGACCGCAGATTTCTAGTTGCTTGAGTTGGTGTGCGTATTATATTATGTATATCCTTTTAGCATTTCCTTTCTGTATTTCCTTTCATGTATTTAGTGAGAGAGTGCTATTTGTTGTTGTATTTTAAATTTGGACTGTAATAATGTACGCTGGTTTGAGTATTGGTACATCTCTGGATTGTAACTATATTGATTTCACTGGTAAAGTACAGACCTGCAATTAAAATCAAATAAGTAATGGCCACCTTAGAGCGGGTCGTTACAATATCGTTAATTTAATAAAAGGATAGGAAAAAAGAAGAAACAAAAGGGAAGAAATAGGAAAGGTAAAGAAAGAAAGAGAAAAGAATAGTGCAATTTTAATTACTTATATAAACACACATATTTAGAAGGGTGTTTTGGTAAATTTATAGAAAGGCAATTGTTGAGTCATTGGGCCGGCACTCGGGATGACTCGACCGATGGATGAATAAGGCCCACGGGGCCCACAAGGGAAGCATGTTATCGACGCAGTCAAAGCCCATTGGTCAGTCGAATGTTGCATTCCCCTCACTCGAATGTGGGATTAAAGACGGGCTTGTAATTCGTGGGAACGTGTACAACATTTACTCCTATTAAAGGGGGAAGATCATGGCCTCATAATGGGTCGCCGTTACCTCCCCAATTTCACCAAAAGGACACAGGCTACTTATATATACAGAAATGGTCCCAATTCTAAGGTACGAGATCTAAGACATAGAACTCTACTTTCTCAGCTGATATGTCTTACATCATCGAGCTTGCAACATCAGACCTGAGACGAGCCTTCGTAGATCGATCTCAGCTGCTCCAAGATCCCTCTCATCCTTAAGTTCATGTACTAACTTAAGCATCGGAGGAGATTTGGGTCAGGACCCAGATACGACCCCCTTAATGTGTCTCTATGCTGTAGATCGATGAACCACTGTCTTCCACAAAGGTCGTTTCTAAGTTTCCCAGCCTTGAACGATCGATGCATCAACTATCCAAGGGTCAATTGAGCACCTCAACATCAACTACATCCATTACTTGACCCAGGTTCCTCCAACCTAGGGTCCCACTTCATCTGCTAACGAGCCTCCGACTCATCGTGAAGAGCCCACGTTAGCTTAACAACTGTCTCGGTCAATTTTGGCCTTAACAGTTTGGCACCGTCTGTGGCAAAATGTTAACCAGCTCGACATCCCAAAGCAATCGAAAAGTTATTCCAGCTGGACCCAGCAACGTCGGTCCAATTGAAGGTCCGAAGGAGAAGCAGAAAGCAAACAATGTCCTGGTGGAGGATGTCGCAGACTCCACATCGCCATCACAATGACCAGGAAGGGCCACGAAAGAGCCTGAGATGACCCAGAAGGAATTCACCCAGTTCATCGAGCAGGTCGACATGAGTCTCGGTGTTTTGGCGACCTTGATACGCCAAAACATGGGGAATCCATCGCTCTTAAATGAACTGTTGTCGTTGCCAAACCCGACCTTGACACCAATTAGGGGCACGACCTTCCTCCGAGATCAAGGGGATCCAAGATCCGATCAACTAGAGATCAGCCCACACAATGCAACCCCCCATCTCACCAATACGACGGAATGGGGGGTCGACAATCGGGCCTTTGTTCTCCAGGGGGAATGCACCCCCTCCAATTATAGGGAAGGAACCCACAACATCCTGGATCAGGTAATGTACGGGGCTTTCCCAGGTTATAACCCTATCAACCCTGCAGGTGGATTCGAAAGGAGAGAAGAAATCCTAATCTGATCTTCAGGAGCCAATTACGTGCAATCCAGAGAGGGAGGATCTCTACTCGTCCAATCCGTGCTCCGACGAACCCCGCTGAGAGAGAATATCACTTCTGCTCCTCATCTTCCCAAGTTCAAACTCCATTCCTTGCCATCTTATGATGGCAGATGCGACTCGTGGTGGCACATTCATAAGTATCTGAATGCAATGCTGATTCATGGGGCCAATGAGCCATACCTTTGTAGAACCTTCCATGCTACCCTGTTCAAGAGGGCAAAAAGCTAGTATGAAGGGCTACCTCACGGTTACATCGGGTCGTTCAATGAATTGGTGAAAATATTCTCTAAGAAATTCATCGCGGGTCGACGTCCTAAGAAGAAGTCCTCCCACCTCTTCTCGCTCAAACAGAACGAGAATGAGTCGATTCAAGCCTTCATCCTGAGATTCAACGTCGAGAGGCTCGATATGGAGGAGACGTCGGACGGGACTGTCAAAGCAGCGCTCACTGAGGCGGTCCGGAACAAACTCCTGTGAAGGGCCATCTACCAGTTCCCCCCTGACACTGTTGCAGAAATGCTCAACATAACGGATCAGTTCACCATCTCCGAAGAAGCGGATGAACCATATCCAGAACTGGTGCGAAAGGCACTCCCTCCCGCCACGGAGACATTAGGCGAGAGAAACCAACTCCAGGAACCTCTCGACAAGAGTCTCGAGACAAGAGACCCAGAGAGAGGAGCACTCAAAGCAAAGAGCACCCTACCTATGTGAAACCGAGCGCTCCGAGAGGTCCTTGCTTATGCCCCACAAGAAGAGCTGGTCCAAGAGACAGCAAAGAAGGGCAAATATGAGAAGAGAGACGACTTCAAATTCTACAAGTATCACAATGACTATGGGCACGATACCAACGACTGTTGGACTCTCAAAAAACAGATCGATGCACTGGTCAAGTGAGGACATCCCAAAACCCCGATTAACGATCAACCTAGCAAGGAGGGATTCTCGAAGCAAATGGGCAAGATGACAGGGTCACCTATCACCAATGTAATCGACTAGCAAGCTGTTTGAGCTCAGGATCAAATAAAAAGGTGTTGGACAACATCAGCTCCGACGAAGTTAGGAAACACATGTACGCCTTTTGTTTTTGGCATACCTTTCAATAAAGCATGTATATTTCATTAAATAAAGTTTTGCTTCCTTAAGCCTTCATGAATTCTACAAAAACTATCCCATCAAAACTCCCCTCTAAAAGGATCTGATCCTCGAGAAGCCTGGATAAACTAAATTCATATTGATGAAATCCGTGCGAGTGACTCTCCTAAGGGTCGTCATCCATAAGTTGAAGGGGCTACCTCTTCGCCATTGAACGACTCTCCTAAAGGTCGTCAGCCGTAAGTCTATGGGGCCACCCCTTCGCCGCTGAATGACTCTCATAAGGGTCGTTAGCCGTAAGTCGAAGGGGTCACCCCTTCGCTACTGAGCAACTCTCCTAAGGTTCGTCAGTCGAAATTCGATGGGGCCACCCCTTCGCTACTGAGCGACCCTCCTAAGGTTCGTCAGTCGAAAGTCGATGGGGCCACCCCTTCGCTACTGAACGACTCTCCTAAAAGTTGTAAGCTGTAAGTCGAAGGGGCCACCCCTTCACTGCTGAACGACTCTCCTATCCTAAGGGCCGTCAGCCGTAAGTCGAATGGGCCACCCCTTCGCCACTGAACGACTCTCCTAAGGGTCGTCAACCGTAAGTCAAAGGGGCAACCCCTTCGCTATTGAACGACTCTCCTAAAGGTCGTCAGTCGTAAGTCGAAGGGGCCACCCCTTCGCTATTGAACAACTTTCCTAAGGGTCGTCAGCCGTAAGTCGAAGGGGCCACCACTTCGCTACTAAACAACTCTCCTAAGGGTCGTCAGCCGTAAATCAAAGGGGCCACCCCTTCGCTACTGAATGACTCTCCTAAGGGTCGTCAGCCGTAAGTCGAAGGGAAAACCCCTTCGCTACTGAACGACTCTCCTAAAGGTCGTCAGCTCCCACGGGTCGTCAGCTGTAAGTCGAAGGGGCCACCCTTTTCCTACTGAACGACTCTCTTATGGGTCTTCAGCTGTAATCAAAGTGGCCACCCCTTCGATACTAAACGACTATCCTAAAGGTCGTCAGCCGAAAGTCGAAGGGGCCGCCCCTTTGCTGTTAAACGACTCTCCCAAAACGTTGTCATCCATAAGTCAGAGGGCCACCCCTTCGTCACTGAACGAATCCCGTACTGTCAGCCGTGAGTCAAGGAAATCCCTCCCTCACTATGGGATGTACTGGTCCATTTCTAACATGGTACGATGGCTTACCCTCGATCATCCTGAAGCAGTGTCTAACCCATCGAAGGGACATCAGGCATTACGACCACTACATAACGTAAGCGACAACAAACAAAGAAATGCAACGACAAACAAGGATATACAAGACAATTCTTCTGGCACTCATATTGCAAAACATTGTTTTCGTTTACATCTATATCACCACTATATACATTCAAAAATTTCTAAAGCAGACGTAAAAAGAGCGCCGAGATCCTACAATGGTGGGCTAGGCCCTTGGTCCCCATCCAACACGGCCGTGGACTTTTGTTCCCATATAGCATCTTCTCCTGCATCGTCGTCAGCCACGGTGGAAGCGCCGTCGGTAGGAGCAGCCTCCTCTACGCCCTGGCTTGACTCATCATCCCCAAGGCCAAAAAAATCACCAAAATCTGGTCAATCTTAATGGAGAGGTCGGGAAATTATTCTTCATTTCCAACTGGCATCGCTTGTTTCCATCTATGTACAGCTCGTCGAAGTCAGGGAACGAATCCTGGAATTCCTGAACCACCGTAGCATCTACTCTTGCGCGTCGTCGTCAGCCACGATGGCATCGTCGTCAGCCACGGTGGCATCGTCGTCAGCCACGGTGGCATCGTCGTCGGTGGGAGCAGTATCATCGGCTCCCTGGCTCGACTTATCGTATTCAAGGACAAGAAAAATCACCGGAATCTGGTTGATCTCAGCGGAGAGGTCAGTAAATCTGTTCTTCGTTTCCAACCGACATCGCTCGTATCCATCTCTGTATAGCTCGTGAAGTTTGAGAACGAATCCTGGAATTCATGAACCGCCCTCTCTGCCACGACTTCGGCACGGGCTTGCTCTTCCAACAGAGCCTTCTCAGCCCGTTCTCTTAGAGCAACTTGTTTCTCCTCCCTTTTACGGGCCTCTTGAAGCTCACAATCGAGCCGATCAAGGAGATTCAACCTCGTCTCAGAGAGAAGGCTAAGTCTAGTCAGCTCCACCTGGGATCTTTCCACAGCTGACCTAACGGCCTCCAGGGTGACCTCATGATTGGCCACCACTGGAGCACGACGATGCAACGTCGCGGTGGCAACGTGAGCCTGCAAACAATACACGATGGTCAACATCTGTGCTGGCATCACTTACGAGGGAGGCTGGAACAATAATTACCTGGACGCTGGCATGAATGGCTATCGACGCAAGTCGCTCATAGTCGACCCTCTCTACGACAGCCCTGTCCCTTGGAAGGGTCGCATTTTCAGCAATACGAGAGGCAGTCCCGCAATCGAGGAGAGCAGAATCTTCTCGCCTCATCGAAAACTCCATTTGGACGATCTCCTCTGCGGTGCAGTCAAATGGGGCCTGGGGAGATCGACTCTCCAGCAAAATCGACCTGAATTCATCGGGGATGTCTTCAAACAATTTGACAGGAGGGAACAAACCCATTTATCCAAGGCCAGGAGTCCTCGTGCAGAAGAAGCTCCGGAGGAACCCGAGTCTTCCCCGAATCTCCCTCTTGAGGGGTACCCCTTCCCGACCGGGAGACCTGCTCCGTGGTTGCATTCGACCCAAACGGCTCCGAGTCTCTAAGAACGAGCTGCCTCCTCCTCTTATTCCCCTCAAGCACAACCACTTCAAATTCGGAGGCGGGCTTTTCCTTCTTCTTCCTCTGAAGGCAGGCCACTTGAGCAACCCTCTCAACTACAATGGGTCGATCCTCCGATGGTTGGGCCATCCTTTCCCCCACATTCGACGCCCGAGGAGACAACATGATCACCTCTGCCTCTCTGATGGAAGCCTTGACTGCATCCCTCAGTGCAGGATCTACCCGATAATCTACACTGGCCATGCCTGCAGAAGCAACAAATGAGTTAAGTCGAATAACAAAGGTCGAATGGTTGGCATGCACGATCGAACCAACCTTTCGTCCACACTGTCCGACGCAACACGTCATCAGACCACAACCACTTGACCGACCGCATATGCTCAGGCAGACTCGTCAATGTGTCTGCAGCTTTCTTCTCCTCGCTAGTCAACGACTTATCTTCGGCAGGGACCAAATCAGGGGCACCCCAGACGGTGCAAAAGCTCGCTTCCCCTTGGACGACCACAAACACAAACTCGTCTTTCCATTTAGGATTGAAAGAAGGAAGGTCTTCAAACAGCTTCCTTCCTCGACGAGCCATTATTGAATACCAGCCCAGGGTCTTAGGGGAGGGATCGAGATAAAAAATAACTGAAAAATTTTCGAGACAGTTCAATTCTTTTCATCGTACACAGAGCTATGAAGCCCGTCATCATGCCAATAGCGTTCGGCATCAATTGACAGAGGGAAATGTTCAGGGTACACAAGAAGTACAGCATGAAAGGGTGCATGTGGAATCGAAGGCCTCGTTCGAAGGCTTTGACGTATACCCCCACTTCCCGGTCGCTGGGACGATGGGCACTCTCGTCCCTCCCAGGCGCCCGGATTTGGTAATCGAGACGGACGTAACTCCTCTGAAGCTCGAGGATATGGTCAGCCTTGAATTTGGACCTCAGCTTCGCGAGCAAACCCGGCTCCATAACCCCATCCTTATTCTTCTGCATAACGGTGACCAAGCTCCCTTCAGAGGCGGGGATGGAGGACGAGGCCATTTGTTTCGAAGGAAGGAAAATCTAAATCAAGAAGAATGAAGAAGATACATGTGCACTCAGTCGTTGGAACCATCTTATATAGGCAGGACGACAACCACATGATAGAACACGCATCGAAGATCCAAAGGCTCTGAGCGTCTTGGATTTCGAACCGGCAAATCATCTGAATCGATTATGCGGGCGTTTTGGCGCCTGGAACTTGAGTGATATTTTCTCGATTGTCGTGCCCCATTAATGCGATGTAACGTCGCTTGACTTCAACGGTCAGACCCTTTGAGGTCATGCGATGGGGGGGCCATTGTTGAGTCATTGGGCCGGCACTTGGGATGACTCGACCGATGGATGACTAAGGCCCACATGGCTCACAAGGGAAGCCCATTATCGACTCAGTCAAAGCCAATTGGTCAGTTGACCGTTGCATTCCCCTCACTCAAACGTGGGATTAAAGACGGGTTCGTAATTCGCGAAAAAGTGTACAACATTTACTCCTATTAAAGGGGGAAGATCGTGGCCCCATAATGGGTGGCCATTATCTCCCCAACGTCACCAAAAGGACCCTAGGCTGCATATAAATACAAGAAGGGTCCCAATTCTAAGGTACAAGATCTAAGACATAGAACTCTACTTTCTCAGCTGGTATTTCTTACATCATCGATCTTGCGACTTCAGACCTGAGACGAGTCTCAGTGGATCGATCTCAGCTGCTCCAAGCTCCCTCTCATCCTCAAGTTTCCGTACTAACTTAAGCATCAGAGGGGATTTGGGTCGGGACCCAGATCCGACCCCCCTAACATGTCTCTGTGGTGTAGATCGACGAACCATTGTCTTCCGCAAAGGTTGTTTCTGAGTTTTCCAGCCCCGAACGATCGACGCATCAGCTGTCCAAGGGTCGATCGAGCACCGCAACATCAACTACATCCATCACTCGATCCAGGTTCCTCCAACCTAGGGTCTCACTTCATCTGCTGACGAGCCTCCGACTCATCGCGAAAGCCCACGTCAGCTTGACAACTGTCTTGGTCAATTTTGGCCTTAACAGCGATAGTTATCAAACTCACTCTTTTTTGTGATAGTATGTATGTCTAATTTATCAAATATAGTATAAAATTATGATCGAGTTCAAGGACTAATCTAAATATTAAAAACTCAACTCTATTGATCAAAATTAGACTCCAACATAATAACAATTCCTACTGGCTAAGTATTTTATGAGTTAAACTTTAATTAAAACCGATCGAAGCCGATCCATGCCCTTACTTAGTCGAGCTCAGATCGAGTTGAGCCTAGCCGAGCTTAGTGATGCTCAAGCTTATTTATTAATTTTATCAAATATATATTTACTAGGAATAGCCCGTGTACACAGTGCACGACGCCAAAAAAAATCTCACGAATAGGATGCAGTGTACATGCGCAACCGAAAAGGAGTGAGAACTGTGGGTGTGTGTATCGGTATCGTCGGGGGTAAAAGTGGATAAAGATGGGGTTTGTTGTTTTATTTGAAATTGTGTGTTTTTTAATTGGGTGGTGAGATTTTGAGTTTCTTTTGAGCGGAAATTGGGTTTGTGGTTCATATGGCAATGTGACATTGCCACATGGAACAAATGTGGCACATGAAACAACGTGTCAATTGTAAAATAGATTTTCAAGCCTGGCTCACTTTATTGTGTAGCAAATACGAACTAGCTTTTATACCAACCGACCTCAAGTCGAGGCTCGAGCGGCCCGTCTCAATTAGCACACCTACCTATTGGTATACCCAATTCTGGGCAGTGTAGGGCCATGGTGGCCCGCGAAGGCCACTCGAGCCAATCAAGATTTGTCTCAGTTGGGACCCAACAGAAACATCTAATAAATGAGCCAAACATGGCCCTAAAGCAATTAATTGACTACAATGCAAATGTACTAAAATACATTTTATGCTATTAAGTATCTCAACTGCTGATGCCATGTTCTTCACACGCATATACTAAATTTCTATCATCTAAACACAAATTTAAGCATTGGAGACGCAACCCTATCGCGACTTGCAAATTCTCTTTTTTATTTTAATGTGCAGGCTATAAAGAGACTTTCACACATGTTACATGGCTTTAAAAAAATAGTATAATGCCAAATAGCCTACGAATCTGGTAAGCAAGACAACATAAATCTCCCTACATATCTACCGTCTTCTTTTGGTCTCCCTTCTGTAATGTGATGATCAAAGCTTGACATTCCGTGTTAAACAACTTCTCATTTAGTGTAATCATGTATGACTTGATATTCAAGAAAATTTTAAAAAACCACGACAGCTTTGATGGGCTCAAATTTGTCTCGCGAATATTCTGAGTGCGCAAATGTGGACCACAGACGACAGCCAATCGATAAGAAAATGACAAACCAAAGCAGCCCGCCGGTGTCCGGTAGCCATCACGTGGGGCTCACCTTTTCCGATTGTCCTCGTCAGCACCTGTTTACGGCGGGCCCCACCTTTGTCCCGACACATGCCTTGCTCTTTCGTATATCGAACTCCCTCTTTAGCCCCTCCACGGCCAGATACGTCACCAATGGAGGCTGCCTAAGAGCGATGATGGGCACGCTGAACTGCACGTCATCCCTTTTGATTGTTTAACGGAAAAACAAGCCGCCGAGCTTTCATCTTTCTTTATGGCTTTCGCTTTCAGCTTTTCCGAGTCATGCCCGCGAGCAAACACAAATTAAGAACTACCGCCGGGGGAATCGAGGGGTCGGCACGAGAACATCACGATCAGCCCGCATGTGGTTGAGCATCTCCGGAATCGTCGAGTCGAACAGCCTTATCCCAGGATTCTCCGCATAACACACGTAGTAGCATGCTACGCAAGCGTGCGGCAGCGCCATTGCAATCCTCGTCTACAATCAATCAGATCCATTCATATATCGAAACTTGACGTACGTACTAATTGTGAGCATTGAGAAAAAAACAACTACTTAACAATATTGAAGAAGAAATGGAGCAAGAATGCATCTATCATTGATTAATTACCATGAGGTATCCGACGAAGAAGGCGAGGAGGGAGACGGTGGCGGTGTAGGGCTTGTGAGAGGTGTAGGTCCACGAAGCCGCGAGAATCACGCACAGAGCCCCGCTGCAGACGCCCGTTAGAAAGCACACGGAGCTAGTCATGTCCGAATCCACCAGCTCCTCCATCTTCTGTTTCTCAAATAGACCCCAAGTGCTCTTCGACGCCGCCACAAACCCCTTCCCGTATGCAGCTATCTGCAATTAATATAAGTAATTCCATGATTCCCATCTCAATATATTTGATCAATCGTTTACGATCAACCAATCAGGCCGGGGTTCAGAGCTTACATGAACGAAGGCCCAGCTGTTGCCGTAATGGAAAACGAATTCCATGACGCGAAGGCAGCAGTGAGCGCAGGAGAACATGAACTCGTCCTCTTCCTCCAGCAGATTAAGTCCTCGTGACATGATACGAAGCGCTTCGATGGTGGGAACGAACAGGGATCCGAGGCTGGCGCTGCCCAGATTCACGGATAAAGCCCTCTGGAAGCAGAACCGGATGCTAGACTGCATCCCTCTCAAGTAATACAGCGATATCACTCGGCTCACCGTCAGGTTAACCACGTTCCTCATCACTTCCACCGTCCACGCCAGGCTCAGCACCAGCCCCAATATGGTCAGCGGCGGGTAGTAGAAGCTCTGCGCCCCGATCACCGCCAAGCACCACACAGTCACCCACAAGAATCCAGCCCCCATCATGGTATAGGCCGGCCCGTTCAGGCCCTTGAACTTGTCAACTGGCTGCAGAGCCCTCGAGAAGACTTTGGCGGTGAAGGGGATCCTCCTGGTGACCCAGCAGGAGTAGAGGGCGGTGCCGATGGAGAAGAGGACGAGAGCGACGCCGAGTCCGCTGGCGGAGGGGAGAGCGAAGCACAGCAGAAGGACGCCTGAGGACATGGTGGCGACAAAGGTGGACCAGAGGACGAAGTTGATCATCAGAGGATTTGGCCAGGTGCGTACGGCTTTCTGCCAGGCGAAGGCGAGGACGATGCCGAGCGCTGCGGAGGCTTCGATGGGGGGGAGCCAGAAGTGGAGGGCTCGTTTCTCTCTTCTTTCGGCTTTGGATGTCGTGCTCCCGGCATAGATGACGAGAACTTGTATGGCTTTGAAGATGAAGAAACCGACTGCTGCGATCGCGATTAGTAGGTGGAGGAGGAAGAGGAGGAGGGAGATACGGTTGGTGTACTTTCTCGAGTTCAGAGTGGCCGGCGGCCCCATCAATATCGATGGATGTAGTGGATGTGCTTGAAAGGGAGTGGGATCGGCGAGCGGCGGCGGCGTTGAGGGGACGGCAGCGACTTGGATGGGAGCGAGAACCGGTCGAGGCTGCATCCTCGTGACATATTGATTTGTAGATGTTGTGTCCCTGTGAGTTGAATCGACGGCGGAAATTACGGTTTCATATCCCTGCTCGATGCTCTTTTCTTGATTATCTGCCACCATGAGTTTTTCCCCGCCATCCACGCCGCCGCCGCCGCCGCCGCCGCCCCCCTCCTCTGTTCTTTCCATCACCTACATCCAGCAAGAATGGAAGATTATTTAGTTAGAAAAACATGGGAAGCGTAAGAAACCGGATGAGAGCCTGAAATGGATCATGCATCTTAGAGAAAGAGAGGGAGGGAGGGAGAGGACGAACCGGGTCTGCGTTTGAAGCACCCACCGCGTTCAGAATTGAGAACCGAGAGCGGTAGGGGGTGAGTGGAAACCGAGGTCTGAATCCTCCTCGTTATCTTCGATGGCCGTTGTTGGTCGCCTCGGAGTCTGACAACAACGGCTCCTTATTCCGTCACGAGGGCTGCCCGAGGCTGGAAATATCAGGTGTATTGCGTGTTTCAACGTGCCTTCCTTTTTTGTTTGTAATTTTTTCCACGCATAAGAAAATTAAAGCCTTTTTTTTTGAGACTAAAATCAAGTTGACTAGATTAAAACAAATTAGCTCTCTAGAAAATTTATAATCCGCATTGATGGCGTCATGCATGATGACCCAGCAGCATTACTAGCTTACCTTTACTTGGTTTGAACTTTAAACTTTGAAGAGTACGACTCTCATGTTGTCAGGCCCATTACGGAACCATTTATTACTGGGGCCCACATCTCTTCGTGGCTGTGGATGGCCACCCATGACAATAAATTTGGATGGTTAGTGTTAAGCAAAAAATGACCCTAGTCAAGCTAACGTTGGACTGAGTCGGAGCTTCGTCAGCGAGTGAAATGGGATCTTATGTCGGAAGAACCAGAGTCGAGTGATGGATGTATATTCTGATACGGTGCTCGATCGACCCTCGAACAACTTGTGTATCGATTGCTCGAGGTTAGAAAGCTCGGAAGCGACCCCCGTGGAAGATGTGGACTCGTCGATCTACACCACGTAGACACATTAGGTGGATCGGATATGGGTTCTGATCCAAATCCCTACTGATTCTTAAGTTAGTATAGGAACTTAAGGATGAGAGGGAGCTTGGAGCAGCCGAGATCGAGCCACGGAGGTTAGTCTCAGGTCTGACGTCGCAAGCTCTTTAATGTAAGAAATATTTGTAAAAACTAAAGATCTAGATTTGCGTTCAAGCCAAACAACACAGATCTAGATAAAGAACATGAGGACCTTAAATCATTACATACTCTGTTTAGCGGAAGCGTACCTGAATCCATCGCTAATAGTCTGAAAGAGATCCTGACGATAACAAAGCAGATGATCTTCCAGAATAGCACGAATCAACTGTGGAGAATCCCTTTAGCTTTCTCCTTGGTTTCTCTTCTAGCGACGGGACGTAGAAAAGACGGCTCAATTTTTTTCGTGTATTCCGGGGACCATGACCGCAAGTATTTATAGGCTAGCATCCATAGCTCTATGGTTTCCAACTCGGCCCATCAACGAGTTGAAGCCCAATAGTCTCTACACATAAAGGCCGCACAACCTATTTAACTCATTTAGCCCATTTAATTAATTAAAACCAGATCACTAATATATTGGCCTTAATATGACAGCGTAGCACTTATATAATTATTTACCGCATATTAGCCCAACGTTGGATTAAGATCCAGCTTAGTTGGATAAGTTCCAACAATCTCCCACTTGGGCTATATGCTTAACCTTATAAGGGTAAAGTGTTCCTAGGGTGACTACTTAGATTAAATCTAAGGAGTCGCCCTCATTTTCCCCTATATCCCACAATTTTTTTGGATTTTATTTTTCATGGGGTTGTTGTTCATATCATGGATGGTCAACATACCAAAAATCAAGGCATTCCAATACTTTTAGAACCCACATCTACCCGTTGCAACTTCATGGGTTTTTCAACACGTTTTTAGACCGTTGAAGTTGCAACGGGTAGATGGGGGTTCTAAAAGTATTGGAATGCCTTGATTTTTGGTATGTTGACCATCCTCCCACTTGGGCTATATGCTAAACCTTATAATTATATTTCATAGTGCATACAACCAAACTAGATCTCAACTTACTGTCATTTCTTTAATGAGTTAAAAAACCAATCCGGTCCATCAATTATTTTAGCAAGGGATCAAAGAGATCTTCGCCGCACCAATTGCAGCTCGACCCATCAGTGGTCACCGTGCTAATACAAAAGAATGACATGGATTATGAAGTTGATGTGTAGCATGGAAATTACATGTGATGTGATCTAACATGTCTATTTCCAACTGATCCTCCTTAACCTTAGTAAGATCAAAAACATAAACACATATTTTCATACGCATTTATAAACATAGGGTTGAAATATGAAGCCAAACTAAAAACTGAACTTTATTTCTACAGAAATAAACCATAAACCAAATATGCATAACTGAAGGCTGAAATGTTGTCAAAAATAGAAGCACTACAAAATTACAAACTCCCACTAAAACTGAATATCTTCAGATGACATGACACACATACGAGCAACATGCCCATGTAACGTTTTGGGTGGCAGTCCCTTAGTAAGAGGATCCGCAATGTTTGAGTTTGTACCAATGTGCTCTATAGACAACTGTTTATTTCCAACTCTCTCTTTAACAATCAGGAACTTGATATCAATATGCTTTGATTTCGCCGAACTCCTGTTGTTAGTGGCAAATGCTACTGCAGACATATTGTCACAAAATAATCTGAGTGGCCTTTCAATGCCATCTACAATTCACAGCCCTGTGACAAAATTTTGTAGCCATAGACCATGATTGGATGCTTCATGACAAGCAATGAATTTTGCAGCCATAGTGGAAGAGGCTATAATAGTCTGTTTAGCCCTCTTCCAAGAAATGGCGCCCTTCTGCTAATGTATAAACATAGCCTGTAGTAGATTTCATGATGTCTTTACATCCAACAAAATCAGAGTCGGTATATCCAACGATCTCAAGCTTTTCCGACCTCTGATATACAAGCATGTGTCCATTTGTCCTCTGTAAGTACCGTATGACCCTTTTGTCTGCTTTCCAATGGTCCAATCCTGGATTGCTCAAGTATCTGCCAAGCATTCCTGTAATGTACGCCAAGTCTGGACGTGTACATACTTGAGAATACATGATACTCCCTACTGCTGAAGAATAAGGAATATCCTTCATCTGTGCTATCTCAATTTCACTTTCAGGGCATTGATTGAGACCAAACTTGTCTCCCTTTGATACTGGGGTATCACCTGGTTTACAACTTTCCATGCCAAAACTTTGCAGAACCTGTTCAATGTAGGCCTTTTATGATAATCCAAGTATACCTCGGGAACGATCTCGATGTATTTGAATTCCTAATACAAAAGATGCATCACCAAGATCTTTCATCTCAAAGTTCTTAGCTAGAAAGTTCTTGGTTTCATGCAATAAGCCTTCATTGTTACTGGCAAGTAAAATGTCATCGACATATAAAACCAGAAATGCAAATTTACTCCCACAGAACTTATGGTATATACATTCATCAACCAAATTCATCTCGAAGCCAAATGAGATGATAACTTGATGAAACTTAAATACCATTGCCGAGACGCCTGCTTGAGTCCATAGATGGATTTCTTAAGTTTGCAAACCATATTCTTTCGGTCTCCCGACACAAAGTTTTCTGGTTGCACCATATAAATTTCCTGATTAATGTCCCCGTTAAGGAACGTTGTTTTAACATCCATCTGATATAACTCAAGGTTGAAATGAGCCACTAATGCCATTATTATCCTGAATGAGTCTTTCGTGGAAACCGGAGAGAAAGTCGCATTATAATCAATGCCTTCCTTTTGAGTAAAGCCCTTAGCGACAAGGCGTGCCTTATATCTTTTCACATTACCTTTTGAATCCCTCTTGGTCTTAAATATCCATTTGCAACTAATGGGTTTCACGTCTTTAGGTAATGGGACAAGATCCAAAATGTCATTGTCATTCATCGACTTTATTTTCTCATTCATGGCATATATCCATTTTAGAGAGTTAGAACCATTTTTGGCTTGATGGAAGTTGATTGGATCATCTTCCATCACACCAATATCAACTTCATGTTCTTGGAGATATGCAGTGTAGTCACTTGATATTGCACTTCTCCTCTCCCTAATGGATCTCCTTAATGGCAATGTTGAGGTGCAAGGGTTTGTTCTTCCTGAATGGGAGGAGCAACAATATTGTCTTGAATATCTGTGTCTTGTTCTATAACAGGAATAGAATCCTGATCAATAATAAGATCACCTGTGGGAATATCTACATATTCTTCTTCGAAAACAATGTCTCTTCCTAAATCTCTCTCTCTCTCTCTCTCTCTCTCTCTCTCTCTCTCTCTCTCTCTCTCTCTCTCTCTCTCTCCCCAAACCCGGTATCCTCAAGGAATCTGGCATTTCCAGTCTAAAAAATATTCCTATTTGTGGGATCGTAAAATTTGTAACCCCTCGATCTTTCAGCATACACAATAAAGTAGTAACTCATTGTCCGTGTGCCCATCTTCTTTTCAGCAGTCCTATAAGGCTTTGCCTCAGCTGGGCATCCCCATATGTGCATATGCTTTAGACTAGGTGTTTTGCCCGTCCAAAGCTCATATAGCGTTTTATTAGTTGCTTTAGTTGGGACCTGATTAAGGATGTAAGCTGCAGTTTTCAATGCTTCTCCCCAGAGGCTTTCTGGTAAAGTATAATGACTAATCATACTTCTTACCATGTCCTTAAGCATTCTGTTTCGTCTTTCAGCTACAGCATTCATAGTGGGCGAACCCGGCATGGTGTACTGTGGGACAATACCGCATTCCTCTAGGAATTTAGCAAATGGTCATGGACGTTGTTCACCTGAACCATCATATCTGCCGTAGTATTCACCACCACGGTCAGACCTGATAGTTTTAATCCTTTTGCCTAGTTGGAGTTCAACTTCGGCTTTATAATTTTTGAACGTGTCCAAGGACTGAGATTTTTCTTGTATGAGATAAATGTAGCCATATCTTGAATAGTCCTCTATGAAAGTTATAAAATATTGCTAACCATTCCATGCAACCGAAGGGAATGGTCCGCAAATATCCGTATGTATAAGTTCCAAGACTTCACTTGACCTTTTGGCTTCAAATCTTCTTTTATTAGTTTGTTTTTGTTGGACGCAACGATCTAGGATCTTTGGTTTGATGATGACAAACGTATTGTGATACTAATGTGTGTGCTAGTGTGTTTCAGGATTGGCGAAACAATATATTTTCTCCTTTTGGCGGAATTGCTATTCGTATAGCACATTGGGAGAGAGGGAGTGTGTGTGCACAAAGAAGATTTGACTTGGTCAATGTGGAGAGAGATGGAATCTATTTGGGATGTGGTCAAATCAATTAGAGATTAATTTCAAATTCATATCCAATTTGAATTGCTATCAAATCCCAATTTGATCAAATCATATCTCCTATTTGTGGTGCAAAGTGATTGAACCAAATCTATAACTATTCAAAATAGGATTCCCCATCACCCTATCATCACCCTATAAAAACCCATCCTCTAGGGTTGAAAAGGAGCGCGGCAACAAGAATAATTCAAAACATTGAGGAGGCATCCGAATTTTTGTTGCAAATACAAAAAGGAGCTTGGAAAAATTAAAGCTTGCGCACGTCTCCCTCAGGGCAACACAAATATTAAGAAGAGCCCAAATATTTTTGCCTCTGCCATTTTCTTTGGAGCTCTGCTTTGTGCCTAATTGTTTTTTATTTTGTTTGCATTGAATATTACTCAAAGGATGCTGTCGAAATCTCCTTGGTGAATTTTGTTTGCAGGACACATACAAGAGCCGAAAGTTTTTTGATTGTGTCATCTCAAAGAGCAAAGTCCATAAAATCCGTGACTACTCAAATTACCTAGGAGCCAATCAAAAACAAATAGAAGAGAAGACAGCTAAGCCTTGCAGCCGCAATTCTACATGCATTATTTCTCCAAACATTAAAGCCTAATGTCGCAACTTGCATCACGTGGAGTTGTCTGCTGCAATTGGCTTTGATTGATTCTTGGAGATTGCCGCATGAAGGGCCGGCCACATGTATTTTGTCAGCCAAAGCAATTAAGGGTGTCTTCATCTTTATTTTGTTGGAAAACAGGAGCCGGAGCCTTGAATAAAAGAGAATAGCAGTCAACTTTTCCTTCCCCCCAAGAGCCGTGCGCAAGTCGTTTGTGGAGTTGCATATTTGATGATCTGCAAGCTTTGAAAAGGGGAAGCCAACTTCAAGTTTCTCCTTCACAAATTTTTTTAAAAAATAATAATTGTTCTTAATGATATCTTGATTCTTGGTTTCTCCACTAATGGAATATTTGTTGTGCAGGCAATCAAATTAAAAAGAGGAACAGCCAAATTGGGATATTTTTTTGTGCAGGCAAACAAAATTGCTTTTTGGCAGTCGGTGCACACAAATCCTCTTAAACCAAGGGAGCCAAAAGTTTTCTAACCACTCTGTTTGAGGGTTCCAAGAGGAAGACGCACAACACAATCATCAAAGCCCTGGCCAATTGAGAAGCATCCGAAACATCAGGGGCTGCTGCACTTATTTGTCTTTGAGAAGCAGGGCATATTGTTTTTGTGCCGCAAGTTTCAATACTGGGTGAAGGATACAAGTTTCAATCTTTGGTGGAAGGCGCACGTTTCATCAAGAGTGGAGCCGTACAATTAGGGGACATCAGAGACTACTACTTGTCAGACGAGATCTGACCCGTGCTTATTGACGAGGACATCGCCGCTACACAAACTAAGATTCCTAAACTCTATTTATTATTATTTTGTGTAGCAATTGTGATAGATCCTCGTAGGGGAAACTTTACCATTTTCGGGGACTACTTTGGGACTTGTCTGGTTGGGGCTAGACAAGTGGGACCCAGCTAGTTTGGGACTAGCTGGTAGAAAGCATTACTAGGATTGATAGTGAGAGGAAACACTGTGTGTGGGGTACTGAGAGCCTGGCGAGTGTAGAGACGTAGAGGTTGCTCTGAGCGTGCTCTAACTTGTGGTTTTGTACCTATTGCGCTATTCAATACTAGTTTTGCTTTGGGGGCTGGAGTAGGTCGTTGGGACGACCGAACCAGGGTAAATCTGATGTGTACTCTGTGTCTGCTTTTTATTCACTCTGTTGCTGCTATAACTACGTGTGCTTATTCGTGGGTTGCACGAATTATTTTTAAAGCCTATTCACCCCCCCTCTAGGCTAGGATCCAGATCCAACAAGTGGTATCAGAGCCAGTTTAGTAGATCTAGCCTAGTTTGACCATGGACCACATTGATAGTGCTTTTGCTGAGGGTCAGTCTATTTCCCGACCACCTAGATTTAATGGAGTAGACTATGCTTATTGGAAAAATCGTATGAGAATCTACTTGATTTCTATTGATTATAAAGCTTGGCAAATTGTTGAAAAAGGCTATAAATCACCTGTTATTAAAATTGAAAACACTGAGATGTTTAAACATGATGATAAATGGGATGATAATGATTGGAAGCTTTATTCTCTTAATGCTAAAGCAATGAATGCTCTCATTTGTGCATTAGATAAATCTGAATTCAATCGCATCTCACATTGTTTAACTGCGCAGGAAATATGGCATACTTTGGAGGTGACGCACGAGGGAACGTCACATGTGAAGGAGTCTAGACTTGCACTTCTGAGAACGGAATACGAGGGATTTCGCATGCTACCATCAGAGACCATATCAGAAATGTTTGCGAGGTTCACCAACATTGTCTACAAGTCTAGTTCGCTTGGTAAGCCATATTCTAGCCTTGAGCAGGTGAGAAAGATATTAAGAGCACTGCCAAGCTCTTTCAGGCCTAAAGTCACTGCCATCCAAGAAGCGAAAGATCTGTCACAGATGAGGGTGGAGGACTTGATAGGTAATTTAATGTCCCACGAGCTTGAATTGCAAAACGTGGATAAAAGGGAGAAACCTGAGGAGAAGGAGAAAGCTACCAAGCCACTTGCTCTGAAAGCTAACGAAAGTGAAGATGATGATGATGACATAGCGCTAATGGTCAGAAACTTCAGAAAGTATGTCCAGACCAAGCAAGGAAGAACAGAAATGGCACCCAGGTTTAATCGCTCTAACTTTTTTCAGTCTTCTAAGCAAACTTATGATCAGAATGCTACTAATAGAATGACTTATTTTAAATGCAAGAAAAGAGGACATCGAATGAGGGATTGCCCACATGAGACAGCTCAGGTAGCTAAAGAAAAGGGAAAATCCAAGATGTTTACTTGGGATATGGACAGCGAAGCTGAGAGTGAGGAGGTAGAACATGAAGCCCACTCATGCATGGCATTGATGGGAATACACGATGAGGTAATTTCTGGTAGTAAAACTGAACTCCTTACTCTTTGTAAAGAAATGCAAGATAAAATAATAGAGCATGAATCCACTATAGATGATTATCAAAATGAGAACTTTGAAATGCAACAATCTGAATATGAAATGTCTAAAGAGATTGAAAAGCTCAAAATTGATATTGTTGCTCGTGACTCTACTATTGACACTTTGAAAAAGGAAAAGTCCAGATTTAATGATGAAGCACCTTGCCTCTCTTGTCCTTCCTTGATGAATAATATTAGCATGCTTAAACTTGATTTGATTAAGCTCGAAACTGAAAAAGACTATGTGATTAGAGAGCTTAATGATAAATTTTGCATGTTGGATAATGATTTTAAAAGAAAAATGATTGAATTTGAAAAGAAGGAAGAGGAAAACAAGAGAGCTTTTATAAGTAAATGCACATTGCTTGTGGAAGAAAATAAATTGTTGAAATCCAAAGTCTCTAATCTTGAATTGGCCATGAAGAAATTCTCTATGGGAAAACAATCGTTGGATACTATTTTAGAGAATCAACTATATGGCAATAACAGAAGAGGACTTGGATTTGGTTTGAAAAATGTCGAAAAGCCAAAATTCAAGAAATTCCACAATGCACCCTGTTTCAGAGTGTTTTCTCACTACAAAGCGTTGACCGTGGAGAACCCGGTCAACGTGGTCAAGGGGCCCGCTTTGGGTCCCTTGGGGGGCTTCGAATTGGTGCAGAAGGGGCGAGGGGAAGCCTCGGCCCTTGTTGAGATGCTCGGCCTCGGATAGTCGTGCTCGGCCTCGGCTGAAAGGGGGACGAGGGGTAGCCTCAGGCGCCCGGGTAGATGCACGGCCGACGGGAGGCGAGGGGAATCTCGAACCTGACTAAGACGCTCGGCCTCGGTGGGGCGCGCTCGGCCTCGGCAGGTTGACGGTGAGGGGAAGCCTCACTATCCAGTCGGACGAGTGGTCGGAGAGGGGCGAGGGGTAGCCTTGGCCCGTTGATCAGCTGTCCACCTGCGTAGACGAGAACGCTCGTCAGGGGGCCGGACCTTGGTTCCGGCCAAATCCCCTCCGATGCCTAAGTCAGATAGTGATCTGAGAAAGGAGGCCCGGCGGAGACGGTTCGACTCGTGAGGAGATCGTAACGACGTCTCTCGGCGCGAGCGGGGGAGGAAGGAGATGAATTGGGGGAACGAGGTCGTTGATGGAGTACCTTCGGTTTTGTTACCTGAGATGCGGTCCCTCTTCTTCGTCGTCCTCCGAGCCCTTTTGTAGAGCTCCCTGCGTGATTGCCTCTGGCCCACGTCCCATACCCGCCCTCGATCGTGCCCCATCAATCTGCCCCCTCGCCGCCGCTCTCTTCGCCCTTCCAGCACCTCCCCATTATCGCCATTTAGTGGTCGCGCGTTCCGGGGAATGGTTTTCGCAGGAGTGGGTGAGTGTCCAGCGGGTTATCGGGGCCGGGTCGGATCGACATTCGAGAAGATCCCTTACCGGGCCTTTGTTAAATGGGCTTGAGGTTGCAGGTGGGCCTTCGACCAGTAGTCGGGCTCCTGGGCTCGTGTCTTTTGGGGTCTCGGTCAAATAGGCGTAACAATTGCCCCCATCGGTCGAGTTGATCGGCTTCGGCCTGTTCGGCTCGGCCGATGTGACCTCTGCCGATTTTGACAAGCTCGCCAATCGATGCCGACTCATTTATTAGTCGTCATCATGGGTAGGCCCGTTCGATATTTTTAAGGCGCGGGCTCCGAAGCGCCGTTGGTCCTCTGATGCCGCCACGTGTGGCTGCAAACTTACCCCCTCCGTTCGCGGGGCCGTCTTCAGTTGAGAAGCTGAGGGGTTCGGGCGCCGCCATCGGTGGGATCGACCGGCCTCGGCTAGCTTGGTATAACCGCTCCGCCTCCTGGGGTTCCGAGTGGCGCTTCAGCCGAGGCGTGGTCATAAATGTAGGTCATGATGAGGCGGATCGATTGGACTTCCCCTGGCGCCGGTTTCGAAACGCCACCAGTTCTTCGAAGCCTGCCGCGCGTTCTTGTCAGCCGCTTCGAATTCACCCCTGCGCTCGGTATATAAAATCCTCAGCCGCGTTGATCTCCACTTCTCTTTTGCTTCTCCCGGTATTCAAAGCTTTCCACAACTCGGAGTTTCCCGTGGCCTTCGCTTCCTTGCCTTCTCCAGACCAGTCGAAAAAAGGTAATTCCTCTCTCGCTTTTCATCTCATGGCTGCCCTTAGGATAGGCGGTTCTGGTCAAAGGGCAAGGGATCCTTCGGAGTCCAAGCGGGGTGAGCCCCGGCTAGGGGGATCAGGTTCCCCCGCCGGGAGTCGTTCTCTTCAGGATAAGGGGAAGGAGAAACTTTTTCCAGACTACGCCCGTGATGACGTGGCGTCGGCTGCCGTACGGCTTAATGTGCCCCCGGTTGTCCTCCGTACGCCGTCGAGGACCCCTCCTTCGGTGGCCGCGGAGATCCGGGAGAGATATCTCTGCTTCCCATACGAGGTTCGGGTTCCATTTGTCGACGAGCGGATTTGCCTTCCGAGGAGCAATGAGGTCGGCGTCTACGTCGAGATGTTCCGCCTGGGTCTTCGCTTCCCGCTCCATCCCTTCTTCATCCGGGTCATGGAACATTTCACAGTGTCCCTGTGTCAGTTCACCCCGTGTTCGATCGCGGTACTGACGGGCTTCGTAACGCTCTGCTGTTCCCGTGGTCTGGAGCCGACTCTCCCCCTTCTCTTCCACTTTTACCAGGTCCAGACGGTCGGTCCGGGGTCATGGCTGCTACTCCGAGCTCGTTCGAGGAGGGAATGCCTGATCGGGTTACCCCGCTGGTCAGGGGATTGGAACTCGGATTATGTTTTCGTGGTCTTCTTGGGGGAGGCCCAGATTCTAACAAGCTGGGGCAGTTCTGTCCATCCTCGCCCGTCGTTAGTTCTCTCAGATGCCGACCGGGCAGCCGCTGCGCTTCTGTTGGCTCTTCCTTTGGAAACGAAGTCCCTCTGGTCTTTGTTGGACGACCTACTCCTGAAGGCCGTCTTGTGGTCTCCGGGTAGGTCGCTTTTTCATCCCCGGATCGCCCTATGACTCATCCTGATTTCGGTCTCCTTTGCAGGGATGGCTAGCCGCGAATTCATCCGTGACGTCGATGAGCTGATCCGTCGTGGAGCCGCTCGGAGCCGAGGTAGTACCTCTGGAAGGGCGCCTCGGAGGACCGTTGAGGAGGAAGTGCGCCGAGCCGAGCCTTCCGTGGGTAAGGTGGTGGCCGCGCCTCCCGCCTCTTCTTCTGGCGATCCCCTTCCGGGGGGGTGAGGATGGTGCGAGGCGGAAGCGTTCCCCTCCGGCGCCTTCGGAGCCCCACGGTGGAAAGAAGAGGAAGGAGGACGTGGATCCCTCCGGTCCGGGAAGTTCCGCGCTTCCCGTGGCGTCTGCCGGGGATCCTTCGATAGCTTTGCCAGCCACTCCCCTCGCGGCGTCTTCGCCCGTATCACCAGGGGTCGGGGCCTTGTTGGCGAGCGACTTGGCTTCGATCGTCGTCCCTGGGAGTTCGATGTTTGTTGACCGAGCCCTGGCCCAGCAGGTTGCCGAGGTCTTCGTCCCTCCCCGGGACCGCAGCCTCCTTAAGAAGATCCCGGCCGACAAGATGTCGGATTCCTTGGTCTGGATCCTTCAACAGGTTCGGTTATCTTGCTATCCTCTCTTTCTCTTTATTCTCTTCTTAGCCCATGTCTCGTCTTTTCAGGGTTCAGCGCTCGCTGTGGAGTTGCAGTGTCGAGCCATCCGCTTGAGGGAGCTGGAGGAGTCCTCCATGAGGGCTCAGGAGCGGGCCGGGGCGGCTGAGGTGGCTATGACGGAGGCCCAGATGGAGTCTCGGCGTCTCAACCTCCGTGTGGCCGAGTTGGAGGGACGAGTGGGTGACCTCCAGGGAAAGCTGGAGGATGCTCATCAGTCGGCTGAGGAAGCGGCGGAGTCGTTCCGCCTGGAGAAGGAGGAGCTTCAGAGGGAACTGTCGGATCGGCGCCAGGTGGTGCGGCTTGCAGAGGAGGTGGAGAAGGGCGTCGTCGAGACCCTGGGGAAGAGGATCTTCGAGGTTCTCAGGGGGGCTTTCGGTAAGTATGAAGACCTCATCGCCCCTCAGATCGTCGAAGTCGTCCAGTCTTCTTTCTGGGAATGTGCGGAGCGTGTTCGGTAAGCCCCACCGCCGGTCGATCCCCCTCGCTCCGAGCAGGGCGAAGTGCCCGAGGATGTGTCCTCCCGAGCTCGATCTCCCTAAGCCGTCCCTCCCGGCCTTATCCTCAAATTTTTAAGCATTCGCTTCGCTTTGGGCCAGTCTACTTGAAATGGATCCCTGGCCCCCGCTATCTCCTTCGGCTTCGTTATCGGCTCCATGGCCAATAATTGCTGGTTGCATGGCTGCTAGCTTGGGCAACCTACTTCGGGTCTTTTGTCAACCAACTTTGCTCTGTCGGTGTCGATCTAGCTTCTGTAGGCGAAGAACTCTGTCATTCGTCGCAAGTAGATTGTTTGTAGGGTGTTTCCTTCACCTTGCTCCCCTGTAAATAAGACGCATTTTTGTATTCTGGTTAGCTATTATAAACGAAATCGACTTACTTGGACTTCTTGTGTACTTTGCGTTGTCGCCTTGTTCTTGGCTTAGGAATGGACGAAGTTGGCGTTGGCTGGGGGGATCCTCCCCAGACTTAGGGGCGCAGGAGTCGGTCAGCGAGGGCAAAGCTCCTCGGCTTAGGACCGGTCGGCGTCTGTGTCTGCTGGGGGAATCGCTCCCAGACTTATGAGCGCTGGTGTCGGTCGGCGAGGGCTAAGCTCCTCGGCTTAGGACCAGTCTTGGGGGGATTCTCCCCAGACTTAGGGGCGCAGGAGTCGGTCAGCGAGGGAAAAGCTCCTCGGCTTAGGACCGGTCGGCGTCCGTGTCTGCTGGGGGAATTGCCCCAGACTTATGAGCACTGGTGTCGGTCGGCGAGGGCTAAGCTCCTCGGCTTAGGACCGGTCTTGGGGGGATTCTCCCCAGACTTCGGGGCGCAGGAGTCGGTCAGCGAGGGCAAAGCTCCTCGGCTTAGGACCGGTCGGCGTCCGTGTCTGCTGGGGGAATTGCCCCCAGACTTATGAGCGCTGGTGTCGGTCGGCGAGGGCAAATCTCCTCTTCCTCCTCCAGTGAGGCGGCGGTCCCCAACCTTTCATGCTATTGGTGTCATGTCAACTCCATCGGGGTTTTAAATGAAGATAACAAAAAGGGATGCATTTGTACTCTCAAGAGTCCTGCCGGACCGGTACATTTGGAGGAAATGGAAAAAAGAAATGAAGCTAGACAGAGGGATGTAAACTTAGATAACTCCCTCATACTAGGCCGCTTCCGGGGGGAGAGACGTCGCCCGCTCACTCTATGATGCGGAGGGGGCCTTGGATGGTGTTGATCTTCTTCCCCTTGTCTGGCTGTGTGGAGGTCCCTTCTCCGTGGGCCGGCTCGTCGGCCTGATTCCTGGCGTGCCCTCGGCTCATCAGCTTCTCAATGTCCTTTTTCAAATGCCAGCAATCTTCTGTGTCATGACCATCGTCTTTGTGGTACTTGCAGTACTTCTCCCTGCTCTTCCCGCCTCTTTTAGCCTTCGGTGGGGGGCGATTAGCTCGCTCTTCCTTCTGTACTTGGGCGAGAATGGCGTCCGGGGTGATGTCCCTCGCGCTTTCTCCCCGCTGCCTGTTCCTCTGCCTCTTCTCGGTCCGATACCCTTCGGGGCTAACTCGTCCGCCGTCGCCGCGCTTGGTCCCTCGAGCGGCTTTTCCTGCATCCTCGGCCAAGGCCTCCTCGGTCAGCATGAAGCGTTCGGCCCTTGCCATGATCCCGGGGAGGTCCTTCGGGGGGTCGTTGTGTAGGGACTTCTTGAGGCCCCTGTGGCGAAGTCCTTTCTTAAGGGCCGTCTGGACCACCAGGTCGGGTGGGTTGTTCACGTTCAGCCTTTCCGCATTGAAGTGGCGCATGAACTGTCGGAGTGGCTCGGCCGGGCCTTGCACTATGTTGAACAGATGTTCAGCACCAGGTTTGATCAGCCTCCCCGCCATGAACTGTTTGCAGAACAACTGGGCGAGTTGTTCGAAGCTGTCGATGGAGCGGCCGGGCAGGCTGTGGTACCAGATCCTCGCCGCTCCCCTGAGAGTAGAATAGAAGCCCCGGCAAAGCAGGTCATCGTCAGCTCCCTGGTAGGCCATGTCCCCCTCGTAGTCCATCACGTGGTGTGCCGGGTCTCCTATTCCATCGTACTTTCCCAGCACCGGGATCCGGAATCGGGAGGGGACCCGTGCGTCGGTTATTCTCCGTGACAAGGGGCACCGGTCTCCGGGGATGCCTCCGGGGATGCGGTACTCGCCTGCCTCTGGATCGACCGGGGGTGGAGGTAACACCGGCGCCAGCGGGGCTGGCTCCGCAGCCTTCGCCACGCTGGGGCCGGGCTGTCCCGACGTTCCCGACTCCTCCTGTGGGAGCTCCTGCTCCGCCGCGATCGGTCTCTCGAGTGGTGTCGTTCGCTTCTCCTGCGGCGGGACGACCGCGATCGACGAGACGAGGCCGTCCTCGATTCGCCGTCCGTCCCTTCGGTCTCTCTTCGGCTCCTTTCACGATAGGGTGAGGAGGCGCGTGACCTCGCCTGACGAGAGCCGGACAGCGTGAACCGACGCTCCGTGTTCGGTTTCCGGGTCCCGTGGTCGTCGACCACGGCGGTCCGTAAGTGTGGGGGACCCCCCGCCCATCGATGGCTGTCGTCCAACGTGCCTCCGTTGGGTGGCGCAGGGCCGACGAGCTGCTGCACCGTCGCGACCAACGTCTGGAGGCTCGCGTTGGTCTCCTGAGCCAGGGCGCGGAGCTGTCCCTGCGTGGCCAGTTCTGAGCCGCCGGTTTCTTCGGTGGAGAGGGTGGGGTGGCCGCTGACGGGCGTGTCCTCGGGATTTCCGTTTGTTGTGCCATTCCCCTCCTCCGGGATGGGGGGCATGCGCTTCCTTCCATTGCTGGCTCGTGCCATTGTTGGTGTGGTTTGCTTCTTCGTGGGATGGTATCTCGTTCCCACAGACGGCGCCAGATGTTTCAGAGTGTTTTCTCACTACAAAGCGTTGACCGTGGAGAACCCGGTCAACGTGGTCAAGGGGCCCGCTTTGGGTCCCTTGGGGGGCTTCGAATTGGTGCAGAAGGGGCGAGGGGAAGCCTCGGCCCTTGTTGAGATGCTCGGCCTCGGATAGTCGTGCTCGGCCTCGGCTGAAAGGGGGACGAGGGGTAGCCTCAGGCGCCCGGGTAGATGCACGGCCGACGGGAGGCGAGGGGAATCTCGAACCTGACTAAGACGCTCGGCCTCGGTGGGGCGCGCTCGGCCTCGGCAGGTTGACGGTGAGGGGAAGCCTCACTATCCAGTCGGACGAGTGGTCGGAGAGGGGCGAGGGGTAGCCTCGGCCCGTTGATCAGCTGTCCACCTGCGTAGACGAGAACGCTCGTCAGGGGGCCGGACCTTGGTTCCGGCCAAATCCCCTCCGATGCCTAAGTCAGATAGTGATCTGAGAAAGGAAGCCCGGCGGAGACGGTTCGACTCGTGAGGAGATCGTAACGGCGTCTCTCGGCGCGAGCGGGGGAGGAAGGAGATGAATTGGGGGAACGAGGTCGTTGATGGAGTACCTTCGGTTTTGTTACCTGAGATGCGATCCCTCTTCTTCGTCATCCTCCGAGCCCTTTTGTAGAGCTCCCTGCGTGATTGCCTCTGGCCCACGTCCCATACCCGCCCTCGATCGTGCCCCATCAATCTGCCCCCTCGCCGCCGCTCTCTTCGCCCTTCCAGCACCTCCCCATTATCGCCATTTAGTGGTCGCGCGTTCCGGGGAATGGTTTTCGCAGGAGTGGGTGAGTGTCCAGCGGGTTATCGGGGCCGGGTCGGATCGACATTCGAGAAGATCCCTTACCGGGCCTTTGTTGAATGGGCTTGAGGTTGCAGGTGGGCCTTCGACCAGTAGTCGGGCTCCTGGGCTCGTGTCTTTTGGGGTCTCGGTCAAATAGGCGTAACACACCCTCTATTGCAAAGAACAAATATGCAAAGTGCTTTACTTGTGATAGTGTAGGCCACACTTCATATTATTGTAAATTTAGGAACACAAATATCAAGTTTAAACAAGTGTGGGTTCCTAAAACTATATTGGCTAACACTAGTGGACCTTGTTGGATTCCAAGGTCACACTTAACACCTTTCATGTAGGTGTGATGGAGATTTGGCGAGGAGCAAATTTTTCAATGTCTCATTCTTTTAGCTCCTTCGTCAAAAAGCGACGAGAAGGTATATTTTCTATCTCTCTTTGCATTTCATTGCATACCTTCATAGATTTGTTTGTGTGCTTGATTTATTTTGATTTGTGTGCTTGCATGCATGATTTTTTTTAAAATGTTTTTATTTCTGAAAAAAAAAATCAAAAAAAAAATTGTGCTTATTGATTATCCTCTTATGAATCTCTTAAGTGGTATTGTATGAATGATCAATTCTATTCCTTGTAGAAGTCAATTCATTATTGTTGTAGCTACATGAACAAGATGTTATTCTTTTTAGTAGCCATGACATGTCTCACAAGTTTTAAACTTGACTTCTACACCTACATTTGCACTTTCACGATATTTGACTTTTTAGTACTTTTGGAGATTCTTTTGAAGAATAATGGAAAGTGAATGTAGGAATTATTCTGAAATTTTCTAAGGGATATGAAGTGTTTAGCCATGAATAAAAATTGAGCACAAAAGAATTTCAAATGAAAAAATATATATATATGAAAATTGCTCCGTATGAAAAATGGATACACTTCATGGCTAATGCACAACCCACGAGTATCCAACTTATGCTAAATGGGTAATCATTAGCGTTGGTGTACATAACTCGTCAAGCAATGCCACCCCACATTTAAAAGTCCTTTTAGGCCATGTTTTGGGGCTTGGTAACTTGAACTCATCTTTGATGAGGTGGGAAAAATCAATCCTAGTGATATTCATGAAAATTGGAAAATGTGGATTGATGTGGTTGATTTTCTGAAATTGAATCTCCCCTAGTACTTTATTTTCTATATCACTACACTTACACAAATGTGGAGAAGTCTTGTTATGAAATCATATGAGCTTGGATTGTATATTTTGTGGAAAACTCATGCAAATTGCACGCTACATTTAATAATGGTTTATTTTTGCATGGAATATTTTTGTGACTTCATTAATCCACTTTTGGTGATTACAAAGGGGGAGAAAGAAAAGACAGATTTGTCGGTATTATTTGCTGAAGGGGGAGCATGAATGTTGAAGGGGGAGCATGAAAAATAATGTTGAAGGGGAAGCTTGAGAGAAGGGGGAGCATGCTTTTATTTTTACTATTTGTTGTGCATGCTTGGTAATGTTTGAATGACTCATCCATACATCATATTCCATTACACCCTTCAACACGCTTCACACACCCATCTACTGCTCAAATCTTTTATGGGTTTGTCATCACCAAAAGGGGGAGATTGTTGGACGCAACGATCTAGGATCTTTGGTTTGATGATGACAAACGTATCGTGATACTAATGTGTGTGCTAGTGTGTTTCAGGATTGGCGAAACAATATATTTTCTCCTTTTGGCGGAATTGCTATTCGTATAGCATATTGGGAGAGAGGGAGTGTGTGTGCACAAAGAAGATTTGACTTGGTCAATGTGGAGAGAGATGGAATCTATTTGGGATGTGGTCAAATCAATTAGAGATTAATTTCAAATTCATATCCAATTTGAATTGCTATCAAATCACAATTTGATCAAATCATATCTCCTATTTGTGGTGCAAAGTGATTGAACCAAATCTATAACTCCTATTCAAAATAGGATTCCCTATCACCCTATCATCACCCTATAAAAACCCATCCTCTAGGGTTGAAAAGGAGCGCGGCAACAAGAATAATTCAAAACATTGAGGAGGCAGCCGAATTTTTGTTGCAAATACAAAAAGGAGCTTGGAAAAATTAAAGCCTGCGCACGTCTCCCTCAGGGCAACACAAATATTAAGAAGAGCCCAAATATTTTTGCCTCTGCCGTTTTCTTTGGAGCTCTGCTTTGTGCCTAATTGTTTTTTATTTTGTTTGCATTGAATATTACTCAAAGGATGCTGCCGAAATCTCCTTGGTGAATTTTGTTTGCAGGACACATACAAGAGCCGAAAGTTTTTTGATTGTGTCATCTCAAAGAGCAAAGTCCATAAAATCCGTGACTACTCAAATTACCTAGGATCCAATCAAAAACAAATAGAAGAGAATACAGCTAAGCCTTGTAGCCGCAATTCTCCATGCATTATTTCTCCAAACATTAAAGCCTGATGTCGCAACTTGCATCACGTGGAGTTGTCTGCTGCAATTGGCTTTGATTGATTATTGGAGATTGCCGCATGAAGGGCCGGCCACATGTATTTTGTCAGCCAAAGCAATTAAGGGTGTCTTCATCTTTATTTTGTTGGAAAACAGGAGCCGAAGCCTTGAATTAAAGAGAATAGCAGTCAACTTTTCCTTCGCCCCAAGAGCCGTGCACAAGTCGTTTGTGGAGTTGCATATTTGATGATCTGCAAGCTTTGAAAAGGGGAAGCCAACTTCAAGTTTCTCCTTCACAATTTTTTTTAAAAAATAATAATTGTTCTTAATGATATCTTGATTCTTGGTTTCTCCACTAATGGAATATTTGTTGTGCAGGCAATCAAATTAAAAAGAGGAACGGCCAAATTGGGATATTTTTTTGTGCCGGCAAACAAAATTGCTTGTTGGCAGTCGGTGCACACAAATCCTCTTAAACCAAGGGAGCCGAAAGTTTTCTAACCACTCTGTTTGAGGGTTCCAAGAGGAAGACGCACAACACAATCATCAAAGCCCTGGCCAATTGAGAAGCAGCTGAAACATCAGGGGCTGCCGCACTTATTTGTCTTTGAGAAGCAGGGCATATTGTTTTTGTGCCGCAAGTTTCAATACTGGGTGAAGGATACAAGTTTCAATCTTTGGTGGAAGGCGCACGTTTCATCAAGAGTGGAGCCGTACAATTAGGGGACATCAGAGACTACTACTTGTCAGACGAGATCTGACCCGTGCTTATTGACAAGGACATCGCCGCTACACAAACTAAGATTCCTAAACTCTATTTATTATTATTTTGTGTAGCAATTGTGATAGATCCTCGTAGGGGAAACTTTACAATTTTCAGGGACTACTTTGGGACTTGTCTGGTTGGGGCTAGACAAGTGGGACCCAGCTAGTTTGGGACTAGCTGGTAGAAAGCATTACTAGGATTGATAGTGAGAGGAAACACTGTGTGTGGGGTATTGCGAGCCTGGCGAGTGTAGAGACATAGAGGGTGCTCTGAGCATGCTCTAACTTGTGGTTTTGTACCTATTGCGCTATTCAATACTAGTTCTGCTTTGGGGGCTGGAGTAGGTCGTTGGGATGACCGAACCAGGGTAAATCTGCTGTGTACTCTGTGTCTGCTTTTTATTCACTCTGTTGCTGCTATAACTGCGTGTGCTTATTCGTGGGTTGCACGAATTATTTTTAAAGCCTATTCACCCCCCTCTAGGCTAGGATCCAGATCCAACAAGTGGTATCAGAGCCAGTTTAGTAGATCTAGCCTAGTTTGACCATGGACCACATTGATAGTGCTTTTGCTGAGGGTCAGTCTATTTCCCGACCACCTAGATTTAATGGAGTAGACTATGCTTATTGGAAAAATTGTATGAGAATCTACTTGATTTCTATTGATTATAAAGCTTCGCAAATTGTTGAAAAAGGCTATAAATCACCTGTTATTAAAATTGAAAACACTGAGATGCTTAAACCTGATGATAAATGGGATGATAATGATTGGAAGATTTATTCTCTTAATGCTAAAGCTATGAATGCTCTCATTTGTGCATTAGATAAATCTGAATTCAATCGCATCTCACATTGTTTAACTGCGCAGGAAATATGGCATACTTTGGAGGTGACGCACGAGGGAACGTCACAGGTGAAGGAGTCTAGACTTGCACTTCTGAGCACGGAATACGAGGGATTTCGCATGCTACCATCAGAGACCATATCAGAAATGTTTGTGAGGTTCACCAACATTTTCTACAAGTCTAGTTCGCTCGGTAAGCCATATTCTAGCCTTGAGCAGGTGAGAAAGATATTAAGAGCACTGCCAAGCTCTTTCAGGCCTAAAGTCACTGCCATCCAAGAAGCGAAAGATCTGTCACAGATGAGGGTGGAGGACTTGATAGTTAATTTAATATCCCACGAGCTTGAATTGCAAAACGTGGATTAAAGGGAGAAACATGAGGAGAAGGAGAAAGCTACCAAGCCACTTGCTCTGAAAGCTGACGAAAGTGAAGAAGAAGATGATGACATAGCGCTAATGGTCAGAAACTTCAGAAAGTATGTCCAGACCAAGCAAGAAAGAACAGAAATGGCACCCAGGTTTAATCGCTCTAACTTTTTTCAGTCTTCTAAGCAAACTTATGATCAGAATGCTACTAATAGAATGACTTGTTTTAAATGCAAGAAAAGATGACATCGAATGAGGGATTGCCCACATGAGACAGCTCAGGTAGCTAAAGAAAAGGGAAAATCCAAGGTGTTAACTTGGGATATGGACAGCGAAGCTGAGAGTGAGGAGGAAGAACATGAAGCCCACTCATGCATGGCATTGATGGGAATACACGATGAGGTAATTTCTGGTTGTAAAACTGAACTCCTTACTCTTTGTAAAGAAATGCAAGATAAAATAGTAGAGCTTGAATCCACTATAGATGATTATCAAAATGAGAACTTTGAAATGCAACAATCTGAATATGAAATGTCTAAAGAGATTGAAAAGCTCAAAATTGATATTGTTGCTCGTGACTCTACTATTGACACTTTGAAAAAGGAAGAGTCCAGATTTAATGATGAAGCACCTTGCCTCTCTTGTCCTTCCTTGATGAATAATATTAGCATGCTTAAACTTGATTTGATTAAGCTCGAAACTGAAAAAGACTATGTGATTAGAGAGCTTAATGATAAATTTTGCATGTTGGATAATGATTTTAAAAGAAAAATGATTGAATTTGAAAAGAAGGAAGAGGAAAACAAGAGAGCTTTTATAAGTAAATGCACATTGCTTGTGGAAGAAAATAAATTGTTGAAATCCAAAGTCTCTAATCTTGAATTGGCCATTAAGAAATTCTCTATGGGAAAACAATCGTTGGATACTATTTTAGAGAATCAACTATATGACAATAACAGAAGAGGACTTGGATTTGGTTTGAAAAATGTCGAAAAGCCAAAATTCAAGAAATTCCACAATGCACCCTCTATTGCAAAGAACAAATATGCAAAGTGCTTTACTTGTGATAGTGTAGGCCACACTTCATATTATTGTAAATTTAGGAACACAAATATCAAGTTTAAACAAGTGTGGGTTCCTAAAACTATATTGGCTAACACTAGTGGACCTTGTTGGATTCCAAGGTCACACTTAACACCTTTCATGTAGGTGTGATGGAGATTTGGCGAGGAGCAAATTTTTCAATGTCTCATTCTTTTAGCTCCTTCGTCAAAAAGCGACGAGAAGGTATATTTTCTATCTCTCTTTGCATTTCATTGCATACCTTCATAGATTTGTTTGTGTGCTTGATTTATTTTGATTTGTGTGCTTGCATGCATGATTTTTTTAAAATGTTTTTATTTCTGAAAAAAAAAAAAAAATCAAAAAAAAATTGTGCTTATTGATTATCCTCTTATGAATCTCTTAAGTGGTATTGTATGAATGATCAATTCTATTCCTTGTAAAAGTTAATTCATTATTGTTGTAGCTACATGAACATGATGTTATTCTTTTTAGTAGCCATGACATGTCTCACAAGTTTTAAACTTGACTTCTACACCTACATTTGCACTTTCACGATATTTGACTTTTTAGTACTTTTGGAGATTCTTTTGAAGAATAATGGAAAGTGAATGTAGGAATGATTAATTTCTGAAATTTTCCATGAATAAAAATTGAGCACAAAAGAATTTCAAATGAAAAAAAATATATATATGAAAATTGCTCCGTATGAAAAATGGATAAACTTCATGGCTAATGCACAACCCACGAGTATACAACTTATGCTAAATGGGTAATCATTAGCGTTGGTGTACATAACTCGTCAAGCAATGCCACCCCACATTTAAAAGTCCTTTTAGGCCATGTTTTGGGGCTTGGTAACTTGAACTCATCTATGATGAGGTGGGAAAAATCAATCCTAGTGATATTCATAAAAATTGGAAAATGTGGATTGATGTGGTTGATTTTCTGAAATTGAATCTCCCCTAGTACTTTATTTTCTATATCACTACACTTACACAAAGGTGGAGAAGTCTTGTTATGAAATCATATGAGCTTGGATTGTCTATTTTGTGGAAAACTCATGCAAATTGCACGCTACATTTAATAATGGTTTATATTTGCATGGAATATTTTTGTGACTTCATTAATCCACTTTTGGTGATTACAAAGGGGGAGAAAGAAAAGACAGATTTGTCGGTATTATTTGCTGAAGGGGGAGCATTGATGTTGAAGGGGGAGCATGAATGTTGAAGGGGGAGCATGAAAAATAATGTTGAAGGGGAAGCTTGAGAGAAGGGGGAGCATGCTTTTATTTTTACTATTTGTTGTGCATGCTTGGTAATGTTTGAATGACTCATCCATACATCATATTCCATTACACCCTTCAATACGCTTCACACACCCATCTACTGCTCAAATCTTTTATGGGTTTGTCATCACCAAAAGGGGGAGATTGTTGGACGCAACGATCTAGGATCTTTGGTTTGATGATGACAAACGTATCGTGATACTAATGTGTGTGCTAGTGTGTTTCAGGATTGGCGAAACAATATATTTTCTCCTTTTGGCGGAATTGCTATTCGTATAGCATATTGGGAGAGAGGGAGTGTGTGTGCACAAAGAAGATTTGACTTGGTCAATGTGGAGAGAGATGGAATCTTTTTGGGATGTGGTCAAATCAATTAAAGATTAATTTCAAATTCATATCCAATTTGAATTGCTATCAAATCACAATTTGATCAAATCATATCTCCTATTTGTGGTGCAAAGTGATTGAACCAAATCTATAACTCCTATTCAAAATAGGATTCCCTATCACCCTATCATCACCCTATAAAAACCCATCCTCTAGGGTTGAAAAGGAGCGCGGCAACAAGAATAATTCAAAACATTGAGGAGGCATCCGAATTTTTGTTGCAAATACAAAAAGGAGCTTGGAAAAATTAAAGCCTGCGCACGTCTCCCTCAGGGCAACACAAATATTAAGAAGAGCCCAAATATTTTTGCCTCTGCCGTTTTCTTTGGAGCTCTGCTTTGTGCCTAATTGTTTTTTATTTTGTTTGCATTGAATATTACTCAAAGGATGCTGCCGAAATCTCCTTGGTGAATTTTGTTTGCAGGACACATACAAGAGCCGAAAGTTTTTTGATTGTGTCATCTCAAAGAGCAAAGTCCATAAAATCCGTGACTACTCAAAGTACCTAGGAGCCAATCAAAAACAAATAGAAGAGAAGACAGCTAAGCCTTGCAGCCGAAATTCTCCATGCATTATCTCTCCAAACATTAAAGCCTGATGTCGCAACTTGCATCACGTGGAGTTGTCTGCTGTAATTGGCTTTGATTGATTCTTGGAGATTGCCGCATGAAGGGCCGGCCACATGTATTTTGTCAGCCAAAGCAATTAAGGGTGTCTTCATCTTTATTTTGTTGGAAAACAGGAGCCGAAGCCTTGAATAAAAGAGAATAGCAGTCAACTTTTCCTTCCCCCCAAGAGCCGTGCGCAAGCCGTTTGTGGAGTTGCATATTTGATGATCTGCAAGCTTTGAAAAGGGGAAGCCAACTTCAAGTTTCTCCTTCACAATTTTTTTTTTAAAAAATAATAATTGTTCTTAATGATTTCTTGATTCTTGGTTTCTCCACTAATGGAATATTTGTTGTGCATGCAATCAAATTAAAAAGAGGAACGTCCAAATTGGGATATTTTTTTGTGCAGGCAAACACAATTGCTTTTTGGCAGTCGGTGCACACAAATCCTCTTAAACCAAGGGAGCCGAAAGTTTTCTAACCACTCTGTTTGAGGGTTCCAAGAGGAAGACGCACAACACAATCATCAAAGCCCTGGCCAATTGAGAAGCAGCCGAAACATCAGGGGCTGTCGCACTTATTTGTCTTTGAGAAGCAGGGCATATTGTTTTTGTGCCACAAGTTTCAATACTGGGTGAAGGATACAAGTTTCAATCTTTGGTGGAAGGCACAAGTTTCATCAAGAGTGGAGCCGTACAATTGGGGGACATCAGAGACTACTACTTGTCAGACGAGATCTGATCCGTGCTTATTGACGAGGACATCGCCGCTACACAATCTAAGATTCCTAAACTCTATTTATTATTATTTTGTGTAGCAATTGTGATAGATCCTCGTAGGGGAAACTTTACCATTTTCGGGGACTACTTTGGGACTTGTCTGGTTGGGGCTAGACAAGTGGGACCCAGCTAGTTTGGGACTAGCTGGTAGAAAGCATTACTAGGATTGATAGTGAGAGGAAACACTGTGTGTTGGGTACTGAGAGCCTGGCGAGTGTAGAGACGTAGAGGGTGCTCTGAGCGTGCTCTAACTTGTGGTTTTGTACCTATTGCGCTATGCAATACTAGTTCTGCTTTGGGGGCTGGAGTAGGTCGTTGGGACAACCGAACCAGGGTAAATTCTGCTGTGTACTCTGTGTCTGCTTTTTATTCACTCTGTTGCTGCTATAACTGCGTGTGCTTATTCGTGGGTTGCACGAATTATTTTTAAAGTCTATTCACCCCCCTCTAGGCTAGGATCCAGATCCAACAGTTTTCCCTTTATACAATTAATGCAGATATCAAAATCTGAAAAATCTAAAGGTTTGAAAATATCGTTTGACACAAGTCTCTCAATTCTCCTTTTGGAGATGTGACCTTATTTTTTGTGCCACAACGAACCTGAATTCTAATCAGTTAATTTACGCTTTAAAACCTGTGTACCCACATGCAAGGTTTCAGTTGTAGCAATTGTATCAAGCATATACAAATTATCATTCTCAGACAAATAACCAGAACCAATAAAAATGGAATTGAGAGACAACTGCATTTCCCATTCGTAAAAGAACAAAAATAACCAGATTTGTCCAATGCAGAAATAGAAATAAGGTTTTGTCTAAAAGACGGTACAATAAATATCTCAAACAAATCCAAATGGTTTCCAGTTCTTAAAGATAATCTGAAATCCACAATTGCAGCAACCCTCGCCTTCTTGCCATCGTCCACAAAGATGAATCTTTCAACATCATTTGGCTTTCGGCAGTTCAGGCAGCCCTGTATAGACACACTGATGTTAGTAGTTGCACCAGAGTCTAACCACCAAGTGTCTATAGGTACAGCAGTTAAATTAACTTCTGAACAAACCAAATTGAGAAGAGTACCTTTCTTAGCACGCTAGGAATGGTAATTAATGCACTGCTTCTTCACATGCCCTTCAGCACCACAAAAGAAACAACTATCTTTCTTGACAGCCTTTACAGGCTTCTTTTGTTGTTTCTTAGGTGGGGCTGTAACTGCAACTTCCTTTCCCTTTTTCCTTTTATTGTCTTTAGGGGTAAATGCAACATTTGCACTTTCAGTCTTATCCTGATTCAGTCTGTCCTCTTCCTGTACACAGTGCGAGATGAGCTCATTCAGAGACCAAGTCTCTTTTTGGCAGTTGTAGCTCACCTTAAACTGATTGTACTATGCAGGAAGGGATATTAAAACCAAATGCACAAGTAGGTCCTCAGAGAGGTCAAGCTTAAGTGCTTTCAACCTTGAAGCAAGATAGGACTGTTCTAGAATATATTCCCTTATGTTGTCTTTCCCTTTATACTTCATTGAGATCAGGCTTGTCAGAATCGTAACAATTTCTGCGTTTTCATTTCTGACAAACCTTTTCTCAATATCTGCAAGGAAACCTTTAGCTGTCGTGATCGAATCAGACATATAGCCCTGAAAGGCTTCAGTGATGGCTCTCTTCATGATCATGACACACATGTGATTAGACTTTTTCCACTTCTCAAACTCCCTCTTTTCCTCAGAGGTATTGTTTTCCGTAGTAAGTGGGGGACAGTCAGTTCTAATCGCAAGGTCCAGATCCAATATCCCAAGAACTATAAGTAAGTTCTCTTTCCAGGATTTAAAATTCGAGCCATTAAGCACCGAAATTGAGTTTAAGCTAGCAGTAATATTTGCGGGAGTAGCAGCTGAAAAACAGGAAAATATGTTGAGTATTGGTGTTTCATACCAATCTTATTTTGATGATGATTACAACATTATGTTGTTGCTAATGACTCTCATGTTTTAGTCTCTAAATTTATTTCAAGAATATCTTTCTTGGAGACTAATCACTTGGTGTAAGGATGGACATCTTGTGACGAAGGACCAAAGCTTGGACTCAAGGAGTGCCAAAGCTTGGAGATGATGGAGAGCAATCAAGGCATCAAGATTGAAGACTTAGACTCTAAGGAAAGCATTGTAATCCATGTAATTTACTTTATTGCTTTCTCTCTCTTTTGAGTCTAGGATTAATTTAATGCCTTGTTAGATGGTTTACTCATTCATGCATATGCATTTAACCATCTTAGTGAGCCTTAGGATTATCATAGAATCCAATCCAATAGGTTCACTCTGTCTAAAGACTCATTTGGAGTCTCTGACTTTCCATCAGTCGCCTGATGAAGGAAACACAGTCGACTGGGTGATTTCCAATCGCCTGTAGATTCTTCTACAGTCGCCTGATATGCACAGCTCAAGTCAACTTTTCAATTGACTCAAACTTGAGCTTTACGCACAGTCGACTACTGGTCAGTTTACAGTCGCATGCATGTTAACAGTCGCCTGTAGATTGGTCATCAGTCGCCTGAGTAGCGTAAGTGCAATCTCTGCATCTCTCTGTCTTTTCTCCATCTTATTCAGCAGACGACTGATTAAGGTTTTACAGTCGCCTGACTAATAGATAGTCGACTGTATTATTGACATCAGTCGCCTGTGCGATTATCTGGAGAAAGAGTGCAGCTCTCTGTTTTATTCCATCCCCTGCAGCAGTCGACTGCTGAAGGTTTTACAGGCGTCTGTCATGTTCTCAGTCGACTGTACTGTCTTCTTCAGTCGACTGTCCTGGCTCAGATTATAGCCGTTGGATATTTTCTATCCGTTGATCAGTCAACTGTCTTTTGATCATTAGTCGACTGTTCCTGTCGTTTTCGCCCAGTTTCTAGCCGTTGCAGAATTGATTCTTTGGCTGTTTTCTTGGGTTTTGGGGTTTGATATAGGGTTTCTATATATATGAGTGGGCTGCCATCTCTTATACTTGTTGATGCTATTGAATATCTCAAGAGATCTTTAAGCCACTCTCAAACTCCCTCAATTCCCTCTCAAGAGCTCTCATTCTTCTTCATGTATTGAACTCCAGCTCAAGGGAATTCATCCAAGTGCTCTCAAGCATATCTCAACACTTGGAGATCATCTTCCATGCCTTGCATCCATTCATGAGTAAGCATCTCAAGGGATAGGTAAGAGTATTTACTTTACTTGGTGAATTTGTTGTCTCTAATTCTCTTTGTGGGAATTAGTCTTTCTCTCTTTGTGGGAGGTTATCTCTTTGTGGGATTAGGATTTTCCCTTTGTGGGAATAACTCTCTTTGTGGGAGTAACTCTCTTTGTGGGAGTTTAGTGTCCTAGTGTAGGCTAACCCTAATTCTCTGAGTGTGAGTTAGTGATTCTCCGTGTGGGAGTCTTGACCCTTGTGTAGGGTTGGTTGGGTCCTTGTGTAGGGCATAAATCCTCTTTGTGGGGTATCTCCTTGTGAGATTTGTATTCACTTCTCTGTGTGGGATTAGAGTAGATATTGGTGTGGCTGAGTTTGGGGAACTAGGGTAATTTCTTGTGTTTGCGTTTGGATTGATTGTGTCAATTATTTCCTCTTGCTTTTATAATTCCGCATTTGCAAGTTTATTTTAATTGGATAATTTTATTGCCAATACACTATTCACCCCCCCTCTAGTGTGTGTTATTAGTATTGCAAGGGTAAGGCGATCCTTACAATTGGTATCAGAGCGAGGTTATAGCATACTGCAACAATGGCATTCAACGCCTCATCCGCGTCTCATGAAGAAGGTCACTCAACCGTTCGACCCCCCGCTCTTCAACGGAACCAACTACCCTACTTGGAAGATCAGGATGATGATCTACTTGGAGGGTCAAGACCTATAGGATATTACAGAGGTGCCATTTGAGAAGCCCACTACTCTTGTGGCCTCAAGGATAACGGCGGAGAAGGACTCGATCAAGTACAATGCGAGGGCTATGAATGCATTCAATTACGCCCTCTCAGCAAATGAGTTCAACCGCATCTCCATGTGCAAAACGGCCAACGAAATTTGGCATACTTTGGAGATTTGTCATGAAGGGACAACAAAGGTAAAGAAATCTAAACAAACTGTGTTTAGATCTAAATATGAAATGTTTAAGATGCAGGAAGGCGAAAACATTTCAGAGATGTTTACAAGGTTCACTGATATCGTGAACGCTTTGGAGGGACTCGTGAAGATGATTTCCCAAGAGGATCGTGTTGAGAAGATTCTTGACTCTTTCACACCTCGATGGGAGTTAAAGGCCAACGGAATTTTGGAGTCTTATGACACGTCCAAATACACCGTTGAGGAGTACATTGGTAATCTCATGGCGTATGAAGTAAAGCTTCAACACAAGAAGGAGATTCAACCAACGAAGCCCGAGAAGCCAGAGAAGCAAAAGGGGATTGCATTCCATGCCAAGAAGGAGCCAATCAAGTGGAGGAGGAAATTCCATCGAGAAGCTCCTAGTGAAGAAGATGAGCAAGAAGATGCAAGTGGAGAAGAAATTGAGGAGCTCGCCGAGCAATTCAAAGCATTCCTCAAATGCAAGCAAGGTAAGTCTTTATCAAAGTTTGCCTCCAATTCTAACAAGGTTCCTACTTGTTATACTTGCAGTGGAAAAGGTCACTTGTCCACCGAATGCCCTTCCAAACCCAACAAAGAAACTTATAAGGGTAAAGGAAAGAAGCATTGGAAAGGAAGATCCAAGTCCAAAAATCACAAGACAGGAATTGTCGGGACCTTTGATGATTCGAGTGAGGACACTTCGAGTGACGAAGAAGAGGATGCAAAGGAGGATGCTCACGCATACTTTGTAGCCATGGATGGTCCTACTCCAATCCCCTCCGGATTAAATGAAGAAGAGTTGGATGCTTGGCTCGACGCATACAACTCCTATGAGGATTCGTGCCTCATGGCTATGGAGGAGAAGTCTTCATCAAGCTCTAGCAAGGATGACGATGACGTTGAGATCAAAGAAGAAAAGATCTCATACGAGGAGCTCAAGAACAACTTCGACTTGGTCTCCGAAAAGGCTAGTAAGTGCATCAACTCTTACAATAAATTAAAAGTAAAATATAAGATTGCTAAGAGTAGATTGCATGAACTAGATATTGCAAGTGTAATTCATGATGAAAAGCATGTTTATGACACTTGTGAGAGAGACACACTTCTCTCTCATGTTAAGGAATTGAGTTTAACTAATGAAAATCTTGTTGCTCAAAACCTTAGCTTAGATTCTCACATTCAATAACTTACGTTGAAATGTTACGAGGAATCCCGGAAGTTCAAAAGCTTTGTGTATTCTAGGGATTCACTCCACGATTTGTTGGAAAAATAACATCTGGCAAATCATAGAGGAGGTTTGGGTTATATTCAAAATGTGGTACCCAAACCTACCTCTAATTCCTCTTATGGTGCAAATACAAGAAATATTGCTAAAACACCTAAGAAGAATCACTATGCTTTCTTGTACAACAATAACATCAACAAGAAGCATGTAGTTCACGAGGTAATGAGGAAGAATGAAAAATCTTTATTTTTTGCTAAGAAGCAAAATCCTCATTCTTTGCATGCTAAGAAATTCATTTCTACACCTACGCATGCCATATCCATCCCTCTTGCAAAGGCAAAACCCTTGCCTAGGAAATCCTTGAGATTATGGATTCCCACTAAGGTAAGTGTGCAAGAGAGGGATATTTACATCAACTCTCTAGTTAGGGATGTGATCACCTCGTGTGATTACGTTAGGAAATCAAACGCCTCTTGGGTTTGGTTCCCTAATGTTTAGGTTCCCCACACACATTTGCATATTGCATGGGTATTGTGCTTAATGTTATATTTTTGATTTTGAAAATACTTTCAAATGTATGTATTTTTCATGAAAATGGGAATCTTGGGGATTTTATTGACATGCATGCACTTTTGATCTATGTGTATGTTAATAGGGGAGTTAATATGTTATTTGTTTAAAATATTTTAAAAACATATTTTGACTCTCATTTTGAGGTTGTTTGAGATCTTTATTTTCAAATGGTTATTTTTTGGTCTCAAACCAAACCTCTTGTATATTGCCAACATGTTTCATGTTATATTTATTTTGGCAATATCTTTGTGTATCATTGATGCTTGATTTTTCCATATCAATTGATTTGATACATTTTATGGCCCATGGCTCCAATATTGGTGTTAGATCCTAGAAGTCAAAAGTTGGCCATTTCTATGATCTAGGGGGAGCATGAGATAGTGAATTGATACCCACTAAATTTTTCAATTTGGTATCATACATCTCTTTCTTTTCTTGCATATTGTCACATCTTAGTAAAGATGACAAAGGAGGATATATTTGATGTCCACCTTTTTGACGATGTCAAGGGGGAGACATATATGCATTATGTAACTTTATATTGAGAGTTATATACTTATGCATATGTGATATATGAGATTAGATAAACCTTTCATGTTTGCATGACATTGTCTATTACAATTGGTTTATGTAATCCTTGCCTATTATATGTCACCATAATATTATTTGGTATAATGAGTATTTACTTTTGTGTAGCTCATTGTTCAGTTGGTGCATATAAGTAGGGGGAGCTCATTAGTATTGTGCTTTAATTATTTGTATTTTACATAATGTGTGTCATCATCAAAAAGGGGGAGAATGTTGAGTATTGGTATTTCATACCAATCTTATTTTGATGATGATCACAACATTATGTTGTTGCTAATGACTCTCATGTTTTAGTCTCTCAGTTTATTTCAAGAATATCTTTCTTGGAGACTAATCACTTGGTGTAAGGATGGACATCTTGTGAAGAAGGACCAAAGCTTGGACTCAAGGAGTGCCAAAGCTTGGAGATGATGGAGAGCAATCAAGGCATCAAGATTGAAGACTTAGACTCTAAGGAAAGCATTGTAATCCATGTAATTTACTTTATTGCTTTCTCTCTCTTTTGAGTCTAGGATTAATTTAATGCCTTGTTAGATGGTTTACTCATTCATGCATATGCATTTAACCATCTTAGTGAGCCTTAGGATTATCATAGAATCCAATCCAATAGGTTCACTCTGTCTAAAGACTCATTTGGAGTCTCTGACTTTCCATCAGTCGCCTGATGAAGGAAACACATTCGACTGGGTGATTTCCAATCGCCTGTAGATTCTTCTACAGTCGCCTGATATGCACAGCTCAAGTCAACTTTTCAATTGACTCAAACTTGAGATTTACGCACAGTCGACTACTGGTCAGTTTACAGTCGCATGCATGTTAACAGTCGCCTGTAGATTGGTCATCAGTCGCCTGAGTGGCGTAAGTGCAATCTCTGCATCTCTCTGTCTTTTCTCCATCTTATTCAGCAGACGACTGATTAAGGTTTTACAGTCGCCTGACTAATAGATAGTCGACTGTATTATTGACATCAGTCGCCTGTGTGATTATCTGGAGAAAGAGTGCAGCTCTCTGTTTTATTCCATCCCCTGCAGCAGTCGACTGCTGAAGGTTTTACAGGCGTCTGTCATGTTCTCAGTCGACTGTACTGTCTTCTTCAGTCGACTGTCCTGGCTCAGATTATAGCCGTTGGATATTTTCTAGCCGTTGATCAGTCGACTGTCTTTTGATCATCAGTCGACTGTTCCTGTCGTTTTCGCCCAGTTTCTAGCCGTTGCAGAATTGATTCTTTGGCTGTTTTCTTGGGTTTTGGGGTTTGATATATGGTTTCTATATATATGAGTGGGCTGCCATCTCTTATACTTGTTGATGCTATTGAATATCTCAAGAGATCTTTAAGCCACTCTCAAACTCCCTCAATTCCCTCTCAAGAGCTCTCATTCTTCTTCATGTATTGAACTCCAGCTCAAGGGAATTCATCCAAGTGCTCTCAAGCATATCTCAACACTTGGAGATCCTCTTTCATGCCTTGCATCCATTCATGAGTACGCATCTCAAGGGATAGGTAAGAGTATTTACTTTACTTGGTGAATTTGTTGTCTCTAATTCTCTTTGTGGGAATTAGTCTTTCTCTCTTTGTGGGAGGTTATCTCTTTGTAGGATTAGGATTTTTCCTTTGTGGGAATAACACTCTTTGTGGGAGTAACTCTCTTTGTGAGAGTTTAGTGTCCTAGTGTAGGGCTAACCCTAATTCTCTGAGTGGGAGTTAATGATTCTCTGTGTGGGAGTCTTGACCCTTGTGTAGGGTTGGTTGGGTCCTTGTGTAGGGCATAAATCCTCTTTGTGGGATATCTCCTTGTGAGATTTGTATTCACTTCTCTGTGTGGGATTATAGTGGATATTGGTGTGGCTGGATGTACCCAAGTTTGGGGAACTAGTGTAATTCATTGTGTTTGCGTTTGGATTGATTGTGTCAATTATTTCCTCTTGCATTTATAATTCCACATTTGCAAGTTTATTTTTTATTGGACAATTTTATTGCCATTACACTATTCACCCCCATCTAGTGTGTGTTGTTAGTATTGCAAGGGTAAGGCGATCCTTACACAATAAACATAGAAAAACATGCTAACATAAGTATTTAATTGTGAAGCAAAATTGTAAATTCAAAATTTCATGTTCCCCTCTCAAGATATCCCCAACTAGCTTGAAATTTATCTTTGGATAATCTATTAACTAGCAAATGATATCTTGTCGCAGCAATCAAATAAAGACAATAATTAACATGCCAAGATTAAAACTTCCTTTGGACCGAATTAAAATTGCATGCATAAGTCTCAACAATCATCACTTATTTATTGCTACAGGTGTGGATAAATTAGCATAGAACGGTAATCTGCCTTTGGGCCGATGTAGCATTCATGAATAAAATATGCACACAAAATTCCTTTTGTATTTAAGAAATGAAATGATGCAAATAACAGAGCCCACTTTGGCGAGATGATGTTTACACCAAGTCACTCTAAAAAATACATACAACAAAATTTGAATTTATCATAGCACAATTAATACCAATTTTTTTTAGCGAGGAGAAATATCGAGATAAACTTTTATTTACTCCTATGATCCAATTAAAATTCATTTAGGCAACTAATCATACTGTGTATGTATTTTAATCCGTTTACATTCCGAAATAATAGCAATTTTAATAGTAGAACCCAATTTGGTGGAATTTCACAAAAAATTAGAATTATTTCGAAATGTATATATAGAACTGAATTTTTGCCTAAAGAAGTAAAAATCAGAATGAACTTAATTTTAACGCACAAATAAACCGAATGAGGAAATATACACAAGATGGGCTTTTATTTCCTCTAATTATTAGTGCATTAATATATCAAAAATAGGGCTTTAAAAAGAAAATAATTGTAGCCCCAAAATAGGGTTCAAACATACCACAAATTCAATTTAAGCCCAAAATTGTGTAGTTGCCAAAGCAAGCCCAAATTAAAAGCACATATACTGAAAATTGAAGAATTATTATGAAAAATGATCTGTTTGGGCCCAATTTGGCCCAAAGTCTGCTAGGGTTTCTAACCCTAGCAGATCCTCTGGGAGGGTCAAAAATACATAGTTCTCTTTCCAATGCTTCAAGGAGGACGGTGAAAGGATCGCCTTACCCTTGCAATACTAACAACACACACTAGAGGGGGGTGAATAGTGTAATGGCAATAAAATTGTCCAATTAAAATTAAACTTGCAAATGCGGAATAATAAATGCAAGAGGAAATAATTAACACAATCAATCCAAACACAAACACAAGATTTTACCCTGGTTCCCCAAACTTGGGTACGTCCAGCCACATCAATATTCACTATATTCCCACAAAGAGAAGTGAATACAAATCTCACAAGGAGATACCCCATCAAGAGGATTTTGCCCTACACAAGGACCCAACCAACCCTACACGAGGGCCAAGACTCCCACCAAGAGAATCACTAACTCCCACTCAGAGAATTAGGGTTAGCCCTACACTAGGAAACTAAACTCCCACAAAGAGAGTTATTCCCACAAAGAGAATATCCTAATCCCACAAAGAGATAAACTCCCACAAAGAGAGAAAGACTAATTCCCACAAAGAGAATTAGTGTTACAAGAAACACCAAGTAAAATAAATACTCTTACCTATGCATTGAGATGCTTACTCATGAATGAATGCAAGGCATGGAAGAGGATCTCCAAGTGTTGAGATTGACTTGAAAGCACTTGGATGATTTCCCTTGAGCTGGACTTCAATGCATGAAGAGGAATGAGAGCTCAAAGAAGGGAAATGAGAGAGTTTGAGAGTGGCTTATTAAACTCTTATGATTTTCAATAGCATCAAGAAGTTCTAATGAACTCAGCACACCCATATATATAGGAGCCACAGAACAACCCTCAAAACCCAAGAAAACAGCCAAAGGCACAATGCTGCAACGGCTAGAAACTGGGCGAAAACGACACCGACAGTCGACTGATGATCAAAAGACAGTCGACTGATCAACGGTTAGAAAATATCTAACGACTATAATCTGAGCTAGGACAGTCGACTGATGAAGTCGATACAGTCGACTGAGAACAGGACATGCACCTGTAAAACCGTCAGCAGGCGACTGCTGCAGTGGATGGAATAAAACAGAGAGCATCACTCTTTCTCTAGATAAGCACACATGAGACCGATGTCAATAATACAGTCGACTGTAAAATAGTCAGGCGACTGTATAACCTTCATCAGTCGTCTGCTGCAGGAGATGAAGAAAAACAGAAAGAGGCAGAGATTGCACTTACGCAACTCAGACGACTGTTGACCAATCTACAGGTGACTGTAAACATACAGGCGACTGTAAACTGTGCAACAGTCGACTGTTGCATAAAGCTCAAGTAGAGTCAATGGAACTGTTGACTTGAGCAGTGCATATCAGTTGACTGTAGAAGGATCGACAGGCGACTGGAAATGACCCAGTCGACTGTAAATCCCTCATCAGGCGACTAATGGAAAGCCAGAGACTCCAAATGAGTCTTTGGTCAAGATGAACAAATTAGTTTGGATTCTATGACAATCATAAGGCTCACTAAGATAGTTAAATGCATATGCATGTATGAGTAGACCATCTATCAAGGCATTACATTAACCTAGACTCAAATGAGAGAGAAAGCAATAAAGGAAATATTATATGGATTACATTGCTTTTCTTAGAGTCTAAGTCTTCCATCTTGATGCTTTGATGCTCTCCATCATCTCCAAGCTTTGGCACCCCTTGAGTCCAAGCCCTGACACGATGAGGAGGAAGGAGGTACCTAGCTTGGAGTGGCCCAGCGGAGGTGGCGCTAACCACCGATGATCGCTCCATCACCGCCGGAGGCGCACCAGAAGGGTCTCCCCCGGCCATATGGATCTCGAGGCCTGCACCAAGAAGAGTGAGGACCACGGCGATGGAGCCCACCAACGATCGCCGACATCGCAGACGGTGGCCGTCGACCGACTCGCCCTGAGGCATAGAAAGAAGACAACGAAGGACACATAGTAAAGCGCTGCGAAAATCGACGGTGAAAGAGAAAGCAATAGAGGAGAGAATAGCACTGGAGGGTCAGAACCTTCACTCAAAAGGTAGACACCCCTTCTTATATGGCCCTCTCCGAAACTCCTTGCATCATCACTAACTGTTCGTAAGCACACACGCGTCAGCATTCCAAAAGAGGCGGCTCACCGAGTCCCATGCCCAAAGGGCGGGAAGATCCTTAACATCCAGCGCCATGATGGCTTTCATTCAATGTGTTGCCTCGACTGACGTGTCGCTCAAATCCCAGCGTATCACATCCCTCGAACCGAACCGCCAAAACCGAACGGCCTGAGCGATGGGGGCAATTGATACGACCCCCCCAGATGGGCCAAAGAGAGACGGGCCAACCTTACAACCAGAAAGCTGAGCTGGGCCCAAGCCCAAAAGGCCTCGTACGCGGGCCCGAAACATCGCGGCTCGGCACTGCCACCCGGTGCACTGTTAGCCTCCCACCCTTCAAGGAAACCGCTCCCCAGATCATACTTGCCTTGATCACCATTGAAAGAACCATCAAAGCGGATGGGCACGAAAGTGGAGATGGCAGGACGCCATTAAGGCATTGACATGCGGACTCTTATAATAGGCCGAAAAGACGAAGCGCCAAAGGATCGAATCCTAAATACCCAAATCTCAGGTACTCCACCTCTCCAAGACCTTTCTTCCACCTCACACATTTTTCCTCCATAGCTCGACCTGAGGACTCGCATATCGGTCTCTCCGTGAACCATACTTGATCCCACCGAGCATCCTTCAGACAAGTGCTGACTTATGCATCGGAGGGGACTTGTTTGGAACCAAGGTTCGACCCCCCCTGATGAGCTTTCTCGTCTGTGCAGATCGAAGGAGACTTCAAGGAAACAGTCGCTCTGTCGAAGCTACCATTTGGCATATCGGCGCACGGATCCGCGCGTTCCTGCCCAAGCAAACGCTCGGACAACTGACCCCATAGACCGCACGCCTCTCACATGGCCGCGACGACCCCAGACCTCCAAATTATCAACCAGTGGTGAGAAAACACCCCGAAACACCTGTCAACTAGTGTGTTTATGGAGAAAGTGAGACCACTATATATGTATGCTTGTAACCCTAGCATCCTACACTTAATTAGACATGAATCCAAATCCCTCTTAGATTTAGCCTGCTTCATAAACCACCCAACTAAATATGCCGATTCGTTAAGATGCCAACATGCAGGTATGGATTTGACTCGTATAACAATTAAGTCCCTAAACTGTTGAAATTTGTGATTCGAACTCAAAATCGAACTTCTCATAATCACCAGACATCTGGGAGAACACTACCAGACGTATGGTTCTGGCAGCTCCAGGAGATGCATATCAAACAGATATGCCAGACGCATGATGTTGGTCCATCAGGTATCTGGCAGAATACTTAGACGCCTGGGATCATGCCTTCAAACGACTGACTGTAGGAGAGAAAAGTTGAAGAGCTCTGGGAAACCTTTGCAATATTACACATATGCCTGACAACCTTCAGTCAGTCACCTGGTTGCTTAAACGGATGGCTCGCCCCAATATGGAGTCAGACGCTTGGCCCATTGGTGCCAGAGGTCTGACGGCTATGATTTCAGCCTGGCAGAGTTCAATCACAACCGTTCGATCGAACCTAAATCAGATCGAACAGCCATGAGCTCTGATGATTCGTGAACCTTATTTAAGGGCTTCCTAAGACCTAGGCACCTACACAACAAGGAGAAGAGTAGTCTTCTTAGATTTTTGTGTAAGAAAGAAGAATAAGAGATTGACTTAAGCTCTTGGAGGTGAGATAGTCATCTCCTAGAGTTTCTGATTGGGGTTTCTCCCTTTATTGTATGCTTAAGACCCTGTAATCGCTAAAGTGCTAGGATTATTTCATTAAGATAGCTACATTGTGTTTGGAGAAGATTTGTGAGACGGTGTAATCTTTTCTTGTAATCATCTCTGATCTAGTTGAAGTCGTGACAACGAAAAACTGGACGTAGGCCATAGAGTTAGGTTGAACTAGTTTAAATACATCGTCTCTATGTGATTGGATTGTTCTGTGTTGGGGTTGTTAATTCTTGTGCTTTCTATGATTTGTCCCAAGATCCTAACTCTATTTGTTTGAAGTTAGTGATATGTTATCATTAATTTTTGCTATTCACACTTTGGGTGTTGAGATAACGTGTCGGTTCGATTATTCCCAACAAGTGGTATCAAAGCATTGGTGAGGGAGAAGTAGGAAGTCGTGATGGCGTCTTCTACCACATCGTTTAAGATGGACAAATTCGCTGGGAGAAATGACTTCGGTCTTTGGAAGTTAAAGATGAATGCTTTTCTAATGAGAGACAGATGCTATCAGATCGTCTTTGAAGAAGACAGTTTTAATAAGGAAATCACGGAGACACAGAAGGCTGAGATGGAGAGAAAGGCATTGAGTGCATTGCAGGTATCACTTTCAGCTGAAGTACTCAGAAAAGTGTCTAAGGAAGCTACTGCAAAGAAGCTTTGGAAGAAGCTGAAGGCACTCTATGCTAAGAAGAATTTGACGAGCAGGTTGTATTTGATACACTAGTTATTTTGTTGAAGATGAGAGAGGGCACCTATGTTAAGGATCACATCGATGCTATTACGAAGACACAATTGTGTCTGACTTGTGGAATATGGGGGTTAACATCGAGGACGAGCAATTGACGATGATATTGTTATGTTCTCTGATGGATGATTTCAACCCATTGGTTAGGTCCATGGTATATGGACGTGAAACTCTATCCCTGCAGGAGGTTGAGTCCACGGTACACCATGAGGTTCTTCATGTCAAAGTGACCGAACGTGATAGCAATGATCAATGTTATGCACCTTTCATCAGGGGATGTCAGGGTTCCAAAGGCGGTCATGGTACTAGGTGTTGGACCTGGATCTAAACCTAGAGGGGGGTGAATAGGCTAATAAAAATATTCGTGAACACATAGGCAATTATCAGTGCAATCAATCGGACACATAGTAAATAAGGGCAAATAAAAGCAATCACAGAGTGCACAAGAGATTTATCCTGGTTTGGTCATCCCAATGACCTACTCCAGCCCCAAAACAATTACTAGCATTAATAATGTCAAAGGAACAAATATAAAGAGCTACGAGCACTGACTCTATGCTTACCAAGTTCGTACTACACTCACCAAAGTGCCAAACACTTACTAATCTAGTAAACGCTCTCTCCTGACTAGCACCGACTAGTCAAGACAAAAAAATCCCAAAAAGAATGTTTAGTAACCTACAAAGATCAACACACCAATACAAAAATGTAAAATGATAAAGAGTTTAGAAAAGCTCAATTCTCGTAGGTGTTGTTGTCTCTATCGTTTAGCGCTGGTCAGATCTGATCTGACAAGATCTAGTCTCTGATCTGAAGTCTCTTTTAGCCTACTTGAATTTCACTGCTAGCAAAGCGCACGTAGGAATCTTGGATGTCTTCGGCTAGGAAGATGATGCTTTTAGCAAGGGTCGGAAAGACAATTGTATAGCTCCTCATCAGGTTGGTAATAGAGAATTGCGGGAGCAAGGTTGTGGTCGGTAATGGCATTGCACTAGGCTCCCATTGTGTCGGCAATCAATGTTGTGTGGCTTGTGCTCGGTCAGCAAGAGAAGTTACACTTGGATGACAAGGTTGGCAAAGCTCTTGATGGCACTGGCTTCCTTGGGTCGGCAAGAGCTAGATAGCACAGCTGCAGCTCAGGCATCGAGCTTGTTGGCACATAGAGATGTCGATCGGTAGAGGCATGTGGTGCGGCAAGTCATCTAGGTCGATAGAGCTATGTGCGGCTACATCTATGAGGGTCGTCAAGCAATGTGCAGAGCTTGCATGGTTACCTGAATGACGGGATAGTCCCGGTGTAAACACAGGTGCAAACCGCGTAAAAAACGGAGTCCAAACGAGCGCAATAAGTCTATTTAAAAGAGTTTTAAATAGAAAGCCAAAAGGCCCAATAAGGTTGAGGCCCAAAGTTTTTTTAAATTAAAAAAATCAGAAAAGGGGCACCTGGGCGTGCCCAGTCGCCCAGCCTGGGCCTGGGCGTGCCCAGGCGCCCAGCCTGGTTGCGCCCAGGCCAGGCACCCAGCGTGGCCTGGGCTCGCCCAGGTGGCACAGTGGGCCCCCAAACCTAGGTTTTCGAACCTAGGTGCAGATTTTTGATTTGACGGCTAATTTTACACGAAAATCAAGGGCTGATATTTGACGATCAATTGAGGGGTCAAATGGACTCCGATTGACTCGCTATTTTTTCATACGCGTTCACCGTTGAATGCCCTTCGATTTGATATGTTGTATCAATCGTGAAGCTCAACGGTGAGGGAGTTAAAATTCATGGAAGTTTGGCCTTTATGAAAGGCAAACTAACTTGCATTATTTAACTCCAAACTTTAGTCCCACATCGGAAGTGGAGTAAAGTGGAGGGTTCAGCTCCATATATAAATAGGGGTCTGCTCTCCTCCTCTAAACTCGTCCCAAGCTCAAGATCTGAGCGGCTCCCAAAAACGTTGGAGCATGCTCAGATCTAAGCTTAAATTAAATATTCTCTTCTCCCTAAATTTCTGCCTTACTCCTGAAGGGCTCTAGCAAAGCCACGAAGGGGTGAAACTTTCTTCAATGCGTGGTTGGCTCGGCGACATGAGGATTGCTCGCCTCGGGTGAAACTTGGCGAAGGTTCACACTCGGATCCGATGTGGGACTAAAGTTCGGATCCTATCCGAAATCTTGGCGAAGGTTCACACTCGGGTGAAACTTTCTTCAATGCGTGGTTGGCTCAGCGACATGAGGATTGCTCGCCTCGGGACGCGGAGCGGTTCGAGGAGCGGTTTAGCGGGAGACGTGGAGCAGCTCGGAAGATGATGCGGTACACCTTGCTTGTACCAAGGCAAGGTTCCGGGTTTATGAATTTAATTTGCGTTCCTTTAATTTAATCGAAGTAGTTTAGATCCTTCTTGTGGTGGTCAGATTCACCCAAATTGGCAAAGATCCTGGCTAAGGATCTTGAATCTTAGGGCTATGTTAAAATAGTTTAACGAATCTAATTTTTTTCCGCTGCATTCTTTTCTCTCTATAGTCCGTCCGACTTAGGACGGACATAGATTTGTGCCCTGAGGGTCTATAAGACCCAAAATTGGTATCAGAGCTTCGGTTGCATGATCTAGGACCGCGATTAAATTATGTGAAATGCTTTTTAAATGACTTTTTTTAAAAAAATGATTTAAATTTATGAGATATTTTTAAAAATGATTTTAAATTCTTAAAATTTTATGCGATTGAAAATTTTAAAAGCAGCTTGCAAATTTTATGATCCTTTTAAAACAATTTTTTGAAACTGTTATTTTTATGAGATAATAATAAAATGTTTTAAAAATCATAATTTTAAATTTAAATATTAAATTTGAGAATGCATGCTAATGATTTATTAGATAAATCTTTTTCTATTTAAATATTTTAATAGTCGGACACTATTTTATGCGTTAAAATTAGTGTAGTTTATGCTTAATGGCAATGTTAAACTTGTCCCTTATTTGATAACACAAGACAACCCTTTTAGGTTAGCCATTAAGAACTTGTTAAAATTTATGGAATGAATTTTAATGACATGCTATGTTTTAATAAATCATTAACTGTTGTGAATGTGTATTTACTGGGTTGGATGAGTTATTGGGCCAACCCAAGTGTTTGGGCCCATATCTGTATAAGCCCACTTGTATTCTTTCCTTTGGCTATAAATATAGACCTGAGGGCTCTCCCCTCAGTAGTTGATTCATAACACGTTATCAGCACGAGCCTCTAAAAACTTTCTTTTTTCCACAAAATTTTTCCGTTCGTTGCGAAGGCGAAGGCGGGAGATCCACGAGCGCGGTGCAAGGCTTCCTCAATCGAGCTTCGTCATCCGCGTAGGGCTTCGAGCAAACGTCGCTATATCCGGAGGACGGATATAGAGGTAAAAACTCTAAAAACAAAGCTTTTAATCATACGTATGATTACCCCTCCCCTAGATCTCACAAGATCGTCATGGGGATTCATCGTCGCCTTGAAAACGACGGATTATTCATCCCAAAAATCAAATTTTTTTAGGGCTTTTGGATTTTTCCTTCAAACCCTAAATCAACCCCCGCAGGCGGCCTCGCCGCCGGCCCCCCCGCCCCCCGGCCACGCCGTCCCCCCATAGGGGGGGCAGCAGCCGCCGCACCCCCCTGCAGGGGGGCGGCCGCCGCCGCTCCCCCCTGAAGGGGGGGCGGCGGCCCCCGTGGCCGCCCCCACTCTGCAGGGGGGGCGGCCCCCGCCGTCCCCCCCGCAGAGGGGGGCGGCGGCCCCCCCCGCGCCCGCCGTCCCCCCCGCAGAGGGGGGCGGCGGCCCCCTGGCCGCTTCCCCCTCTGCGGGGGGGGCCTAGCCACGCCCCCCTCTGCGGGGGGCGGCGGCCCCCTGGCCGCGCCCCCCCCCTCTGCGGGGGGCGGCGCCCCCCCGCCACGCCTCCCCTGCAGGGGGCGGCGGCGGCGGCGCCCCCCTGTAAACCCTAACCCGTAAAAAAAGTTACAGAACTGTGGGCCTGAAGCCCACAGCAGATCTGTGGGCTTCAGGCCCACAGATTTCAAAAAAAAAACAGATCTGTGGGCCTGAAGCCCACAGCAGATCTGTAGGCTTCAGGCCCACAGATTTTCAAAAAAAGGGGCTTATGGGCCTGAAGCCTATAAGTCGACTGCGGGCTTCAGGCCCGCAGACTGGTTCATCTGAAAAAAAAAAATTTTTTTTGGGGGAGGCAAATGGCTATAAACTCGCCTCAAAAGGCAACTTATTAGCCTAAATATTAATTTAAAATGGGGATTCAAAGGCAAAATATTCGTGAAAAATCACGGTAAATTACGGGAGGAATATCGGGCAGACAAGGGCATTTTGGGGATTTTTTGGGGGGGCTTTTGGGATGATGAGGGAACCTTTTTCCTCATACAAAAGAAAATGTTAATTTTTGGGCTCTTAATCAATTTAATTGATTAAACCCATTTACTTTACAACCTATGCATCGTAATTTCTTTTACATGCTTTACATCTATGGCAAAATTATGTGGATATTATTTGCGTGGTTGTACATTTTATTTAAAAACTTAATAATTAGGAAGATCCTGCGACCGCTCTGCCGTTAGTTACCTAACCTAACGGTGTATGACGTTGCCCAGTGGTCCAATAATTATTAAGTGATTAAATATCGTTTTATCCTCATATGAATAAACTGCCTGTGATGTCTGTGGATGAAAATGTTGATGAGCACAATATTCTTGCATGAATTGCTAAATGTGGTTTTTGGATCGGCCGTTTAGTCCCACAGTTTATTTCCCGCATTTTTCTTTTATTTTTGAGAGAAATTGTAGTGAGGAATTTATGTAAATGTCAAAGAAAGAAGACCTACCTCCATGGAGTCGGAAGCTACGCTTGAAGACGAAGATATTAAATGGGACCCACAGGGTTTCCAAAGTTGTATTTTCATTTTATTCAAGCTGCAAATTTGTATAATTTGGACTGTGGACTCTTGGACTCTTTCTTGTGGGACTGGCCGATCCACACTTTTAGCTTTTCATTAAATATTGCTTTCGCATGAAAATGTTTTTCTGATTGATTATTAATTCATGCATGTTTGTGCTCTGCTAGATAAATGGCTAAAATTGCAAGCGTTGACTTTGAAGTGCTGGATGCATCAGGCAGAAACTATCTAAGTTGGCAGCTAGATGTTAAGTTTCACCTGCGGGCCAAGTCCCTCATCACTGCTGTGACTGAAAAAGAAAATGTTAGCGATATAGAGAAGGTGCAAGCCATCATCTATATTCGCTGCCATATGGACAAGACCTTAAAGGCTGAGTACCTTACGGTCGAAGATCCACTTGAGCTATGGACCGCCCTTGAGGACAGGTATAAACATCAGAGAGATGTTATACTCCCAAGGGCGAGATATGAGTGGGAGAACCTGAGACTGCAGGACTTTAAGTCCATTGCTGAGTACAACTCAGCACTTTTTAGCATCACCTCACGCCTGAAGTTGTGTGGTGAAAAAGTCTCAGAAGATCGCATGCTGGAAAAGACGTATACGTCTTTCCATGAAAAGGATGCGATACTTATGCAGCAATACCGTGAACGTAAGTTCACCAAGTATTCAGAGCTACTGTCATGTCTTCTCATGGCCGAGCAAAACAGAGAGCTTCTTCTCGCCACCCACAATATGCGCCCTCCCGGCACTGTCCCCCTACCAGAAGCTCACCATACCTCTTCCTTCAAAAAGAAGAGGGACAACAAAAGAAAAGAAAGACCACAGAAAGGGGGACAACAGAAAAGAGCCAAGGGCCCACCACAGCAGCGCAAGAATGAAGGGAAGCGCAAGTTCACCTGGCGCAGGAATGATAACAAGAAAAACAATGCACCCCCACCCAAGAGGGACTGGGAAGACCAGTGCCACAGCTGTGGCATGACAGGCCACTGGTCTAGAGTGTGCAGGACCCCAGTGCATCTCCAGGAGCTTTATAAACAAAGCAAGAAAAAGAATGCTGAATCAAACCTGGTGGCTGCGAATAATGCAGTCAAATTCACAGCAAAAGACTTCGAGTCAGCCAATCTGCTTGATTAGCCCGTTATCATTTATCTTAGCATTTCATTGTATGAACATTTTATTTCATGAGAACTTTTATGTATCTTCAATTCTGTTGAATAGAATTTAGCTTTTCTGAATGCAAACGTTTTCTCATCTTTTTTTAGATGGAATGCTCTCATGACTGCTTAGTAGACAGCGCGTCAACACATACGATCCTTCAACACAAATGCTATTTTCATAGCATTATCCCGCATAAGAGCCCTGTAAACACAATTTCAGGGCCATCGGACATAATTGAAGGTTCTGGGAATGCAACCTTGTTGCTCCCCAATGGAACAGAACTAAAAATAAAAGATGCACTTTACTCTCCGAATTCCAAGAGAAACTTACTAAGTTTCAAAGATATCCGTTTTAACGGATTCCACTTGGAAACAGCAAATGTCAAAGAAAATGAATTACTGTATGTAACGTCTCAAGAAAATGGAGTTAAAACCATTCTTGAACGTTTTGAGAGCCTCTCATCAGGCCTCTACCATACAAAAATTCGGAGAGAGGAAGCAAACCTGACGGAGCACCTGAAGTGCCCGATATCGACCAAATTCTTACTTTGGCACGATAGACTTGGCCACCCCGGATCTGTGATGATGCACCGCATCCTAGCACAATCCCATTGGCATAACCTGAAGAACCAGAAGATTCTTCAGAAGGGAGAATTCCCTTGTGTACCCTGCTTTAAGGGTAAATTAATAACAAGGCCATCACCACTTAAAGTGGATATTGAGTTTCCTAGCTTCCTTGAAAGAATAGACGGAGACATATGTGGACCTATCCACCCCCCTAGCGGGCCTTTTCGGTACTTTATGGTACTGATTGATGCATCTTCGAAATACTCGTATGTGTGTCTACTTTCAACCCGCAACTTAGCTTTTCCAAAGCTTTTGGCACAAATAATAAAGTTGCGAGCGCATTTCCCAGACAACTAAATAAAGAAAATACGTCTGGATAATGCGGGGGAATTTACCTCTCAGTCATTCCAAGAATATTGCCAGGCAACGGGAATAGAAATTGAACATCCGGTGCCGCATGTTCACACACAGAATGGGTTAGCTGAGTCGCTAATTAAAAGACTCCAATGGATCGCACGACCATTGCTGATGAAACCCCAGTTGCCGGTGGATGCATGGGGACATGCAATTTTGCATGCTGCATCACTAATAAAAATTAGACCCTCAGGAGGTCAGAGTCTATCTCCAATGCAACTCGCATATGGAACGCCGCCGAACATCTCTCACTTGAGAATCTTCGGCTGCGCAGTTTATATCCCCATTGCACCACCACAGAGGACCAAGATGGGCCCTCAACGTCGCCTAGGTATCTATGTAGGGTTTGACTCACCCTCCATTATAAGATACCTAGAACCCCAAACGGGGGACGCTTTCAAGGCACGCCTTGAAGACTGCAATTTTGATGAGACGTATTTCCCCAAAATGGGCCTAGACATCGAAAAGTCTAGTGCAAAGCAAATGTTGACGTGGGATACACAAAGCTTGACCCACTACGATCCGGTAACAAGACAATGTGATGATGAGATCCGGAAGATCTTACACATCCAGGACACAGTCCATAGATTACCGGACTCGTTCACTGACAACCAGAAGATTGTCAGATCACACATCCCTGCTGCGAATACTCCAGCTAGGATTGACATCCCGAAGGATGGATGCAATCCACCTGCAGTAGAAGTGGCTGCACCTCAACAGAAAAGAGGCAGACCACCAGGCTCCAAGGATAAAAATCCAAGAAAAAGAAAAATATCCGGAGACCTTGGGACGATACCCCCACAGAGAAACGAGCTCGTGTCCATACCCTCTCCCCTCCCGGAATCCACTGCAGAGGAACTGCCGGGAGAAACAGAAATATCACTAAATTATGTACGTACAGGGGAGGTATTGGACAGAAAGAGTATAGTCGTCGACGATGACTTTGCGTTTCACATTGCCATTCACGTCGCCGGAAGCGATGATGATTATGAACCACACTCCGTTGCTGAATGCAAACGTAGAGATGATTGGCTAAAGTGGAATCAGGCAATAGAAGCCGAGCTGGACTCGCTTCAGAAACGAAAATTCTTTGGGCAAATAGTCCAGACACCTACCGGTGTCAAACCTGTGGGATACAAATGGGTATTCGTCAGAAAAAGAAACGAAAATAATGAGATCACACGCTACAAAGCTAGACTTGTAGCACAGGGATTTTCCCAAAGACCGGGTATAGACTATGACGAAACATACTCCCCGGTCATGGATGCGATCACGTTCAGATTCCTGATAAGCTTAACAGCAAAGGAAGGCCTAGATATGCAGCTAATGGATGTTGTGACTGCGTATCTATACGGCAATCTCGACAAGGAGATCTACATGAAACTTCCTGATGGCTTTTCAATGCCTGCTGAACTGAAAGATAGACCTCAGGACGTCTATTCTGTTAAGCTACAAAGATCATTGTATGGTCTCAAACAATCAGGAAGAATGTGGTATAATAGACTCAGTGAGTTCCTTGTTCAATAAGGATTCACGAACAATGAAGTCTGCCCTTGTATCTTCATAAGAACAAAGGGAAAAGGATTCGTGATAATAGCTGTCTACGTAGACAATCTGAATCTCATAGGATCTCCCGAAGAGATCACTGAGATATCTGTAAGCCTAACAAAAGAATTCGAAATGAAAGACCTAGGCAAAACCAAATTCTGCCTTGGCTTACAGATTGAACATCAAAAAGATGGAATCCTATTACACCAAACCACATATACGAAGAAAATGTTGCAAAGATTCCATATGGACCATTGCCATCCATTGAGTACACCTATGGTGGTACGATCCCTGGATGCACATAAAGACCCCTTCCGGCCGCTGGAAGAGGGGGATGATATACTTGGTCCGGAAGTTCGCTATCTGAGTGCCATCGGAGCACTACTATATCTGGCAAACTGCACGCGTCCCGATATAGCGTTCGCAGTAAATTTGCTTGCCAGATACAGTGCAGCGCCTACGCAGCGCCACTGGATCGGGGTAAAGCACCTTCTGCGCTACCTCCAAGGGTCTATAGATTTGGGACTCTTCTACAAAAATGGAACATCCTCTACACTTGCAGGTTATGCTGATGCAGGGTACTTGTCTGATCCCCACAAAGCAAAATCGCAGACTGGGTACGTGTTTACCTACGGAGGGACAGCCATTTCCTGGAGATCCATCAAGCAAACCTTGACGGCGACCTCATCCAATCACTCGAAGATCATTGCCATCCATGAAGCAAGCTGAGAATGCGTATGGCTACGCTCAGTCATCTACCACATCTTGTCTACGACCGGACTGAAGACTGGAGACCTCGAGCCCACTACCATGTTCGAGGACAATGCTGCTTGCATAGCTCAGCTACGAGGTGGCTTCATCAAAGGCGACAGAACGAAACACATTTCACCAAAGTTCTTCTGGACGCACGAGCTACAGAGAGATGGCAAGATCGACATCAGACAAGTGCAGTCATGTGACAATTTGGCAGATTTGTTCACTAAAGCCCTTCCTACTGCTACCTTTAGAAAACTTGTACATAGGATTGGAATGAGACGCCTAAGAGATCTGAAAGCTTGAGAGCTTGTACAGATCAGGGGGAGTTTGGCAGAGTTTGTACTCTTTTTCCTTAACTATGGTTTTTCCCACTGGGTTTTCCATAGCCAAAGGTTTTAACGAGGCAAATCTCACCAACTCAGGATCCTGAAGTATCCACCCCATGTGAGACCCATACAGGCTCAGAATCCTGAAGTATTCATGAGCAGGGTCCACAACTATGGCTGGATAAGGGGGAGTGTTGTGAATGGGTATTTACTGGGTTGGATGAGTTATTGGGCCAACCCAAGTGTTTGGGCCCATATCTGTATAAGCCCACTTGTATTCTTTCCTTTGGCTATAAATATAGACCTGAGGGCTCTCCCCTCAGTAGTTGATTCATAACATTAACAACCTTTTTGAGACCTAATTCATTATTAGGGTAGTCCCTTTTAACGACGATTATTATTTTAATCGTTATAAGAATAATTCTCATTAAAAGACTATGCTTAAAGCATTGTAAATGAATTTATTAAAATCCTAATAACGATTAGGATAGCACGTGAACCTTTTAGTTGATAAGGATTTAATAAAAGTTATTAACAAATCCTAAAATTTTGAATTTAGGGATTCAACTAGTTGATAGGATTAATTAGTTGTTAATAAAAGCCTTTTAGTCTATGGCACGCATACAAAAATGACTAGCTTCATTCAATGGACCATGATCTGGTCAATGTGTTGGGCTAAGTTTGTTGGATCACCCTAGTTAGTCTAAGGGATAAGTGATCCTGGCCTAGTCAATTCCCTGGTCGTGTTCCGCTGGATCGCAATGGCGCGAATCATGATTATATGACACCCTGGACTATATCTAAGTCAAATACGTTAATAATCCTCTTCAAGATTAGCCATAGCCCTCCTTATTTTAGGGGTTGTCAATTATATGACTCGTGTTCCAGTTGTTGAGCTACACTCAAGCTGTGACATGGCAACCTTGTAGGAACCAACTCCTTAAATACATAAGATGAAATCTTGACTTGACCCAAACCGTCGTGTCGTGAATACATCGAGCACCGGTGTAAGTTAAGCCAATGATGTACTCTGGCTAGACTTGACCCAACCCGTCATGTCGTGAATACACCGAGCGCCGGGGTAAGTTGAGTCTATGATGTAGTCTAGTCCTGATCCAAACTGCGTTGTCGTGAATACACCGAGCGCCGGCGTTAATTAGGCTAGACACGGAACCAAGGGTCCGAATAGACTAGAAATTGTGATTTGGATGAGCACACTCATGATCTCAAATGGCTAGGGGTAAAAACCGATAAGAGAGCCATATCTGATATGATTGATGAAGAGTCATCTACTGATTGCAGAGTCAAGCAATTTGTTGAGCTACACTCAAGGTTGTTGGGCTCAGGGTGATTGGATCTCTTACCCATTATTTAATCTGATTAAATCATTAAGGCTTAAAATGATCGCAAAAATAGTGGGAGGATATAGATTGATAAAAGCCATTCTATCTATAGTTAAAAACTTGAACATATGCTAAACTAGGGCAAGTTCTAAGTTTACCGACAGAATCTAAATATAATATTCTAATGGAATAAGTTAACCGGTCAAATAGGTTGGTTAATTGAATATCAAGTTAAATTCTAATTGATAGAATAAACTATATTTTCATTGACATTAAAATGACCTTCTTAAGGACAGACTTAAGGAATATGATTTCATTAAGTTCTGAGTCCAACAAAAAAAATGCATGCTACATGTCACCCGCCTCTATATGGGACAGCTCGAACATATCGATGTTCAATAGTAAGTTTCTCCATACAATTTGTTGAGCTACACTCAAGGTTGTATGGAAAGCATGTTCGATCCGCAAGGTTCGAAAATTCGATCAAACTGTTTGAATCGAATATGAGTGCATGAGCGGTGCAAGACTATGTATCCCAACTGGATCTTGAGACGAGCAACTTGTTGAGCTACACTCAAGGTTGCGAAGCTCAGGCGTTTGGATACATAAGATGCTTGCATATCTATTTAAATTTTTGTTGATATGATTAATATCTAAATGAGATTTAGAAAAGGATGAAGGCGCTAAAGAAAAGTCAAATTGAGAAAGATAGTTTTATTTATCATTAGTAAAGACATAAGTAGGAGGAACTGAATTGTGACATATTTGATGTCACGATTTCAAAATGATTGTTATACAAAAGACGTCTAACACCTTTTTGACGAATGTCGTCACCTTGGTTCTGAAGCAATGTTTTGTGTTAGTAATTTGTAATAGCTATAATATATATTAAATGTTAATGTATGAATACGCAAGATAGTAATAAACTTATATTGCAAAATAGACTAGGCCGTACCAAGGAGACTAAGCTTCACAAGTCACATAAAGAGGGGTCTGACCTCTCGTATTATGAAGTCTACGGACACTTGTGACCCTTATTCTCAAAGGTATGATGGCCAAAACTCCTTCTGTAAGACAATGGGAGAATGAGTTGCTGAACTCACAGTCTCGTACATACTGATATACCCAAGTCTAGATTAGCCAGAATAAGTTATTCTTATTTTATTAAGACACGTGTTCTTGATGAAACACAAGTCTGATAAAATAAAGAACAAAACACAGAAATATTTGAACTGATCGATTAGATTGAAAATTCGAATACTTAGCTGTATAAATCTTGCATAAATAAAAGAAAATGTGATTTTCTCTCAGGACAAGTATCTTAACATATTGGATGTGTTAGAGATCATGAATCACACTTTGTTAGACATTGTGCGACTCATGGTAAAGTGACTGAGTTACGATCCTCCCTCTGGGTTAAAGCCCAGATAGAAATGCCTAGGTTTTGATAAGGTTCTGTAAGGACATTATCAATAAGATAATCATTAAATCAATCGTAAGGAAGTTGTAGAGTTACTCGAGTCTCGTAAGACGAAGAGTCGAGTTAGACATCATAGTCAATGATGGCTTAGTCAACTTTCAGGTTGAAATTTGGAGTAGTGACTCCGATTAATAACTTGATACAATCAGAAATGGTCCGAGCATGTAAATAAAGTATGGACTTTAGTTTACGTACCCAAAGAAATTGTTTCTTAATGTCTGCAAGTAAATCTTCGAGTTTAGAAGATTGGTGCAGAAAGAAAGTAGTGAAGTATATCTAACGTTGGTTGAGAACGTTTTCATCCTGATTTCTATAAACGGATTATGATGAAACTGTCTCGCCAGCTGATGCGTACAGATCTACTCGGACCGAACTCGATGTAAATGCTCATGATGACCATGAAAACTGGTGCATTCATTTATAGTCCGTTATCTAAATATGATTTAGAAAAATGAACTTATATGAATTAGCCAGAGAGCTTTCAAGGTCAGTGGAAGCAAATAAAACACATGTGAGGTGCCTCGTCTCAAATGATGTGAGAACTACTCCCAAGCGCAGGAGATCGTGCAAGTAATATCCTGGTGAGTCCAGGTATCGAATCCGCGGGACAACTGACCTGCAAAACTACGATCGTCAATCTGAAAAGAGTAATAATACGATGTTAACCAACCACCTATCGAACACGAAGATATAGGATCAAGAGTATCAAATAGCAAAAGAAAATGATATTTACGGTGACTTGGAGAGGGATACAAGTATGGGGAGTATGTGTTGGGTTTGATTTCGTTAGGGTGTGTGCAATCAATGAATATCAATACCTTTTCTATAACTCAATGTTTCGTCCGGTCAGGGCACGAGAACGTCGGAAAGTATGGCGATCAAGCGTATGAAAACGTGCCAAAGAATTATACAATTAAGATAGGGCAAAAAGTTATAGAAACTAATAATTACGACACCCTAACTACGTCAACTCCAACACGTATGAAGTGAATGTGCTACGGTTGTGATTTCATCAGGAGTTAATAATCGCTGAAATGTCATGTCTTTTATATAACTCAACGCTTCGTCCGGTCAGGGCACGAAGACGTCGGAAGATGAAACGATGAAAACTAGTCAAAGTGGTCGTATACGCATCACTAGCAACATTGATTTCATTAAACGATAAAAGAAATAATAAGTTCAGATTAGTGAACATGAATTGGCTAGCCTTGTCAGGGCCTAGCCATACGGGATGTAAATAATATCGACAATAAGCAAATACCCAATAAATACGTTGTAGAAATCAATGTTACGAGTGATTTTGACATGAAAATAGGGCTAAAGACATGAAATTCATCAAATAAATACTCCTAATCACATCACAACCATAGCACAAGGAGATTAGCCACGCATGGTGCAATGAAAATTAGATTTCATAGCCAAATACATCGTTATAATAGCCAAAATACGATAAAATACACCAAATACGGGGTATAAGTTCAAGAATTTATCACCAAATCTCCACTTTAAAGCCCAAAACTCCTTTAGAATAGGAAGAATAGCCTCTGGAATTTTTCAGAATTTTTCCCTGGAGAAATACGCACAGTAGCCGCTCCAAAAGTCCCAAAATACGCCAGAATTCCCCCAAAAACCCTAGGAATACGCTTAAATAATAGCATTGCGGGTTTAGGAAGCTTATCGGGTCGAAACCCGCACCCAAATGGAACCCAAACCCGCATCATCCGCCGAAGCAAATCTCAGCCGCACATCCCAGCGGGATCTTCCCACAAAGCGCCACCTGTGCTTTGAGATTCGCGCGCGCCCGATCCGCAAACGAAATCGGATCGAACTCGGGGTTAAATCCTGACCGTAGGATCAAGAATCGGACGGCTAATACTCGATCGCTTCGGCTGCTCTTCGTTCGCTGCGGGTTTACGCTGGACCGTCGGATCGCCATTTAACGGACGACAGATGTCCACGTCGTCGATCTCGCGTGCGATGCAGAAACCGTTGTAAGCCGTTGGATGGAGGCGGGGAGGCGTGAGATTGCGCCACATGGCCGCTCAGATCTCCTCGTCTGTGATGTTGCGCTGCGTTCGTGGCCGTCGGATCTTAATCCGACGGTCCACGTAATGCCGTATTTACTCAGCTCCGCTACCGTCCGATTGAGCGGGAACGGCCCAGATCGTGCCACGTGTCCCGTATATACGTATTTCTCTTGTATTTCTGCCTTAATTTGGTATTCTGCATTCAAAAATTCACAGTAATTAGTACAGATCTCAGAAAAATACAAATAAATAGTCGTTGGAATCGTGAGAGCGAGACGATGCTAGGAAAAATATAAAACTGCAGAAATACACAATCAAATTCACGTTTTGTGCACAAATAGAGTAATTTCTCTAATAAATGATGATGAGAAAAATACGAATGTATTAGAGATAAATTAAGCATCACATGGGCACAAAATAGGACTAATTAGGGGGTTGAATATGCAATATTCACTCCGAATCACACCCCCCAACTAGCGTTTTGCTAGTCCCTAGCAAAAAAGAGCGATAAATACGGATGATCAATAAAAAATAATTCTATCAATCGCTTATGGCGTGGCTCAATAATACACTTTCCAACATGATCTTCACCATCAATATACACATCCATGAACAAAATCAATCACATGATATTTTCTCTAATTTAATGTGAATAAATAACATACAAGCATCGTTTTACGCAAGCGAAATTATAACACGTCGTTTTTCTCTAGTTTTCTTGTTTCCAAGGAATTGGCCTATCAAAACAATCATTCAGGATATGGGTAATGAAGTTGCTTAATATATTCACTAGTTCTCTTCTTTTATTCGTTCAGCGTAACGCGCATCAAGCAACATTCGCAGAAAAATGTATAACTTGGATCGCTCCATCAAATGAGTGAGTTTCCTGTCAATGGCTCCCAAATCAGACGATAATAGGGCATTAGGCCAAAAAGGACCCCTCGGACTGTACTACTCGAGCCAACCAAGTTATTTATTAGTGATATACTTATTCATTCATTTCATTCATTTTTCCTTCATTTTTTCTTTTCTCTTCTTCATCTTTTTCTCTTTTTTCTTTGTAAGCAACTCAACACCCATTCTTTGAATATAAACATCAATAACCAAGGCCAAATTCCTCTTCAACTTGAAGACTTTTCAAAAAAAATCGCGTATACTCAAGCTTTTTCATCACATTAGCATGCATGAAATAAATTCAAACTATTTCGAGATATTAATCATGGCAATTGAAATTTTTTTCATGAATAGCATATTAACGGTAATTCATGTAATTCAAGCCATAAAAAAAATTTTAGAACTCCATTAATGCATAATCATCCGCATTTGAGGTATATGAAGGAGTTTAAAAATGTGAGATTGGTGGTTCATTCTTTCCTTATGCCATGCTTTTGAAAAAATCCTAAGGTCTCATACACACCCCCCAACTAAAGATGGGCATTGTCCTCAATGTCGAAGAGGGTACGAGTTTATTCAAGCAAGCATCCTAGAAAGCAAATAAAATCTACACTACTGGAAAGAACACACCGTGTTCAAATGGCGGATCCTGAATCTTTAATGGTGGAGGAAGTTGTTCAATTTGTTCCTTGCGCTCCTCGGCGATTATTCTTCCTCCTTTAGCTAAATTGGACCCCAGCAACGTAACTCCCAGCATCTCTATAATCTGTTCACCTGTATCCTGCAAGAGATGAGTTACGTCAGTCCAAATTAGTTTAAAATTTTTCGCCACAAACATATTCCAAATGTAGTCATCAAAGTAAGTAAAATAAAATAAAGCTTGGTGATGTCTACTCCCTGAAAAATGTGCACTACTCTCGGTATGATGCTCAGTCAATGTGGAGAGGGATAAATGATTTTGGGAAAGAACTGGGGAAGGGAATGGTTCGGGCTCAATAGTGACGATCTTTGAACTCATGTCCCTAGTCGTCTCCTCCTGTTCATCCAAAATTGCTCGCTCATCCTCTACTTTGCACACATTTCCTGCCATGTCAATGTTTTCATTCATGACTTCATCGTGACATGGCTCGCTCGATATACCTGCAATAGAAGATAAACTCACATTAAGTGCTGGAATTTGAATTTCAAAAGATTCATTTTCTTCTAAGCAAGTGACAATCAGCTTAAGATTTTCAATAGATTGCTGAATCTGTCGACTCCGAGCGAGGAATTTCTCTTGGGATTGGTGGAACGTGGCCTCCTGTGTCTGAATAAGCAGTTGAACTTCCTCTTTCAAGTGTTGCAAAGGTACGTCTATGCTTTGCTCCTCTGGATCAAGGCTTGAAGGCTCCGTTGAATCGCACTCTGAAGTCTCTTTCATGATTTCTTCGTCCTCTTGCAAAGACTCCATATAATTCCACGCCTCTGTTGGCGTCATGACTCCCAAGAATTCCTGCAGCTGTGGTCGTAGTCCACCTAGGAAGGACTCCATAAGTTCTTTCTTCGTAAACCCATGCTGCGGATAGCTCGATATTATGTCTGTGAACCTCCTCCAGGCCTGAAAGAAAGTTTCACAATCAGTCTGATTAAAACCAACGATCTTGAGCTTCTCCATCCTATGTTTATGTGCCTTATAATATTCTGCATCATACAAATTGTTCGTGCAATAGAATTTCATGTATTCCATATACTCCATTCTTAAAAGAGAAAATAAAAAAATAAAAAAAAATCCTAGACTATAAGATGGAATGATCTCACCGAATGTTCCTCCAAACGAACTGAAATCATAGATCACAAGTACTGTTGTCCCTGGCAACGGCGCCAAAAACTTGCCTCGTCAAAAATGATGTGAGAACTACTCCCAAGCGCAGGAGATCGTGCAAGTAATATCCTGGTGAGTCCAGGTATCGAATCCGCGGGACAACTGACCTGCAAAACTACGATCGTCAATCTGAAAAGAGTAATAATACGATGTTAACCAACCACCTATCGAACACGAAGATATAGGATCAAGAGTATCAAATATCAAAAGAAAACGACATTTACGGTGACTTGGAGAGGGATACAAGTATGGGGAGTATGTGTTGGGTTTGATTTCGTTAGGGTGTGTGCAATCAATGAATATCAATACCTTTTCTATAACTCAACGTTTCGTCCGGTCAGGGCACGAGAACGTCGAAAAATATGGCGATCAAGCGTATGAAAACGTGCCAAAGAATTATACAATTAAGATAGGGCGAAAAGTTATGGAAACCAATAATTACGACACCCTAACTACGTCAACTCCAACACGTATGAAGTGAATGTGCTACGGTTGTGATTTCATCAGGAGTTAATAATCGCTGAAATGTCATGTCTTTTATATAACTCAACGCTTCGTCCGGTCAGGGCACGAAGACGTCGGAAGATGAAACGATGAAAACTAGTCAAAGTGGTCGTATACGCATCACTAGCAACATTGATTTCATTAAACGATAAAAGCAATAATAAGTTCAGATTAGTGAACATGAATTGGCTAGCCTTGTCAGGGCCTAGCCATACGGGATGTAAATAATATCGATAATAAGCAAATACCCAATAAATACGTTGTAGAAATCAATGTTACGAGTGATTTTGACATGAAAATAGGGCTAAAGACATGAAATTCATCAAATAAATACTCCTAATTACATCACAACCATAGCACAAGGAGATTAGCCACGCATGGTGCAATGAAAATCAGATTTCATAGCCAAATACATCGTTATAATAGCCAAAATACGATAAAATACACCAAATACGGGGTATAAGTTCAAGAATTTATCACCAAATCTCCACTTTAAAGCCCAAAACTCCTTTAGAATAGGAAGAATAGCCTCTGGAATTTTTCAGAATTTTTCCCTGGAGAAATACGCACAGTAGCCGCTCCAAAAGTCCCAAAATACGCCAGAATTCCCCCAAAAACCTAGGAATACGCTTAAATAATAGCATTGCGGGTTTAGGAAGCTTATCGGGTCGAAACCCGCACCCAAATGGAACCCAAACCCGCATCATCCGCCGGAGCAAATCTCAGCCGCACATCCCAGCGGGATCTTCCCACAAAGCGCCACCTGTGCTTTGAGATTCGCGCGCGCCCGATCCGCAAACGAAATCGGATCGAACTCGGGGTTAAATCCTGACCGTAGGATCAAGAATCGGACGGCTAATACTCGATCGCTTCGGCTGCTCTTCGTTCGCTGCGGGTTTACGCTGGACCGTCGGATCGCCATCTAACGGACGACAGATGTCCACGTCGTCGATCTCGCGTGCGATGCGGAAACCGTTGTAAGCCGTTGGATGGAGGCGGGGAGGCGTGAGATTGCGCCACGTGGCCGCTCAGATCTCCTCGTCTGTGATGTTGCGCTGCGTTCGTGGCCGTCGGATATTAATCCGACGGTCCACGTAATGCCGTATTTACTCAGCTCCGCTGCCGTCTGATTGAGCGGGAACGGCCCAGATCGTGCCACGTGTCCCGTATATACGTATTTCTCTTGTATTTCTGCCTTAATTTGGTATTCTGCATTCAAAAATTCACAGTAATTAGTACAGATCTCAGAAAAATACAAATAAATAGTCGTTGGAATCGTGAGAGCGAGACGATGCTAGGAAAAATATAAAACTGCAGAAATACACAATCAAATTCATGTTTTGTGCACAAATAGAGTAATTTCTCTAATAAATGATGATGAGAAAAATACGAATGTATTAGAGATAAATTAAGCATCATATGGGCACAAAATAGGACTAATTAGGGGGTTGAATATGCAATATTCACTCCGAATCATGAGGCATCAAGGGGTTGGAACATATTCTGATAAAATGGTCAAAAAGCTTGACACTTTTAAATATGAACAATCTAAAATGACCAATAACTTATTAAAATTATTGGCGTAAGGTACGATGAGCTGGATGCGATCCAAGAATATTAAATGGATTCCAAAGGGCCAAAAGAATTATTTGGATAAGATTCAAATGGTTGGTTTAAAATGAACATAGAAAAACCCCGTAAGTCTAATTAGTAGCCGGTTTAGCAGATCCACTTACGAAGGCTCTACCACGTGAAGTCTAAAAGACTTATGTGTAAATACGTTATGAGATACGGGGATAAATGGGCCTGAGTGCAAGTGGGAGATATTTGAAGACGTATGCACTCGAGGCATACATCTCTGTGTAATTGTACAAACATCTTGTTCAAAATAACAGTAAGCTGGTTGGATAAATTTATCTAAGTTAATCATAATGTAGTTATCATTAGATATTAACTTAGGTAAAGTCTTGAGACTTAATGCAAGGTCAAACATGTATCGAGATGAGTATCTCGATCATGGAGAAATTCTTGACCGTCTGTAGCATAAATCTAAAAGGGTTCGTGTTCATAGATGTTTCGAGAAAAGGATATCGAAACATCGGATAGACCATTTTGTCTTAGTCTTCACCGTATAGCGGTGACGATGATCTCATGATCGTTAGACTTGGCAAAGTCGGAGACGAGACACAAGTGCTCATTGGAGAATGAGTTCACTGAACGATCAACACGAGTTATCATATGGTTATGATTGACAAATCTGTCAATGATAACTCTTAGTGATGATAGGCAAGTTGGTCTTTGACTTGAGGACATTGTATGAACCTGTGCGTGAACGATGTTACTTAGATCACTGACCTAACTTCGAGGCAAGGCCTGTCGAAAGGTCTTTGGTTGTGTGACACTTGAAGCATACAAGGAGATTAATGACCAAGAGAGGATTCGTCTCTCCCGATCAATGGGAGTTAGTGTCGTAGAGTTAGTTCGTTCTTTAGTGAAAACTCTGACTAGAGTATGTTGGAAGAAGTCCAGCATTATTTGACTATAGATCGATGGAAACTAACCGAATTCGAGTTATTGGGGTTGACAGTTTGACCGTATCCTAGACTTGAATTAAACGACATAGTTTTGACGAAGAGACTAAAACTGCGGAATTCATCACGGACACAGTCAGAGTGGTCCCGACAATACTTATGTCGATGAGTTAACCACATAATTCTGATACTGAAACAGGGACGACACCTGCTGCTCGTGGTCACTGCCGTATGGGGCTTCGAGCCCAACCTGTAGTAGGGTCAGGCTGTAGGGTCTCACACAGAGTGTAATCTTCGTCTAGTAATAGGTAGAAACATTAGGGAGAATAAGCATTTGATGCAAGGGATAGAAAACTGCAAAGAGTTTGCAATTATCTTCTAAATTTGGGATAAATGATCCTGAGTGCAAGTGGAAGATGTTGAGAGATGTATGCCCTCAGATCATTTGTATTTGATGTAAATGAAATTTTAAGCTTAGATATGGACTAATTTGCATATGATGCAAAAGGGGTTAAATGTGTCTTAAATTGTTTAAGACCATATTTAATTAAATTAATGCATTGAATGGTTAGCTGAATGACGGGATCGTCCCGATGTAAACACAGGTGCAAACCGAGTCAAAAACAGAGTCTAAACGAGCCCAATAAGTCTATTTAAAAGAGTTTTAAATAGAAAGCCAAAATGCCCAATAAGGTTGAGGCCCAAAGTTTTTTTTGCAATAAAAAAAATCAGAAAAGGGGCATCTGGGCTTGCCCAGGCGCCCAGCCTGGGCCTGTGCCCAGGCGCCTGGGCGCCTGGGTGCGGGCCTGGGCACAGGCCCAGGCGCCCAGCGTTGGGTGCATGGACCTGGGCCCAGGCAGGCCCAGGCGCCTGGGCCTGGGCGTGCCCATGCGCCCTGGGTGCCTAGCCCTGGCTGGGCGAGGTGCCCAGCCTGGGTGCGCCCAGGCCAGGCGCCAAGCCTGGCCTGGGCTCACACAGGTGGCACAGTGGGCCCCCCACACCTAGGTTTTCGAACCTAGGTGCAGATTTTTGATTTGGCGGCTGATTTTACACGAAAATCAAGTTTGGGCTGATCTTTAGACGATAATTGAGGGGTTAAACGGACTCCGATTGACTCGTCGTTTTTTCCTACGCGTTCACCGTTAAACGCCCTTCGATTTGATAGATTGTATCAATCGTGAAGCTCAACGGTGAGGGAGTTAAAATTCATGGAAGTTTGGCCTTTATGAAAGGTAAGCTAACATGAATTATTTAACTCCAAACTTTAGTCCCACATCGAAAGTGGATTAAAGGGGAGGGTTCAGCTCCCTATATAAATAGGGGTCTGCTCTCCTCCTCTGAACTCGTCCCAAGCTCAAGATCTGAGCGGCTCCCAAAAATGTTGGAGCACGCTCGGATCTAAGCTTAAATAAAATATTCTCTTCTCCCTAAATTTCTGCCTTACTCCTGAAGGGCTCTAGCAAAGCCATGAAGGGGTTCAGATCCGATCCGAAATCTTGGCGAAGGTTCACACTTGGGTTAAACTTTCTTCGACACGTGGTTGGCTCGGCGACATGAGGATTGCTTGCCTCGGGACGTGGAGTGGTTCGGCAGGAGACGGGGAGCGGCTCGGAAGACGATGTTGTACACCTTGCCTGTACCAAGGCAAGGTTTCGGGTATGTGAATTTAATTAGCGTTACTTTAATTTAATCGCAGTTGATTAGGTCCTTCTTGTGGTGGTCAGATCCACCCAAGTTGGCAAAGATCCCAGATAATGGTCTTGAACCTTAAGGCTTCGTTAAAATAATTTAACGAATCTAATTTTTTCCAATGCATTCTTTTCTCTCTATAGTTCGTCCGACTTAGGACGGACATATATTTGTGCCCTGAGGGTCTATAAAACCCAACCGAACCATCCTCATGAATGAGAAAATCCGTCCAAAGTCCAGCTTCAACTTGCTCTCTGATCTTCTACAGTTTTGCATCTCCTGACTGTGCATCTTTGATCCGATCCACAATCGTCGATTGAATCTGCATATTCATCAACGATGATGTGACTCCAGGTAAATCAACTTCTATACCCATCTCCTGCAGATCTTGCTGTAGCCTCGATTGAACTGTAAGAATCATGACTGCTAGAAGTTTACTCAAAGCGTCGGGTATGACATTAACCTTCCCTGGATGATACTGAAGGTCGACGTCATAATCGGCCATAAGCTCTAACCATCTGCGCTGCCTCATATTCAACTCCTTATGTGTGAAAATATATTTCAAACTTTTTTGATCAGTGAAGATTTTCACTTTCTCACTCAGTAAGAAATGTCTCCAAATCTTCAGGGCAAAGATGACAGCGGTTAGTTTCAAGTCGTGAGTCGGATAATTCTTCTAGTGAATCTTCTACTACCGAGAAGCATATGCGACCACATGACCATGCTGGTGCAGAACACATCTAATGCCTTTGCCTGATGCATCATGGAAGATCTCAAATCCTCCAGTCATATCTGGTATATGCAGAACTAGTGCAGACGTCAGCCTAGCTTTCAATATCCCAAATGCATGCTCACAAGAGTCTGACCATATGAACTTGACGTCCTTCCTCGTCAATCGAGTCATGGGCTCGGCTATCCTTGAGAAATCCTTGATGAATCGACGATAGTAACCCGACAATCCGAGGAAACTCCTGATGTCTGATGCCGATCGAGGGGTATGCCAATTGCTGACTGATGCAACCTTCTCAGGATCGACAGAGATACCATCAACCGATACCATATTTTCACAAAATGCAATTCGGTCTAACCAAAATTTGCACTTGTTGTACTTGGCATACAACTGATGACGGCAAAGCGTCTCCAAAACAATCTGCAGATGCTCGGCATGCTCCTCCTCGCTCTTCGAATAGACCAATATATCATCAATGAATATCACTATGAATTTATCCAAAAACTCGTAGAATATGATATTTATGAGATTCATGAATACTGCAGGGGCGTTGGTCACACCGAATGGCATGACAATGAACTCGTAGTGTCCATACTTGGTCCAGAAAGCCGTCTTGTATATGTCTTAATTCTTGACCTTCACCTGATGGTATACACTCCTAAGATCCAACTTCGAGAAAACTTGTGATCCACCGAGTTGGTCGAAGATGTCATCAATGCGAGGTAACATGTACTTATTCTTCACAGTGACTTTGTTCAGCTCCCGATAGTCCATGCACATCCTTCTCGATTCGTCCTTCTTATAGACCAACAGAACAGGTGCACCCCAGGAAGATACGCTGGGATGGATGAATCCTTTCTAGAGTAGGTCGTCCAATTGCTTCAGTAGCTCTTCAAGTTCTGCAGGAGCCATACGATAAGGCGCCTTCAAGATCGGTTGAGTATTCGACATAAGATCGATGCTGAATACCAGAGCTCGGTCAGGAAGCAATCCAGAAATATCCTCCGGAAATACATTTTTGAAATTTCGAACCACTGCAGGCTTCTCGGGTTCGACTTGCATAGATGCGACGATCACTTTGTTCGGCTGGGCCCGAAATTTGATAGGTCCGAGCGAATGACTTCCACTGATAAATTCGAACACCGGATGGTCGGGGATTTCAAATACCACTGTCTTCTTGTGACAGTCGATAGTAGCATACAATGTTCCTAACCAATCCATGCCGAGAATAACATCAAAGTTAGGCGTGTACAGGACCATGAAATCAAAGTTAGTAAATAGTAGACAGGCACACAACATACACATCATAAAATATATCGAACAGGAGACTTACATAAAAATTGAGAGAGATAAGAAGGGACCTGGCAGTTAATTTAAGTTCGAGAGCTGCTTTGAATTTAAAAAAGAATGCAGTATGAGGGAAAGTGAGAGTGGTTTCTCTTGAGAGAAATGGCGGCATATATACAATCGAGGTGCTTGACTGTATGCATGCACCATTCGTCCACGCTTGCAGCTAGGATCCTGATACGTAATTGAAATTGAGCCACACAGAGATAAAAATAGAATGTGGGGTCAGTTTTCACTAGAGTAACACCAGCTACTCAGCCTGATTAAAGAATAAGTTTCCTAATATAATATGAAACTTATTCTTATGAAACTTAATCAAAGCTTATTCTTATACCTAAACTTATTCTTATAATTGTAATTATTTTGATGCAAATCATGCAACGGAAAGAGCAACCCATGTACAAAGAATGTTAGAAAAGGTTGATGTTTTCAGTTAATTCAAATCAGATATACAAGTATACTAGAATTTCAAGCACAAGCATGGAGGAACTTAAAGACTAGGCAGTGTAGTATCCTTATGACCCCATATGCTGATTGGAGCATAAATGCCAAGTTTCATGTCTACTACAAAGAAGAAAATGAAACAGCGTCAAAGACTCCTTGTGAGTAATGCAGCTTGAAATTTTAAAAATGTAGACTAAACATGAGTACAGTGTCCCTTATAACTAGATTGTTGTAGACGTGCATTATCGATCTAGCTTATTTCATTACAGAATTAGCGTACGGTTACGCCAATAGTTAACGAAACAATTACGTAGATCAGTGGCGAAACAATCATATTCACCTTGGGAGAAGCAGCGTCATCCCCGCTAAATCCTACTACCTCGGCCCCTGCTTTCTTGAATTTTCATAGGAATCTCTGAAGGAACATGCCTAGTTCATGCACACACACAAAACGGTTAAATGGCATGCTATGCATATGTTACTTGATGCTAGACAATTTCATGTATAACGATTAATAATTCATAATTGATTATCTTTTAATATTTTTCCGTTTTATTCCTCAAACTAAGTTGACCAAACCACACAACTGACCTGTTTGGTGCACCCCAGCGTCTCATCCACTGTATATAAGTAAACCACTACTGGCATGCCTTTAAATTTGGAAAGTTTAACAGGCTTTCCATCTTGTTCTTTCAGCGTAAACGAAGGAGGCACATCACCTTTGAACACCTAAAAGCCATGTAAACCAACGAGATCTTCACTTTAAGGACATTAGCACTAGAATAGTAGGTAAAGCAAAGCATTAGAAGAAATCTTGCTGACATAATGGTACGAAAGTCAAATGTTAGGAAAATACACTGTTTGCAGCTAAAACCAACCTAACCTCACTTCATCAACCTGACTTTGCATGAGACAAGAATTATATAGGAAGTACACTATGATTGTTGGCCTATCATGAGAGACATCAGTACAGCAACACCAAGTCAATTCCCATTTGAGCTCTTGTAAATTAAACTTCCTTCAGTTGAGCTCAAAATAACAAGAAGCTAAATGCGCATTGTACTGCTTGCCTACTAACTAGACAATGTCATTATTCAAAAACTAACCAAATTACTTTTCAACAATGGCAAGTTTTGTTCATCTGATTTCCCTCAAAAAGATGTGTATGGAGATTGGACTTTGGACGTGGCCAGTAGCTGGCCTTTATTCAGGATTGCCTCTCCCTAGTGTGACATACCAAATGACTCCAGTGTCCTTTTGGCCAGAGAATCTTGGCACGAGGTAGCTTACCATTGTTCTTTGAGCTTTAGAGGTCAGTTGTGCCATTTGGTGGATAATTGCAGATTTTCATTTGGAAGAGGACTTCCGAAGTTTTGAGGTTTAATTTGAATTGAGAGGAGGAGGAGAATGGAATTGAAATGTATTGCTTTAATGATATCACAAGAAATTTATATTTTGTTAAATAAAGAAATAAACATCATACTTCAATTTATACACAAAATTTTCTTTATATATTTCTACAATGAAAATTTTGATATATCAAAGTAGGTTATTCTCTGTTTGTCCATTGGCTCATTGTCACAGAGAAATCCCCATTCTATAAAGGCAGATTACACATAAACAATAACAAACTAAAATAATGGAGATGCCAATATCAAGTACCTTCACAAGCTGATCCATAGATTCAAAGGGCTCGACTCTCTCGACAAATCAAGCAGATCCGATGAAAATTAAAGAACAGGAAGATGGAAATTGTTAGGAGTATATGTATAGGGTCTTTAGTACTTATTTTCCTTTGCCTATACTCTATATATATCGGGCTATTGCCCTTGGAATAATATAAGAGAGTTTATTCCTAACATGGTATCAGAGCTAGGTTTGACCTAAACCCTAGCCGTCTTTTTTCTCTCTCCACCGTCGTCTGCCCTAAACCCTAGCCCTAGCGAGTCGCGCCTCCGCGCCTCCGCCTGCGCGCCGCGCCTCCGCCTTCGCGCGGATCGGTGGATCGACGGGCGCGGACGGCGCGGGCGATCCGCCGCGAGTCGCGCCGCCGCCGTCCACGCCCGTCCGCCCGATCCGCGCCCGTCCGCGAGTCGCCGCCGTCCGCAAGCCGCTGCCGTCCGCGCCCGTCTGCGAGTCGCGCCGCCGCGAGTCGCGCCGCCGTCTTCTGTGCCCACGCGCCCACGCGCCTTCCGGCCCACGCGCCTGTAACGGCCTGTTTTTCTAGTCGTATTTTGACTGTTGTGTGCGTGTATTTTTACTTCGTTGATCCGGTTATTTCCATCCGAGTGGTTATCGTCCGCACGTTGACACGAGCACGGCTTTATTTTAGTTATGCCGTAGCGTAACTTTTGGGCCATTGCTTTTAGTTAAGAGTTGATTACTAATTAGCTAATTACTATTAACTATTTTAAAATCACAGAAATTACTTTTTACTAATCAAAATCATTAATTAACTTATTATTAATATTATTTTTACTAACTTCTTTTTACTAAATTAATTTTCTAAATTTCTCTTACCATCTTACTTTAACCTAACCCTAGCCCACCTAATTGAATCCCACCGAAAGAAATCGGTGAGATCCGACATCCCGCTTTCATTTCCCCCTACCATCAACCAACTCTTTTAATCTGTCTCATCCCTCCTCTCATTGTTCTTAAACCAACCTTAAGGAACGAGCACACAACAGCAAGCATCATCAGCCTTCCTCTCCCCCATTCAACAAACAATCTCAACAGCAGCGACAACCAAGCACAACCTATAGCCAACAACCATCCCTCCACCATCATCACCCCCTTCGCCCACCACCTCCTCCACCATACAACTCCAATATACAAACAACAAGAATCAAAACCCCAAAATCAACAGAATCAAACCCCCAGCTTCGAACAACGTCGGCGCCTCCAACCCCGAAAGCCCACGGCCATCCGTCGCCTCGGATCGCAGCCGTCCCCGCCTTGATCGCCGCCTTGTGCCTCGATCCACCGCCCCCCCACTTCTCCTCGCGTCGCCGGACCGCCCCCGAGCCCGATCCGCCTCCCCGACAGCCAGAGGCCACCGCCGTAGGCCCGTACGCCCACGCCGAGCTCGGAAGCGTCGCCGTCCGCCCTCGAGAGCCGCCGTCCGCCCCTGAGCCGCTACCCTAGGCCGCCTCCCCGCCTCGGATCGTAGCCACCCCGCCGGAATCCGCCCTTCCCCGAGCGTCCCGCCGTCAGATCCGCCCGAGCCCCGTGCCGGCCTCCCCCCCGAGAGCCGCCATACCCCCTTGACCGCCGCCCAGGCCGGACCCCGCGCCGCCACGCCCTTGGCCGCCGCTCCATCCCCGCGTCGTGCGCCCCTGCAGGAGAAGAAACGAAAAAAAGTGGGGGGGGGGGGGAAGACAGTAACGAAGGAGAAGAGGGAGAGAAAAGGACAGAGAGAGGTGAGGTGTTTTTATTAGGAGATAAGTTAGTTAATATTATAAGCTATATTTTTAAAGTTAAATTATAAAGTTAAACATTAGTTATTTCACAAAGTTATTAATATAAGTTTTTCTGCAAGCTAATATTTTATAACCTATGTTAGCTAAAATCAAATAGTAAGTTAAGTAAATGTTAAGTTTATTAAGTTATAAATAGTTATCAGTTATTTTATAAGTATTTCGTTATAAGTTTAGTGTAAAAGAGTTAGTGTAACTTGCCCTCTTAGCATGCTATTAATTCATTAATCTTACTCGTTCGTAACGTGTATGAACCAGGTACACCGATCGCCTTTCAAAACGCGCCTTTCACGACAAGGCGATTTTTGGTAACTCATCGTACCCTTGGCATGGGTCTTAAAAACAAAAACAAATGCATGCCAAACTAGTTTTATTTCATTATTACAGTGTTTCCATTTTTGAGCTGTTAGCTAAAATTGCACGGTATCGTATCGTAAATTGCACAGTATCGTAAAGGGAGAATTGGGCTACTTGACATGATTGACAGAAAATTGTGACGGGAAATGTAAAATTGCACTGACACTGGGTTTTGGGGTAACTTATAATGGCGAGGGTACGGGAGCGACTAGTCCAGACTTTGTTGTCACCGTGCGGGTTCTAGCAACCCATAACAGTGCCGGTGACAACCATCACAGATCACAGATCACAGATTATTGCACAGTACTCAGAGAATTGGTTCGCCCGGGTAGCACCCGCGGCAAGAGTTGGCCTCTTGGTTGCTTACTGTACCCCGCATTATAAGTCACAGTCTAGGTAAATGCACAATTAGGCTCTCGCATCATAGTTACTTTTATCATTGCACTTTTAACTACTAGAAATTGTTGATAGCTGTAAAACTGCGAAGTTTACTTTTTCTGCTCTTTTTCCCTTACCAGTATTGTTTTGCACTTTACCTCTTTACTTTTAGATTGCCATGCTTGTATATTTGTTTCAATATCCATGTATAGAGATACTTTGAGTTACGTCTGATCCTGGCGACCCTTCTCTTTGTGGTGGACTCGCCAGATATCTCACAGGTCGAGGAGTTTGCACCAGAGGCCGCAGACGCTGAGTTTGTGGTTGAGTACGACCAGCAGGACCAGCAGGACCCTGTGTATTGAGAGTGAGTGTGAGAGATTTGCTATGTTGTTTTCAGTGTGGATTGATGTATCTTTTGAATTCTGTTGTATTTTCCTTTCCTGTTAGCTGCTGGGTTGTAATAAGGTTGTAAAACCACTTTCATTATCAGTATTTTGGCGTATTTCTGCAACATAGCCTGTGTTGACTTCATTGGTGCCTAGCAGGACTTGTGCATGTTCCAAGCAGTAACGGGCCCCGTAAGTGGGTCGTTACACGCCGCATCGCGTTCGCGCCTCCTGGTGCGGTGAACGTGGATCCGCGTGCGCCTGCTTGGATCCGCCTGCGACTCTGTGCCGCTGCCACGCCTACCTCTCGCCTTCCGCTATGCCCATGTACGGCACGTGCCCCTGTGCGACTCCGCCTTCCGCTGCCGGCGATCCTGTTCTCCTCGCCTTCGGGCCGCGCCTCGCCTTCGGGCCACGCCGCGCTTCCGCCTGCTTCGGGCCGCGCCGCGCTTCCGCCTGCTTCGGGCCGCGCCTCGCCCCCGGGCCGCGCATCCGCCTGCTTCGGGCCGCGCCTCGCCTTCGGGCCGCGCCTCGCCTTCGGGCCGCGCCTCCGCCTGCTTCGGGCCGCGCCTCGCCCTCGGGCCGCGCATCGCCCTCGGGCCGCGCCTCGCCCTCGGGCCGCGCCTCCGCCTGCTTCGGGCCGCGTCGCGCCTCAGCCTGCTTCGGGCCGCGCCTCCGCCTGCTTCCGCAATCTAGCCTCCGCCTCCTACGGATCTACCTCTTCATAAGCACAGTTTTTTTATCTTTCCAAACTGAGTGTTGTTGATCCACCATGAGTTTGAGGGGGGTGTTAGGAGTATATGTATAGGGTCTTTAGTGCTTATTTCCCTTTGCATGTACTCTATATATATCGGGCTATTGCCCTTGGAATAATATAAGAGAGTTTATTCCTAACAGAAATGATACTCGTAGGGTTGAGTTCCCTTCAAACATCCGTGTGTTCCTTTTAGTATCTCTGCTATTAGCATTCAAGAAAAGTTGCACGTAAGCACAACTTGGATGGAGTAAAGAAATCCGCCATAAACAAGTGCACGTTTTAGATGAATCAAACTCAGATATCCTTCATAATTTACCATAACACCAGGTAGATAGATGCATCCGCGAACCATAAAGGAAAACATTTCTACATGTCCTCACATTATTAATTAATCAATTTTCTCCAACAACACATTGACATTGATTAACAAATTCCTAATAGCTATAGTGTGTTTACGCATAAAACAAAGTCATTTTTGCCACAGCTACTGCAGCCACAACCATCCATTTGTGCATGTAAACCTTTAGCTGATACATCTTTATTGCTAGCAAAAAGGACATGAACATGCATGTGCCACAACCACAAATCACTGCTAAAAATGGCTTTTACCAACGTTTTATGCCAATGTTTTAAAGAAACGTTGGCAAATGTCTATTGGTATTTTGACATTTGACGGCGTTTATAAGAACGTAGGCAAATGCTAGACTTTTACCAGCGTTTATAAGAACGTTGGTAAATGCTGGGCTTTTCCCGGCGCTTTCCAAAAAACGCAAGCAAATGTTGGACTTTTGCCAGCGCTTTTCGCAAAACACCGGCAAATGTTGGACTTTTCCTTACGCTATTTTAAAACGTTGGGAAATTCTGAACTTTTGCCCGTGGTATCCGAAAAACGCCGGCAAATGCTGAACTTTTCCGGACGTTTTTTAAAAACGTGGGAAAATGCTGAACTTTTGCCAGTGCTTTCCAGAAAACACTGGCAAATGCTGGACTTTTCCCGACGCTCTTTTAAAACATTGGAAAATGCTGGCATGCTAGAATCCATTTTTATGCAGATACTTATATCAAGTATCCCATCTGATAGGATACGATGAAATTGGATTTTTTAAATCTGATGGTGGCTATGGATATTGATATTTGATTTTATTGATAATGTATTATATTGAATGACTGATTTGTACCTGGTCTCTCTCCCCTACGATGATGTATCAACATGTATTTTTTCGTTTTTTAACCCAAAAATGATGACATGCTAGAATTGTTTTTTCGTGGGTATTTTTAATACATACATCTGCATCCGATGTGTGCTTTTGTACCAAATACAGTATCTAATACGAAAATGGTTAAACGGATCTTCAATCAGTATCCAATATGTATACATACGTACTCGTGGAGGAGAAAATGTCGCTTAACACCAACCGTCCTAAACATAAAGATTACGTATCTGGTAGCTTTGAGTCCACTTTCATGCTACATTGCAACTCATACGTAATTGAGTGCGTGAAATCTAAACATCAGCCATCCATATCAAGTCTTAGGATAAAATGGATGCCCTCGTGTGCAATCAATACTGAAAAGAGACTCGTCATTGTGTTTAATTTTGGGTTAGTAGCACTTAACATGAAACCTAATGATGTATATTACTTGTTGTGGATTCAACACAACCCTATTTCCCGTGGCAACGAAAATCCTCCCTCCCCGCTCCCCCTAAAAAAAATTTCCCCCGAAACCCTATCTACCGCCGCGCTGAAGAAATTCCATTAAAAAATTATGTTTGCCTACGTCATCTCATTTCCCATCCAAAATTTTTCATCAACTGCTCATCCCAAAATTCCCATCCTTTACTTTCATCCGCCGTTCTCTTCATCTTAACCCTAGCATTTAAGCGGCCTCTCCATCCTCCATTCTCTGCAGCCACTCCACCCCCATCGCCGCCCTTTCCGTCCTATCTGTTCTGCCCTCGCCAGCATCTCCTCCAATAGCGTCCTACACGTGGGCCCCGCCTTCCTACCGTTGCCGATGCCGATGCCGACGCCGACTGCCGTAATGAGCCGGATCCCCTTCTCTGCTCCGCCCCATCCCCTCCACTGTTGGTTGCCACGTGTGCGTTCGTAGCCTCCGCCGGCGAGGCATCAGTTACCGTTTTGATCATTGATTCCACCGGTGAGGCATCTGCAGATCCGATCTATTCGTCTTCTTCATCCTCCCCTCCCCCCTGTAATTTGTCAGTATCCACCCCGACGCCAGGTGCCGTTACTTCTATGCCCGCCAAGTGTTCGACAGCTGTTCTCTTCGTTTCATCTATGTATATTTCTGATTTTTTTGTTTTGGCGAGGAATGATTTCAATTGGTTCTTCATCTCTTCCTTAAACCCCAACTCAACATTTCGCAATTTCAGCATTCTCGTCTTCAATTTGCGGTTTTTTGTCACTCAGGTAATGCGCACACCGATCACTCCATATTTTACACTTTTTTCCCGCATGTTTGCATGACATTTAGATCGCTCAAATCATGTTTTTCACGATATATCGACGATATTGCGATGCTTTTCACGATTTGTTGTTTTTGTCGTATTTCAGGTGATTTGGAGCGATTTGGAGTGATCTCGAGATACGCCTACTCCAGAGTGTCACCGACAACTTCCCCGAGGGGTATTTTGCTATTGGAGAGGAGCAGAAGAAGAAAGAACGTCGCAGGAGCGACGAGGAGGCAAAAACAAGCTGTTTGGGCATTTTTGGTGTCTCACTCGGCCGAGTGAAGGAGTCACTCGGCCGACCAGCGAGACACCGCTCGGCCGACCGGATCGGACACGTTTTATGTGTGCATTCGGCCGAGCGTCGGAAGCCACATCGGCCGAGTGACGAGATCCCGTCCAACCCGTGTGGCACTCAGACGACGCCCATCGAAAAGTGCCAACTTACTGTTTTTCGTCTGCCTGAGCTTCAGAAGACCCACTCGGTCGAGTGGAAAATGCTGACCGCCCGAGTACATAGAAGCCATCGGCCGAGTGACGACAACTCACTCGGCCGAGCCGCCCCCGAAGTGAAGACCCCCGAAGACCCAGACTTACTGGAAATTCTCAGGGTTTGTCACTCGGCCGAGCGACTTTTGTCACTCGGCCGAGTGCGACGCGCTGCCTGTAGCGAAAATTGCGATTTTCAGGCTGCGCAGGGGCATTTTGGTCACAGTTTTTTGGACGATTTTGGGGGGTATTTAACCCCTGTTTTTACCCTAGGTTAGAGAGCTTTTCTCTTTGCTTTTTGCAGCTTTTTAGATTAAACTTTTTAGGTTTTGATTCTTGTGATTGGAGAGGGGAGGAAAGTTTATTTTTGTTGGATTCTTGGAGAACTCTATTGGTTTGCCTCCCTCTCCTTTAAAAATACTATTTTTATTGCTTATTTGAATATTGTGATGAATTCTCTTGTTAATTCCATTGATTATTTTTGTATTCGTGCTATGAATTGTGAGTAGTCCTTACGTCTTGGGGCGTGGGGATGAACCCTACGAGCCCAATTTCTGATTTGTGATGAATTGATAGAAATATTGCTAGAATTGCTATTAGGGTTAGTTTGGGATCGATTTACTACGGATAGCTAGGTGTTCATATCGATTGGGATTTGCAAGAGATTGGATCCCAATTCGATAGGAAACCCTAGAAATCCGAATTGGGTTGGAGTCGAGTTTCCGTAGTATCGGTTTGCAAGAGATTGGACCGATACTAGGGTTTTCGGTTGCAATTCCATGCCGATACCTGTTTGCAAGAGATTGGACGGGTAGGAACTATCCCAACCTAGGTCGTGGCCTGAGTTTGCACGAGAGTGGGCTCGGGGCGCGATTGAACAATGATGTTGATCCTAATGCTAGCTTGCCTAGGCTAGGGTTTGCAAGAGATTGGACCCAAACCTAGGATAGCTATAGACCGGCAACAGCGCGAGAGCGTGAGCTAGGTTTTACATTCAGTTGCAACTAGTTCATCCGAAATTCTACCCTAGCAACGTTGATGCCAACGAATCACATTGACGAGATACGGTGAGTAGCGGGGATTCCCCATTCCCTAGGCGTCCTTTATTTGATTTTATATCCCCATATTTTGTCTGACGATTGTGACAGGATCGCCAAAGGCAAATTCTCTCTTTTCCGTTCTTAATAGCCAGGTTATTCAGAGCAGGCACTTTCATTCGTCCTCGATGTGTTCGATAACCCGCTCGCCGCTACACCGTGCGCTTGCGGTAAAACTACAACCGTCGCCCCGAGACGTGTATCCAGGGTGCGATCAAGTTTTTGGCGCCGTTGCCGGGGAGGCGATTGTGTTTGATCTTACCACCCTAGCTATTTCTTTCTTTTTGTTTTATTTCTTTATTTTTTATCTAACCCTTCCATTCTGCTAATCACTTCTTTGAAACTTTGTTTTCCCGTGCATGAACACGAGATCAACGGCGGACCCTGAAGCTATATTATTTGATCACGAGATTGAGCGTACTGCGCGGAGAATCAGAGCGGAGAGAAGACAAGATCCGGAAGGGAGGTTTATGACTAACCCAGAAACTGCGGAACAATTAGCGGCAAGAATGGCGAGGATTATTTCTATTCGAGATAGGTTTCAGCATAAGACCTCTTCTACGACCTCATCCATTGCCATGCCGGAGTTGGCGGCTGACAAGAATTTCGAGCTGAAGACTGGACTAGTGGTTCTGATGCAGCAGGATCCATTTCATGGGAATGCCCACGAAAATCCCCACTACCACATCCAGCTATTTTTGTCGAAGTGCGCCACATTTCAGATGACGGGGGTCTCCATCGATGCCATCAGACTGCGTCTCTTCCCCTTCACATTAAAGGATAAAGCACTTTATTGGTTGAGGACGCAAGCTGAGGGAGTCTTTACCACATGGGACGAGTTGGCGAGTGCGTTCATTGACAAGTTCTATCCGCCCTCCAAGACGGTAAAGATTCAGAGCGCTCTTATGTCCTTCAAGCAAGGACCCCAAGAGACACTCTACGAGGCTTGGTAGTGTTTCAAAGACCTGCAGCATCAGTGCCCGCACCATAGCATTGAAGATTGGGAGCTAGTTCATAGCTTCTACAATGGTCTCCAACCGGGGACCAAGCAGATTATTGATGCCGCGGTAAATGGTGCTATCTTATCAAAGACTCCCGACGAATCTACGGCCCTAATTGAGGAGATGGCCTCAAACAATCAACAATGGGGCGACGAGCGAGGACACTCTTCGTCCTCCTTGAAGCCATCTAGCATTTATGAGGCGAAGGCCGTAGCGGAGCTGACAAACAAGTTCGATTCTCTCCACAAGGTGGTGGAGAGACTGGAGAAGTATATCACGGAGCCCCAAGGGACCCCTTCCACATCCGCACCAACGAATCAAATGTGTGATTGGCAAGACCAATCTCAAGCTATGTATTTGGGAGGAGACCAAGGAGAGGGATCCTTGGAGCAAGTTCAATATGTCGCGGGGAACCAAGGATATTGGGCCAATCCGGCCACTAGAAACCATCCCGGTTTCTCCTATGCCAACAATGAAGGAGCGTTGAACCCACAGCAACAACTACCTCAACAAGCTCGACCACCACCACCACAACAACATTATCCACCGAGGGGGCCTCCACAACAAAATTTCACACCGAAGCAACAAGTTCCACCCTATAGGCCGCCCGGATACAATCAAGGGTGGAGGAATCAAAACCCTCCACAAGCTCAACAACGATTCGACTTTGAAGCTAGAGTGGAGGAGTTTATGGTCGAGCAAAAGAAGATCAATGCTTCCTTGAAGGCGGGCCAAGACTCCCTTACAACCGTTGTAGCTCAAATCTCGGAGCAATTGGCGTTGCTCAATCGAAATACTCAACAATTGTCGGCTCAACCCGAGCAAAACCCACGGGGAAACACCGGCCACATCAATGCCGTGGTTGCCGTTACAACTAGAGGCGGGGAGGATACCACGCCCGCCATGATTCCTACCGATGAGCCCGTGGAGGAGAATGTAGAGCCAATTGAGCCGGTAGTTGAAGTTGGGAGGGAGAAAGAGCCGCAAGAAAAGGAGAAATCTAGAGCGGAGCAATTGATTGAAGAGAGGCGCTTTATGCCACCGGTCCCATTCCCCCAGAGGCTTGCTAAAGCAAAAATGGAGAAACGGCTAGCAAATTTTCTCGAGTATTTGAGGGGGGTTAGCCTCAACGTTCCTTTCCTCGATGCTATCGTGGAAATCCCGACATACACTAAATTTTTAAAAGATTTGATTTCGGGAAGAAAGAGGAAGGAGAAAATTATGCTCGCCGAGGAGGGCTCTTGGTTCACCAAGAGAGAGAAGGAGCCGGCTAAATTCAAAGACCAGGGGAGTTTTCGAATTCCTTGCACCTTGGGTGGCGTCCCTCTACCAAAGGCGTTCGTGGATCTAGGGGCTAGTGTTAGCCTCATGCCTCTCTCTATGTTCCTAAGGCTAAACACCGGGACAAAATTGAAGCCTACCGACATGCGGATACAACTGGCCGATGGGCGGATCACAAGGCCGGTAGGGATTGCAGAGGACATCCCGCTACAAGTCCCGGGGGGCATATGTTTGACATGTGACTTCGTGATCATGGATGTTAAGGAGGAGGGAGACACGTCGCTAATACTTGGACGCCCGTTCCTCGCCACCGCCGGTGTCATTGTCGACGTACGTGAAGGAACTCTAACATTGAATGTCGGCAACATCGAGGTGGAGCTTCATATTCCCAAGGCAATGAAACACATGCCTTATCACGAGGAGCTGGACTATATGGACCTCCTTGACGAGGTTATTGAGGAGGCGATCCCCCATTCGATCGGTACTCTATTCAAGGAAGATTTTGAGGAGGCGTCGGATTTGGACCAAGAAGAGAAGATGGAGCATTCCCCCAACCTCTCCACCGAAGATGATGAAGGCGACGCTGATGTCGCAAGGATTCGAGAGCTCTGCAAGCTCTCAAAATTGAAGTCTCCGAAGAAAGCTCCGCCGATACGGAAATCGGTGTCACCGGTGAAGCAGAGGACCGGAGCAAGCGCTAGCTTGGGGGAGCCATTGATTCGGGTTGAATATTGCGTATTTAACCCCCTAATTAGTCCTATGATGTGCCTATATAATACTTAATTGCTCTCTAATATGTGCGTATTTTGTACACCACTATTTATTAGAGAAATCACATTATTTGTGCACAAAACAAGAATTAAACTGAGTATTTCTGCATTTTTATATTTTTCTTAGCAGCGTCTCGATCTCACGATTTCAACGACTATTTATTTGTATTTTTCTGAGATCTGTGCTAATTTCTATGAATTTTTGAATGCAGAATACAATTTAAATGGAGAAATACGGTCGAAAATACGCAAATACGCGCTGAAATACGATTTCGTATTTAACCCAAAATGCGGGCCACGTGGCATTTTATGAGCCGTCCGATCTTCATCCGACGGCCCGCAGCAACGAGCTGATCGCAACGAATACAGCGGGCGACGTGGCCTCGTGTGCGCCGATCGATCGTGATCGGACGGCTCGGAGCAGCTCCCATCAATGCGGTGACGCGGCGAACGAAGAGCGGCTGGATGATGATCCAACGGCGGATATTTTATCCGACGCGCATCTCAGTTCAGCGGAGGGGGCGAGATCGTAGACGTTCGATCGTTTGATCGGACGGTCCAGATGTAATCCGACGATAAGTCGGAGCGTTCAGCGGGGCGAGCTTGCAGCCGTGGGATCAAGATCCTACGGCCCAAATCAATTCGAGCTGCGTTCGAATTTAAACGAAGCGGAGCGAACTTCGCAACCCGCTTGGCCACGTGGCAGTCCGTGGTGAAATCCCGCGGCGATCGGACGGCGGAGAATCGATGCGGCAGCGGGTGCGGGTTTTAAGCGATTTGGATAGCGGGTTTCGAACCCAATAAGGCCCCCAAACCCGCAATGCTATTATATAAGCGTATTCCTAGGGTTTTGGGGGTATTCTGGCGTATTTTGGGACTTTTGGAGCGGCTACTGTGCGTATTTCTCCAGGAGAAAATTCTGAAAATTTCCAGAGACTATTCTTCCTATTCTCAGAGAGTTTTGGGTTCTAAGGAGGAGATTTGGTGATAATTTCTTGAACTTATACCCCGTATTTGGTGTATTTCTTTGTATTTTGCTATCTAAACGATGTATTTTGCTATCAAAACTGATTTTTATTGCACCATGCGTGGCTAATCTCTTTGTGCTATGGTTGTGATGTAGTTAGGGGTATGTAGTTGCTAAATTTCATGTCTTTAGCCCTATTATCATGTCCAAATTGCTAGTTTTGTTGATTTCTACAACGTATTTGATGGGTATTTGCTTACTATCGATATTGTTGATGTGCCCTATGGCTAGGCCCTGATAAGGTTAGCCAATTTGTGTTCTCTAATCTGAACTTATCGCTGCGATTATTGTTTAATGAAATCAACATTGCTAGTAATACGTTTAAGGCTATTTTGACTAGTTTTCATCGATTTATCTTCCGACGCCTTCACGCCTTGACCGGGTGAAGCGTTGTGTAACATTAAAAGACGTGAAATTTCAACGACTATAAACTCCTAATGAACTCACAACCGTAGCATATTTGTCTCATTGGATACCAAACTTTCGTGATACCGTAATACTTTTAGGAACCACTTTCTTTGCTACAAATCCGTACACTATTTTTCACCTTCACAAAGGTGGTCGTTTTCTTAACCGTATATTATATTTGATTAGTTGAATTTGTGTTATCTCAGGTCGACTTGTCCCGAGGATTCGACTCTGGACTCTCCAGGTACTACTTGCACGATCTCCTGCGCTTGGGAGTAAAGCTCACATTGTTTTGAGAGAGACAAGTTTTTGGCGCCGTTGCCGGGGACAATGGTATCTTTGATCCACATTTTCAGCTTTTCAGAGGAGTACTCGGTGAGATCCTTCCACTTTATAGCTTAGTCTTATTATTGAAAACAACAAAAGATATCTCTTTGCTAGTTTATGTGGCATAGGACCTCTGCTTCACACAGATTGATAAGAATTGAAAATATGGCTAATAATAACGAACAACCTCTTGTACACCCACAAGAACTACAATTGAGTGCTACTTATATGCCCACTAGAGTTGCTTCTGAGTCATGCATTGTTTTGCCTGAGGGTGCTCATTCTTTTTCGCTTAAAGCTGGGGTGATCCAGATCCTTCCCTCTTACCATGGAGAGGATAGGGAAAACCCTTATTTGCATATTAAAACGTTTGAAGAAGCATGCTCTACACAGTTGGATGGAAAAGTTAGTAATGATGTTGTTTATCTTAAACTTTTTCCATTCTCATTGAAAGACAAGGCAAAGAATTGGTTCAATGCATTGCCTCCTAGATCTATTACTTCTTGGCTAACCATGCAAACTGAATTTCTGAAAAAATTCTTTTCTTTGGCCAGGACTCAAGCTTTAAAGAGGCATATCATGTCTTTTTCGCAGAAGGAAACTGAAGCATACGATCAAACTTTGGAAAGATTTAAGGAGCTTCTGTTGGCGTGCCCACATCACGGTTTTGACAAGGGACGCACCATTGGATTCTTTTACGATGGATTGCAGCCAAATACAAAGCAATATGTAGAGATGATGTGCAATGGAGCTTTCTTTGAGAAGACCCCGACGGAGGCTTGGGCATATTTGGAGAACATTGCAGAGAATGCAAGAAGATGGGAGCCACCTTCAGAATTTGACAGGTCCATGTCTACACATCAAACAAAAGGTGGCTTGCAGACTTTGAAGCCTGAAGATGCATTGATGGCACAAGTGGAGGCATTGGTGACGCAAAAGCTACAAAATATTGATCTCAGAGCAGCAAAGGCAGTCACATCAGAGCCATACTGCGTCATATGCGAGAAGCCAGTTCATGATACTACCGTCTGCCCACTAATCCCATCAATTAAAGAATTGGGCAGAAATCCAGAATCAGAGGTGAATTGGGTGGCAAATCAAGGCTACAACACCAATTGGAAGAACCCATCAAACCAAGGAGGAGCTTCATATCAGCAGAAGCAGCAGACGTCCACTCCCTATTACCATCCCAACCACTCCAATTATCAAGGAAAAAGGGAGCAGAACAATGAAATTCAGAGTCTCACTGCTGCAGTTCAACAGATGGCTCAGATGCAACAACAGCTCACTGAGAATTTTTCGAGATTTATAGCGTCACAAGACAAAGGTAAATTACCTGCTCAGCCTATTGCAAATCCTAATACGAATCCCTCTTCTTCTTTTTCAGGAAACAACGTCAAACCATGTCAGGCAGTGACTACATTGCGTAGCGGACGTGAAATTGAAAAACCAGAAATGCCTAGACATGAACAACCAGCTGAGGAGAAAGAGGAGGCACAAGCACCTGAAAGTTTGCAGGTTGAGGAAGAGGTAGCAGAAAAAGAGCCAGAACCCTATGTACCTCCAGCTCCATTCCCACACAGACTTGCTCCACCATCAAAAGACAGGTATCAGGCAGAAATAAGAGATATCTTCAAGCAGGTAAAAATTAATATCCCATTACTTGATGCGATCAACCAAGTGCCTGCATATGCTAAATTTCTGAAGGAGCTATGCACTGTAAAGCGGAGTCTAAATGTGAAAAAGAAAGCATTCTTAACACAACAGGTAAGTGCAATGGTACAACATGACACTCCTCCTAAATATAAGGATCCAGGTTCTCCTACTATCCCATGCATTATAGGAACTAAGAAATTTGGAGATGCTTTACTTGATTTGGGATCTAGTGTTAATATTTTACCTTACTCTGTTTATGTGCAGCTTGGATTGGGGGAGCTGAAGACGACACCTGTGGTTCTACAGTTAGCAGACAGGTCGGTAAAAATCCCACGAGGATGCGTGGAGGATGTGTTGGTCCAGGTTGACAAATTCTATTATCCCGTGGACTTTATCGTCCTTGATATTCATGGGCCACAATCAGGTAATTGCACTCCGATTATATTAGGACGTCCATTCCTAGCAACTTGCAATGCTATGATAAACTGTAGGGATGGACAATTGAAGATAAGCTTTGGTAACATGAAACTTGAGCTAAACATTTTTAAATCATGTAAGTTACCTGCGAATGTTGATGACGTGAAAGAGGTATGTTTTATTGAGAGTTTAATTGAAGATTATTTTGAGGCTAAGTATGAATGCCCGTCAAATTTTATTGATTATAATTTCGACGATATTGATGAATCGTATTTTGTGCAGGGCAAAAATGAAAGATCGAGGGATGCATGGGTGCCAAAGTTCGAGACATTGCCAGTGGAATTGCCACCACAACAACCTTCAGAGATTGAGCATCCAAAGTTGGAATTGAAGCCTCTGCCAGACTATTTGAAATACGCTTTCCTTGGAAAGGAGGAGACCTTCCCCGTGGTAATATCCTCTAAACTCAAACCTGAACAAGAAAGTGCTTTGCTCGATGTGCTTAGGGAACACAAAGGGGCCATTGGATGGTCTATTGCGGACATTACAGGTATAAATCCCTTAATTTGCACTCATCATATTTATCTTGAGGATGATGCCAAACCAACATGTGAGATGCAACGCCGATTAAATCCTACTTTGAAAGAAGTTGTTAAGGGGGAGATTCTTAAGTTGCTTGCTGCAGGTATAATTTATCCTATTTCAGACAGCAGATGGGTTAGCCCCATACAGGTGGTTCCGAAGAAATCAGGCCTCACGGTGGTAAGAAATGAAAGTAATGAACTTATACCGATGCGGACCACCACAGGTTGGAGGATGTGTGTTGATTACAGGAAGTTAAATGCTAAAACACGAAAAGATCACTTTCCATTACCTTTCATTGATCAAATCTTGGAAAGAGTAGCAGGTAACGAATTTTATTGTTTTCTAGATGGTTATTCTGGCTATTATCAGATAGAGATAGCTCCAGAGGATCAAGAGAAGACTACCTTCACTTGCCCCTTTGGAACTTTCACTTTTAGGAGAATGCCTTTTGGATTATGCAATGCACCTGCTACTTTTCAGCGTTGCATGTTGAGTATCTTTAGCGATATGGTTGAGAGGATTATGGAAGTGTTTATGGATGACTTTTCTGTATATGGCACTTCATTTGAAAATTGTTTATCTAACTTAGCTCTTGTCTTGCACAGGTGTCAGGAAAAGAACCTGTTGTTAAACTGGGAAAAGTGTCATTTCATGACAACTGAGGGTTTGGTTCTTGGACACCTAGTCTCCAAAGCAGGTATTCAGGTAGACAGAGCAAAAGTTGAGGTGATTGAGAAGTTGCCTACACCAAAATGCGTCAAGGACATACGATCCTTTCTAGGCCATGCAGGATTTTATCGAAGATTCATAAAGGATTTCAGCGCCATCTCCCGCCCCCTCTGCCACTTATTAACTTTAAATACTGATTTCATATGGACACAAGAGTGTCAAGTTTCATTTGATAAATTGAAGAACTCACTTGTTTCCTCCCCTATTTTGCAGGTTCCAGACTGGAGCATGCCATTTGAAATTATGTGTGATGCAAGTGACTACGCGATGGGGGCAGTGCTTGGGCAAAAGAAAGAGAAAGTTCCTTGTGTTATCTATTATGCCAGTAAAACTTTGAATGAAGCACAACGGAACTATACTACTACGGAGAAGGAGTTGCTGGCGGTGGTGTTTGCATTGGAGAAATTCAGAAGCTATATATTGGGCTCTCCTATTCTCATCTTTACAGATCATTCTGCACTTAAATATCTTTTATCTAAAAAGGATGCGAAACCTAGACTTATACGATGGATTCTCCTTTTGCAGGAATTCAATATTCAGATCAAGGATAAAAAAGGAGTTGAGAACAATGTTGCAGATCACCTTTCTAGATTGACGGTGGGAACAGAGTCGCCTACCATTCCATTGCGAGATTCCTTCCCAGATGAGCAGCTTTTCGCCATTTCTACCCTACCATGGTATGCAGATATAGCTAATTATTTGGTGACAGGTAGAACCCCTCCACATTGGTCTTCTTTAGATTTCAAACGCTTCAAGCATGAGGTAAAATCGTTTTATTTTGATGATCCTTATCTTTTTAAATACTGTGGAGACCAAATTGTAAGGAGATGTGTACCCGACCATGAGTTTGATAGTGTTTTACATTTTTGCCATGATGGGGTATGTGGGGGGCACTTTTCAGCTCATAAGACTGTTGCAAAAATTTTACAGAGTGGTTTTTATTGGCCTAGTATGTTTAAAGATGCATATGCTTATTGTAAATCATGTGTGCGCTGTCAACAGTTGGGGGGAATTACAAAAAGAAACATGATGCCGTTGAATCCCATGTTAGAAATAGAATTATTTGATTGTTGGGGTATTGATTTCATGGGGCCTTTTCCACCATCTTTTGGATATATATTTGTGTTGGTTGCCATTGATTATGTTTCTAAATGGGTGGAAGCTATTCCTTGCAGGTCCAACGACGCTTCCATTGTGCTGAAATTTTTGAAAGAGAACATCTTCTCGCGCTTTGGAGTGCCAAAGGCCATTATCAGTGATGGAGGTTCTCATTTCTGCAATAGGCTCTTTGCAAATCTAATGAAGAAATTTGGGGTGAGACATAAAGTTTCAACACCTTACCATCCTCAAACAAATGGGCAAGCGGAATTGGCGAACAAGGAAATCAAGAACATTCTTCAGAAAACAGTGAATCCAACACGCAAAGATTGGAGTCTTCGCTTGCCTGAAGCTCTATGGGCCTACAGGACAGCATACAAGACTATCTTAGGGATGTCACCGTTTCGTTTGGTTTATGGAAAAAATTGCCATCTTCCTGTTGAATTAGAGCATAAATCTTTTTGGGCAATTAAAACACTTAATTTGCTTGATGACTCATCAAATGTTTCTCGTAAATTGCAGATCATGGAGCTTGATGAGATACGACGTGAGGCATATGAAAATGCAAAGCTCGCAAAAGAAAGGATGAAAGCTGTGCACGACAAGATGATCCTTCGAAAGGAATTCAAAGTTGGAGACAAGGTTTTGTTGTACAATTCAAGACTCCATATATTTCCAGGAAAGCTACGCTCAAAATGGACGGGACCATACTTTGTCAAAGAAGTCTTCTCACATGGAGCGGTGGTCTTAGTGAATGAAAAGGATGGCCATGAATTCAAAGTCAACGGACAACGTCTGAAACATTTTCAAGAGCTTTGGGCCAGAGAGGATACCACCATTGATCTCACAGATCCACCTTCGGGTGGTCACTAATCAGGTGTGTTCTTTCCATGATTCTCTCGCCTTAACATTGAGGACAATGCTTATCTTAAGTTGGGGGGAGGGTATAAACTTTTAGGATTTTTATTTTTTTTATTTTTATTTTTATTATTATTTTTAGTAGTTCCCTTTTCAAATTTTTTTTTTTAAAAAAAATGGGGTTGAGTCAAGAATTATCACCAATACTTATTATACCTAGAAATGAACCTCATGTGATGACAATTCTCGAAGTCTATTCACCACTATTCACATATGATTTATTTTCATCCACCGCTATTGTTAAATATTTCATTCTCATTTGATATGAATGCTAGTACTCATGGTGAATCTCTTTTGATATATCTCTATGGTAGGATTGAATGATGACTTAATGAAACTTGAAATTATGAATTAGCAAGTCGTATGTTTTCAATGGAACACACCATCACAAAATGACTGGAGCAATACTGTTTATCTCATATTCAGTGCTATTTGCATGCTTTGTGTAATGTTGGGTGAAAGTCTACACTGTCTTTTGAAATGATTAGGATAACCCATTCTTGTGAAAGAATAAAGAAAAGGAAGCTATCTTGCTAAGTTACTTATGCACGCACAAAAGAAAGAATGAAATAAGATGCACGAAGAAAAATATATGGACGAATAAATGTGTCATGAAAGAAATAACTTGGTTGGCTCGATTAGTACAGTCCGAGGGGTCCTTCTTGGCCTAATGCCATATTATCGTCTGATTTGGGAGCCATTGACTGGAATCTCAATCATTTGATGGAGCGATCCAAGTTATACATTTTTTCTGCAAATGTTGCTTGATGCGCGTTACGCAGAACCAATAAAATGAGAAAAGAAAAGAAAGAAAAAGTGTGCATCATTAGCAAGGCAAGAGAACTTCCAAAACTTAAAGATAGCACAAGATATGGTGTGATTTCCTATGAATGAAAATTGACGTGTGTATGTCTTGATGCCAATCTATTTTTGCTTGCTTTGCATGACACATCTACGCTCCAAGCTATATACTTTGATTGAAAGGTGTGAGCCATTGATTTTGCATACCATTCGCTATGAATTAATGTACTAAATTCAAATTACAAAGATTTAAGGGACTATTATCAAAATACACATAATTTAAGGGACTAATATGAGAAAAACCCATTAATGTAAAATGAAGTTAAGTTGACTTAATGACCATTGTAGAGATACTTGCTTTTCATTGTAAACCCATGAGTACCATTATATAATGAGCATGAAATCTTGGCATTAGTGTGTGGACACTTTCTTTCGTCTTTGTAGTATGGTGATGAATGATTTGAGACCTGATAAGGTGATCTAGGTGTATACTTGATATCGTATTTCGCTCATTTTGCTAGAGACTAGCAAAACGCTAGCTTGGGGGAGCCATTGATTCGGGTTGAATATTGCGTATTTAACCCCCTAATTAGTCCTATGATGTGCCTATATAATACTTAATTGCTCTCTAATATGTGCGTATTTTGTACACCACTATTTATTAGAGAAATCACATTATTTGTGCACAAAACAAGAATTAAACTGAGTATTTCTGCATTTTTATATTTTTCTTAGCAGCGTCTCGATCTCACGATTTCAACGACTATTTATTTGTATTTTTCTGAGATCTGTGCTAATTTCTATGAATTTTTGAATGCAGAATACAATTTAAATGGAGAAATACGGTCGAAAATACGCAAATACGCGCTGAAATACGATTTCGTATTTAACCCAAAATGCGGGCCACGTGGCACTTTATGAGCCGTCCGATCTTCATCCGACGGCCCGCAGCAACGAGCTGATCGCAACGAATACAGCGGGCGACGTGGCCTCGTGTGCGCCGATCGATCGTGATCGGACGGCCCGGAGCAGCTCCCATCAATGCGGTGACACGGCGAACGAAGAGCCACTGGATGATGATCCAACGGCGGATATTTTATCCGACGCGCATCTCAGTTCAGCGGAGCGGGCGAGATCGTAGACGTTCGATCGTTTGATCGGACGGTCCAGATGTAATCCGACGATAAGTCGGAGCGTTCAGCGGGGCGAGCTTGCAGCCGTGGGATCAAGATCCTACGGCCCAAATCAATTCGAGCTGTGTTCGAATTTAAACGAAGCGGAGCGAACTTCGCAACCCGCTTGGCCATGTGGCAGTCCGTGGTGAAATCCCGCGGCGATCGGACGGCGGAGAATCGATGCGGCAGCGGGTGCGGGTTTTAAGCTATTTGGATAGCGGGTTTCGAACCCAATAAGGCCCCCAAACCCGCAATGCTATTATATAAGCGTATTCCTAGGGTTTTGGGGGTATTCTGGCGTATTTTGGGACTTTTGGAGCGGCTACTGTGCGTATTTCTCCAGGAGAAAATTCTGAAAATTTCCAGAGACTATTCTTCCTATTCTCAGAGAGTTTTGGGTTCTAAGGAGGAGATTTGGTGATAATTTCTTGAACTTATACCCCGTATTTGGTGTATTTCTTTGTATTTTGCTATCTAAACGATGTATTTTGCTATCAAAACTGATTTTTATTGCACCATGCGTGGCTAATCTCTTTGTGCTATGGTTGTGATGTAGTTAGGGGTATGTAGTTGCTAAATTTCATGTCTTTAGCCCTATTATCATGTCCAAATTGCTAGTTTTGTTGATTTCTACAACGTATTTGATGGGTATTTGCTTACTATCGATATTGTTGATGTGCCCTATGGCTAGGCCCTGATAAGGTTAGCCAATTTGTGTTCTCTAATCTGAACTTATCGCTGCGATTATTGTTTAATGAAATCAACATTGCTAGTAATACGTTTAAGGCTATTTTGACTAGTTTTCATCGAATTATCATCCGACGCCTTCACGCCTTGACCGGGTGAAGCGTTGTGTGACATTAAAAGACGTGAAATTTCAGCGACTATAAACTCCTAATGAACTCACAACCGTAGCATATTTGTCTCATTGGATACCAAACTTTCGTGATACCGTAATACTTTTAGGAACCACTTTCTTTGCTACAAATCCGTACACTATTTTTCACCTTCACAAAGGTGGTCGTTTTCTTAACCGTTTATTATATTTGATTAGTTAAATTTGTGTTATCTCAGGTCGACTTGTCCCGAGGATTCGACTCTGGACTCTCCAGGTACTACTTGCACGATCTCCTGCGCTTGGGAGTAAAGCTCACATTGTTTTGAGAGAGACAGCCATCCCCTAACACTATTCGAGACGAGGGACCACCGAGGGAGAACACGCCGCCGCAACTTCCGAATCCAAGCGTTCTCCCCGGAAAATTTGACGGGTGCATCTCATATGCACCAAACATCCCGCATTAATTGAAAATCAAAGGGGGTCGAGCTCACGACCTTAAACGAGCGCTTGTCGGGAGGCAACCCGACGGTTATTGCTTTATTTTTACTTTTCCTTTATTTTTGTTTTAGAAATTGTTAGTGTTTTGAGTCGTTCGCCCAAAAATTTCGTGATAACGGGTCCTATTTTTCTTTGACAGGAGAGGAGAACGAGGTACCCATCATTAGGAGGATGAATAAGGCGACGAGGAGCGCCCCAGTAAGGCGCTCGATGCTTAGGAGGAAGATGAAATCGACTGGAGGAAGAAAAACAGAGTTTAGAGCCCAAACGAAGACAAACAGCAGAAAACAAGGCTCACTCGGCCGAGCATACTAGTCACTTGGCCGAGCACACAAGTTCGTCCGCCCGAGCGGCTCACGAACGAGGGAAGTCTGCTGTACCCAACTCTCTGTTTCTTTTCTTGATTTCAATATAACTGCTACTCGGCCGAGTATATATATTCACTTGGCCGAGTAAAACTGATATGCTCTTAGGGCGAGTCTTGCCGAGTAGCTTGAGCCACTCGGCCGAATGGACTTATTCCACTCGGCCGAGGATGGCAAGGCCACTCGGCCGAGTCATATGCGGGGGGGAATTTCAATAATATTTCCGTTACGATCGCTCGGCCGAGCGACTTAGTCACTCGACCGAGTCGTAACATTTCCTTATATAAGTCGCTGCGGGCTCGACGCGGAATTCGAAGCGTTATTATCGAATTTTTTCCACCCGAGCCCGCGCCCTGTCTCCCCTACGCCCGTTGCGACCTCCCCCTCACTCGCCCGAACCAGCCGCCCGCGCCGACGTCGGCCACCCACCTCCGGCCGAACGTCACCGTGCCTCGCCCGAGTCGCCGTCGGCGGCCACAACTCCGGCCGAGCTCCGGTAACGCTTGATTCGCCTTAGTTATCCTCTTTTGTGTATTTTTTGACGATCCATGTGTTAAACGAACCCCAAACCCAAATTAATTTCAATTTCTATCTATTATACCCCTAACGTCGCATACGTTTTGAATATTACACGCTAATCTCTTCGTTTGATGCGCAGGTAAATTTGGGGAGCTTAGGGGAGCCCAGGGGAGCTTCCGGGGACTGATTTGGGCTACGTGGAGGCGTCGCCTTCGCACGCTTCCATTACTTCGCTCTCGCGGCGTGTCGCGGTATACTCTTTCCTTTATTTTACGCACGTCGCACTTTTCACGCTTTTTGGTGAGCACTCGGGGCCCATATGCCACCCCGGACACGGCCGCGGTCGAGGAGAGCTTCCGCCAAGCGAAAGCGGTCGAATGATGCCGGCCCCTCCCACGAGGTGGAGGACTCTCCTCCGCCTACTCCACCACACCCAGTTCACCCAGCACAGCCTGCAAGCCCCGCACACCCCGCACAACCTACAGAGCCCGCACCGCCCATTCACCCCGCACAGCCACTCCCCGCCGCCCCATAGCCACCACCACCGGCTCCACTTATCGGGCCGCTGGGGATTACGTTCCGGGACGACGCACACCGCGTCGCCTTCGAGCGCATTTCCCAGCGCTCGATCGTACCCTCCAGGTTCGCACACCCTGCAGACCTAGGACGCCTGTGGGTACTCGAGGGGATGCTCACGTTGTACGACAACGTGGGTTGTCGATATTTCTTCCAGGTGTCGGCGGACACATTCGTCCGTCCGACACTTGAGGTGCTTAGTTCCATCGCCCGGACCGACGAGGGATGCTTGTTCAGGTTCATGGACCGAGAGTGCCAGGTCACTCTCAGTATGATGAGAGCCTTCTTCTCGTGGCCCGATGTCCCCGGGGCTGACCGTGGTTACGCCCCCACTCACATTCCCCCACCTTCGTTCGATTCCGGCGCCTTCTGGGCCCAGATCACGGGTCTACCTGCTGCCTTCGACCCTAGTAGGGCCAAGGCCTCGGCCATCGTCCACCCTTGCCTCCGCATTGCTCAGCGCCTTATGGCGACTACCTTTTTGGCGAGATATGAGCCGGGTACGATGTCCACGCCGGAGCTTTATATGCTCTACGCGATGACACGCCCCAGAGCTCTATCTAGGGAGGGCGATGAGTTGGTCCCCGCCGTCGTGATTGATATCGCGAGCTGGTTTTTGGATCGTATCATCGTATCGGTGGGCGCTCACTCACCGATATGCTGCGGCGGTCTGATCACCCTGATCGCCCTTATGACCGGCGAGGACTTTCCAGATGACCTGCGACGAGCCCCGGGCCCCACTTCACTGTCCATAGATGTTATGGCCCGGATGAAGATGCTTCGTCCGCATGGTCAGCGGCACAGGGTTTGGTTGCACGGTCCATTCGGTGCGGATTACATGATCCTTCCGAGCCCAGCTCAGACTCAGATAGCACCGGTACAGGTGGACTGGCTCCCGGCGATGGATCTCCTGATCCCCGCCGCCTATGTGCTTGAGGCCGAGGAGGCTGAGCAGGCTGAGCAGGCCCACGCTGCCCACGCTGCACCCGCTGACCCTGCTGCTCCTGCTGACCCGGTGGCCCCTCAGCAGCCCGATATTTCTGCTGCTCCCGACACCTCTGTCCACACTTCTGCCGGTGTCGGGAGTACCCTCGCTGAGCCCACCTCCACTACCTCCACGCCTACGACCACCCCCACTACCTCCACTCCCACCACTGCTGGCCCTCTGTCTGTCGAGCCCGTTTCCTCTGCCATACCCGAGCGCCCGCCGACTATAGTTGAGTGCGGAGAGCCCTCTTTTACTGACGCCGTGGAGACCGTGGTCTCCACCTCTGTCTCCACCGCTGCTGTATTTTCTGAGAGTGTCGTGGCGTCTGTCCACACGTCTGTGTCACCGACCTCTCTGGCCGCCTCGTTGCCACTTTTGTACTCCTCTTTCGTTGTTGCTGCATCCACTTCTTACCAGCCGGTGCCTCGGCCTCCCACTGAGGCTAGGCCCACACTTGCGAGCACAGCACCTTTCGTCCACTTACCTGCTAAGCCCATCACCTACGCCACCCGAGTACACCAGCCCCGTCCTACACAGCACAGACCGGTGCGTCCCTCTGCACCACCTCCCCCCGACACTGTACTTCAGAGCATTCGTGCTCTCGAGGGGGCGGTGAGTGGCCTCAGAGGTGACCTTAGGACCCTGTCCGCCACCGTCACTGATATGGCTCGCCGCTTCGACCTGCTCCCGCATATTCACTACTGCCTCACCCAGGTCCTAGAGCGGCTCCCTCACGTACCCACCCAGCAGGTCCCTACCCCCACTCCTACACACACCCAGCCTGCTTCCACTTCCACACCCACACCCACACCCGCTCAGTAGCCTGTTCCACAGCCACCACCACCACCACCTCCGCCTCAGGACGGAGACGGCGCAGCCCCACCCTCTTAGGCACCCTTGATGCCATCGATACTTTTTGCCGTTGTGCTGCCCGTCTCTGCTGGGTCCTGTTGATTTCTGACCACCCCCCTCCCCTCACTGTTTTTGGGTACACATTTTCTTTATATATCTTTATATATCTTTTTGGGTGAGAGGGAGAGTTTTTGGTGTCACACTTTTATATCTGTATCACTCCTATATCTGCATGCATCATGTCCGCATCATATTTTTCGTTTCATTATTTTCTTTTATTTTTCCTCATGCATGCATCCTCACCTTCCCCTCCCATTACTTGTCTCTCGGTGTGCCACACTTCGCACATTGAGGACACTGTGCACTTTAACTTGAGGGAGTGAGTTCTCACGTTCTTTTCGGTTTACCACCTTTATTTTTAGTTTTTTTCACGCCATTTTCCGCTTTCGCACTTATTTTCATCATTTTTTCCTTTTTACCATGCATCACGTTTTCCTTATTTTCTTTGTGTGCTGCATTGTAAATATTTTCATTTTCCCTCTTTATCTTTATCTCTTTTTCATCTCATGCTAGAGATGACTTTTCTATGATGATGATGACGTGGAGTTAGCTTTCTCTATATGCATGCTATATTTGTCATGTCTTAGATTTTATTTCTGATATCATATGCTGTGATTTGCCTTGCATTTAGAGATAGTAACCCACACTTTTTCCGCATGAAAATGGATGAAATTTTATTATTAGCCGAGTCTGAATATTCATATGTATGCTATCGCAGAAAACACACCAAGATTCACGCATTGAATGCTTATATCTGGAGTACCGTTTTCTTTTCCTATATCACTTCTATATGCATGATTTGTACGTTCACTTCAGGATGATTGAATGATGTTAGCTATGATAAATCTGGATTAGTTTAGCTTTTTTGTGATCGAAAATGAGTAGATTAGATTACCCTGCTGAAGTTGTCGTGCTCGTCTTATAGAGTGAACTGAGAGACATATTTATTTCTTTCTCCACATATCTTGAACATCATTTCTCTATTTTAAAATCATTGGTGAATCTCCCCTTAGCGATTCTATTATATGGCATTTCTCCCGCTATTAATTCCTAGCTCCAAATTTCCCAAAACCAAAAAAAAGAGGAAAAGAAAAATTCTTGTATATCCTTATTTCACTTTGAGTTGGGATCATTTTGTATATATGCTATTTGAAAAAAAAAGAAAAAAGAGAAAAAGAAATAGAAAAGAAAAGAGAAAAGAATCTCAATAAACGATCCCATCTCATGTTCTCTCTTACTTCTCTCTTTTTGTTTTTATTTTCATTACTTTTGGAGCTTCATAAAAAAATGGAGATGTAAATATTGTTTTTGTGTCACCACGCTTATAGATAATCTTGGGGGAGAGAATCCAATGATGTGTGAGAGAGTGACCACTTGACGTTGCACGACAACCTAGGCTAAGTAATATTCTATACTCGGTGAGATTATTTTTAGCTTTACGAAGTCCAGAAATCTATGCCTAGCACTCATTTCATGAAATACATGCTTATCTATTCTTTCTATTCTATTGCGTGATATTCTTATACTCCTCATATAAAGCATTCAATTGAAAAGTGTGTGATCTGCGATATTGTATACCGCTTTAAATGATTCAGACGATGTTAATTCTAAAATTATTCTGTTTTTCATGTTATATCGTTATTCGTTGGGTTTTCTATTTCTATTTGCACCATTATACTATGATATCGAAATAAAACTCTTTGACATGTGTTTTACATTCAGAGCATGCTATATGAGTAAGCAAAACCCACGTCCTGAGAAAATGATCTAGCAGCTTCCCTCTTCGCTTTCTTCTTTCTTCTTTGTTTTTATTTCGTTTTTCGTTTTTCGTCGTTTTCGTTTTCCGAATCCACCGGGTTCGCCTTTTACTTATCTTCCTCGAGGACGAGTAAGAGGTAAGCTTGGGGGATTTTGATCACTCCATATTTTACACTTTTTTCCCGCATGTTTGCATAACATTTAGATCGCTCAAATCATGTTTTTCACGATATATCGACGATATTGCGATGCTTTTCACGATTTGTTGTTTTTGTCGTATTTCAGGTGATTTGGAGCGATTTGGAGTGATCTCGAGATACGCCTACTCCAGAGTGTCACCGACGACTTCCCCGATGGGTATTTTGCTATTGGAGAGGAGCGGAAGTAGAAAGAACGTCGCAGGAGCGACGAGGAGGCAAAAACAAGCTGTTTGGGCATTTTTGGTGTCTCACTCGGCCGAGTGAAGGAGTCACTCGGCCGACCAGCGAGACACCGCTCGGCCGAACGGATCGGACACGTTTTATATGTGCATTCGACCGAGCGTCGGAAGCCACATCGGCCGAGTGGCGAGATCCCGTCCGCCCGAGTGGCACTCAGACGACGCCCATCGAAAAGTGCCAACTTACTGTTTTTCGTCTGCCTGAGCTTCAGAAGACCCACTCGGCCGAGTGGAAAATGCCGACCGCCCGAGTACATAGAAGCCATCGGTCGAGTGACGACAACTCACTCGGCCGAGCCGCCCCCGAAGTGAAGACCCCCGAAGACCCAGACTTACTGGAAATTCTCAGGGTTTGTCACTCGGCCGAGCGACTTTTGTCACTCGGCCGAGTGCGACGCGCTGCCTGTAGCGAAAATTGCGATTTTCAGGCTGCGCAGGGGCATTTTGGTCACAGTTTTTTGGACGATTTTGGGGGGTATTTAACCCCTGTTTTTACCCTAGGTTAGAGAGCTTTTCTCTTTGCTTTTTGCAGCTTTTTAGATTAAACTTTTTAGGTTTTGATTCTTGTGATTGGAGAGGGGAGGAAAGTTTATTTTTGTTGGATTCTTGGAGAACTCTATTGGTTTGCCTCCCTCTCTTTTAAAAATACTATTTTTATTGCTTATTTGAATATTGTGATGAATTCTCTTGTTAATTCCATTGATTATTTTTATATTCATGCTATGAATTGTGAGTAGTCCTTACGTCTTGGGGCGTGGGGATGAACCCTACGAGCCCAATTTCTGATTTGTGATGAATTGGTAGAAATATTGCTAGAATTGCTATTAGGGTTAGTTTGGGATCGATTTACTACGGATAGCTAGGTGTTCATATCGATTGGGATTTGCAAGAGATTGGATCCCAATTCGATAGGAAACCCTAGAAATCCGAATTGGGTTGGAGTCGAGTTTCCGTAGTATCGGTTTGCAAGAGATTGGAACGATACTAGGGTTTTCGGTTGCAATTCCATGCCGATACCCGTTTGCAAGAGATTGGACGGGTAGGAACTATCCCAACCTAGGTCGTGGCCCGAGTTTGCACGAGAGTGGGCTCGGGACACGATTGAACAATGATGTTGATCCTAATGCTAGCTTGCCTAGGCTAGGGTTTGCAAGAGATTGGACCCAAACCTAGGATAGCTATAGACCGGCAACAGCGCGAGAGCGTGAGCTAGGTTTTACATTCAGTTGCAACTAGTTCATCCGAAATTCTACCCTAGCAACGTTGATGCCAACGAATCACATTGACGAGATACGGTGAGTAGCGGGGATTCCCCATTCCATAGGCGTCCTTTATTTGATTTTATATCCCCATATTTTGTCTGACGATTGTGACAGGATCGCCAAAGGCAAATTCTCTCTTTTCCATTCTTAATAGCCAGGTTGTTCAGAGCAGGCACTTTCATTCGTCCTCCCTGTGTTCGATAACCCGCTCGCCGCTACACCGTGCGCTTGCGGTAAAACTACAACCGTCGCCCCGGGACGTGTATCCGGGGTGCGATCACACACCAGCTAAAGATGGCTTCTTGAGTTGAAAAATTAGCCGAATTCTTCTAATTTTGTTGCTTGTAGTGGCAGGTTCAGTGGTTGTGGTCTATTTAGTGTGAATAAAAGGAAGGTGATGCATGCTTGGGGCCCATTTTGGCTGCGGCCCTTGTGCCCAGTAGCCAGACTACGAATTGCCACCTTGATCCCAATCTCAAGGTCTGTTTCTGTGCAAAGACATCAGCTTTGTTTCATTTATTTGATTACTTTGCTTTGAAATATATGCTATTGATGACGCAGATGGCTAAGTTTTCAAGAGAGAAGTTTACCCTGGAGATTTCATTTAAGTCTAAGGATATGAATATTTCTCTTGCCAAGGTATATCAAAAATTCATCTTATAATCAATATCGATATCGACTATTTGTGAATCATTGTCACTGTTTTAAAGATTCAAGCTTGATTAATCAAATTTGAACCAAAATACCCTTTTGCACACTTATAATTTGGATCCCAATAGTTGCATCAAAGTATATAATCTCCAATCGATGTTTTAGGACTTAAGATTGATGCCATATTCACGTGGAATCATAAAGAAGAAGAAAAGGATAGAAAAAAAAATCATATCTGGATCATAAGAGTTGAGAATGGCTTAATAATGGTTGAATAACACCTTAACAACTGGCTATTCAAATCTACAAAAATCAGATCAATTTCTGAGAAACAAACATTACAAAGGCATACAATGGCCATAATTCCCCACATATGACTTTGTTCTTATTCCATGCATTGTAGCCAAGAAAATTGTTTGATTAGATCTATCAAAAATCCGGGGAATATTTTGTGTGTTTATTTACATGTATATCATGTTATACTATATTTGTTTGATGTTTCAACTTTTGCTTATGATTGTTGCCACAGCCTTTTCCTTATGAAGTGTTGTGATCTTAATTCGGATTTATAGTCAGTTGTACTGGGTCAAATTGGTTGAAAACCTGCAGTCAAATTTGAAATCTCTACGAAGATCCACGGCATTCAGATTGAGAATTGTGTTTCTGTGCGAGAAACTTATTTGGGTTGCCAAAAACTTCAGATTATGTTCGTGTCAGATTCCTAAAAAAACTTTAAACAGTCTCCTTGATTTTTTTCGTTGATTTTCATGTCAATGACTTCGAAACTGAACCGTTGCTTAATTATCTTTTATGTATTTTCACATCAGATTGCATCTTTAGTTGCTCGATAGCTGCCAGCCAGACATGTATGTTGAAATATCATTTGTGTTCTTTTGTTGTCCAGTTTTTCACCAGGTGAACTGAAGCTAGCAACAATTTCAGGAGAAGATACCTCTTGAAGGGCATCCTCTAATTTCTTTGAAATGCTGATGCGGTTCTTCGATTTTGGTTGAAGTTGAGGATAAGCTGAGCCCTGGTTATGATATTTGTGCGTCCATTGGATGCGTTACTCCTCGAAAACTGGTAATGCTCATGAATAGTTGCTTTGCCAGTGGAAGGCACCAAACTAGAGCATTTGGTACCTTTGGTGGGAGACTCAAACTAGCAATCTGTGACATGCAATCCATAGACACAATTTTGCAGATTGGCAAAATTGGGAAATGTGATTCGATGATACGTAATTGGCGACTATTTGCCAACTGAGTCATGCTTTCTACGAGGCATAGAATTGTTGAATACTTTCTCGATGGATGAGCGTCCTCTGCCATATCACGTGTTCGGGCATGACGCTTATGTTTTCTCGTAAATAATACAGAACTTTTGAATGAAGCTTAGTTACTAAACAGACTTGGGTAGGATGCCACTATTTGGAAATCAGATTGTTTTCAAACTTTAATTGATGTGCAGATGCTTAGTTAGCAATTGATTTGCATCCATGATTATGAAATCAAAGATAACTGAAAATTTTAGGTTTAAACAGGATGGTTCAACTGATTGTTTTCTATATTCTTGTTGCATAGGTCATAGTTATGACGAACCATGAAGGAGTACTTCAGGAGTTGCATGGTGCTAAAATAATTGGTTCGTGGAGGTAATTAGGCAGTGTGGTTCAAACTTGTTTCTGTTTTATTGCAATTATTATGTCATGTTCTTCTAGTTGATTGTATTTCCAATGGTAGTGGGATTGATGCCAATATAAAGGATGAATCATCTAGTCGAATTGGCCTAGATACTGCTCATATCTTAACACAACCAAGTGATGTAATGTGTGCAATCTATGAAAAAGAAATTAAGCAACTAAATGTATTGCATTTGCTTGTGTAGGAGTTTGAGAAATCTCAATCAAATATAATGTCTGTATTAACTGAGGGGCAAAGTCAAGTATAGCAATATAGAAGCAAGCTCAAGTGTCAATTGATGAGTAAGAGCAAGTGACTGGAAATGCAAATGGAGGCTAGTAAAATACATATTCAAGAGCATTGCATACTCAGAAAGAGTGTGAAGTGAATTTTATTATTCCAAAAGCCACTTTCAATGTAGCAATAGGGACTAATGAGGGTAATAATAGAAGACAACTAGATAATGATACCTTAACATAAGCTATGTGTTATAAGAAAGTGGTAAGGAGAAAGATGATTATTTGGGAAGATGTTGGTATATGTGATGGTATCCATAAGGATTATTTTCTAGGCAAGGAAAATGATTCAGATGACAGAAGCATATTGATAAATGAAATGAAGTAGACAAATGATTCACTAGTGTTGTAGGTCTTGCCAGCAAGCATGAAATTAAGTAGATAAATGAAAGTAGAGATGGCTAGGCGAAGTTATTGGATCAATGCACCTCCAAATTTTCTTATAAATACACCTAGAGACAGGGTAATCAGGATTCATCACTGGGCAGCAAGAGCATTGTACACAAGAGATAAGCAAGCGAGTTCCCATCCCCGTTCAATGGCAAACATTGCACCTTCTAACATGAATTACGTCACAGTTCTTAGCATCGACGGAGGCGGTGTGAGAGGCATCATCCCTGGAACGATCCTCGCCAAGCTTGAAGAGCTTCTCCAGGTTTTCTTCACCCCCTTATATTTATAGAGAGAGAGATGTCAATACGATGCTAGCTTCATCCACATGCACCCATTGAAATCTACTTATATATGATGTTATGATGTTGTCTGTTGTTTTCAGAAATATGACGGGTCGAATGCAAGAATAGCGCACTACTATGATGTGATCGGAGGAACGAGCACCGGAGGTCTTATGACGATGATGGTTACGGTTCCCAACAAAGACAAACCCAAGGAGCCGCTCTTCCAAGCAAAGGACATTGTCGATTTCTACAAAACATACTGCAAGCACATATTCAACAAAGGGTGAGTTCGAGAGCCCAACATTTCTATTAGTCGTTTAAACAGGGGTGAGTGCATGTTAATGAATGCTGGGCAAAGGAAAATGATTCGTATCCCTTGGATTTTTTTTCGATGCAGAATATGTGCAGAATATGTGGATGCTGAATATCTTTGTTGTCTGGTCAACGCCTGGTTACCTTCGATGGTGTTCTCATTGTAGAGGGTTCGGTTTCTTTTTGGGTTTGTTGGGATGGACATGAGATGAGATGATGTTTGTGACTCTGGAGGTGGGTTTCTTGTATTCTTTGAGACGATATGGTTGATCTTAGCATACTAGGGATGATGTTGTGACTTTTGCATGTGTGTTCGTAATGTTACTAATGTCGTGTTGCATCATGAGCTATTGTCGATCAAAATGAAAATGAAGAAAGCATTGACTCATGTAAATGAGCTTATCTATATTTATGGTCTCTCGTTTGTTTCAGCTTTATGCGGGTTTGCATGCGTTTGTATTGCAATTTTCTGGGACGTGGTCATCCAATGCAAATTGATGAACGGGCTTACAGGAATATGCATTTGGTCTATGTTGTGGCATTTCCCAACGTTTCAAGAAAACGCCAGGGAATGTCTTGGGCATTTCCCAACGTTTCAAGCAAACGCCGGTGAATGTCTTGGGTATTTCCCAACGTTTCAAAAAAATGTGGGTGAATATCTTGGGCATTTCCCAAAGTTTCAAGCAAACGTCGAGAAATGTCTTGGGCATTTCCCAACGTTTCAAGAAAACGCGGGAGATTGTCTTGGTCATTTTCCAACGTTTCAAGCAAACGCCGGGGAATGTCTTGGCATTTCCCAACGTTTCAAGAAAACGCCGGGGAATGTCTTGGGCATTTCCCAATGTTTCAAGCAAACGCCGAGAAATGTCTTGGCATTTCCAAACGTTTCAAGAAAACGCTGGCAAAAGTGGGCATTTCACAACGTTTCACCAAAACGTTGGGAAAACATTTAGCAACGTCCACTTTTCCCAACGTCTTTGCAGCGTTTCATAAAACGCTGGGAAAACATTTGCCAGCGCTTCAAAAACGTTGGGAAATGTTTAAAAAACACTGGCAAAAGTCTTTTTTTAGTAGTGAATATTTCGTTATCAATATCACCCATTAAGCATCAATGCAATTATTTGTCATTATCAAAGCTAAACATGATTCATGTTAAGGATGTACAAAATCTTAGCCCCATCCTATGTGCAATCAAGAGTTTCGATATTTGCCATTACATCATTATCCAATTAGCTTACTACTAACCATTAGCTCAAAAGTGAGCAAAAGTTACCTCTTCAATGGATTCCTTGATAAGCAGCGCCCCCAAATACGCACCACCACCAAATCTATAAATTTCACAAGGATATTAGAAGTTATATACAACCGTTCCTTGCAAATTGTGATACACTATGCTTATACACATACCTTTCACCAATGATGTAGACATTTTAGAGTTGTGATCAAAAAAATTGTTGAGGTCTCAAGTGATGAAAAGTGATACGACGCTCCCAGGATGGGCCAAAACTGAACGTACCAGGTCCATTCGCAAGCCCCCAGGCCCGGCGAGAACGGACCGAGCGATGAGGCCACCACGAAGGCTCACAGCTGGGTCGGCCTCGGACCAAAGCGGGTGCAACTGCTGACCCACACCGACAGAAGTTAACCACTCCCCTTAAAGCACACCCCCTTAATCACCATTAAGGGCCCCATTACGTCCACCTTCATGATCCGTGAAGGCACCATTAATAGGCGGAGGATGAGGGCGAGATATGGGGAGGTCGAGGAGACGTGGCAGGTGAGAGGCTCCTATAAAGAGACTCAAGGTACAACGTACAAAGGGATCACTTCCTGGATACCAAAAACATTGAGGTATTTCTCTCATACAACCTTGTTTTACACCTTATATTTCTCCTCCACAGCTCAGCCCGAGAACACGCGTATCGATCTCCCCGTGAGCCATACCGATCCCACCGAGCATTCATCAGATCCGTTCTGACTTAGGCATCGGATGGGACTTGGTCAGAATCAAGGTCCGACCCCACTGATGAGCTCTCTCGTCTATTCAGGTCAAGCAGATCCAGCCGCGCCGAGGCTACACTTCGGTGCCCAGCTAGACCGCAGCCGGATGCGCTCGCTTCCGAGCCCGTTCGCCTATACCCCAAAGAAGGTCGTCGCCCTATCGAGGAATCCCTTTGGCACGCCGACACGCGGACCCGCACGCTCTTCGTCGAAGCCGAACGAGCCGAATCCTGCTCCTGGAGGCCGCACATGATCCCCACAAGCGCATTGACCTCCAGCCATCCAATCAACCATTTCGTGGTGAGAAAATATCCTGAAACATCTGGTGCCGTCTGTGGGACCCGAACAAACACCTCGTCAAACAACCACGCCCGAGATGACGTGACCACGCACCTATAGACGCAGGAGCGCAAGGGCGGCAACGTCAACGCTGGGGCCGACCAACGATCACCTGGGCAAGACCACCACCACACAACGCCCATCCCGAGCCAAGTGGCTGAGAGCACCGTGGGCAGATCCAATGGAGATAGATCGCAGAGGAACCCCAAGCTATCCCCAGCCCATCTATTTCTCCAAAGAGGACTTGAATGAGGCCAAGCCACCGAACGATGAAGCACTTGTCGTCTCGGCTGGCATTGGCACCGCCCTTGTCCGGTGGCTACTCATCGACATCGAAAGCCCGTACGACATCCTATTCATGTCAACTCTGGAGAGAATGGGGTTGCGAGCCGAAGACTTGTAGTCTTGCTCCGGGCCCATGATAGGCTTCACAGGCCACTCCACACCCATCATCGGGATGATCCGCCTCCCTGTCACACTCGGGGAGCCGCCCAACTCGACCATCCAGACGATAGAGATTTGGTGCTGAGGATCGGGTCAGCGTACAACGGGATTATCAGTTGATCGCTCCTCAACACGGCAGGGGCCATGGTCTCAACCCTCCACCAGATGGTCAAGTTTCGGACCCCACAAGGGGTCGGAAAGATTAGAGGTGACACGACGAAGCCAAAGGTTTGCTACAAGCTAACCGATGCGGAGTGCGACGAGGGGCATATCAACCCGATGGACCTCCTCGACCAAAGGTACGGTCTGAGACCCGCTCCCATGGAAGAGCCGAAACTCATTCCCGTCACGAACATTGGCGGTTAGGTTCATCTTCATTGGTTTGGAACTCGACCCGATCCTGAGGGGTGAATTGATAAGATGCTTGGAAGCCAACTTGGACATCTTCGCCTGGTCGACCGACGACATGCCAGGCATGGATCCCCAAGTAATCACTCACTAGTTGAACGCCGACCCTAATTTCAAGCCGATCAGGCAGAAGAAGAGAAACTTGGGCGGCAGAAGTGAGGGCAGCTTCCAAGGAGGTAGAGCGCCTGCTCAACGCAGGCTTCATCCGAGAAGTCTGGTACCCGAAGTGGCTGGCCAACGTCGTGATGGTGAAAAAGCCAAGCGATAAGTGGCGAATGTGCGTGGACTTCACCGATCTCAACAAGGCATGCCCCAAAGACAGCTACCCGCTGCCCCGCATCGACCATCTCGTGGACAACGTCTCAGACTACGAGATGCTCAGCTTCATGGATGCATACTCCGGGTATAATCAGGTCCAAATGGACCCGGAGGACGAAGAGAAGATGTCATTCATTACCGACTGAGGGACCTTCTGCTTCAAGAAGATGCCTTTTGACCTGAAGAATACGGGTGACTTACCAAAGGACGGTCAACAAGGTGTTCGACTCCCAGATAAGGAGGAACCTCGAGGTCTACGTGGACGTCATGCTAGTCAAGTCCAAAGACCACGCTGACCATGTTGCCGATCTTCGAGAGACTTTCAAGCGGCTACGAAGACACAAAATCAGACTCAACCCTACTAAATGCACATTCGGGGTGAGGTCCAAAAAATTCATGGGCTTCATGACCACCAACCGTGACATCGAAGCCAATTCCGACAAGATCAAGGCTCTGGTCAACATGAGGGAGCCAACAACGATAAAGGAGCTGTAGAGGCTGAATGGGCGGATCTCCACCATAGGGCGCTTCCTGTCCAAGCCTGCGGAGAGATCGCTCCCCTTCTTTAGGACCCTAAGAAAGGCTCTCGTCAAACCCGCCGAGAAGAGGAAGGCCGTAGAATGGGACGAGAGCTGTGCCTCGACATTTGCCGAGCTAAAGGAATACCTTTGCAGTCCCCCACTCCTCCATAAACCTAGGGAAGGAGAACCGCTAAGTCTTTACTTAGCTAGTATCGGAGAGGCGGTGAGCTTGGTATTGATCAGGAAAGATGACAGGGTACAAAAGCCGGTGTACTAGACCAGCCGGATCCTGAGGGATGCGGAGGGACAGTACAGCCCCATGGAGAAACTCGCATATGCCCTTGTGCTCTCAGCGCGACGGCACTGCCCCTACATCCAAGCCCACACGATCTTGGTTCTAACCGACTCCCAGCTCGAGCATACCCTTAAGAGATTCGATCGGATAGGGAGAATATTGAATTGGGTGGTGGAGTTGAGCGAATTTGACCTCCGATACAAGCCACAGGCAATTATCAAGGGACATGCACTGGCAAATTTCATCGCCGAATGCACTGTTAATGGAGGAACGCCTCCCGAGGAGACAGAACCGGGCATGGTAACACTTCTACCTTTGTCTTTCCTTTTGGCTCACGTCGTTCTTACCGATCAACCAGGGGACAAAGATGCGTGGGTAGTCCACGTAGACGGTTCAACGACCCAGGCAGGGAGCGGGGCCGGCATCGTCATCCGGTCCCTCGAGGGGAACACCATTGAGTACGCACTGCGGTTCAAGTTTTCGGCCACCAACAACGTGGCCGAGTATGAGGCTGCCATCAATTGCCTGAAGCTAGCTCAGGCACTCGGAGCAGACTCCGTACGCCTCCTCAGCGACTCCGAACCCATCATCAACCAGTTGCAGTGAGGTTATGAGGCTCGAGAGGAGGCGATGCAATGTTACCTGGCCTTGGCCAAGACCGAGCTATCTAGGTTCAAGCACGTCGAGACCCTCCATCTACCACGATCAAAGAACGCCCACGCGGACGCCCTGTCAAAGCTGTCTTCCTATTCCCTTAAGGAGTTGGGTTGTGCCATCTATGTTGAGAACCTTCGGACCCCGAGTACAGAGGTAAAAGTGCTGATGGCCATCGGCACAGAGCCCACCTGGATGGATCCGATCGTGCGATACCTATCCGACGGAGAAGTCCTGACAAACCTAGACGAACGTCGAGCGCTGGAGCGAAAGGCCCTCCGGTACATGCTCCATGAGGGAGTGCTCTACAGAAGACGTTGGACGAAAACCAACGTCCTCCCCTACCTCATGTGCCTCGGGCCGTAGGAGGCCGACTACGTCATCCGAAAGATCCACGAAGGGATCAGCAGAAATCACCATGGGACAAGACGGTCACCATGAAAATCTCAAGGCAAGGATACTACTGGCCGACCTTAGTCAACGACGCGACTCAGTACATCCAGAAGTGTCCAGAAAGCCAGAGGTTTTCTAGCTCGGCTCATCTCCCCCCGGCGGAGCTCGTCTCGATAATCAGCCCCGTCCCCTTCGCTAAGTAGGGCATGGACATCCTTGGTCCCTTCACCTCTGGGAAAGGCCAGAGGAAGTTCCTGATTGTGGCGGTGGATTACTTCACTAAGTGGATCGAAGCCGAACCACTGGCCACCTTAACCTGGAAGAAGGCGAAGAGCTTCGTATGGAACTCCATAATCTCCGGATTCGGGATACCTCGGTTCATCGTCACCGACAATGGGAAGCAGTTCGATTCCGTGGGGTTCAAAGATTTCTGCGCGGATCTAAAGATCAAGCTCTTGTTTGCCTCCAAGGCGCATCCTCAGACTAATGGAATGGCCGAAGCCGCTAACAAGTGCATCATCGAACCATTCTGCAAGAAGGTGACGGAAGCACATGGAAAGTGGCCATAGGAACTTCCTAGGATACTCTGGGCATACCGAACAACCCATAAGCATGCTACGGGAGAGACCCCCTTCATGCTTGCCTACGGTGCTGAGGCAGTGGTGTTCATTGAGGTGGGCTAGGAGTCCCTCCACCGCAAACATTTTAACGAAGAGAAAAACTCTGAAGGCTTAGAGCTTAATTTAGAGTTCGTGGACGAGCGACGAGACCAAGCCCTGACCTCGATCGTCCGACAAAAACAACGGGTGGCCCACTACTACAACTCCCGGGTCAAAGGAAGAAGTTTCCACCAAGGAGATTTGGTCCTCAGGAAAGCATTCTTCAACCCGAAAGTCACCTGCAAGGGGAAGCTTGCTGCTAAATGGGAAAGGCCATATGAGGTCACCGAGGTCCTTGGCCCTGCTACATACCGACTCGCTACCCTGGGAGGGAAGGCCCTAACTCACACCTGGAATGCAGAACACCTCCGCAAGTACTATCAGTGAGTATGTACAATGTTTTCCCCTCAATCCAAGTGAATGTATTGAAAGGAGAAAGCGATCATGAATGAAGGGTTCTTTTTGCATCTAGTCGCTCCTTAGGCCCAGCTGGGGACGAACCCCCCAGAAGAACATATCATCAGGTCGACCATAAGGCTGTGGGCAACTCCCCTAGCAGGTCTATCACCGGCTCGGTCGAAAGGCTAGGGGCAACTCACCCAGCAGACCGATTACCGGACCGACCGTAAGGCTGGAGGCAACTCCCCCAGCAGGCCGATCCGTCAATCGACCGTAAGGCTGGGGCGACTCCCCCAACAGGCCGATTACCAGACCGATCGTAAGGCGGGGAAAACTCCCCCAGCAGGTTGTTCCGTCGATCGACCGTAAGGCGGGGTGCAATACCCCCAGCAGGCCGATCACTGGACCAACCTTAAGGCTGGGGCAACTCCCCCAGCTGGTCGATCTGCCGACCGACCGTAAGGCTGGGGGCAACTCCCTTAGCAGGCCAGTCCATTGATCAAATGTGAGGCTGGGGGTAGCTCTCCCAGCATGCTGATCGATCCGACCAACCATAAGGCTGGGGCAACTCTCCCAGCAGGCCGGTCCATCGATCGACCGTTAGCCTAGGGGTAGCCCCCTAGCTGGCCGACCGACCTAATGTACCGTAAGGCTGGGGGAAACTCTCTCAACAGGCCGATCACCCGATCGACCTTAAGACTAGGGGCCAGTCCCCCAGCAAGACGATCATCCGTTAACTGTAAGACCAAAGGCAACCTCTCGACAGGCTGAACGTCCGTCGATCAAAAACCTGATGGCATTCTCTTGGCATCGGCCTGGCACACCGATCATAAAGAGAGTCGATGCGATTCTCCCAACCCCGGCCACTCAAACATCCCAACTGGGATTGAAAGAGGGGGCATATCACCACAACACAAAAGAGAGAAAGCTTTCTAAGAAAACAAAAAGGGTATATTACAAAACCAACGAAATGCAATTGTCATGTTGATCACTCCTTATTTTACACTTTTTTTCCGCATGTTTGCATGCCATTTGGATCGTCCAAATCATGTTTTTCACGATATATCGACGATATTGCGATGCTTTTCACGATTTGTTGTTTCTGTCGCATTTCAGGTGATTTGGAGCGATTTGGAGTGATCTCGAGATGCGCTTACTCCGGAGGGTCACCGACGACCTCCCCGAGGGGTATTTTGCTGTTGGAGAGGAGCGGACGAAGAAAGAACGTCACAGGAGCGACGAGGAGGCCAAAACAAACTGTTTGGGCATTTTTAGCGTCCCACTCGGCCGAGTGAAGGAGTCACTCGGCCGACCAATGAGACACTGCTCGGCCGACCAGATCAGACACGATTCTTATGTGCACTCGGCCGAGCGACGGAGACCACATCGGCCGAGTGACGAGATCCCGTCCGCCCGAGTGGCGCCCAGACGAAGCCATTCAAAAATCGCCAACTTTCTGTTTTTTCGGCTGCCTGAGCTTCAGAAGACCCACTCGGCCGAGTGGATAATCCCGACCGCCCGAGTACCAAGAAGCCATCGGCCGAGTGACGACAACTCACTCGGCCGAGCCGCCCCCGAAGTGAAGACCCCTGAAGATCAAGACTTACTGGAAAATTAAAGGGTTTCTCACTCGGCCGAGCGACTTTTGTCACTCGGCCGAGTGCGACGCGCTACCTGTAGCGAAAATTGCGGATTTCAGGCTGCGCAGGGGTATTTTGGTCACAGTTTTTGGACGATTTTGGGGGGTATTTAACCCTTGTTTTTACCCTAGTTTTAGAGAGCTTTCTCTTAGATTTTTTTTGCAGCTTTTTAGGTTTACTTTTTAGCTTTATTCTTGTGATTGGAGAGGAGACAAAAAGTGGATTTTTGTTGGATTGATTGAAGAACTCCATTGGTTTGCCTCTCTCTTCTCTAAAAATTCTATTTTTATTGCTTATCTCAATATTGTGATGAATTCTATTGTTTATTTCATTGATTATTCTTGTGTTTGTGCTATGAATTGCGAGTAGTCTCCACGTCTTGCGGCGTGGGGATGAACCCTACAAGCCCAATTTCATATTTGTGATGAATTGGTAGAAATTTTGCTAGAATCATTGTTAGGGATTAGTTTGGGATCGATTTACTACGGATAACTAGGAGTTCATGCCGACTGGGATTTGCAAGAGATTGGATCCCAATTCGATAGGAAACCCTAGAAATCCGAATTGGGTTGGAATCGAATTTCCGAAGTATCGGTTTGCAAGAGATTGGACCGATACTAGGGTTTCCGGTTGCAATTCCGTGCCGATACCCGTTTGCAAGAGATTGGACGGGTAGGAACTATCCCAACCTAGGTCGCGGGCCGAGTTTGCAAGAGATTGGGCTCGGTGCGCGATTGAACGATGATGTTGATCCTAACGCTAGCTTCCCTAGGCTAGGGTTTGCAAGAGATTGGACCCAAACCTAGGATAGCTATAGACCGGCAACAGCGCGAGAGCGTGAGCTTGGTTCTACATTCAGTTGCAACTAGTTCATCCAAAATCTTATTCTAGCAATTTTGATACCGATGAACCACATTGACGAAATACGGTGAGTAGCGGGAATTCCCCATTCCCTAGACGTTCTTTATTTGATTTGATATTTCCGTACTTTGTCTGACGATTGTGACAGGATCGCCAAAGGCAAATTTCTCTCTTCTTAAATAGCCAGGTTGATTGGAACAAGCACGGTCATTCGTCCTCCCTGTGTTCGATAACCCGCTCGCTGCTATACCGTGTGCTTGCGGTAAAACTACAACCGTTCTTTGGGTCACATCCCGGAGCAATCAAGTTTTTGGCGCCGTTGCCGGGGAGGCGATTGCGTTTGATCTTACCACCCTAGCTATTTACTTTATTATTATTATTATTATTTTATTTCTTTATTTTTACCTAACCCTTCCACTGTACTAATCATTTCTTTGAAACTCTGTTTTCCCTGTGCATGTACACGAGATCTACGACAGACCCTGAAGCTATATTATTTGATCCCGAGATCGAACGTACCGCGCGGAGACTAAGAGCGGAAAGGAGACAAAATCCGGAAGGGAGGTATATGACCAACCCAGAAACTGCAGACCAATTAGCGGCAAGAATGGCAAGGATAATTTCTATTCGTGATAGGCTCCGGCCTAAGACCTCTTCTACGACCTCATCCATTGCCATGCCGGAGTTGGCGGCTGACAAGAACTTCGAGCTAAAGACTGGACTAGTGGTTCTGATGCAGCAGGATCCATTTCATGGGAATGCCCATGAAAATCCTCACTACCACATCCAATTATTCTTGTCGAAGTGCGCCACATTCCAGATGCCGGGGGTCTCCATCGATGCCATCAGACTGCGTCTCTTCCCCTTCACGCTAAAAGACAAGGAACTTTATTGGCTGAGGACACAGGCTGAGGGAGTCTTCACCACTTGGGATGAGTTGGCGAGTGCATTCATTGATAAGTTCTATCCGCCCTCCAAGACGGTGAAGATCCGGAGCGCTCTCATGTCCTTCAAGCAAGGACCCCAAGAGACGCTCTATGAGGCTTGGGAGCGTTTTAAAGATCTGCAGCATCAATGCCCGCACCATAGCATTGAAGATTGGGAGCTAGTTCATAGCTTCTACAATGGTCTCCAACCGGGGACCAAACAAATTATTGAGGCCGCGACGAATGGTGCTATCTTATCTAAGACTCCCGAAGAAGCTACGGCCCTAATTGAGGAGATGTCATCAAACAATCAACAATGGGGCGATGAGCGAGGACACTCTACGTCCTCCTTGAAGCCAACTAGTATCTACGAAGCGAAGGCCGTAGCGGAGCTTACAAGCAAGTTTGATTCTCTCCACAAGGTGGTGGAGAGACTGGAGAAGTTTATCACGGAGCCCCAAGGAACCCCTTCCACCTCCGCACCAACGAACCAAATGTGTGATTGGCAAGACCAATCTCAAGCCATGTATGTGGGAGGAGAGCAAGGAGAAGGATCCTTGGAGCAAGTACAATATGTCACGGGGAACCAAGGGTATTGGGCCAATCCGACCACAAGAAATCATCCCGGATTCTCTTACGCCAACAATGAAGGAGCTTTGAACCCGTCACAACAACCACCCCAACAAGCTCGACCGCCACCACCACCCCAACAACAACACTATCCGCCGAGGGGACCTCCACAACAAAATTTTCAACCGAAGAAACAAGTTCCACCATATAGGCCGCCCAGATACAATCAAGGGTGGAGGAATCAAAATCAAAACCCTCCACAAGCTCAACAACAATCCGACTTCGAAGCTAGAGTGGAGGCGTTTATGGCCGAGCAAAAGAAGGTCAATGCTACCTTGAAGGCGGGGCAAGACTCCCTTACAACAGTTGTAGCTCAAATCTCGGAGCAATTGGCGTTGCTCAATCGGAATACTCAACAATTGCCGGCGCAACCCGAGCAAAACCCACGGGGCAACACCGGCCACATCAATGCCGTAGTTGCCGTTACTACTAGAGGCGGTAAGGATACCACCCCCGCCATGATTCCTACCGAGGAGCCCGTGGAGGAAAGTTTGGAGCCAATTGAGCTGGTAGTTGAAGTTGAAAAGGAGAAGGAGCCATAAGAAAAGGAGAAATCTAGAGCGGAGCAATTGATTGAGGAAAGGCGCTTCATGCCACCGGTCCCATTTTCCCAAAGGCTTGCTAGAGTGAAAATGGAGAAAAGGCTAGCAAATTTTCTCGAGTATCTGAGAGGAGTTAGCCTCAACATTCCCTTCCTCGACGCCATCGTGGAGATCCCCACATATGCTAAATTCTTAAAGGACTTGATTTCGGGGAGAAAGAGGAAGGAGAAGATTATGCTAGCCGAGGAGGGCTCTTGGTTCACCAAGAGAGAGAAGGAGCCGGCCAAATTTAAAGACCCGGGGAGTTTTCGGGTTCCTTGCACCTTGGGCGGCGTCCCTCTTCAAAAGGCGTTGGTAGATTTAGGGGCTAGTGTGAGCCTCATGCCTCTCTCCATGTTCTTAAGGCTAAACACCGGGACGAAGTTGAAACCTACCGACATGCGGATACAATTGGCCGATGGGAGGATAACGAGGCCGGTAGGGATCGCCGAAGACATCCTTCTACAAGTACCGGGGGGGATATGCTTGCCATGTGACTTCGTTATCATGGACGTTAAGGAGGAGGGAGATACGTCATTGATACTTGGACGCCCGTTCCTCGCCACCGCCGGTGTGATTGTCGATGTGCGAGAAGGTACACTAACTTTGAACGTCGGTAACATCGAGGTGGAGCTTCACATTCCTAAGGCCATGAAACACATGCCTTACCACGAGGAGCTTGACTACATGGACCTCCTTGATGAGGTAATTGAAGAAGCGATCCCCCACTCGATTGGAGCTCTTTTCGATGAGGATTTCGAGGAAGGCCCGGATTTAGGCCAAGATGAGAAGATAGATAATTCCCCCGACCTCTCCACTGAAAATGATGAAGGCGACGTTGATGTCGCAAGGATTCGAGAGCTCTGCAAGCTCTCGAAAATGAAGTCTCCGAAGAAAGCTCCGCCGATACGGAAATCGGCGTCACCGGTGAAGCCGTTGACCGGAGCAAACGCTAGCTTGGGGGAGCCTCCCCCAACACTATTCGAGACGGGAGACCACCGAGGGAGAACACACCGCCGCAACTTCCGAATCCAAGCGTTCTCCCCAGAAAGTTTGATGGGTGCATCTCATATGCACCAAACATCCCGCATTAATTGAAAATCATAGGGGGTCGAGCTCACGACCTTAAACGAGCGCTTGTCGGGATGCAACCCGACGGTTATTGCTTTATTTCTACTTTTTCTTTATTTTTGTTTTAGAAATTTTTAGTGTTTTGAGTCGTTCGACCAAAAATTTTGTGATAACGGGTCCTATTTTTCTTGACAGGAGAGGAGATAGGTAAATCCATCATGAGGAGGATGAACGAGGTGATAAGGAGCACCCCAGGAAGGCGCTCGATGCTTAGGAGGAAGATGAAATCGACTGAAGGAAGAAAGACGGAGTTTAGAGCCCAAACGAAGACAAACAGCAGAACACAAGGCTCACTCGGCCGAGTATACTAGTCACTGGGCCGAGTACACAAGTTCGTCCGGCCGAGCCGCTCACGAACGAGGGAAGTCTGCTGTACCCAACTCTCTGTTTAATTTCCTGATTTCAGTATAACTGCTACTCGGCCGAGTATATATTTTCACTCGGCCGAGTAAAACGGATACGCTCCTAGGGAGAGTCTTGCCGAGTAGCTTGAGCCACTCGGCCGAATGGACTTCTCCACTCGGCCGAGGCTGGCAAGGCCACTCGGCTGAAGCGTAAGCGGGGAGGAATTTTCCATTGATCTCACTCGGCCGAGTGACCCAGTCACTCGGCCGAGTCGTAACTTTTGCTATATAAAGGGCCGAGGGGGGCACGTTTTTCGAAAGGAAAAAAATCAAAACCGCCCGCGACCCCTCAGGTCCCTCGCCCGTTCCCCTCGCGCACCCACTCGCCCGACCACCAACCGCCGCGCCGCCGCTCGGCCAGCCACCGCCGGCCGAGCTCCCGCCGCGCCTCGCCCGAGTCGCCGCCGGCGGCCACCACTCCGGCCATCTCCGGTATCGCCTATTTCGCCTTTTTCTCCTCTTTTTGTGTATTTTTCAAGGATCCATGCGCTAAACAAACCCCAAACCAAAATTAATTTCTATATCTATCTATTATACCCCTAATGCTCCATACGTTTTGAATATTACCCGCTGATATCTCCATTTCATGCGCAGGTTGTTTTTGGGAGCTTAGGGGAGCCTAGGGGAGCTTCTAGGGACTGATTCGGGCTTCGCGGAGGCGCTGTCTTCGCACGCTTCCATTTCTTAGCACTCGCGGCGTGTAGGGGTATACTCTTTCCTTTATTTTGCACACGCCGCACTTTTCACGTTTTTCGGCACGCGCTCGGGGCCGACATACCGCCCCGGACACGGCCGCGGTCGAAGAGAGCTTCCACCAAGCGGAAGAGATCGGATGATGCCGGCCCCTCCCACGAGTTGGAGGACTCTCCTCTTCCTTCTCCCACACACACCATCCACCCAGCACAGCCTGCAGGCCCCGCACACCCCGCACAGCCTGCAGAGCCCGCACAGCCCGCACACCCCGCACAGCCGCTCCCTGCCGCTCCACAGCCACCACCTCCGGCTCCACTTATCGGGCCGCTGGGGATCACGTTCCGGAACGACGCACACCGCGTCGCTTTCGAGCGTATTTCCCAGCGCTCGATCGTACACTCCAGGTTTGCACACCTTGCCGACCTAGGATGCCTGGGGGTACTAGAGGGGATGCTCACGTTGTACGACAATGTGGGCTGGCGAGATTTTTTTCAGGTGTCGGCGGACACGTTTATCTGCCCGACACTTGAGGTACTTAGTTCGATCGCCCGGACCGACGAGGGATGCTCGTTTCGGTTCATGGACCGGGAGTGCCAGGTCACTCTTGGTATGATGAGAGCATTTTTCTCGTGGCCCGATGTCCCCGGGGCCGATCGAGGTTACGCCCCCACCCATATCCCCCCGCCTTCTTTCGACGCCGGTGCCTTCTGGGCCCGGATTACGGGTCTTCACGCTGCCTTTGACCCTAGTAGGGCCAAGGCCTCGACCATTATCCATCCCTGCCTACGTATAGCTCAGCGCCTTATGGAGACGACCTTTTTGGCCAGATATGAGCCGGGCACGATGTCCATGCCAGAGCTCTACATGCTCTACGCGATGACACGGCCCAGAGCTCTATCTAGGGATGGCGATGAGCTGGTCCCCGCCGTTGTGATTGATGTCACAGCTTGGTTTTTGGACCGCATCATTGTATCGGTGGGCGCACGCTCACCGATATGCTACGGCGGCCTGATCACCTTGCTTGCCCTTATGACCGGCGAGGACTTCCCTGACGACCTGCGACGAGCACCGGGCCCCACTTCTCTGTCGATTGATGTTATGGCCCGGATGAAGATGCTTCGTCCGCACGGTGAGCGACACTCGGTCTGGTTGCACGGCCCATACGGCGCCGATTACATGATTCTTCCGAGCCCAGCTCGGACTCAGATTGCACCAGCCCATGTGGACTGGCTCCCTGCGATGGATGTTCTCATCCCCGCTGCTTACGTGCTCGAGGCCGAGGAGGCCGAGCAGGCCCACGCTGCCCACGCTGCCCCCGCAGACCCTGTTGCCCCTGCCGAGCCTGCTGCCCCTGTTGACCCCGTGGCCCCTCAGCCTATCCCCGATGTTTCCGATGCTCCTGACACCTCTGTCCACACCTCTGTCAGTGTCGGGAGTCCCTTAGCTGAGCCCACTTCCACTGCTTCCACGCCTGTCACCACCACCACTGGCCCTCTGTCTGCCGAGCCCGTTTCTTTTGCCCCACCCGAGCGCCCGCCGATCGTAGTTGCGTGCGGAGAGCCCTCTGTCTCCACTGCTGCTGTATTTTCCGAGAGTGTCGTGGCGTCTGTCCACACTTCTGTGCCACCGACCTCTCCGACCGCCTCGCTGCCACTTTTGTATTCTTCTTTCGTTGCTGCTGCCTCCACTTCCCACCGTCCCGCCCAGCCTCGCACTGAGGCCAGGCCCACTTTCGCGAGCACAGCACCTTTTGTTCCCCTACCCGCTGAGCCCGTCACCTACGCCACCAGAGTACGCCAGCCCCGCCCTGCACAGCCCAGACCGGTGCGTCCCTCTGCACCACCTCCCCCTGACACTGTACTTCAGAGCATTCGTGCTCTCGAGGGGGCGGTGAGTGGCCTCAGAGGCGACCTTCGGACCCTGTCCGCCACCGTCACCGATATGGCTCACCGCTTCGACCTGCTCCCGCAGATTCACTACTGTCTTACCCAGGTCCTGGAGCGTCTCCCACGCGTACCCCCGCCTACCCAGCAGGTTCCCACCCACACTTCCACACGCACTCAGCCTGCTACCACTTCCACACCCACACCCGCTCAGCATCCTGTCCAGCCACCACCACTTCCGCCTCAGGATGGAGACGGCGCGGCACCACCTTCTTAGGCACCCTTGATGCCGTCGATTATTTTTGCCGTTGTGCTGCCCGTTTCTGCTGGGTCCTGTTGCATTTTTGTCCGCCCCCTCCCCTCACTTATTTTGGGATTCTCATTCCGATCGTATCTTTATATATCTTTTTTGGGAGAGAGGGAGAGTTTTTGGTGCCACACCTATATATCTGTATAACTCCTATATCTGCATGCATCATGTCCGCATCATATTTTTCATTTCTTTATTTTTCCTTTTTCTTTTTTTACCTTCCATCATGCATGCACCCTCCCTTTCCCCTCTCATTACTTGTCTCTCGGTGTGCCACACTCTGCACATTGAGGACACTGTGCCATTTAGCTTGGGGGAGTGAGTTCTCACGTTCTTTTTTTGATTTGCCACCTTTGTTTTTAGTTTTTCACACCATTTTCCGCTTTTGCACTTATTTTCATCATTTTTTTCTTTTATTTTACCATGCATCACGTTTTTCTTATTTTTCTGTGTGCCGCATTGTAAATAGTTCTATTTTCCCTTTATCTTTATTTCTTTCTTTTTCATCTCATGCTAGAGATGACTTTTCTATGATGACGATAACGTGGAGTTAGCTTACTCTATATGCATGCTATATGTGTCATGTCTTAGACTTTATTTCTGATATCATATGTTATGACTTGCCTTGCATCTAGAGATAGTAACCCACACTTTTTCCACATAAAAATGGATGAAATTTTATTATTAGCTGAGTCTGAATATTCATATGTATGCTATCACAGAAAACACACCAAGATTCACGCATTGAATGCCTATATCTGGAGTACCGATTTCTTTTCCTATATCACTTCTATATGCATGAATTGTCCATTTCACTTCAGGATGATTGAATGATGTTAGCTATGATAAATCTGGATTAGTTAGATTTTTTGTGATCGAAACTGAGTAGATTAGATTACCCTGCTAAAGTTGTCGTGCATGTCTTATAGAGTGAACCGAGAGATATATTTACTTCTTTCTCCACAAATCTTGAACATCATTTCTCTACTTTTAAAATCATTGGTGAATCTCCCCTTAGCGATTCTATTATATGGCATTTCCCCCGCTATTAATTCCTAGCTCAAAATTTCTTATTAAAAAAAAGAGAGAAAATATTCTTGTATATCATTGTCTCTCTTTGAGTTGGGATCGTTGTGTATATATGCTATATCAAAAAAAAAAGAAAAAAAAACAAAAGAAAAAAAAAGAGAGGAAAAATCCTCAATAAAAGATCCCATCTCACTTTCTTTCTTTCTTCTCTCTTTTCGTGTTCATTCTCATTGCTTTTGGAGCTTTACAAAAATGGGGATGTGAATATTTTTTATGCCACCATGCTTATAGATAAGCTTGGGGGAGAGAATCCATTGATGTGTGAGAGAGTGACTACTTGACGTTGCACGGCAACCTAGGCTAAGTAATATTCTATACTCAGTGAGATTGTTTCTAGCTTTACTAAATCCAGAAATCTAAGCCTAGCATTCGTATCATGAAATCCATACTTTTCTATTCTCTCTATTCTATTGTGTGATACTCTTATACTCCTCATAGAAAGCATTCAATTGAAAAGTGTGTGATCTGTGATTTGTATACCACTTTAAATGATTCAGACAATGTTAATTCTAAAATTATTCCGTTTTTCATGATTATATCGTTGTTCGTGGGTTTTCTATTTCTATTTGCACTATTATACTATGATATCAAAATAAAACTCTTTGACATGTATTTTTCGTTCAGTGCATGCTATATGAGTAAGCGGAACCCACGTCCTGAGGAAATGATCTAGCAGCTTACCTCTTCGCTTCTTTCTTTTTTTTTTTCGTTTTTCATTCTTCGCCGTTTTTCATTTTTCATTTTTTCACAGTTTTCGTTTTCCGAATCCACCGGGTTCGCCTTTTACTTATCTTCCTCGAGGACGAGTAAGAGGTAAGCTTGGGGGATTTTGATCACTCCTTATTTTACACTTTTTTCCCGCATGTTTGCATGCCATTTGGATCGCCCAAATCATGTTTTTCACGATATATCGACGATATTGCGATGCTTTTCACGATTTGTTGTTTCTGTCGCATTTCAGGTGATTTGGAGCGATTTGGAGTGATCTCGAGATGCGCTTACTCCGGAGGGTCACCGACGACCTCCCTGAGGGGTATTTTGCTGTTGGAGAGGAGCGGACGAAGAAAGAACGTCATAGGAGCGACGAGGAGGCCAAAACAAACTGTTTGGGCATTTTTAGTGTCCCACTCGGCCGAGTGAAGGAGTCACTCGGCCGACCAACGAGACACTGCTCGGCCGACCAGATCAGACACGATTCTTATGTGCACTCGGCCGAGCGACGGAGACCACATCGGCCGAGTGACGAGATCCCGTCCGCCCGAGTGGCGCCCAGACGAAGCCATTCAAAAATCGCCAACTTTCTGTTTTTTCGGCTGCCTGAGCTTCAGAAGACCCACTCGGCCGAGTGGATAATCCCGACCGCCCGAGTACCAATAAGCCATCGGCCGAGTGACGACAACTCACTCGGCCGAGCCGCCCCCGAAGTGAAGACCCCTGAAGAATCAAGACTTACTGGAAAATTACATGGTTTCTCACTCGGCCGAGCGACTTTTGTCACTCGGTCGAGTGCGACGCGCTGCCTGTAGCGAAAATTGCGGATTTCAGGCTGCGCAGGGGTATTTTGGTCACAGTTTTTGGACGATTTTGGGGGGTATTTAACCCCTGTTTTTACCCTAGTTTTAGAGAGCTTTCTCTTAGATTTTTTGTAGCTTTTTAGGTTTACTTTTTAGCTTTATTCTTGTGATTGGAGAGGAGACAAAAAGTGGATTTTTGTTGGATTGATTGAAGAACTCCATTGGTTTGCCTCTCTCTTCTCTAAAAATTATATTTTTATTGCTTATCTCAATATTGTGATGAATTCTATTGTTTATTTCATTGATTATTCTTGTGTTTGTGCTATGAATTGTGAGTAGTCTCCACGTCTTGGGGCGTGGGGATGAACCCTACAAGCCCAATTTCATATTTGTGATGAATTGGTAGAAATTTTGCTAGAATCATTGTTAGGGATTAGTTTGGGATCGATTTACTACGGATAACTAGGAGTTCATGCCGATTGGGATTTGCAAGAGATTGGATCCCAATTCGATAGGAAACCCTAGAAATCCGAATTGGGTTGGAATCGAATTTCCGAAGTATCGGTTTGCAAGAGATTGGACCGATACTAGGGTTTCCGGTTGCAATTCCGTGCCGATACCCGTTTGCAAGAGATTGGACGGGTAGGAACTATCCCAACCTAGGTCGCGGGCCGAGTTTGCAAGAGATTGGGCTCGGTGCGCGATTGAACGATGATGTTGATCCTAACGCTAGCTTCCCTAGGCTAGGGTTTGCAAGAGATTGGACCCAAACCTAGGATAGCTATAGACCGGCAACAGCGAGAGAGCGTGAGCTTGGTTCTACATTCAGTTGCAACTAGTTCATCCAAAATCTTATTCTAGCAATTTTGATACCGATGAACCACATTGACGAAATACGGTGAGTAGCGGGAATTCCCCATTCCCTAGACGTTCTTTATTTGATTTGATATTTCCGTACTTTGTCTGACGATTGTGACAGGATCGCCAAAGGCAAATTTCTCTCTTCTTAAATAGCCAGGTTGATTGGAACAAGCACGGTCATTCGTCCTCCCTGTGTTCGATAACCCGCTCGCTGCTATACATTGCGCTTGCGGTAAAACTACAACCGTTCTTTGGGTCACATCCCGGAGCGATCACATGTACAGAGCGAAAAAAGAAAAAAGAGGTATAAGTTAAGCCCATCCTCCCTCATGGGCGACCGGAGCAACCGCAGGAGAGTCACTCGGTCGATCAGCCCCCTTAGGGCAGTCGGCGTCGACCTCCTCCTCACCCTCGAAATCCATCCGAAACTCCTCAAACCGGATCCCAGAACGCAGGAACCTCGCTGAATCTCAGACCGACAACGGGCAAACTACCTCTCAAATGCCTCGTATATCGCCTCGACGTCGAAGGACATGTCATACTCATCCACGACCTCCTTGTCGATTTTCCCGGGATCCACCGCTTCCAGGTCCTTGATCCGGGCCTCGAGAACGGTAACTTGGCATAGGTGCTCCTCCTGCTCTTTCTCGCTCTCCCGGGAGCCTGTGTTAAGCCTAGCCAGGAGAACTCGCTCCCTCTCCTTCACCACCTCCAGGAGCCCTTCAAGCTCCATGACGTTGGCTGCCTCTACCGGGCCACCAACCTCTCTTACCTCGACGGCTTTATCCAACCCAGCGATCCTGTACTCGGCCTTCGACTTCTCAGACAGCACCATAGCCCTCTCCATATCCGACCTCTCCAGGTCAGCTGAGAGCTCGGTAATTCAGGTCTCCAATGACCTGACGTGCACCTTGGCCTCCTGGGCCACCTCATCAGCACCCTCCCCAGCTGCCTACTGATCGGAGCCCCGAAGAGTGCGAACATGCAACCGGGGCATGCGACTCGCTAGTCTTACCATAAGCGCACGGTGTAGTGGCGAGCGGGTATCGAACACGAGGAAGGCAAATGACGACGTCTTCTTCAACTCACCTGGCTATATGAAAAGTCTAGAAATGTTCGCAATAAAGCGGTCACAGTCGTTCAATTGTATAAAAGGAATATCAAATTAATAAAGACGCCTAGGGGGTAGGGAATCCCCGCTACAAACCGTATCTCGTCATTGTGATTCGTAGGTTTCACAATTGCTAGACTTGAAATTCAGGTGAACTAGTTGCAACTAAATGTAGAACCAAGCTCACGCTCTCGCGCTATTTCCGGTCTATAGCAAACCTAGGGTAGGGTCCAATCTCTTGCAAACCCTAACCTAGGCAAGCTAGCGTGAAGAACAACATCATCGTTCAATCGTATCTCGAGCCCACTCTCGTGCAAACTCGAGCTACGACCTAGGTTGGGATAGTTCCTACCCGTCCAATCTTTGCAAACGGGTATTGGTATAGAATTGCAATCGAAAACCCTAGTTTCGGTCCAATCTCTTGCAAACCGATTCCGGAGAAATCCAATCGTAACCCAATTCGAATTTCTAGGGCTTCCTATCGAGTTGGGATCCAATCTTTTGCAAATCCCAATCGGTATGAATCCCTAGCTATTCATATTAAATCAATCCCAAACTAACCCTAATCAATTCTAGCAATAATTTCACCAATTCATCACAAATTAGAAATAAGGTTCGTAGGGTTCATCCCTACGCCCTAAGACGATAAAACTACTCACAATTTATAATGAAATTCAATAGAAATTCACAAATAAAATCAATAGAACTCATTGCAATATTCAATATATCAATAAAAATGAGGTTTTTGATAGAGAGAGAGACAAACCAATGAAGAATCAATATCATCCAACAAAAATAACACTTTTCTCTCTCCCCTAAAAGCTCAATCTAATCTCCTAAAAAGTAATCTAAAAAGGACTGTAAAAAGTTCTGAAAAAGCTCTCTAAACTAGGTTAAAAACTGGGGTTAAATACCCCCCCAAAATCGCCCAAAAAACTGTGACGAAAATGTCCCTACGTAGCCTCAAAATTGCAGTTTACGCTACATGCAGCGCGACTCACTCGGACGAGTGACAAATGTCATTCGGCCGAGTGACAAACCCTGACAAATTCTAGTAACTTCGGACTTTTGGGGGTCGGCTCCTCGGGAGTCACTCGGCCGAGTGACTTTGTTTGCTTCGGCCGAGGGGACTTCTTCACTCGGCCGAGTCGGAACTCGGGAGTCGACTGACAAATTACAGTAAGTCTGGACTTTTCGTTGTCGTCGTCTTGATGCCACTCGGGCGAGTGGTGTCTCCGTGGTTCGGCCGAGTGGGCTGGCGACGGTCGACCGAGTGCACGCTGATACTCTATCTTCTGCGTGTCAGATCTGGTCGGCCGAGCGGGTTTTCGATGGTCGGCCGAGTGACTCCTTCACTCGGCCGAGTGACATGCTGAAAATGCCCAATCTTCGTATTTTTGCTCCCTCGTCGCTCCTACGACGTTCTTTCTTCTTCCACTCCTCTCCAATAGCAAAATTCCCCTCGAAGGAGTCACGGGTGACACTCCGTAGTGGGTGCATCTCAGAATCACTCCAAATCGCTCGAATTCTCTTGAAATTCGACAAAAACAAGAAATCGTGAAAAGCATCGCAATATTGCCGAAAAATCGTTAAAAGTGTGATTCGAGCGATCAAAATGGCATGCAAACATGCAGAAAAAAGGTGTAAAATATGGAGTGATCAAAATCCCCCAAGCTTACCTCTTACTCGTCCTCGAGGAAGATGAGTAAAAAGCTAACCCGATGGATAAAGAAAATAGAAACGATGGAAAAGTGGAAAATGAAAAACGAAAAACAAAGTAGAAAACGAAGAGGGAAGCTGCTAGATCATTTTTCTCAGGACATGGGTTTTGCTTACTCATATAGCACGCATCGAATGTAAAACACATGTCAAAGACTTTTATCTCGATATCATAGTATAATGGTGCATTTGAAATAGAAAACCCAAGAATATCAATATAGCATGAAAAATGGAATAATTCTAGAATTAGCATCGTCTGAAGCATCTAAAGCGGTATACAATATCGTAGAGCACACACTTTTCAATTGAATGCTTTCTATAAGGAGTATAAGAGATATCACACAATAGAGTAGTAAGAATAGAAAAGTGTGGTTTTCATGAAATGAATGCTAAGCGTAGATTTCTGGATTTCGTAAATTTTAAGCAATCTCACCGAGTATAAAATATTACTTAGCCTAGGTTGTCATGCACCGTCAAGTATTCACTCTCTCACACATCATTGGATCCTCTCCCCCAAGCTTATCCATAAGCGTGGTGGCATATACAAAACAATATTTACATTCCCCATTACTTATGAAGCTCCAAAAGTCAAAGAAAAAAAACAAAAGAGGGAAGAAAGAGAGAAAGGGTATGAGATGAGATCGTTTTCGAACTTCTTTTCTCTTTTCTTTTCTTATTCTCAAATCTTTTTCTTTTTCTTTTTCTTTTTCTTTTTCTCTTCTCTTTTTTTTCAATAGAAATTTACACAAATGATCCCAAATCAAAGAGAAGGATATATGCGTATTTTTTTCTTTGGGTTTTTAGGAATTTGGAGCATGTGATATAATAACGGGGGGGATGCCAATAATAGAATTGCTAAGGGGAGATTCACCAATGAATTTAAAATAGAGAAATAATGTTCAAGATAAGTGGAGAAAGAAATAAATGTATCTCTCGGTTCACTCTATAGGACGTGCATGACAACTTCAGCAGGGTAATCTAATCTACTCAGTTTGATCTCAAAAAGTAAACTAATCCAGATCTATCAATGCTAGCAAACATTCAATCAACCTGAAGTGAAGCGTACAAATCATGCAATAAGAAGTGATATGAGAGAAGAAAGCAGTACTCCAGATATAAGCATCAATGCGTGAATCTTGGTGTGTTTTCTACGATAGCATACATATGAATCATCAGACATCAGCTAATAATAGAATTTCATCCATTTTCATACGGAAAAAGAAGTGGGTCACTATTTCTAAATGCAAAACAGGACGTAACATATGATATCAGAAACAAAAGCTATGACATGACAAAATTAGCATGCATATAGAGAAAAGCCAACACCACGTCATCGTCATCACAGAAAAATCATCTCTAGCAAAAGATGAAAGAAATAAAGATAAAGGAAAACAAAACTATTTACAATGCAGCACACAAAGAAAATAAGAAAAAACGTGATGCATGGTAAAAAATGAAAAAGTGATGAAAAATGGGTGCAAAAGCGAAAAAAAACGTGAAAAAACTAAAAATAAAGGTGATAAAAGCAAAAAGTGTGAGAACTCACTCCCCCAAGCTAAAGTGCACAGTGTCCTCAATATGCAAAGTGTGGCACACCGAGAGACGGGTAATGGACGGGGAGGGTGAGGATGCATGCATGATAAAAAAGGTAAAAATAAAAAGAAACATATGATGATGTGAATGAAGCATGCAAAGATCGGAGTGATGCAGATATGTGTCACCAAAAATAACTCTCCCTTTCTCCCAAAAAGATATAGAAAGATGTGATCTGAACATGGACCAAAATAGTGAGGGGAGGAGGGGGTGGGCAAAAATCTATCGACAGGACCAGCAGAGAATGGGCAGCATAACGACAAAAAAGATCAATGGCATCAAGGGTGTGCCTAAGCTGGTGGTGCTGCACCATCTCCGTCCTGTGGCGGAGGTGGAGGTGGGGGGGTGGTGGACGTGTCTGCTGGGTGGGTGGGTGTAGTGGAGGCAGTCGCGCCAGGATCTGATTCAGGCAAGCCTGAATATCGGGAAGCATGGCGACGCGAGTCTGCATGGAACTGACCGTGGCAGAGAGAGCCCTAAAATCGCCTCTGAGTCCACTCACCGCCCCCTCAAGAGCATGAATGCTCTGAACTAGAGCGTCAGGGGGTGGTGGAGCAGAGGGACAAACAGGTCTAGGCTGTGAAGGTCGGGGCTGCCGCACACGGGTGGAGTAGGTAATCGGGCCAGCAGGCATGTGTGGAAAAGGTGATGTGCTCACTAGTGAATGCCCAGCCTCAGTGCGAGGCTGGGACGTAGGCTAGGACGAGGAGGCAGCAGCAGTGGTGGAAGACAAAATCGGCAACGAGGCAGCAAGAGAGGTCGGTGACACAGAAGCAGGGACAGACGTCACGACACTCTCGGATAGGACAGCTGCGGTGGAGACAGAAAGGTCGACCGCTGGGGAGGAAGTGAATGGACCAAAAGGTGACAACCCAGCGGAGATTATACTGGACATGGTCTCCACGACGGCAGCGAAGGAAGGCTCGCCGATCTCTAGGATAGTGGATGGACGCTTGGGAAGAAGTGAGGAAATAGGCTCAATCGAGATAGGCACAGAAGTGGTGGGGGTGGTGGCGGACGTGGTAGACGGCTCAACAAGGGTACTCCCGACACTGGCAGAAGTGAGGACAGAAGTGCCGGGAGGTGCAGAAAGTGCAGGCTCGGGCTGAGGGATCACGGGGTCAGCAGGGGGTGCAGGGGGTGCAGGGGGTGCCTGCTCAGTGCCCTCGGCCTCAAGTACGTAGGCAGCTGGGATGAGGAGATCCATCGCTGGGATCCAATCCTCGTGGACCGGTCCTATATGTGTCCGAGCTAGGCTCGGGAGGATCATGTAATCGGCACTAAAAGGACCGTGCAACCACACCCAGTGCCGCTGGCCGTGGGGACGAAGCATCTTCATCCGGGCCATGACGACTATCGAGAGTGCAGTGGGGCCCGGGGCTCGTCTAAGGTCAGCAGGTAGGTCCATGCTGGTCATCAGGGCCAGCAGAGTAATCAGACCGTCGCAGAAAATAGGTGAGTGAGTGCCCACCGAAATGATGATGCGGTCTAAGAACCAGCCGGCAATATCAATCTCTATGGTGGGGACCAGGTCATCGCTATCCCTATCGAGAACTCTGGGGCGAGTCATCGCGTAGAGCATATAGAGCTCAGGCGTAGACATCGTCCCAGGCTCGTACCTCGCCAAGAAAGTGGTCGCCATGAGGCGTTGGGCTATGCGGAGGCAGGGGTGCAGGATGGTTGAGGCCTTGGCCCTACTAGGGTCAAAGCCATGGTGGGAGCCCATGATACGTGTCCAGAACGTGGAAGTGTCAAACGATGGTGGTGGGATGTGAGTGGGTGCGTAGGCTCGGTCGGAACGGGGACATCGGGCCACTGGAAGAACGCACGAAGCATGGCGAGAGTGACCTCGCACTCTCGATCCATAAGGCGAAATGTGCATCCTCCAGGGGTCCGGGCTATCGAGCTAAGTTCCTCAAGTGTCGGACGGACGTAGGTGTCCACCGACACTGAAAAAAAGTCACGCCGACCCACGTTGTCATTCAACATGAGCATCCCCTCTAGCACCCCTAGACGGTCAAGGTCTGCTAAGTGCATGAACCTAGAGGACACTATAGATCGCTGGGCGATACGCTCAAATCGGACGCGCTGTGCATCGTCTCTGAACGTGATCCCCAAAGGACTGACAACGGGAGCCGGTGGTGGGATAGGATCGGCGGGGATGGGCTGTGCGTGGATGGGATCGGCGGGAAGCGGTTGTATGGGTGGCGGTGGCTGTGGCGGGCTAGGTGGAGGGGAGTCCTCCCTAGCGTGAGAGGGACCGGCGTCATCAGTCCTCTTTCGGTTGGAAGAGGCTCCCCGCGTGCGTGGCCTAGTACGAGGCGGCATGTGTGCCGTGAGTGCTCACCCAATAAAAATATAGTGCGGCGTGCTCAATAAAAGGAACAAGTGTACCTGAACACACCGCGAGAGCAAATCAACAAGTGTGTGCAAAGAGCGCCGCCTCCGCAAAGCTAAAAACGCGTCCTGAAGCCATCATTGTGGAGTGCACCGATGGAGTAGGGGATGGCCTCTTCAATGACCTCGTCAAGGAGGTCCAAGTAATCTAGCTCCTCATGATACGGCATGTGCTTCATAGCCTTTGGTATATGGAGCTCGACTTCAATGTTGTCGACATTCAAGGTAAGAGTCCCTTCCCGTACATCGACGATTACACCGGCGGTGGCGAGGAATGGGCGGCCAAGTATGAGCGATGTGTCACCCTCTTCCTTGATGTCCATGATCACAAAATCACAAGGCAAGCATATGCCTCCCGGAACTTGGAGTGGGATATTCTCCGCGATCCCAACCGGCTTTGTAATCCGACCGTCCGCGAGTTGAATCCTCTTGTCGGTTGGCTTTAAATCTGTGACTGTGTTCAACTTCTGAAACATGGTGAGAGGCATGAGGCTCACACTAGCGCCCAAATCAACCAATGTTTTTTGTAGGGGGGACGCCTCCGAGTGTGAAAGGAATCCGGAAGCTCCCTGGATCTTTAAATTTGGCGGGCTCCTTCTCCTTCCTAGTGAACCACGTTCCTTGTTCCACGAGCATGATCTTCTCCTTCCTTTTCCTTCCCGTAATCAAGTCCTTTAAGAATTTCGCGTAGGACGGGATTTCCACTAAGGCATCAAGAAAAAGGATATTGATGCTCACCCCTCTCAAGTATTCGAGGAACTTGGCTAGCCTCTTCTCGATCTTGGCTCTAGCTAGCCGTTGAGGGAAAGGCACCGGTGGCATGAATCGGCGCTCATCAATAGGTTCTTCCTCTCTAGATTTTGCTCCTTCTTGCGGCTCCTTCTCTTTTTCCACCTCAATTACCAGCTCGCTCTCTTCTAGATTCTCCACCACGGGTTCCTTGATTTGAGTCATGGGGGGGGGGGGGGGGGTGGTGGTATCCTTCCCTCCCCTTGTAGTAACCGCAACAACCGCATTGATATGGCCGGTGTTGCCCCATGGATTCGCCTCGGGTTGAGCCGGTAATTGTTGGTTGTTTCTATTGAGCAACGCAAGTTGCTCCCTGATTTGAGAGACGACGGTGGTGAGAGAATCTTGTCCCGCTTTCAACGTGGCATTAATCTTTCTCTGCTCCGCCATAAATTCCTCCACCTTAGCTTCAAAATCCGAACGTGGTTGAGCTTGCTGAGGGTTCGGATTTCTCCACCCTTGATTATACCCGGGTGGCCTATAAGGTCCCACTTGTTGCCTCTGTGGGAAGTTTTGTTGCGGTGGCCCCCTTGGTTGATAATTCGGTTGTGGTGGTGGAGCCCGAGCTTGAGGAGGTTGTTGAGGCGGGGGGTTCAAGGCACCATCATTATTAGCATAAGAAAAACCCGGATGGTTTCTAGTGGCCGGGTTGGCCCAATATCCGCAATTCCCCGCAACATACTGAATTTGCTCCAAAGCTCCTTCTCCTTTCTCTCCTCCTACATACATGGCTTGGGATTGGTCTTGCCAATCACTCATATGGTTTGTCGGTGCGGATGTAGTAGGGGCTCCTTGCGGCTCGGTAATGTATTTTTCCAACCTCTCCACTACCTTGTGGAGAGAGTCAAATTTGCTAGCAAGCTCCGCCACGGCCTTGGCCTCATAAATACTCGTGGGCTTCAAGGAGGATGAAGAATGTCCTCGCTCGTCCCCCCATTGTTAGTTGTTGGAGGCCATCTCCTCTAGCAAGGTCGTAGCTTCATCGGGAGTTTTTGACAAAATGGCTCCGTTTGCGGTAGCATCAATAATCTGTTTTGTGCCCGGTTGGAGTCCATTGTAGAAACTGTGGACAAGCTCCCAATCCTCAATGCTGTGATGGGGGCATTGATGTTGCAAGTCCTTGAAGCGCTCCCATGCTTCATAGAGAGTCTCATGCGGTCCTTGCTTGAAGGACATGAGAGCACTTCTTATCTTCACCGTCTTGGAGGGCGGGTAAAAGTTGTCGACGAAGGCACTCGCCAATTCATCCCAAGTGGTGAAGATTCCTTCAGCTTGCGTCCTCAACCAATATAAGGCCTTGTTCTTGAGTGTGAAGGGGAAGAGGCGCAGTCTGATAGCATCTATGGAGACGACCGGCATTTGGAAGGTGGCACATTTTGATAGGAAGAGCTGGATGTGGTAATGAGGGTTCTCATGGGAATTCCCATGAAAAGGGTCTTGTTGCATCAGAACTACCAATCCGGTCTTCAATTCGAAATTTTTGTCGGCCGCTAACTCCGGCATAGCTATTGACGAGGTTGTGGAAGAAGTCTTAGGCCGAAGCCTATCTCTAATGGAAATGATCCTCGCCATTCGCTCCGCCAATTCTTCGGGTGTCTCAGGATGGGTCATAAAATTCCCTTCCTTATCAAGTCTGGTCTCCACTCGGATCCTCCTCAATGTACGCTCGATCTCCGGATCGTATAGTATTTCTTCGGGGTTCGCCGAGGATCTCGTGTACATGCAAGGGAGAACAGAGTTTCAAAGAAATAGTTAGAACAAAGGAAGGGTAAAATAAAAATAGAAATAATAGAAAAAAAAATAAAAATAGCTAGGTAGGTAGAATCAAACACTATCGCCTCCCCGGCAACGACGCCCAAAACTTGATCGGAGCCCCGAAGAGTGCGAACACGCAACCGGGGCATGCGACTCGCTAGTCTTACCGCAAGCGCACGGTGTAGCGGTGAGCGGGTATCGAACACGAGGAGGGCAAATGACGGCGTCTTCTTCAACTCACCTGGCTATATGAAAAGTCTAGAAATGTTCGCAATAAAGCGGTCACAGTCGTTCAATTGTATAAAAGGAATATCAAATTAATAAAGACACCTAGGGGGTAGGGAATCCCCGCTACAAACCGTATCTCGTCATTGTGATTCGTAGGTTTCACAATTGCTAGACTTGAAATTCAGGTGAACTAGTTGTAACTAAATGTAGAACCAAGCTCACGCTCTCGCGCTATTGCCGTTCTATAGCAAACCTAGGGTAGGGTCCAATCTCTTGCAAAGCCTAACCTAGGCAAGCTAGTGTGAAGAACAACATCATCGTTCAATCGTATCTCGAGCCCACTCTCGTGCAAACTCGAGCTACGACCTAGGTTGGGATAGTTCCTACCCGTCCAATCTCTTGCAAACGGGTATTGGTATAGAATTGCAATCGAAAACCCTAGTTTCGGTCCAATCTCTTGCAAACCGATTCCGGAGAAATCCAATCGTAACCCAATTCGAATTTCTAGGGCTTCCTATCGAGTTGGGATCCAATCTCTTGCAAATCCCAATCAGTATGAATCCCTAGATATTCGTATTAAATCAATCCCAAACTAACCCTAATCAATTCTAGCAATAATTTCACCAATTCATCACAAATTAGAAATAGGGTTCGTATGGTTCATCCCTACGCCCTAAGACGATAAAAATACTCACAATTCATAATGAAATTCAATAGAAATTCACAAATAAAATCAATAGAATTCATTGCAATATTCAATATATCAATAAAAATGAGGTTTTTGATAGAGAGAGACAAACCAATGAAGAATCAATAGAATCCAACAAAAATAACACTTTTCTCTCTCCCCTAAAAGCTCAATCTAATCTCCTAAAAAGTAATCTAAAAAGGGCTGCAAAAAGTTCTGAAAAAGCTCTCTAAACTAGGTTAAAAACTGGGGTTAAATACCCCCCAAAATCGCCCAAAAACTGTGACGAAAATGCCCCTGCGCAGCCTCAAAATAGCAGTTTACGCTACAGGCAGCGCGGCTCACTCAGCCGAGTGACAAATGTCATTCGGCCGAGTGACAAACCCTGACAAATTCCAGTAACTTCGGACTTTTGGGGGTCGGCTCCTCGGGAGTCACTCGGCCGAGTGACTTTCTTTGCTTCGGCCGAGGGGACTTCTTCACTCGACCGAGTCGGAACTCGGGAGTCGACTGACAAATTACAGTAAGTCTGGACTTTTCGTTGCCGTCGTCTTGATGCCACTCGGGCGAGTGGTGTCTCCGTGGTTCGGCCGAGTGGGCTGGCAACGGTCGGCCAAGTGCATGCTGATACTCTATCTTCTGCATGTCAGATCTGGTCGGCTGAGCGGGCCTTCGATGGTCGGCAGAGTAACTCCTTCACTCGGCCGAGTGACATGCTGAAAATGCCCAATCTTTGTATTTTTGCTCCCTCGTCGCTCCTACGATGTTCTTTCTTCTTCCACTCCTCTCCAATAGCAAAATTCTCCTCGAAGGAGTCACGGGTGACACTCCAGAGTGGGTGCATCTCAGAATCACTCCAAATCACTCGAATTCTCCTGAAATTCGATAAAAACAAGAAATCGTGAAAAGCATCGTAATATTGCCGAAAAATCGTGAAAATCGCGATTCGAGCGAATTAAATGGCATGCAAACATGCAGAAAAAAGGTGTAAAATATGGAGTGATCACCTACTTCTGGGTGTGACCTGCCCTTGCATCCGAGAGCGCCATGAATTGGCGCCACATCGAAAGGCCGACCTAGGACAACTGCATCAAAGGGAAGAGACAAGTTAGATGCATCTACAAAAAGTGGAGCACACCACCACATAAGGCCTTACCTGCTGGCTGGCTTGTATCACGAAGTTCGCGAGTCGGTCTCCCCTCACCACATCCAACACGGATTGGTCTCGGGGCAAGCAACAGTTCTCAGCCAATAGAGCTGCTACACTGCAGCCGGAGAAGACGGACTCCTTCGGCCACACTGGAAAGCGAGGACTGAGTAACTCCTCCTCGGACCACAGCAGATCGGCCTTGACTGGCCTGAACGCACACAAAGATCGCTCGTAATCCTCCAGGAGCGATCCTGAGCGGGAAGGTGAGGGGCCACCCTAAGGCCACGTATCCTTCGTCTGGTAAGGCTGGACGAAAAATTCTAAGGGAGGAGCGTCCCCGGCTACAACTTGGACCTGGGCTTTCTTTCGCTTGCCCCCTCCCTGAGCTGGTGGTGCTTGCCCCCTCGTCTGCTTCGAGCCCACTCCGGAGGACCCAACGGGCGGCTTCCTCCGGATCTCTAAAACGTGATCCCCCCTCTGCAGACTGGGATTCGGCATGGCAGCCAGGATAGAGGGCTGAGAACGGCCCTGGCTAAACTCGCCTGCAGAGAAGGACAAGATAAGAAGACGATCTTACTTGAGCAAGATCCGTTCGGTAAACTCTCCAAGCTCAGGACTCCAAGAAGACTCACCGATAGGCCACACGGTCTTCCGTAGGACATGATCTGAGAAAAGGACATCGATCTTCTGGTCGGCAATGGGGACGGCTAACAAGGTGTCGATCGCCTTAGTCTCAACATCGGTGAGACCCCCCCAACTCGAGGCTCAGCGAGCTCGTTTCCCCCCATCAGACCGAAAAATCCACTTATGAGGGAAGCCCATGAAGATATACGCCCCCTTCCAATGCTTCATGAAAGTCGGTAACCCCAACACCAGGCTCTTCTTCGGACGGGTACTATGTAAAGCCAAGCCCCGGACTTGTGGTGGCTCATATGGAAAAATTAGGTGAAAAGACGAAGGGTCAGCTCTATCATGTTGAGCAAGCAGAGCATGATGAACCCCACCAAAGACCTGATGGCATTGGGACAGAACTGGCAAAGGGCTAGTCTATAAGCCTTCATAAGGACGACGACGAAGGGGTGGAGATGGAATCGCAACCCGAACTGAAAGCTCTGCTCATACACGCCGACTTCGCAAGGGCTCGGGAAGCAGACCCTCTCATCCATCTCAGGGGCCCAGTTAAAACATGGGGGAGAATGTATTTGGTATGTAACGCGCTGATCATAGTGGCACAAACCGTCGACTTCCACTCCATCACCTCAGAGGGCACCCCGAAGAGTTCGCCCCTATGGTGACGGATCTCTGTGACCGATCCTCGGGGCTGAACGGATGCGACAATGGCAGCCAGCAGTCCTGTACCAGAAGTAGAAGAGGAGGACGTCATAATGCAGAGAAAAGGGAATTTGGGGCAAACACAAGGGATGGGATGAGAAGAAAAAAGCATCGGAAGAGCATAACCTTCATCCATAAGACAACCACCCTTTATACCGCTCCCTGATGCCTTCGCCCCATCACATGCCGTCCACATGTGCATACGCGTCGACATCCCATAAGGCATAGCGATTCGAACTTCGCTCCCAGGGGCAAGAGAATTTCAAACCGAGCAACACTATGATGACTTTCATTCAATGCCATTATCTCGACTGATGCGCCTGTCAAATCCATGTGAATCGCATCCCTCAGACCGAACCATCAGAATTCGAATGGCCCGAGCGATGGGGGCAATTGATACGACGCTACCTGGATGGGCCAAAATCGAACGACATAAGCCTGTGTCACAAACCCATGGACTCGGGGAGAATGGACTGAGCGATGAGGCCACCACGAAGACTCACACCTGGGCCGGCCTCGGACCAAAGCAGATGCAATCGCTGAGCCACGTTGACAGGAGTTAACCGCTCTCCTTAAAGCGTGCCCCCCCTTAATCACCATTAAGGTGCCCCATTATGTCCACCTTCATGACCCATGAAGGCACCATTAATAGGCGGAGGATGAGGGCAAGATAGGGGGAGGTCGAGGAGACGTGGCTGGAGGGAGGCTCCTATAAAGAGACTCGAGGTACAACGTACAAAGGGATCACTTCCTGGATAACCAAAACACTGAGGTATTCCTCTCATACGACCTTGTCTTCCACCTTATATTTCTCCTCTACAGCTCGGCCCGAGGACTCGCATATCGGCCTCTCCGTGAGCCATACCGATCCCACCAAGCACCCATCAGATCCGTTCTGACTAAGGCATCGGAGAGGACTTGGTCGGAACCAAGGTCCGACCCCCCTGATGAGCTCTCTCGTCTATTCAGGTCAAGCAGATCCAGCCGCACCGAGGGTACCCTTCAGTGCCCAGCTAGAACGCAGTCGAATGCACTCACTTCCGAGCCCGTTCGCCTACATCCCAAAAGAGGTCGTCGCTCTGTCGAGGAATCCCTTCGGCACGTTGACGCGCGGACCCACACACTCTTTGCTGAAGCCGAACGAGCAAAATCCTGCTCCTGGAGGCCGTACGTAATCCCTACGAGCGCGTTGACCTCCAGCCCTCCAATCAACCATTCTGTGGTGAGAAAACACCCTGAAACAAAAAGAAACTGAGAATGATTTTGAGATATTTGCGCTCATGGATTATATTAATTTCCAATTGAGGAGTAAGGAAGATGTACAAACATTACATAGAGCTGCCACATGCAGCATCCTATTCCTGCATATATTTGACTAAAGTGATAGCACAAAAGAAACAATCATTGCATTTCCTCAAATCTTCCCCCCACTGACAACCGAGAGATGAAACAAAGTGCATTGTGTTGATAATGCTAATCAAAAGTAACAACAAAATTGAAGCAATGTACTTGAGGTAAGTTACAGAAGAAATTCAAACCTTCAAATGATTCAGATGGTGACCAGCATCGTAGAAATATATATCGAAACATATATTGAATACTTCAATTTTCAAAAGCTGTGTATAAATTGAAACATATATTGAAATCAAGAGCTTCTCGGCATGCATCTTCATGTTGAGTATTGGACTCCCCGGATTTGGTTTTGGATGATGAGCAAACATAAATAATTCGTGAACTAACAATTTGTGAGCGCAGTTATGGAGATCGTCGCCAAAATACCACGTACAACAAAAGCGACGTCTCAAGACTTCTCAATATGCGTGATCGTGTGCCTGGAGCTTCGTTGAAGCTCGAGGAGCAATATTGAAGTCAAGAGGAATGAAGATTGAAGCTTTGAAGACGGCTCGTAAGGTTTATTTTATAGTCTTTTAGCTTCGATCTATAGAATGTTAAGCCTTGAGTAATTCTTACATTTCTATCTTCATAACGCTCATATCGTAGCTCTAGGATCTTAGTACAAGTCCATTCTAACTTCCTCGAAGCATCGCGCTTCGATTCGGACTTGTTTGTGCATGTTAGTTGGTACAAGAAGATGCACTGACCGACTAGATGGTGATCTAGTCGGTCAGCAACTCTTCTTGGACCGACTAGTTTGTTTCCTTAATTTCCTGTTCAGTACTGTTTACAGTTAGTCGGTCTACGTTGACTCACCGACCGACTAGTTTGTGAACTAGTCGGTCAGTGATGCTTCTTTGACCGACTAGTTGTGACTTACTGTTCATGCTAAATTTCTCCTAAGCTACTGTTTATCGTTAGTCGGTCTAAGAACGTTTGGTGACCGACTAGTTGACAATCTAGTCGGTCAACTTTTGTTCTTGGACCGACTAAGTCAATATGTATTCAGACTATTTCACTTTGCCTCTTAGTCGGTCTACGTTCACTGACTGACCGACTAGTTGTGAAACTAGTCGGTCAGAATGTCTTCTTGGACCGACTAGTTATCTAGGTCTGAAATCTTCATCTGTTCACTGTTCACCTCTTAGTCGGTTCATGTTGTTTCACCGACCGACTAGTTGATGAACTAGTCGGTCAGTGGTTGTTCTTTGACCGACTAGTCTGCTTCAGATTTAGATCCGTTGGAGTTTTGAAAGCGACGTTTCTCTCTCTCTTTTCTCTTGATCCTTTAAATACCTGAAGGGGTTATTTCATAGGACCAAGGGCTGCTATTTCAGAGTTCTATTGATTCAAAGAGAAGTTTTCAACTCTCATCTTCAAGCTCTCCCATTCTCAAGAATCTCTCCCTCACTCTTATTCCTCAAGAGAGATTCATTGATTGTGAGCCTTCCAAGCCAAGGGCTTGATTCTAGGTCACCCATCTCATCCCTAGGCTTCCATTGCTGGTCATCTTCTTGAAGCTAGGGTTTGGTGACTCTTCCTCCATCAAAATCCTCTTTGCCCTAATTTGGTAAGAAATCTCAAGGCATAGGTATTTTGTTGGTAAGCATTTCATTTCAGTTATATTTGAATTGTATACTCTCGGTTGTGAGAGGTTTTGCGTGATCCCGGGTTGTGGGAGTCACGGTCATCGATTGTAGGTCGATTGCACTTGTGAGGTTTTCGCAAGTGTTCATATTGGAAATCTTGAGTTAGGGTTTCTAACTCAAGTATCCGGAAGGGATCCGGGTGGTTGGGACGTAGGATCACCGGGAACAAGTCGGGGAGACTTGGGTGGATCCGAACCCATTAAACCATTGTGTTTGCGTTTGCATTATTTCTTGATTGTAGTTATTCCGCAACGTTGTTTGTTAATTGCACGATAATTAGGAATAACTCTCCTTATTATTTAAAAGTACTATTCACCCCCCCCCTCTAGTACATGTGCAGTAGCTTCCCAGGGCACTACAATTGGTATCAGAGCCAAGTTCAAAGCTACACATAGCTAAAGTTGAGAGCTATGACAAACAACGACTACAACGTCTTCAGGAACCGCGATGGAGCTTCTTCAGTTATGGAAGGACTATCCTCCGTCAGGCCTCCACACTTCAACGGTACCAACTACGGGTACTGGAAATGCCGGATGCAAATTTTCCTCCGGAGCGCTTCACTATGGAGAGCCACCATGACGGAGTATGTCGAGCCTTCCGAAGAAGATTTCGCGAAGTGGACTCCCGCGGAGGTCGCCGCGGAAGTAGCCAATGCCAAGGCAATGAATGCCTTGAATTGTGCGTTGGAGCCCGAGGACTTCAACAAGATATGCACATGCAAGAGTGCATATCAAATATGGAATCAACTCCTCATATTGCACGAAGGATCGAGTACGGTAAAAGATTCTAAACTCGTCGTTGCTAATAAAGAATTTGAGTTGTTTCATATGGAGCAGGGCGAAACCATGAAGGAATATTACGCTCGCTTTGTGGATATATCAAACGACTTGGAAGCTCTTGGGAAGGTCTATACCCAAAAGGAGAAAGTCGCGAAGATTATCGACGGTCTTCCATCATGTTGGCAAAAGCGTACCTTCGCCATCGAGGAAGGTAATGACATGAATAAATATACCGTCGTACAACTAATGGGTACCTTGTTGTCTTACGAGGTACGCAAGGATAGTAAGATCCGAATGAAGGAAAAGATGAAAGCGTACTTGAAGCAAGATGAGCCAAAGAAAAAGACGATTGCCTTCAAGGCCGCTCCATCTACCGATGATGAAGAATCGGAAGACGAATTGGACATAGAATCCATTGCCCGTATGGCAAGGAAGTTCGATCGATTCCTCCGAGAAGGTATATCTTTGAATAAATCTAAAGTTAGTTCGACTAATGCTTCTACTCCCGTGTGTTATAAATGCAACAAGCCAGGACACATCAAACCGGATTGTCCTCTCTACAAACACAAGGAGAAAGGGAAAGCATCAAAGTACGACAAGTCGAGAAAGTACAAGAAAGGACTTGTTGGAACATTCACCGACTCCGAAGAGGATTCCTCAAGTGGAGAGTCGGATGATGGAAGAGTGGAGAAAGCAAAACTTTGCTTCATGGCTAATGAGGCAAAAGATCGAAAGTCCTCCTTCGATGATAGCGAGGATGAAAGCGAGGATGGTAGCGAGGATGGAAGCGGAGAACCTACTATTGATGAAATGAGGTTAGCAAACCAAGAAATTTGGTCTAAATTTACTAAATTAGTAGATAGATATAATAAGACCAAAGATGAACTTGTTAGCCTCCAAACCTCTCCTAAGTCTACCATCACCAACAATGACACCATTGTTGAGACTCTCGCCAATGAGAAAGCAAGTTTGCTTACTCAAAATGGCTTGTTGAGAAATGAGGTGAAGTCCCTCAAATCTCAACTTGAGCATGTTCTTGTTGAGGATTCGGATGAACATGTGATAGCGGATTTGACGTCTCAAAACTCAACCTTGAGTATTGAGAATAAGAATATCAAATCACGTGTTTATGTACTCACATCGCAAGTATCCACTTTGGATGCTTCTTTGCATTCTCTCAAAGAGAAGTATGAGTGCACGTTAGGCCGTATCAATGATTTCAATAAAGGTAAGGGCCATTTGGATAATATCCTAAATGACTTACTTCCGGCCAAACACCACATTGGCTTGGGGTATAAGACGGGAGACTCATCCAAATCGCCTACCACCTTTGTTAGGCCGACATCCGATGCCTCGACGAGTGGGAGCAAACACCCCATTGGTAGTTCTCCTACCAATGGTGCTTCCACTTCGTACACACCCCCGATTGGAAAGAAACCCACTTTGGGTAGACCTCCAAAGAGGGGTCATGCATTTTTGTACTCACATATTATGCCACGTAGGAACACACATCCTACTCCACCGGTTAATATTAATGATGATTTTTATACTCCGCACCCACGAGCACATGCAAACACTCATATGAGACACCCACGTGCACGTAATCATGCTCATGCACATCCTAATGCATATGTTCAAACATCTCATCCACATGTGCATGCCTACTCTCATAATCATTCTCATGCATACACACCTCATGCTTATCCACGTATGTATGCTACACCACATCATGGATCTCATGCTCATCATAATTCTATTGCTAGATCTCATGCTCCTAGGCCACATGCACCACATAGAAATCAACCTTTTGTGCATGCAACCACTAGGAAGAGGATTCCCAAAATGTACACTATTTGGGGTCCCAAGAACACTAGCGATGATGCTATGAATGTTTATGTGCAATCCTATATTAATGATGTTATTTTGAATGATGATTATGTTGGAAAGTCAAGTTCCTCTTGGACTTGGTTTCCGAAGGGTTAGTTCCTTTAACCCTTCATTGCTTGGTACCATGAGTTTATGATCATGTTATGGGTACCAAGGCATATGTTTATAAAATTGATTTTGATTATGTTAATTTATGGGTTACAATAATTTTTATTTCGTATTTCAAATTTGTGCCTAACCCATTGGATCCAAAAGGATTTTTGGATACCAAAATGAAGTTTTCTAGGTTCAATCCACCGTGGGATACCAACCCTACCAACTCCTCGATTTGCGAGACTTTCATTCAAACGGAGTTGATGGTGCTTAGGTAATGCACCAATGTAGGGGGAGCTTAATGTTGTAAGTATAATATTACAATTTGGTATCCATGAGGGTTGAATGCATGCTTGGTTAAAATCTATTTCTTTACATTGGTATCATTTTGTTTCTCCTAGCATGATAGAATTGTGAATGCCATAAATGCTTTGAAATTCATATCTATTTTTGGCATGACATGTTTTTAAAAGTTATAATGATAATTTTCGTATTACTTTTATCACATTGTCACTTCTCATTGCACACTTCACTTAGTTTTGATGTGCTTTTACTTTATGTTCATTTTCGATCGATATTGTATCATCTGATATTCTATGATGTGCACCACTTTTCTGATGGTTCATTCCTTTGTGCACATTTTATGTATGTCTCTGATATTGATTTCGTCGCTCGACGATTTATTTTGAATCAATAGCTTTAGTTGTATGAAAACATAGAATTGTTTTCCATGCACTAAAATAGCTATAAATGTTGATATTGGAGAGTAAATTCATTTCATCAATAAGTGAATTTACATTTGATATTTTGATGATTTAAGTTTTCGATTTTCGACTATGGTCTCATTGACACGCTTTGATTTTATTCGAATTTTATTTTGGTGTCATATGAAACGTGGTCGTATTCTTAGACTCCCATGCTTAATGGATTATTTGGACATGATTTATTGTCATTGGCTTCCTCCCGCACTTTTTGGATTATGCCAAAGGGGGAGAGATATAATAATGGCATAATAATGGCATGTGCTAAATGATAATTTACCATGAATCTAATTTGATATGTTAGATTCAGGGGGAGTTAAGCTATAAAAATGGATTACAAATCCTAAATCTCAAATATTGGATTTGCATTTTTTACTTTCCTCGTCTGCTTGATGTATGTGCTTATTATTTCGTATGGAACTAATGTGTCATCAATGCAGGGGGAGTAAGTATATTTCATTTAGTTCATTATTTTTTGATTATTATTTATGTTGGTTTGTCATCACCAAAAAGGGGGAGAATGTTGAGTATTGGACTCCCCGGATTTGGTTTTGGATGATGAGCAAACATAAATAATTCGTGAACTAACAATTTGTGAGCGCAGTTATGGAGATCGTCGCCAAAATACCACGTACAACAAAAGCGACGTCTCAAGACTTCTCAATATGCGTGATCGTGTGCCTGGAGCTTCGTTGAAGCTCGAGGAGCAATATTGAAGTCAAGAGGAATGAAGATTGAAGCTTTGAAGACGGCTCGTAAGGTTTATTTTATAGTCTTTTAGCTTCGATCTATAGAATGTTAAGCCTTGAGTAATTCTTACATTTCTATCTTCATAACGCTCATATCGTAGCTCTAGGATCTTAGTACAAGTCCATTCTAACTTCCTCGAAGCATCGCGCTTCGATTCGGACTTGTTTGTGCATGTTAGTTGGTACAAGAAGATGCACTGACCGACTAGATGGTGATCTAGTCGGTCAGCAACTCTTCTTGGACCGACTAGTTTGTTTCCTTAATTTCCTGTTCAGTACTGTTTACAGTTAGTCGGTCTACGTTGACTCACCGACCGACTAGTTTGTGAACTAGTCGGTCAGTGATGCTTCTTTGACCGACTAGTTGTGACTTACTGTTCATGCTAAATTTCTCCTAAGCTACTGTTTATCGTTAGTCGGTCTAAGAACGTTTGGTGACCGACTAGTTGACAATCTAGTCGGTCAACTTTTGTTCTTGGACCGACTAAGTCAATATGTATTCAGACTATTTCACTTTGCCTCTTAGTCGGTCTACGTTCACTGACTGACCGACTAGTTGTGAAACTAGTCGGTCAGAATGTCTTCTTGGACCGACTAGTTATCTAGGTCTGAAATCTTCATCTGTTCACTGTTCACCTCTTAGTCGGTTCATGTTGTTTCACCGACCGACTAGTTGATGAACTAGTCGGTCAGTGGTTGTTCTTTGACCGACTAGTCTGCTTCAGATTTAGATCCGTTGGAGTTTTGAAAGCGACGTTTCTCTCTCTCTTTTCTCTTGATCCTTTAAATACCTGAAGGGGTTATTTCATAGGACCAAGGGCTGCTATTTCAGAGTTCTATTGATTCAAAGAGAAGTTTTCAACTCTCATCTTCAAGCTCTCCCATTCTCAAGAATCTCTCCCTCACTCTTATTCCTCAAGAGAGATTCATTGATTGTGAGCCTTCCAAGCCAAGGGCTTGATTCTAGGTCACCCATCTCATCCCTAGGCTTCCATTGCTGGTCATCTTCTTGAAGCTAGGGTTTGGTGACTCTTCCTCCATCAAAATCCTCTTTGCCCTAATTTGGTAAGAAATCTCAAGGCATAGGTATTTTGTTGGTAAGCATTTCATTTCAGTTATATTTGAATTGTATACTCTCGGTTGTGAGAGGTTTTGCGTGATCCCGGGTTGTGGGAGTCACGGTCATCGATTGTAGGTCGATTGCACTTGTGAGGTTTTCGCAAGTGTTCATATTGGAAATCTTGAGTTAGGGTTTCTAACTCAAGTATCCGGAAGGGATCCGGGTGGTTGGGACGTAGGATCACCGGGAACAAGTCGGGGAGACTTGGGTGGATCCGAACCCATTAAACCATTGTGTTTGCGTTTGCATTATTTCTTGATTGTAGTTATTCCGCAACGTTGTTTGTTAATTGCACGATAATTAGGAATAACTCTCCTTATTATTTAAAAGTACTATTCACCCCCCCTCTAGTACATGTGCAGTAGCTTCCCAGGGCACTACACTTCATACATGCTCTCATCATCCTCCCTCACACCCTGCTTAATTATCAATATAATCACTTACTGATAGCAACAATTAAGTGAAATTAATGACAGAGAATGGATCAATCCTCACCTTTGGAAACACAAGATCGTGACGATTAAGTGAAGAAATCATCACCACTTCCAATCTATTTATCAAATCATCATCTACATTTGTCTTTAGTTTGTAAGGGATGCATCTGTTGGGAGACAAAAAAATAATTGAGATCCAATGTACATCCAAACACAACAATAATCAAACAACATATTAGATTCATCGAAAGCACGTACCATCGCCTCGATTATTCGTGCGGGTGAGCTTCAAAGTAATGTAGCCGACATCTTAACTGAGTGGTGTTTGATCGCCAGGTTAATACATAAAATTCAAAACAATGAACTTTTCCAGCTATAAAAGAGAACGCATATGCCTAGGGCTGGAAAAAACAAAGGGAAAACATGAACAGAAAGAAATCGAGAAATTTCAAATCAAAATAGTTGGTCGAAAGTAGGTACATAACATATGGTGCCCGAGAAAACGAAGAAATCCGTAAATAAGAAGAAAATAGTAACCCTAGAATGATTCCATTTGGACATCCTCAGATCTTGAGCAACAACCGAGATTGTTGTTTCTACGCTGAAAAAAATTACATGTGATGTCCAATCTTTAGGCCCCCATGTTGTGTGGTTGTTGGGAATTAATGGCCTTGAGGGCCTTCCTTCTTTTGCTTGTCGACAAAGAGAAAGAGATGGCTGCCTCTCGTTTTTTGGCTGCCAATTTCCAGAGAGCAGAGGCTCTTATTTTCAGAGAACAAAAGAAAGGCTGTGTGCCATTTCTTTTGTAGGGCCAAAGGGAGCTTGGATCAGAGAACCAAAGGAGAGCAAAGCTAGGGTTTTGGAAAGCCAAAGAGCCTTGCTTGTGAGATCCAAGGATAATGTCTGCATTTCTTCTTTCGTATTTGAGATCTAGAGTCCCTTGGGTAGATTCATATTTTGGAGCTATATTACCACGGAGTGATCTCCATTGGTGTGAGATTGTTCCCTTGAGGAGCTCTACATGCTGTAGGAGCTTTGTTATCAAGGATTCCCACTTGGTTGAGAGTGTGTGAGCTTGGTGAGAGATCTAGGGTTAGGTTTTGTTGCTTGGAACTATTCTCTAATTGTGGATGAGGAAGAAGAAGAAGAAGAAGAAGAGGTCGGTGTATGCCTTTCTTGATCATTAGTAGAATCGGATGCATTGGATGTTGGATGTAGGTTGTTCACAACTGAACCAGGGTAAATCTATGTCTCTTTCGTACTGCTCTTACTTTCGTATTATATTTGCGTGCTTACATTGTCTATCACAAGATCATTGAGGGAGTTAATAGTTGGTGACAACTCTCTCTTGTGCCTGTGAGGTATTTGGTTTTGTGCCTAGGTGACATCTCGATGGAATTTGGGGTTGGGATTGTTTGGCCACCGTTTTAGCGCATTGTAAGTGGCGTTGTATACCTAGCCTAAGTGTTGCGGAGGTGCATATGGATCCAACAAGTGGTACCAAAGCTTCCTTTTTGTGAAGAAGTGTAGTGTCGTGATGGCATCTTGCTTATGTGAGGAGACGATCAGGTGTTCATACAAAATAGAGGCTTAATGGCCGGGACAACTATGGTCCATGGCGTCAAAAGATGGTGGATTTATTGAAGCATCATGTAGTTTACGGTGTCGTATGTGATATGGGCATGCCATGTAAGGTAATGGTGTATGATAAGCAAAGGATGGAGCTTAAAGCCCTCGGTGAGATATTGCAATCCTTGGAGGATGAGATCTTTCGGCAATTTGTCGATGTGGAGGTCATGAGTGACCTATGGAGGATGCTTGAAGCTCGGTACTCGTCCAAGACACCAATTGGACGAAGGTTGTAATTGTGGCAATGCTTCTATACTCACATGATGAAAAGGGGAACCTCGTTTTGGAACCATGTTGGTGATATGGACCGTATAATAATGGACATACGGGAATTGGGGAGTATGATAGAGGACGAGCAACATGCCTTGGCGCTATTGTGTTCTCTTGCTCTGGTGTATTCCAAGTTTGTAGGCTCAATGTTGAAGGGCTGAGACTCACTCACGTTGGATGAGGTGAAGTTTGCATTTCGTACGGAGGATTTCCAGAGTATGGTGTTAAGTGACATCGATGGTTGTGAGGTATTCAATGTCATCCGGTGTCACCAATAGGGCAGACCCACTCCAAGATTCGAGACGGGCCATTCCAAGAGTCGGAATCGGCAGCGGCAGCAGCGGTCCAAGTCAAAGGGCCATGTGTAACGACTAGTTTTTATAGATACTATTATCTGTATTTTTCATTCTCGTATATTTTTCCGTAAATGTTGTTGGATGTTTCTGTCCCCGTACACGTACACGTACACGTACCCGTACCCACTTCTTTCTTCTTCGTACTTATCATTATTATTATTAGTGTCCCTTCTAAAAAATTATGTTAAAATGTTTATTTTAAAGTTTTGTTTTAAATTTCTGATTTAAAATTCAAATTTCAAATTTCAAATCTTTTTAAAAGTCAAATGAGACTTGCCATTTCTAGACCCCTTTAAAACCTAGTGATTAGCTATTATTTCACCCATTTAATGAGAATTCAAATGCTTTTAATAAAAATTCAATTCCTTCTAATTAAACCCTTTTATTTCTAATAAAATTCAAATCCCATTTCATAAATTACCCTAGCTTCTCACCATGGCCGAACCAAACTGTGCACACACAGTTTTGAGAGAGTGAGGCTTTTATAATAAATAAATAAAGAAAGAAACCTAGAACTTTCATTCACGTGCTGTGATTCAGCCTCTCACAATTATTTTTTTTATAAACCCTATAGAAGCTAAAAGGCTCTCACGTGCTCCTATAACCTATTGCCTTTATAAAATAAACCATATGTGTTTTATTCCTCTCTCCCCTCACGTTCACAGCCGCCCCCTCTACTCTTCTCCCTTGCTCACGGTAAACCTGCAAGAACCCAACGCCGCCTCCTTCCCTGTCCTTTCGAGAGCCCAATGCCGGCCTCCCCTTCTCCCCACACCGGCGGTCTCCTCCGTAGCCTCCACGCGACGCAAGCCACAGCCACTTCTCCGTGCAACGCCCAACATCCACGCCTGGGCCCCATTTTCTTGGCCTGTAACCCTTGCTCCGTTGTCGCATCCCCACACGTACCCGTCGACCCCCAACCTCCCTCCGGCCTTCTTCCCATCCCCACACAACTGCAGATCCGAGCGCCTCCTCTCCTCGCCATCACACAAGCTGCGCTCACCTTCATCCTCGTGCGCAACCCAGCAGCGACGCAGCAAACCCTTGCATGGCCTCTCCTTGTCGCTGACAACCTTGCATAACTGACGCCGCAGTCCCCACAAGTGCGGGAGCCGCCAACAGCCATTCTCCCTCCTTCCTGAAGCTCAGACGTCGCTGTTTTGGAGTTGTACGCGTCGTCGCTACCATCGTTGCGTCCCAACCCTTCGTTGCTCTTTTGGTTAGTAGATCTACCCTTAAACAACTTATAACCCACGCCGTAGGACAGAAAACCTAATAAAACAGATTGATTAAACGTTAGGAGCTCTTTATAACACTGTTATGATCGAAAAATGCTTAATCTAAATTTATGTTTTGTCAAACCAGCGAACTGTCATCACCGTAGCGTAGTGCTCATCGAGACGTTCCCGACGACACCAAGAACGCCAAAAACAGGCAAGTGTACAATTAGATATGAATTTTCTAAGTTTCAAGACTTTTACGTCGCTTTTACTTATTGCTGTTTAACTTGAAAACTAGACATGAAATTACGCATGAAAATGATGCCATGACAATCTGGACGAAATTTTTGATCCAACGGCGTATCACACGTTATATTTTAGTTTTAAACAACAATGGAGAAAATTAGTTCCTGTAGCAGGTTCAACGAAAACCCATGTTCAACATCATTTTAAATTGTTGTATGAATTGTTCAAACCACTCCTGCTTATTGAAAATGTTATACTAACAGATTGATATTGATAACATTAAATTTCTGCAAGTTTTGAAATGTTCAACAAGTTGAGACATCGTGAAAATCGTGCGCCTCGAAGGTGGAATCGTGAATTCGTGATGTCGTGTGAGTCAACTAGGCTGGCTCGTGTTCCAGCACAAAATTGGGGTGGGGTTAGGGTTGAGCAGCCACTAGGCGTATGAAAGGGTCCTCTCTTCAAGAGCACCACCCGCATGCGGTGGGTTAGCGTCAATCACGGTAAGCCCCGTGAGACGAACGACTTACTCATCACGTCCTAAAGGCAAGAACCCTATGATAGATGTGAGCTATTGACATGAATCTTGAAATGCTAACGTGATCTCAGTAACTAGACATGCTAACTAACCCAAGAAAACTTACTTGTACTTCTTGGAAACTGTTTAGAACTGTATATTAGGAATGTCTACTTCCGTTTCATTACAATTGTCCTATTAAACTTATTGCCATCATCTCATTTCATGTCTCTTAAATACATATTGTTTGTATACTTTTCTTAGGTTGCTAACTCTTTCTTGCAGACCCCTTGCTGACATACATTCATATTTTTGGATGTATGTCAGATTCTGAGCTTGAGTACCCAGAGGATCCATACGTGACATCTGACTTAGAGAGCCAGAGTTCGCCGTAGACATCGAGCCCCTCCCCGCGGAGGACTAGTAGACTCGTGCCGTTGCTGCCTTTTAGTTTACCTGCAGACCTTATTGTTATAGTTTTGTGTACTTTCCTTTTGGTGCTACATTAGCCCTGCTGTGGCTTGTCGTTTAATTTCGTGTATGGACTTAATATTTCTGGATGTGGCTTTTATCTCCTTGAATGTTTTCTGATTGTTCTGAACGCAAATGCAAGGACCTCCTCTATATTTTTATCACAGACGCTTATTGGACTCGGTCTTCACCGATCCAGTCCAATCGGACCGCGTAACGTTCTCGCTTCCGGTGTTTTTGGGAAGCGGGGCGTTACAGGTTTTAGTGGCGGCCCATGCAGGTCCTGCAACTGCGAAATTCAGAACAATGAGAACACTTTTCATTAGCCAAAACATCCAGAATTAGTTCGTACGCAAAATTACTCGAAAAACTTGTCTCAGCATGATATGAAACCCAATATCAAGATAATAGGAAGAGTTAGTTAGACGCTCGTGCTCATTAGTTAGACACCCTTGCCACACCTTAGTATTATCATCTTGGGAGTCACCCTAGCGATTGGCAGCTCTGACCATATTAGACTTTTGAGTTCGTTAGTCGTTCGCTTAGATTCATCGAATCTAGGGCCTAACCGAACGTATCGATCGTCGCATCCGTGCAAGTCGAACCCGAGACGCCTGCAAGAAGTAAACTTCGAAGCATTAGATATCCCAGATTTATAGATAAGATCTCGATCTCGATCCTCAACGAACCCTTACCCCGGCTTCCCAATCGCAGTTTAGTTCGTTGTAGAACCTTAGTGCTAAACCTTACTTCTAAACCTTAGTTACCACATTAGTGCTTATCTTTACTTATGTCAGCTTTAGTTTAAGTATAATGACCATTATCGTTGATTGTGGTGTTGTTGTGGTGCATGTGAATAGATAGGGAGTGTGGACCCGTGTATGCTAATCTCTATATACCACCCATATCTGAGTATGCTTACCCTTAATATTAATACGGTGTGATTATCTATTGTGTCGTATGTACATATACGGTAATTTGTGATAGGTATGTATATAGTCGAGTATAGAGTAGTAAGTGTTATATCTATACTTAGGCGAGTGATTAGCTATATCACTATAGAATATCTGAGCGTGTTAGATTTAGTATTGGCTAGTTACAGGGAGTATGTGTACCTTAGTTGTACTTATTCATTGTTGTAATTGCATGCTGGAATAGTGATACGTATGTTAGGTGTAATGATAATAGGTGTACGGATAGTTGTGTGTGCAGATTTATTGTGTGATTTATATGTTAGTAAGTCTGGCGTGTACTCGTGTGTACATGTATATATTTATTTAATGAATAAGCGTGTTGTGTATAGTAGGATTGTTATGTCGTATTACCCCTACGGGATGATGTGTGAGCATGTGTATACTAGGAGGTATGCATAGCCGTATGATTGTGACTACGTATATACTAGCGTGTGTATATATCTGTCCTATATGGATACGAGATAAGCGTGTAATAGTATAAGTGTGTATATGTATGTAAAATGAACGTATGTATAGGCATTTGAAAATGTGTGATATATGAGTAGGTATAAGAATATGGATGTATATGGTTTCATTATAATGTATGTATGACTGGTATATAATGACATTAGCGTCTAAGCCCGCTCACCGCTATGTCGGCCTATTTAAGGAAGTCTGAGGACGGACTTGATCCTAAGGTGGGTAGATTACGATGACCCTAGTACTATGAGTAAGGCGTGTATAAATCTGTGTTTGGTGTAAGGTAATACATGCATGTATATATGTGTAGTGATATGTATTATAATGTGTATATGGTAATATGCGGTATGTAAAAGTGATTGTACGATTGAAGTATTAATTGACTAAGAATGATTGTATTTATGTGTTAGTAGTAAGTTTAAGTGACATGTGGTACTATATCATTATAGATTTTGAGTGTATAAGATATATGGTAATACACTGTGTATTAGTAGTAGTGTGAGTGTGCAAGGTGTTGGCACACTTACAGCTAGTAAATTGATGTGGTCGTGTCGTAAGTGTTACTAATTGCCCGAGTATAATAATGGTTGGATTGTACTTGTAGGATGGTATTATATTAAACGTGTTAGCTTAATATGTAATTAGTGATGTGTGTATGTTCATTGTTACTGCTATTAGCGTGGACGTTGATTAGTATTATCAGTGGTATTACTATTGGTATTGGTATTAGTGTTAGAAATACTATTTGGATATGGCATGATGGTTATTTATAGTGAGTATACATTAGTAGAAAAAATGTGAGCGTTGCCCTTATGTTTTTTCGGTACCTTAGCCGATAAGATTCCGAGGACGGAATCGTTTTTTTTAAGGTGGGTAGGATGTAACGACTGTTTTTTATCGATACTATTATCTGTATTTTTCCTTCTCGTATATTTTTCCGTAATCGTTGTTGGACGTTTCTGTCCCCGTACACGTACATGTACCCGTACCCACTTCTTTCTTCTTCGTACTTATCATTATTATTATTAGTGTCCCTTCTAAAAAATTATGTTAAAATGTTTATTTTAAAGTTTTGTTTTAAATTTCTGATTTAAAATTCAAATTTCAAATTTCAAATCTTTTTAAAAGTCAAATGAGACTTGCCATTTCTAGACCCCTTTAAAACCTAGTGATTAGCTATTATTTCACCCATTTAATGAGAATTCAAGTGCTTTTAATAAAAATTCAAATCCTTCTAATTAAACCCTTTTATTTCTAATAAAATTCAAATCCCATTCCATAAATTACCCTAGCTTCTCACCATGGCCGAACCAAACTGTGCACACACAGTTTTGAGAGAGTGAGGCTTCTAGAATAATAAAAAAAAGAAACCAGGCTCTCACGTACTCATATAACCTATTGCCTTTATAAAATAAACCCTAGATGTTTTCTTCCTCTCTCCCCTCACATTCACAGCCGCCCCCCTCTCCTCTTCTCCCTTGCTCACGGCAAACCCGCAAGAACCCAACGCCGCCTCCTTCCCTGTCCTTCCGAGAGCCCAACGCCGGCCTCCCCTTCTCCCCACACCGGCGGTCTCCTCCGCAGCCTCCATGCGACGCAAGCCGCATCCACTTCTCCGTGCAACGCCCAACAGCCACGCCCGGGCTCCATTTTCTCGGCCTGCAACCCTTGCTCCGTCACTGCATCCCCACACGAACCCGTCGACCCCCCAACCTCCCTCCGACCTTCTTCCCATCCCCACACAACTGCAGATCCGAGCGCCTCCTCTCCTCGCCATCACACAAGCCGCGCTCACCTTCCTCCTCGTGCGTAACCCAGTAGCGACACAGCAAGCCCTCGCGTGGCCTCTCCCTGTTGCTGACAGCCTTGCGGAACTGATGCTGCAGTCCCCACACGTGCGGGAGCCGCCAACAGCCATGCTCCCTCCTTCCCGAAGCTCAGACGCCGCTGTTTTGGAGTTGTACACGTCGTCGCTACCATTGTTGCGTCCTGACCCTTCGCTGCACTTCCGGTTAGTAGATCTACACTTAAACAACTTATAACCCACGCCGTAGGACAGAAAACCTAATAAAACGGATTGATTAGACGTTAGGAGCTCTTTATAACACTGTTATGATCGAAAAATTCTTAATCTGAATTTATGTTTCGTCAAACCAGCGAACTGTCATCACCGTAGCGTAGTGCTCGTCGAGACGTTCCCGACGATACCAAGAACGCCAAAAACAGGCAAGTGTACAATTACATATGAATTTTCGAAGTTTCAAGACTTTTACGTCGCTTTTACTTATTGTTGTGTAACTTGAAAACTAGACGTGAAATGAAGCATGAAAACGATGCCATGACAATCTGGGCGAAATTTGTTATCCAACGGCGTATCACACGTTATATTTTAGTTTTAAACAACAAGGGAGAAAATTAGTTCCTATAGCAGATTCAACGAAAATCCATGTTCAACATCATTTTAAATTGTTGTATGAATTGTTCAAACCACTCCTGATTATTGATAATGTTATACTAACAGATTGATATTGATAACATTAAATTTCTGCAAGTTTTGAAATGTTCAACAAGTTGAGACATCGTGAAAATTGTCACGCCCCGCTTCCCTAAAATGGAGGCGAGACGTGAGAAGGTCTGCACAGACGTGGAGCTGTGAAGCCACACGCCTGATAAGCGTCAATAAATTAAATGCAGGTCCCTGTAACCACGAACAGAACAAAGATAATAACACAAGAGAGACAGAAATAAAATCTCAAATCTCAGAATTGTCCAACATTAAAATTAAGTTCAACATCCAGAAAAGCCACCAGGCTAAAGGAAAGAGTCTAAAGGCCCAGAACAAGGCCAACAAAACGACAACAAAAGCAGTCTAAAATAAAGGGAAAGCTCAACGAAGACACTAAGACTGGTCCCCGGTGTCCACGTACTCTTCCTCAGCAAACGCGGGTCCTGACTCGACGTCAGCAAACACCACGTCCTCACCAACGAACTCTGGCTCAGGATCTAATATGTGTCACCCAAAAGAGAGAGGGGCACATGTCAGCAAGTCTAAAAGACTTGGGCAAGGAAACTGAAAGTAAACTAACAACCTAACAGTTCAAGTAGGATGCAATGACATGACATTTAAGTATGATGCAACAGTTAAAAAGGACAAGAAAGGACAAGCACGCACGATGTAGCAAAAGCTACCAAATCACTAATTCACGAATCACTTATCATGATTTTCACTTATCACGAATCACTTATCACGATTTTCACTTTGTGCTCAGAGTTTCCGTCTTTTGGCTAGAGTGGCTGATCGGGCCAACTCCTAAGCTCAAGCGACCGTTTAACCTTACCCCTCCACGTGTATCGAGCGTTGGGATTAGCAACACACTATGCTCGCTTCTGGATCACGAGCTAGGAAGTGTATTTGGCATAGGGGTGCACCTAGCCTCAAGTCACGATGTAGGAGTCAAAATCCTACTCGCCGCAGCTTACATTTTAAAGTAGCGTGTGCTACACAAACACGATGAACAAGCAAGTATGCAATGGCATGAACAGATATTCGCGTACCGTTAATTGAAATTAAACATGACATGCAAGCATGATGAAGATGACGGATCCAGCTTCGTTGTCAAGCTAGATCAAGGGCGTCTAGGCAGCTATCCTTTCACTGCCTAGTCTCTCTTACGCTAAAACAAGGAAATGGCCTAGAACATGGCCTAAAACCCTAAGTGGCAAGTTTCACTTGCCTAGCACTGAGGATGACAATCACGAAGGTTCGTCTCACGGACGCTAATCTACGGGGAAGTCGCTGCTATGGAGAAATAATCATCAAAACAACATCCATTTTCATTACGGTTTTACAAAAACACAAATGGGTTAAGAGAACATTATAGGATCGAGTTATTACCGAATCGTTAGCGGAAGAACGATGCCGAGCAAGCACGGTGTCGGAAGAACAATCCGGGAACCTACGGTTCAGATCTGGAAATGAGGACAAAAT